>OX101753.1:1271645-2489149 GCA_944452675.1 Tachina lurida
ACGATGTATTCATTAATTTTACAAAATTTTGTCATCAAATTATGTATTTTTGCCACGGTTTTTGGGAAAAGCCGCCACAGTGCGACGGAGAAGGTTGGCACAATGATTACTTTATTGACGGATGCGTTTGAACAGCTTCAAGCTTTATTTATAAAAATCAAATTTTTTTAAATTATTTCCTTTATTTTATATTATTTTTGCTACTGCGCAAAACACGAAAACTTAAATAAGATCATATCAGAATCCAAACAAAAACTACTCAACGAACGCAAAAAGTTAAAAGTTGAAAAATTTACTTTGCGTTGACGGACACGTATTGCATGTAACAGACCTAATAAGAAACGATGTATTTCAACTTAGCTGCCAGTTGAAAAAGGCGATGTTTAACTTATGACGGATGCTATGTGCCCCGGCGTTTACTGCTGTAATACGACTAATTACGAGTACATATTTATTTGAGTTTGTTTTGTAATTCACGTGAAATTAAAACGTGCAGAATTGCCATATAATTGTTGCTATAAGTATGTGATCCGCAAAATAAAATATGTTTGTTTTGTTGAGAAAAATTAGAGTAAAATAAAGTTACACTTGAAGAAAAGTTTTGCAATTCAAAACACATTCTGTGGTTATTAATTGTTTGCATATTTCTTGTAAGTAAGCAATTTAATAAAAGTCTAAGTGAAAAGTAAAAAATCGAATAATTCATTCAAACAATTAATTTTGTCACGAAATATTTCTGAGCTTCCATAATTATTTTTTTTTTTGCTTTACAAATTCATTTAATTTTAACTTAAATTTCGTTCCATGTGCTGAAAAAACTAAGCAAAAAACCAGAAAAAAATTCGCACACGCATGCACAACTACATTCGTCGCTTTCTCAGTGAAGACTAAATGAAAGAGCATAATCATGTGTGTGATTTTCTTGTCCACAATTGTGGCATGGCGTGCGGTTTACTGATTTGATTTCACGTGGAATAAAAAACATGCCTGATTATTTAAATCAGTGATGTCAGAAATAAAACTATAGTTGTATGTGTGAGAAAAGTTGTCTCATTCGGAGCCTGTGTGATAGATAATAAAAAAATAAGAAGAAAAATTAAATGAAAAAGTTGGCGGCGAACCATACTTTCCGAGTTATGTGGCTCTGAACTTTTCATAGAAACTGTGAAAAATCTCCAAAAAGAAATTTTTAAATAGCTTACGAATATCTGTACATAATGTGAAAAATAAGAAAAGAAAAACTTACTAAAAAATTGGCTACAGCCCATATTTCCCGAGTTATTGGTCTTTAAAGTTTAAAAAGAAAGTGCAGTTTTGTGAAGATTCTCCTAAAAAAAGTAAAAAATGTCTTCTAAATACATATTCATTTATTTCCTTAAAAGTTTTGTACATAATACACATTGAATATTGCGGGGCATTGGTGATCATGGAATATTTTTCGCATACCACTTCTTTTCTTTCACTGTATCCATAAAGAATTTAATACATAATTGTCTCATTGACTACTAACCCTGCCTTTACACATGCAAGTACCTTGCATGCAAGCTCTGTGTACGTATTATTAAAGAAAAATTTCGCAAGTTTAATTTTGAGGGAACAGATAGTATTGAACTTTATTCGTATTGTTTTAATGTTATTTATGTCTAAAAAATTAATTAACTGCTTGATTTATGAATATTTAAGAAAAAAATTTTTAAATTAGCTTTTAAATGTATTTAAAATGAGTAAAAGCTCATATAACATTAGACTGAAATCCAGTTAATTTCTCCTAAAGTATTCATAGGGCAACTCTATTAGCTAACTTTCCATTTACTTGCTACAAGTTCACCAAGTCACTGTCTTGTAAAATTCCTTGGCAGTTGAGTTGGAAGTAGACTGCAAGTGCCGAAAGTGTAGATGTGTTAGTAAAAGAGTTTGAGTGTATTGAGTTTTTCGAACTTGCACCTGCACGTGTAAACCCCAGGTAAATGAAAGAGAATAAAGGCTCAGTTACCCGACTGTAATGTAAGTAACTGCAACAGTAGGAAACAGCTGATCGATGTTGTTATGTGAAAAGTAATGAAAAAATGGTTATAGAGATGTAATGTAACGTAACATACTTTTCATATAAAAATATCGATCAGCTGCTTCCTACGTTCCAGTTACTTTACATTACAGTTGGGTAACTGATCCTTAAGAATGTATGTGATTTTAGCTATCACAATTGTGCTATGAAACTCACATCAATGATTTAAATAAAATAAAACCTAAGTCACCATATGGAGTTAAATTTCGAATTTCCTAAATTTTCTTACATTTATTTATTTATTTATTAAATGTTATAAATACAATTACAAATTTGATCATAACCTAATTTAAACGAGAATTGTAACAAAGACCTTCACTCGTTGTAGTGAAACAGACCAGGGTCTATGGTGGGAATCGAACCCACAACCTCCACACAAATTGGCTAGCGCACTACTCACTAGCCTACCGATGCACCCTTTTCTTGTTATACAAGTTCGCACGCTGTGTAGTTGACATATTTTATTTTACTTTTGCTAATCGTATGTATTGTATTAATTATATTTCAATGTACATATTTATGTATGTACATATGTACATATGTATATGTAAATTACACTGTGCTAGTTCGAAGATTAAATAAGCGGGGGACTACGTGGTGGGTAAACCTAATTCGAGTACGCTAAATCCAATCCCAGAAAACTGGGAAAAGTTAAGATTTTTAGGTGCTTTTAACCAAGTTTTCATTCTTTATTATTTTTTAAACAAGAGCTAACCTAAAAAAAAAAACGGTTAACAGCATTGGATTCAGCATACTTGAATTAGGTTTACTACTGGGTCCCCGGCTTCTTACAGAAAAAGTTACTAATTCGAGAACAGCCTTATTATTTTAGCTGATTAGGCTCGTTTGCAGAAATGCTCACGTGCAATCCCCAATCTATGCCGCATTAATTATCGCATACCAAGTTTCCCTCTTAGTGGTAACCGTTACAATTCATAGATTTTTCTTACAGGCGACCAAATAACAATCGGGTCTGTTCTGTAAACCGAATCGTTTTTCAAAACGAAAAATTTTCAAAAACGAGTAAATGTTTATTTGGTGTTCTACAAATTACTCGATTTGGTGACATTCGAAATTAATTTGAATGAAATATTTGAACGTTAAAGTCAGTTGTTAATAAAAGAAATCACATTTTAAATAAAAAATAAGCATTTAAAATGCCCGGCTTTAAATATTTGGCAGAAAAAGTGTTTTTCTTCATACAAATAATTTTTCTTCATTCTTGCAGTAAAACTGGAAACAAACGTTGGAGTGTTTTTAAAACCAATTTTGTACAATTAAATGTATCAAACTGCAAGTGATTTGGTTATAATATGGTATTAAAGACCTCAAATTGTTAATGCTAATGGTTTTTTGATGTTTCATCAGTGATTTATTGGAATAATACCACATTCGATTTAATTTCGACCAGGTATATTTACTCGATTTCAAAACGAATAAAACCATGTGAATTCGGTTTAGAGAACACCAAAATTTTTTTTTCCGTTTTAAAAACAAAAAATGTGCTCGGATTCGGTTTACAGAACAGGGCCGAATGAACTAGTGTTGTAAAAGTAATATTCCGTAAACGAGATTCGACTTGTGTGACCATATTTTGAGTGCTACTGTAGACTTCCTCCTCAAACAATTACATAGTAAATACTTACAATATTTTCACTCGGCTGTAAGCGCCTTCTTGTTAAAGTTATTTGAACTATTGCACGTGCGGAAGGTCACACAAACCCATACTTTCCCATATAACTATTCCAGCAATATGAATTTAAATCATAAATACTTTAATAATAAACATAAAAATGGAAAAACGGAAATCTGCCACAGTCATAACAACAATTTCATATGTGGTTGTTAGTGAATTTATTCTATTAAAATGCTTCCACATGCATTTATGGCTAAATGGAGAAGACTATTCAATAAAACAGTGGAAGAATAACGCAATAATTGAACCGCATGTGGTTTAAAGTATTATGGATTTTTAAGTAACCAACATGAGGTAGAAGCATAAAATTTTATTGAAACTTATTTGAGAATGAACGCATAAAGAGCAATAAAGACAATTTAAGATCTCGATTTTTTGTTTTTAGAAAACTAAAACAATAGAAAGAAAGATTTTTAATTCCTATGTAACTACATCAAACACACTCTGAGGATTTTTTGTTTCAATGATATTAGAATTGTTTTTGTTAAAGCCTCTTTAGACAGCACAACTACATATTTTAGAGAGAGAAAAAAAAAACAAAGTCAGTTAAAAACGAGCGTTGAAAAAAAAAATAAATACTAATGACCATAACAGCTCACAGTCTCCAGATTTCATGTTGCAGCAGATTAATAGTGGAGCGAATTTAAAACAAAGTTTTAAAGAGAGTGCACAAATATCCTCACAAAAAAGGACAAATCCGTACAGCGACATCCATACTTGAAAATGTTGTCAAAAACACTTAAAAACCATTTGCAACACATTTTACACTTGAACTTATCCTATTACAAAAACATTCATACATACTTGTGTGTGTGTATGTATGTACATATGTATGTATATAAATTTACGTATAAAATATCCATTCCAAAACAAACATGTATTCGCGAAAACATGCCAACGGAATAAAGAAGGAGTTCGGATGTGCTTTAGGAGGACTATGCCCTCCTTCAGCTCGCTCTTTTACACACGTTGTCATTGGCGGGTTAGGCCCTCCGTTCTCGCTTTTTTTGAGATTCCGATTCTGCTTTGGGAAAACAGCGTCACTTCACTTCTCTCCAGCGGCAAAAGTGGCCATTGATTACGTCCATAGTGGGAGAAAATTGTATTATTTTTCAAAGCAAGACAGTGAATGCATTATTTTGAAAGCGAGAGGGTAATCTGATCAGGCACCATAATTACACATTGATTACCACGTATACGTACATTAACGAAAAAAACATTAAGAAATTTTGCAATTTTTATGAAAAGTGTAAAAGTTGTTCATAACTTTTGCAAAAATCTTATTTAAAAATTATGCAATGGCTTCTCCATTGATTCTATTAATTGAGGAATAAGTAATTAAATAATTATAGGTATAATTAATTATGAATGCATAAATAATAAAGTGCAATGAATTATATTTTTCATTAAAAAATTACATTATAGAATTCATTCTTCGGACGAATTAAATAATTCATTACTTTCCTAGGACATGTGCAGTGTTAACAGTAATGAATTCTGGAAAGAAAAATTATACCTTATCTTCTCGTTTCTTATTTATTACCAGGGAAACCGCAAATATGCAATTGCATGTTTTTGCTTGCGTAACGTATTAATGAGGCGACAAGACATTTGTCGGTTTCAGAACCTTTTATGAATTTTGGCATGGATTTTGTAGTGCATATTTTACTCTTTAAAACATGTTTTTGCATATATCAGTCCTACACTCATATTTTTTTTAGCATATCTTCGAATTTTTAGAGCTTTTTGGGCATATTTTGATGCTTTATAGAATTTTTTTTATTTTAACCCACTAGGCACAACCGTCCTTTTAAAAAAACATCCTTTAACAAACATTAAAATTAAGTTTTAAAGAAAAACATTTTCCGGCGCTTCCTGGGTTAATTTGTATTTTTAAGAAACAATTAATATTTTACTGAACAAGTTAATTTATTTTTTTTTTATTTTTTAACGAAACACAACAAAACCGAAGCGAAGCGATTAGCTTGTCTGCTAAAACATCCAGGGTCTATGGCGGGAATTGAACCCACGACCTCTGGACTGAGAGGCTAGCATCGTTTCCACTCAACCTCAGGGGCACCCTGCTTACAAGTTAATATTAAAATTTTTATTTTCATTTTTCGCCATCTAAATCTCTGTTCCAATGTTCCATGTAGTGTATAAATTTTTCATATTAATAACTCAGTTTACGGACGTTACTTTCAATACAAATTCAGTTTTGCTATTTGTGACGGACTCTCCCCGAGTAGACGTTAAAGGAATATTGTCAGTGTATAAAAATTTATTTAGATGAGACAGAAACAATTTTTATTTGTAATTCTAGGTCATTAATTTGTTATTTGTTGCAATAATAATTATAAATAAAAATCTTGTCTTATTTATCCAAAGCCTGAATTCTGATATCGTGATCTTTTGAAATTGAAGTTAAATTCTTAAAAATGAATTTGTATTTTTTTGTTTTAGTCAAAATTTTTATAGTAATTTTGTTTTAATCTGCACTTCAAGCCCAGTTTTCTTCTTTTGTTTATTTTTTGTCTTATTTTATATGCAAATGTTGTTGAATTTTTTTAATTAAAACTATATTTTCATTTACAAATAAATCAATATGTTTTATTTTTAAGAGCATATTTTTTTACTTTTTTGAATTTATTGAATGCGCACAAAACACTTTTTTTAGAGCATATTTTTGGTTTCCCTGCTTATTACCTTTTTCTGCTGGATCCCTTTTCATAGAAGGAAATGTGGAATGATATCCTGTTTTTTATACGGGAGAGACGAGGCTTTCTAAAGGGTGTTTTTTATTGAGGTATAGAACTTTAAGTTGGCATCACTTTTTTAACTGGCGGCCATTTTGTCAGCTGTCAAGTGATTAATATTTAGTTTGGTTTGCCATTTCATCATGAACAGGTTGACAAAAGAACAACGCTTGCAAATCGTGCAAATTTATTTCGAAAATAATGGTTCAGTTCGCGAAGTTTACCGCAAGCTCCGTCCATTTTATGGTCGACATAATCGTCCATCAGAGCAATTAATTCGGTTAACCATGGATCGTTTTCGCACTACGTTTACTCTATGTGATAATACGCATCCGCAGAGACGTCGAACAGTGCGCACCGAAGAAACAATTGCCGCTGTAGAGCAAAGTGTTGAAGAGGACCCGAATGAATCGATTCGCCACCGTGCACAGCAATTGGAGCTTTGTCCATCAACTTTATGGAAGATTTTGAAGATTTTGAATGTGGATGAGTTGTAGTTCCAACAAGACGGCGCTACATGCCACACAGCGCATGTCACAATCGATTTATTGAAGGAAACATTCGATGAGCGCATAATTTCGCGGAATGGACCTGTCAATTGGCCACCAAGATCGTGCGATTTGACACCATTGGATTATTTTCTTTGGGGATATGTGAAGTCGCTCGTCTACACCAACAAACCAGAAACGTTAGGGGACTTGGAAGCCAACATTCGTGGCGTTATTGCCAACATACGGCCCCATATGCTCGAAAAAGTGGTTGAAAATTGGACCTGTAGAATTGGCTTTATTCGAGCCAGCCGCGGCGGCCACATGCCCGAAATCATATTTAAACATTAATGACATAAAATTATCCTTCCAATAAAGCCAAATTGATGGACATTAAAACGATTTTCTTGTGTTTTATTTCAATTCGAAGTTCTATACCTCTAAAAAAAACACCCTTTATAAGGCATTCATTAGCAGTCAGATAAGAGTGGAGTAATTGAATCAAAAAAATTTCTAAACAGGCCTTTAATAAGGCCTGAAGTAAGAAGGTCTTCTGAGTTTTCCCGCTGGGATACACATACATACATACATACATACATACATACATACATACATACATACACAAACATATGTACATAAGCGTAGTAATGATAAAACCTTAATACAGCCTTAGTTAAAAATTTATAGAGACTTGAGTGGAAAATATATGTACGAGTAAATATAATTTTAAACTTTTGTGGCCTTTTTCCGCCAAAGAAAAAAAATGAAATAAATAAAAAGCAGGAAACTGGCAAAATAAAAGGCAGCATCTTATTTCAAAACCGCTTTACTGGGTTATAAACTTAACTTAAGAGTTTAACAAAATTGAAATAGTAATTTTTGCATAACTGTCTTGTGCCAACAGACAATTGCTACCGAGTTCCAGAACTGACACACACACACACACACACACACACACACACACACGCACTGATGATATTGTATAACTTTGCATTTTTCTCATCCCTTTTGTAAGTTTTTTATTTGTTTTATTTTTGCAACAATTGTAGCAAGTAGGAAAATATGTATGTACGTATGTATGTCTATATGTATATTTATTCACACTGTCTTGTCTAGATAAGTGTTAAGTAAAGGGTCATCAAATACGCGCACTCCATGTCATAGTTTGAAGTTGCTTTTAAACCATTTAGTTTTTGTCGTTTTGTTTGTCATTCGTTTTTTTTTTTACTTTCAGTGAAGTTTATTTTCTTTTGCCTTCGCGAAAACTGGTAAGAGAACAAGTTAAATGCTTGTTGCAGAAATGTAAATTTTCTTAAACTTCCTTTTTGGCAGCCGTTAAAGTCAAAGGGGAAGGAAATCGTTATGGGAGCCTTTCCAACTATAATTACTTTCATACGAGTATTTTAGTTACTGACGTAAATGAACCCTATTTGTTTGATTAGGAAAACATTTTAAAACAAGTAATTTCATTTGCTAAGATTCATATTAGTTTTTAAGAAATACTTACGTACGAACATTATAATATTAATCTGCTTTAGAGGTAAAAAATTTAAAAAATTAAAATATTTATATCGCAATTCATTAGTTAAAATTACTCGTATAATCCGTTTATGCAATGTATGGAATATTGCATTAGTTTTACATAAATTCCTTGCGTAGAAGCTCCACAATCGAAATCTCCGAGACTTTATTTCTTCACCCTTCTAAAGCAGCACTGCAGTTTCAAAAATAAGGAAATACTTCCTATGCAGCTCAAAAAATTAACATTGAGCATTTTAACCCTACACGCACTTTCTTCGTCGAATCGACGAACATCGTTTACTAATTGTCATTTAATTGGCCTAGTACTCTCGGAAGCTTTTTAATTTTTTTTGTAGTTGTAATTGTTGCCAAGCTGCTGGAGGGTTGAAACATACATTTCGTGTGGGTGCGATTTTTTAAATTTGGTGTTCGTCGATGTGAAGAAGAAAGTACTTAATTTATAAAAAATAAGAAAGTCTTTCCAAGGTTAAAGGGCATAAAATGAAGGCATTTATTTGCCTTGCGCATCTTTATTTTCACAATGAGTTTATCAAAAAGGAAAATTCTTTAACAAAGGAAATGAAATATGATAACGATAGTTTTTTTTTTAAAGCACCTCATTACAAACTATACAAAGGTGGCGCGAGAATTAACCCATTAAGGCCCTGCGTTGCGTTTTCGCAACGCTCACTTCCATCACCTCTCAGCACTACCCATATTAATTTATATTAAAACTAAGCATAAGAAAATTAATTTTACATTATAAACTAATTGACGTGTTTCAGGAATTTCGCTATATTTAAGCCTTTTGCAAAAAAATATTTAATATAAAAATTTGGTTTTTCTTACTTTTTGGGTGTTTTTATAAAAAGTAAAAAAGCAATAAAATAAAAAAAAAGTAAAAATAGCAATAAACAATATTTGAAGGAGTGACTTTTAACGAAGGTAGTTGATAGATACATTTTGTGATATTTGTTACAATAATAAACTTTATTATGCATCTACTATGTTTTTTATGCTTGACAATATGTGTGATGCGAAAACGCAACGCTGGGCCTTAACGATATACAAATTTATTATTTGGTGTGTTTTTTTAACCATTTTTATTTTCTCGGAATATTTATTAACAAGAATGTTTTATGCATGGTATATTGATAATGTTTCACATGGGGATTAGCATGCTAGAAAGTTTTATCTGAGTGGGCTAAACCCAAAATTAGTCTCTTGAGTAAGCTGTCATTAACTACATTCATAGAAGAAAATTACACAACACCTGCTCAAACTGATCAGATTTGTTATCAAAAGTGCATCAACAAAAATCTTGTGTTAAAATAGTGTACACTGTTGTCAGTACGACAACGAAGTATGTATTGACAACGAATGAGTGCAAGTTGACAACCAGCGATATCAATAACAAAAAGTTGACAATGTACCGTTGTCAGTTCGTACACGCCCGCTTACAAGTTGCATAGTTAGAAAAAGTGACAACGTAGGATGTTATATTGCCAAAAGGCGTTGTTGATTTTGCAACTCATAGTCTACGCTAATGTGTATCAGAAATAATATGTTGCATAAATGGTATAGAACATTTTCTGACAGTGTAATATAATATGTGTAATAAAATATTGCTTATGTTTTCGAAAACTCTCGCCGTATGTAACCATGAACTCCGATTAGATTTCCTATTTATATATTTTAGTTGGTATAGTTGAAAAATATTTTAAGACAACAATCAGATATAATAAATTAAATTAAATTATTAATTATTTATAAATGTGTTCTTTAAAAAGTTTTTAAATTTGAGAGCAACACCACGTATCATAATAAGACAGTGGGAAGAGTTGAAGTTTTTGACAACGCGATGAATAATTATTGCATTCAAGTTAAAGGTAAGAAATGGTGCTGGCCACTTCTTAGCAATATCCCAGATACAGCTATTGAAAATGCTTAGATACTTCATTGCTTTTGGAGAAAAGAGAAAAAATACCTAATATTTTGCCACTGGAACTAAGAATGTTTGTGATGAATGCTTGATGCAAACAGAAAATGTTGAGAGGATAAGAGTCAAAAACATCAACGTTTCATCGCCACTATAAACTGTTCTAAATGAGCTTGTTGATCATAAAACTGTTTAAAAAGGAGATTGCACTGTCGAAAATGCAACAGTCAAACAGTTTATAAATGTGCAACATGCAATGTATCAGTGCATTCCAAGTGCTCTGATACTTCTCATAATTCAAGACATTTTACGTTATTGTTTTTGAATAAGTTTATGTTAACTACTTTTATTTTAAGAAGTTTAATAAAATATTTAATTTTGAAAAAAAAAAGTTTATTCTTTATATCGTTAAGGCCCAGCGTTGCGTTTTCGCAACGTGAATCAACTCGGTTCCCACCCATTAAATTTTGATCAAATTTTGTTATTATCATATTGAGACTAAAATTAACATGTTCAGAAAGTTTCATTTATGTAGCTCAACGGGAACGATGCTTGGGCCTTAATGGGTTAATGGCGTTTTCTTTTCTAAAAGAAAAGTGGCTTTCAGCTTTTTTAACTGTCACTTTCATGACTTCTGCTAGTACATGTATTTTGTGACCTCGTGTGATTTCCGTAGATTATTATCTCTTTATATGTATTTAGGGGAGATCAAATATTACTGCCAGTAAATAAGAAACAATCAATCATATGCGAGTTAAATGATGACGTGTTGTTGCCAAAATATAACCTGATTTGATAATTTCTACAAAATCCAGTTCCTTAACTATTAAACAAAAGCTCTTTTATCTGTTTTGAAAAATTGATTCCCATTATAGTAAGGTTCTTAAGGGCATATTTTTGATTTTCACGAGTATCTGATGTTATTTTATTTTGTTTATTTATAAATTATTTTATATTATTTTATAATATATAATTAGATTTATAATATATAATTAATAATCAATTATACCCAATAAGCACTCAAGAATTAAAAATCAAGCACTTGAAATTTAACTGGAAACAAAGTTGAATTCAATAATTTTTTCAAGTAATATTCAAGTTTGAAAATATTTTGAAATAAAAAATCAAACAACATACATATGTATATGTTCAAACCTTGTCAAATAAATAACTTATTTATTAATAAAATTAAAATTGTGGTGAAAAACATCAAAGATAAATAAAAAAGTGAATTTTTTAAAAAACGAAAGGTGATGAAAAACGTGAAAACAATAGTGAAGGTAGATATGCAGAAAATTATTGTAAGAAAACTTGTCGATTGCATTTTCCTTTATATTTGAAAAGCATTTTTTGAAACTTGAAATACACTTCAATTCAAGGTTGAATTACAGTATAATTCAAGGCTTGAATTCGACTGTAATACAATTGAATTGTTCGAATTGAATTCAAGTTCCCTTTTCACTGGAAAATGCTATTGAAATAAAGTGTAAATCAAGCATAATTCAACCCTTGACAATTGAATATGTGACTTGAATAACAATTGTTTTACACTTGATTTCAAGCAAAATTGCTTATTGGGTAAACATTAGCCAATTCAATTGTATTACAGTTGAGTTCAAGCCTTGAATTATACTGTAATTCAACCTTGAATTCAAGTGTATTTCAAGCTTCAAAAAAATGCTTTTCAAATATAAAGGAAAATGCAATCGACAAGTTTTCTTACAATAATTTTTTGCATATCTACCTTCACTATTGCTTTCACGTTTTTCATCACCTTTTGTTTTTTAAAAATTCACTTTTTTATTTATCTTTGATGTTTTTCACCACAATTTTAATTTTATTAATAAATAAATTATTTATTTGACAAGGTTTGAACATATACATATGTATGTATGTATGTTGTTTGATTTTTTATTTAAAAATATTTTCAAACTTGAATATTACTTGAAAAAATTATTGAATTCAACTGTGTTTCTAGTTAAATTTCAAGTGCTTGAATTTTAATTTTTGCGTGCTTATTGGGTAGTGTTGTTTTGCTTTTGGTTGTTATGTATGCCTCTAATTAGATATTCCAAGCACATCCTTAATTTATGTATGTTATAAATACCCGTATTTGTTGTACGAGTATCACATCCTTAGCGGATCTCAGTAATTTTAGTTAATATTGTATTGGTGTGTGCTTGTAAACATTAATTAATACTTTTGCAAAAATTTTATTGAAATTATAAATCCATTTTTTGCTTTCATTTATTTGAATACATTTACTGATTATGGCTTTTTTTTTGTTAATTTATGCAATCAGTGTGCATTAATTTAAAATTTTGTATTCATTTGTTTTGGTTTTATTTTTTCTGTTCTTCATTTCAAATATTTAATTTATTTTATTTATTAAAGATGATTGTGATTTTGGGTGGTTTGTTTATAGAGAAGAATACAAATTAGTTAAGTGTGTATATATGTAAGTATGTATGTATGCAAGTATGTAAGTAAGTCGCAACCACAAATGCTCTACAAAGCTACAGACATACGAGTATGTCTGTCCTAATTTACACTAAGCAAGTCTTATTGCTAAGCTGATTAGCTATTTAGGAGAGTGAGAGACGAGGGGAAAAGAAACGTTTATGTTCCCCTCGTCTCTCTCTCCACCAAACTAATCAGCAGTGTGCACACTTCTACCGATATTCGGTAAATTCTACCGAATATGTTTGTGAACTTAACGATCTACCAATTCTACCGAACAAGGCCTGAAATCTACCGAATATTGAACGAACATTTTGATTAACAATGATGCTACAATATCAAGTTGATCACACATACGGAAAATTCATCACATGTATGTTCTAAAATGTGGAAAGCTTTGCGGGGAGAAGAGAATATGTTTAACGAATTGTTATTTAGTCGATATATGTGTAAATTGGATGTTTTGGCACATATCAGTGCGGCCGCAGAGCGGTCATTTTCTGCCATGAAAATCATTAAAACAGAACAAAGAAATCGGTTAAAAAGTGAAACTATAAGTACCCCAATATTTGCCAAATAATTGTGCCTTGGGGATGAAATATTTATTCCTCCCAATGATTTAATAATTTTTGCACAAAAGCTTAAATTCATAAATGGATCGTACATATAATCTTTGTAGTTACAAATGTTTGTTAAATAAAAGTTATTTTAGTAGCTTTATAAAACATATGTACAAAAACTAATTTCCACTTATTTATGTATATTATTTTATGTATGCATATCATATCTATATAAAGGGCAAGGGCAAATAACTGGGGATGACACTTTTTTTTGAAATGCTTCATTGTTTATGGCATTTTAATTTCCAATCACATATGGGCATTTCCATATCAGCGTACGTGACATTTGTACGCCTACAAAGTGGAATAGATTCTGAAAAAATAGAGGTAACTCAAAAATATTTTGTTGCTATGTTCCATTCAGGGCGTACTATATGCGAAAAAAAAATTATTACATTTGGAACCCTGTTGTCCAAAATATCGAGGGAAATAAGGGCATAGCGTACGTGACATAAAACGGAACTGATATCAAGGTGCATGTAAAAGTATACGAAAATCTGCGAATTGTGAAGTTTTTTTCTTGTTTTAAATTTCTTACACGAAGCCAACTATTTTTCCTTTATTATCAGTAATTTTGAAATAAAAAAGACTTTTGGCTGATTTTATAATGAATGAAGTTTGATAGCGTACGTGACATAGCGTACGTGACGGATTTTTCTCTTATAATATTCTTAAGTAAAAATTTTTTTTTTATCTGTGGAAATAAATAATAATGGCTTGAGTCGAAATTTCGTGTTTTGAGATATTATGGGTTTTGTCTAAAATAAATTGTGTTTGGTTTTTATATAAAATTTTTAGATACCGAAAAAAATTCACATTTATTTATTATTCGTTGTTTTTTAGTTAAGATGTTATGAAAAAATCCATTGGCAGAAAAATTAAAACTAAAGTGAACTTATTATATTGAAAGGCAAAATAGTTTTTATTGATAATAAGTCGAGATAAGTGCTTTAGGTTAAATTGAAAAATGCGGAAAACCTGAAATACGATAATTTTTTAAAAGCTTATGTGCTGGTTCCACAAGTCAGGCAGGCGACTAGTCTAGAAAATTTGTATGAAAATCACTCAAAAAGGTGAGTGCTTTCCATACAAATTTTATACTCAAGTCAACCGTCTGCGTTGTAGAAACAGGGAGTTAGTTAAGTTAGTTAAATATAACTCCCTGTTTCTACAACCCAGACGGTCGACTTGAGTATAAAATTTACATGGAAAGCACTCATTTTCTTGAGTGACTTTCATACAAATTTTCTAGACGAGTCGTTATTATTGAGTTATTGAACTCAAGTGTATACAAGTTTTGATGCTCAAATATTTTAATATCGATGTAGCTACCTTACAAAAATTAAGTTGAGTTAAGATGTTATGGCTTATGTATTATTTTCCAAGAAGACTTAAGTTAAAATATAAATGGGTATAGTTTAAATGATAGATCTTGAAGAAGAGAATAAGAATATGTAATAAAATGAAAAAGCACTTATGTCAACTTAAGCCATTATTATATATTGCCACAGAAATTTATGCATACAAAAACTTAAAAACAAAACAAAAATATGTATTCAGTGAAAATAGCAATAAAACAAGAAAGAGTCAATTTCATTTCTTACTACATACTGTTTACTTGGGCGCTGAGTTTTCGCCGCCATCTTATACAGGCATGTTCTGGAAATCACAAGTTTTCAAATCACTTGTGATTTGATGGTGTTCTGAATATCACAAAAGTTTTAAATTTTCTGTGTGATTTTACCCTTTAAAAATAGAAAGAAACAGCTGACGTTTTGTTTTGTAAATGCAATATCACAAATTTAAATCACAAAGCAAATAACAACATTTTTGCAAAATTAAGAGTTTTAAATTTTTTCATAATTTCATAAATTCTTTCGTAGAAAATTGCTCATTTTACTATAAAAATCAATAAAGAAGATATTAAGTTATTCATTTAATTAATCTATTGAGAATTTCAAAATAAAGTGATTGAAAAAATAACCAGGTGATTTCAAATCGGCAGGCATTTAGGTGACCGATTTAAAATCACAAAAATTCAAAAAGTTATATGTGCAGAACACCTTTCTTGTATTTTCAATTCACTTTCACAAAAAGTGATTTTCAGAACATGCCTGATAATTATCAAGTTAACGCTGATACATTTAATTGCAATTTTAATACTTACAATAGCGTACGTGACAAACTTTAAATGCTTATAAAATTTTTATTACACTAAATTGAGAAAAAATTTCGAACAATATTTATTTGCGACAATTATCCTGCTTTGAACTTTTATTTTGAAACAGTTGCGACCGATCAAATTCAAATGATATAGACAAATACGGTTTTTGCACCGCGTACGTGACATTAGAATAGCATCCAAAGCAAACCAAAAAAATACCGCTTATCGAACTCTAAATTTTCTCTTTCCTCATGGATTTTGTTCATTGTTGTTGTAACATTAATTTTAAAGCATAATTGTAATGTTACAAATACCTGAATCGAATCGCTAGTTAAGAAAAAATAGGTGATTGCAATTTCTTAACATTAATCAAAGAGAGGGTCAGTTTAAACTGCTATTTTTGCTCTTGAAAAATTTTTATAAGCTATCAATACCTCTGCATAGTAAAATTTGAGTGATTTTTTCCTCCTTGACATATTTTAAAAAAATGGTCAAGGTTTTTTAATTTTTCATTCGTGGTTGTCATTTTTATGGAAATGCCCATATGAAGTTTTAAATGCGCTCTTGGAATCTGTTTAGTTTGATACTCCTCGCACTTACTCTTTATATATATGTAAGTACATATATTTTGTAATTTTTTGTGTTTCTTTGAATTATTTTTTATGTTTCCTTGAATAAAAAAATTGTCTACCGAATTTCATTCAAATCTACCGAATTTTTTTTGTCGATTCTACCGAATTAAAAAAAAATTAAGTGTGCACACTGCTAATCAGCTTAGCAATAAGACTTGCTTAGTGTAAATTTGGACTTTCCAACGAATAAATGCTTTTGCACAATCATATTACAATTACAAAGCACCAACAGCAACAGAACGATTTCACGCTTTTATATCTAAAGCTTAAAATATATATTTGTGTGTATGTATGTGTGTACGTGTTTTGGTTCAAGTGTTGGTGTAAACAACGTGCATGTCTGTTTGTGTATCTTCGTAATTGTTAAATATTATGCTAATTATTTTTTGTTGAACGAACATTTGTAATGAGTACAACAACATTACTTCTTATATAAAGACGTCTACGTAGACAAACAACATGCATATTCTGCAGCAAAATGGCAGGAACTGAAACAACAACTGAAACAATAGCAATGCAAAACAAAATTACGGAATCACAGCTTAATTAAGACTTTGAAATGTAGTGGGGCGGGATGGTGGAGGGTGGAGGGTGGAGGGAGATTGGCAAAAATGTTTTTAAGGAATAAGAGTTAGCGTTAAAGACTTGTAGATACATAAATGTACGTACATAGATACATACATACATATGTATGTATTAGTGATGTAACGAACATCAGTTTTTGATATTCGCGAATACGAATACGAATATTTGAAACGATATTCGCGAATACGAATACGAATACGAATATTGTATGTGAAATTTATAGACGTTACATTGGGATTCTATTTACGCCTGTAATATGAAATATTAAAAAAATTTTATGAAAAAGGACTTCATACTCCTGTTGGCGTACTTTAAAGTCAATAAAAACTACCCAAAATTTTGATGATTAAATAATTTAATCATATTTGAAAATGATACAAAGCACAAATTTCTGTAAAAAAAAAATTAATGGATTTGTACAAACTAATATTTTTAGCCATTTATTTAAATTTCGTTTAGGATTTATGCATTTATTTATTTAATTTGTTGGAAAAATATTCGTATTCTGAATTTGGCGAATACGAATTCGAATACGAATGTCTAAAAATGGCCGAATATTCGACAATTCGAATACGAATGCGAATACGAATATTCGAGCATCACTAATATGTATGAATGAATGCATGTTGATGCTCTCGCCCTACATTCCTTTACACGTTCAAATTTACACAACTACTACGAGTAAGTACTGGATGCTTTTAGACTCTAAAATTTAGAGTGTAAGATGAGTTTATTTATTGTTGTAGCGCAATTAATAAACCTGGCTAATTGCACACCTTGATGTTTGCTTAAATAACAAACGAATAGAATTTAGAATTTTGTATGTGTATAAAAGGACCACCAACAATATAGTTTTGTGTTTCTCAAAAAAAAAAAAATAAATAAAATAAAAATAAAATAAATAAAATTGCATACGTAAAATGTACATTAAATACTTGTCTTAAATCATATTGTGTTTTTTGGAAAGCAGTGAATTATCTTTTATTTATAAAAGCTCATAAGATGAGCCTCTGTAAAGCCTGGTACTCTGTTCGAAGTTGTGAAAATTTTTCAGCAACATTGATTATTTCGCGTGAAAAATTTGACACGTAACAAGTGATGCCCATTTTACTTTTTCGGAAAAAATGTTCATATTTATTGGTTTGAAGTAGGCAACACTGATCAACTTTTGTTAACAAAAACATCAGCTGTCAATATTTCGCACGAAATAAATGCCAGTCTCACTATTTCACAGATAGCAAGAAAATGTTGCCAGATACATTTCATACATTTTTCACGAGTTGAACAGAGTACAAGTTTTGCAACATTATTTCATGAAAATTTCACGTAAACTTTTTTTGTATGGAATATGTCAACATTTCGCGTGAAATTTTGAACAGAGTACCAGGCTTAAATGATGGGGAACTCCGCTCAGACAAACAGTGACTATGCCTGCATCACTAGAACTTTTCCCACATTAACTGATACAAAGGGACACTAATGCACATCAGAAAAATGCGTGGTGTTGTTATTGTTTAATGACTTGCGGAGATAGGGTTTGAAGCCAGGACCTTCGGTTTTGTAGTCAACGTGCTAACTACTTCAGCCAACGCCACCCTCTTCGTACACATAAAAGTTTTATTATTTATTTTATTTCAAGTTCTAGTAGATAAATATTCGATTTTCATCCTTAATTCAAAAGTTTTATGAACTGAAAATAATAAAAAAATAGTTTTAAATAATAAAGATAATTACATAATTCACTTCTGAATTTTTTAAGCTTATGTCAATAAGTTCGTGTACTGAACTGAATTTGATACGTCGTGAAGTGCATACGTATGCCTCTTCTCATAAAATTTACATTCACATTTGTAGATGCATACTTGTTTATTAAGTAAACGGAATGCATAAAGAGAACTTATTGTGAGCACTGGATAAAATTAAACTATGCCTGAATGGAAAAACTGAATTGCATAAAGGACTCTAGTTGTGCGTTGCAAAATGTTAACTACCCAAATACAACAAATCAGGAAACTGAAGAAAATGTCTTAAAACCTCTCTATCATCAGTCCTGTGTGCATATGCAGTTCTCATCGCTATAAACTAAGCAAATCGTCCATAATATTTGTTAAGTAAAATTCAAATATTTGACATGATTGTGATTTTGAGGGGGACTGTGTGAAATTCAAGCTGCTAACAGTGATATACAAACACTAAATAAATCATTGATATAATGACCATGATTAGCATGATGATGGTGATTTGGACTGAATTCAGTTTTTGCTAAATAAATTTAAAACTTAAAGAAATGATTTATTTGATTAAAACTTAAGTGAAGATGAGTTTATTGATGCTTAAGACTTCTTTAGGTAGTAAAGCGTATAAAATGTTTATGGCCTAAACAAAGCAGTTTATTTTAATGCCAGAAGGTATAAGACGAAAGTACTTTTTATTACATGAATATATTTTTAACTTTAAATTTTTATGATACCAAAATATTTATGAAAAGTAGACTTTCTTCGCCATAGCTTATTTTATGATGCCACATTTTTGTTTAAATTTGTTGTGTTTTCCTTGCAAGTTTTACACACATACATATATACATATATACGTACGTACGTACATACCCAGCGGGAAAACTCGGGAAGTCCTTCTTAGTTCAGGCCTTGTTCAAGGCCTTCTTAAAATTTTTGTTTTGATTCAATACTAATAAAGAATGCTTCACAAAATGCCCTGGCTCTTTCGCATAAAAGATACGATACACATTCCATACACCCTTCTATGAGAAGTGAGAAGAGAAGGAGAACAGAAAGCCTGCATCGGAATTACAACGCGTGTAAAAAAGATATGAGTATGGGAATGGAGCGAGCAGGCCTTGTACATCCAACAGAATGACTATAGAGGCATTCTAGAAGGCATCCTTACTACTTCTTTTTCCCGCTGGGTACGTACGAATCTCTATGTATGCGCTGCAGATCTCTTATCTTAAGTCCCATTGGATATTCCCAATAATCTGACCAAATTAAGCAGACACAAAACACTAAAGTGTAAGTGACATTAAGTTAATTTTATTTATATGTGTGTGTATTGGACTGTGAGTTTGTTGAATGTGGCAGTGTTTGTGTGAATTGGGGTTTGGAGTGTTATTTCTGTGTACATTTAAGTTAATACTACTTCTCCGTACGTTTTTTTATACATACTTTGTTTTTCTTTTTATTTATTTATTTTTTGTCTTCTTCTTTTGAATGTGTGATGTTGAAAAATGGTTAACAAAATATATGCAAAAAGAAGAAATAGCAAAAAGGTATAAAGTAAAAAACAAAATGAAAAGGAACTTCCTTCTTCGTACTCTACATAAATTTCCCCTGAGATCAATCAGCAAGAGAAGTTGCAAAACCAACAAAAAAAAAGAAACGTAAAAATATTACAACAGATTATGACAAAGACATTATGACTTTTTGTTGTTCTTAGCCACAGTAACTAATGAGGAAGTGTTTGGTAAAAAAAATTCAAAAAATTCTAATGTTTATTTGCACAGAACGGATGATTACATATACTTTTGACTAATAAGAGAAAATACATACATACATACATACATACATATGTATGTACATATGTGCATATACATATAAAGGGAATCTAAATAACCAAATTTGAATTGAATGTGCCGTACCTTGAATCATATTATTACTATTACTTAATAGTAACTATATATATGTATATATTTTCAATTATGATAAAACATTGCAGCCTCGCTTTGGACTGACTTTTTGTATTTGGTATCTTTTTTTTTTCAAGGAAATGTGTATATTTTTTTTTAAATTGATTTAACTTTAGCCATAAAACATTAAAATATACTGATTCTTTTCTGTTTGATCTACTTCCCAATTGTATTAGATACATATATACCCAGTGAAAAAGACTCTCCAAAGAATTCATGAAAATGTAGAATTGGGATCCGTAAGTAGTGCAAATTTGGATCATTTCCAAAGATTTTTATATAGGCTTGTCATTGCAAGAAGTTCTCTGTTTCCTAATAACAGAATTGGAATCGATGCCAGAAAAAATTTCCTTTTTGCAGTTCTATAATAATATTTTCATCTAGGAAAAATGGTAAAAAGTTACCCATTTCAGCAATTTGTTTCTTTTATATGAATTTAAGAGCGAAACGTTGTTTTTATGTAAATTTCAGTAGATTAGGTACGGGTGGCAGTCAGACACCCGGACTCATTTAGACCGTTTTGGTCCATTCTGATATGCGGAGTCCCCACCGTCGAACGAACCAGAGCTCACTATAAAGCTACTAATACGTTGAAGTTCAACACTAGCAACGTCAGAAAGTTCCCTGAACTCAGGAATGCCCATTGTGGCCATTTTCTTTCTTGCAAGATGTTCTATGCTTTCCTCTTCATCCATATCCTGGCAGCTACGGCAAAAATCATTGTGTTCAACCCTTAGCCTTTGTGCATGCCTATCTATGAGACACTGTCCGGTTAGCACGGACACTAGAACCGAGATTTGTTTCCTATTCTTCAAAATTAAAGAATCCGTATTTTTCCTATTTAGGTGAGTCCATAACTGTCTTGTGATCACGCAATCATTTCTTGTGAACCACCTTCTATTTGATTCATCCTCTGTCCTGCGCCTAAGTCTGAGTTTGCAAGAGAGTAAGGGTAATATTCCAAATTCCAAATCCGGTGGAACCTGTAAGGTTGTCCCAATTCTAGCAAGCTCATCAGCCCTAGAGTTCCCCTGAAAGCCTCTATGGCCCGGGATACAGATGATCCTAATATCAAACTGCTCTGCCATCTCATTTAGAGATGACCGGCAGTCGAGGGCTGTTGTTCTTAGAAGCGGGGATTCGAGGGCCATAATAGCTGCTCGACTATCGCTGTATATGTTAAAGTTGTTGAAGCGACATTCACTTTCAACCAATCCGCAACTTCTCTTATGGCAAGGATATCTGCCTGAAAGACACTGCAGTGCTCCGAAATTCCCTTTGCAATACGAAGACATAAAGCCGCCGAAAAGACTCCATAACCCACACCTTATTGTGTTTTGGAGCCGTCCCTATAAAAGTCAACACTTTTTCTTCTACCTGGAGTTCCATTCATCCTCTGTGGATGGTATCCAGGTTTTATAAAGACGTTCGTGTAGGTTCCATTTCCGTTCTACAGAGAGATACATCGAAGACGGATTGCCGAGCACGTTGCCATCTCCTTCCCTACTAGGTCCAATGGCAGTAGATGAAGGAGCATCAACAGTGCATCCGTAGGAGTAGTGCGAAGAGCACTGGTTATATACAAGGATGCAAGTCTTCGCACTACTATAACTAGTAATTTTTAAATCAAAATTAGTTCATAAATTTCTTTAGAAAAAACGATTTTTAAAAGTATGGCGAGCATTTTCTAAAACTATAAACGAATTAAAAATTTTTATATGTTTAAAATGAATTTCTACTTGACTATCTGCATATTAAAAATATAAATTTTTTGAAAATTTACTTCCATAAATTTACTTCCAACTTTTTTTACTGGCTATTTACACAGATTAAAGTTAAACCTGTTCGCATTTCGTAAATGCGAAAAGTTACACATTTTGCTCATAAGTTATGATCTCATAATTTTTATAAAACTGATTATAAAAGTTTAAAACCTGCTTCAAATAACATGTTTGTTGTTGGCAGATGATGGAGAAGAATGCTGACCCAGCAAAAAAAGACGTGTGAAAAAATGAGTTCAAGCATGGGTTCTAATGATACTGGAGGTCATGCGTTCACATTTAAATAAACTGAAAACTGACTAATGAAAACTCGATGATTATAACTCATTTTTGCATGAGTGCGCAAAATTAATTCCCGCACTCTTTCCAACTTGCAGACATGTTCTTTGCAACTGATGTTGTTTTAACTTACTTAATCCTGGAAAACATGTTAATGTGATTATTTAATTTATTTGCATTTTGCATCTCTTTTTCGCTGGATATGTAATCCAATATTTTATACATATATGATCTTTTAGCAATATCGCCCGCGTTGTTAATGAGTTCAAAAACTACAGCTTTATTAAGATTTACGATGGCATTGAGAATGCATTAGAAGAAACAACTGCTTAAGAAACCATTAAAACATTTAATTCACTATGAATGCGTTTATTTATTTGGTGCTAATAAGTTAATATTCTAAAGCGATAAAGGAGATAAATAAACTCAAAAATAAAGTAATTAATAATAAGCTATAGGCGATTGCCTTAGTAGCGAGTGCTTCTACCCCTCTTATATTGTTATTGTATTTATCTATAATATAAATATTAATAAGTAAATAATAATAATAATAACACATTTTTTGTTAACATTTGCTCTACAAAAAACCTAATTTATTTGAATTTTTGTAGAGCAAAAGGTTCTCACAAGCTCTTTCTTCGGGGACCCCTTCAGAAATTTTAATACAGGGGTTTTTTTTTTAGAGGTATAGAACTTCGAATTGAAATAAAACACAAGAAAATCGTTTTAATGTCCATCAATTTGGCTTTATTGGAAGGATAATTTTATGCCATTAATGTTTAAATATGATTTCGGGCATGTGGCCGCCGCGGCTGGCTCGAATAAAGCCAATTCTACAGGTCCAATTTTCAACCACTTTTTCGAGCATATGGGGCCGTATGTTGGCAATAACGCCACGAATGTTGGCTTCCAAGTCCCCTAACGTTTCTGGTTTGTTGGTGTAGACGAGCGACTTCACATATCCCCAAAGAAAATAATCCAATGGTGTCAAATCACATGATCTTGGTGGCCAATTGACAGGTCCATTCCGCGAAATTATGCGCTCATCGAATGTTTCCTTCAATAAATCGATTGTGACGTGCGCTGTGTGGCATGTAGCGCCGTCTTGTTGGAACCACAACTCATCCATATTCAAAATTTTCAAAATCTTCCATAAAGTTGATGGACAAAGCTCCAATTGCTGAGCACGGTGGCGAATCGATTCATTTGGGTCCTCTTCAACACTTTGCTCTACAGCGGCAATTGTTTCTTCGGTGCGCACTGTTCGACGTCTCTGCGGATGCGTATTATCACATAGAGTAAACGTAGTGCGAAAACGATCCATGGTTAACCGAATTAATTGCTCTGATGGACGATTATGTCGACCATAAAATGGACGGAGCTTGCGGTAAACTTCGCGAACTGAACCATTATTTTCGAAATAAATTTGCACGATTTGCAAGCGTTGTTCTTTTGTCAACCTGTTCATGATGAAATGGCAAACCAAACTAAATATTAATCACTTGACAGCTGACAAAATGGCCGCCAGTTAAAAAAGTGATGCCAACTTAAAGTTCTATACCTCAATAAAAAACACCCATTAGTAGCACGGCCTACCGCAATGCGAAATATACGTTTTACATTTATTATACAAAAGCCATATTAATAAATCATATTAATATTAACTTTTGAGGAATCACAACAATATTTGTTTAGCTCTTCGCGGACCCCTTGGAATTTTCATACGGACCCCCATTTGAGAACCGTTGCTTTAAGTGAACTAAATTGCATTTGAAATATTTTAAACAACCGAGACATTTTTTTTTGTAAAAGCTATAAAATTTAATAAAAATAAACAAGACAAAACTTGACGCAATAAAATTTTCAATAAACTTTAAACATCAGTAATAGTTGATGCTAAAAGCCATATGTCGACATGATTGCGTACAGACAGTTTTTTTTTAACCAAAGACTAATAAAATTTGCCTTTTCTTTTTGAAACTGCGTCCTAAATGTACTTTCGGTTTTTTATTTTACTTTTATTTCCAGAAAAGATGATGGTATTTAGGGAAGTATCTATCGAGTGTTCTTATTCGCTTAAATGTGCTCAGTTTTATTCCAAATTGGATACATTTTGTTCGCTGATATTGATTTTTATAGGAAAAATAATAAAAAATACAGATATAAAAAATTCTATTTATGCTTATGTAATGAAAGTTACATGATAATCGGTAAGAATAAAAAAGTAACAATTTGAACTGAGTGGTTTTAGAGATACTTTTTTGATACGAGTTGACTTAAACAAAATGTGTTATAAGCAGAATTATGCTCTTAACGCGTGTTTTATGCGCATTCAATATGCACTAAAAACTTAAAAATATGCACTAAAACTTTAACAATATGCTCTTAAAAATAACATAATTTGGATTATTTTCTACAACACTTGCATGTAAAATAAGACAAACCTATAATAAAAAAAGGAAACAATAAAATAATTAAAAAAATAAAATTATTTGGGTTTGAAGTGTACGTTAAAAAAAAATTACTTTACAAATTTCGACTAAAGCAAAAAAAAAAACACATTAATAAGACAAGCTTTTTATTTATCATTGTTATTACAATAAACAATAAAATATGGGCCTAGATTTTCAAATAAAACTCGTTGCCCCGTCAGATCTAAATAACGAAATTTTATTCATTGACTATATTTCTTCAACGTCTACGGATGTAATCGGGGCAGAGTCCGTCACAAATAGCCAAACCAAACTTTTATTGAAAGTAACGTCTGTAACAACTGCCTAGTTAATAAGAAAAATTTATACTATACATGGATAGAACATTTGAAATGAGATTTAGATGGTGAAAAATAAAAATAAAAATTTTGACCATAAAAAAAATAAATTCTATAAAGTATCAAACTATGCCCTAAAAGAGTAAAATATGCTCTCAAAATTCAAAAAAAAAAAAAAAATTCTAAAAATATGCGTGTAAAGCGGAAATATGCAAAAACATGTCTTAAAGGGTAAAATATGCAAAAATAAGCATCATAAAAACTTCTGAAACTTCTTATCTCCGCATTACCCCTTCACACGAGAAAAAACATGCAATTGCATATTTGCGGTTTCCCTGGTTATAAGTTAATCTTTCTTATGTAAGAATATAATTTAAATGTAATTTATTACAGAAGTTCTTAATCAAATTTTATTTAATAATACCTAAGTAAGTATTTATAACTTATTCACCCTTATCGGGAATAAAAGTTCACGTGAAAAGTGTTCCCTGTTCCCTAAAATTGTGATCGCCAATGTTTGCGTTGTTGTTGTGTCAGTATACTATTTTCTAATTTTGTTCACCATTTTTTTGTTCACGGGAAATATTTCACGTGAACAAAATGTTCGTCTTTTATTCGCGATAAGGGTGATTATGTTTGCATAATAACATTTTCTAATTAAAGTCTTAAGCAGAAAAGTCTTAGACAAACAAAGCCTAATCGAATCACAAATAGAGGAAAAAAGTGTTGGAACAAAATAATTAAAAATTCATTAAAATGGGCCTGTAGCAAACCTAATTAAATATAGATAATTAAAAGTAACAAAAAATAAGCAATTCAATAAACATGTGCATGATTATTAAAGAATAAAAAAACCCAACGGCAAGACTTTTGTAAATCACTGATGTTAAATTTGGACTTTCATTACATAAAAAGCTTTCAACAAATTGGAGTGCGATGAATTAAAACAATTCACATATTTAATTTGTATTGAAAAATATGTATGTTTGAATACTTATGAGGCTGAAGTTTGCACCAATTGACACCACATACAGTGGACCAAACACAACAATCTTGATGATGAAGTTGTGGCGTCCTTTAAAAACAGCATGTGGTTCCGTTCTGCTAGTGTTTTTTTTTTTTCAAATTATCACATGTAATTTGGCCTACAGAACGGCACGAACTTCAGCCTAATCGAATACTAAAGAGAAAAATTCTTCAAGTTTATTTAATTTGCAAAAGTCTCGTTTTCGCTAAGCTATGAGATTTCGAAGACAACTGTTCAGTTAATATAGACTATAATTTGTAGTCTATTATTAAATAGTTCTGTAATATAAAATCAATAGAATAGATTGACCCAAACAGTGATGATTGAGTTATTTTTAAATGTTGATCTCTTTGTGGTATAATTTATTTATTATGTTAACACTAAACAGCAAAATACAGCCTTAGCATGTATTGAAACTCATTTATTTTTGTTTTTTGGTATACAAATTATCCCCCGTGTTAAGTAAGTTTTTGACGTTTTGTTTTCGAATCCCGCTGGAAACTGTAATTTCTTTTCTTACGTGGGTCTAGTTTGTTCTTCTCTATAAATTGAACGGATGTGCGATTTATATTGTTGCTGTAACATTAAAATGAAAAATGTTTTCTTCCCTTAATTTTACGGTTATAAGCAGCAATTCGAATGAAATCATGTGTCAATTTAATGTCGCTTTAAAGTTTAAACTAAACATGTAATTTACGACAGTATTGATATATTTTAGACGAACATATAAAATACATATATACATACATATGTAAATACTCGGTATGTATAGGTATATCTAATTTGTGTTTATGGTTGGATGATATTTAACAATGAGTAACTTTGCAATAAAATTGGCATAGCAAATGTAAGACTGTCAAGCAAACGGCCTTCTGGATTTTGTATTGGCAACATCGAACGGCCATTGGTAGCATTAGATGATTAGGTTTAGGTCTGTTTAAAATAGTCCACAGGAAGAATAATTCTTAGCTTTAACTGATACAGTCGAACTTCCATAACTCGAACTTCTCTAACTCGAACTAATTTGGTTGGCAGTAGCGTTAAAAGAACAAATCACATACAGTTCTGTAACTCGAAGTCTCCGTAAGTCGAAGTTTTTTTTTGGGATAATGGTGATTCGAGTTATGGAAGTTCGACTGTATATGTATTATTTATGCCTTAGGAGCTTAGCCTGCTTGTTTATTTGTTGATTAGAAATAAACCTTATTTAAATGTTCATGATTTAATAGTAATAATATACGAGTATAAAAATATTTATACAATAAAACAGTCCCATTACGTGGCCCATAAAAAAGTAGGGGAGAAAAGAAACTCTTTTAAATTTTTTTATTTAATTTCTGTAAGAAAATAATGCATAAATAAGTCAGTCCGTTAATTGTCCACATTAAAGCTTTAGTGTGTCACATATTTTCGAGAAATAATGCAAAACGTTTTTCGCTTCGCATGTTGCAAGAATAAAAACACTCGTTTTTTGTGTTACATGGCAAAATTCCTAAATTATTTAGCCACGAAAATATATGTCTTCCCATTTGTAAGTGTTTGGTGCAAATGTGCGGATATTTAGGAAACAAAGTGGCCAACAACAAACATATGTATGTGTTGTACAAGGTGTACTAAAATCTGCGTATGACTTTTCCACTTGTACACTCTGAAATCAGTTTGTTTGGCTGTGCTTTCCTCGTAATGGGTATGATATTTGGTTTTGTTGGTCAAAGAGTAAAATCAGTAGAAATATTCTACTTAAACATGCCACCAACAACCACAGGATATTTGACCACCACTATCATACAATGCACATACATATACATATATGTACATACATACTCGTATATGAAGAGGAAGTACATATGTATGTATGTATGTCAAGAAGCACCTTTACGCACACATCTACAGGATTGTGTTTTTAATTTTTTTCTCACCTGCCTGCAGAAGTTCTAACGACGATACTTTAATACAAACTTTACACAGAAATACAAATGTGTGTGTATGCAAACCCCACTTTTTTTTTTTTTTTAGCCGGACTATGTGACAACACAATATCTATTTGCACATTATTTCTGTTTTGGTTTCCCTTCTTGCTCGAGGTGTACTGGTAGAGGTGATTTAAGTTGTTGGATAAAGTCATTGTAGAGAAAAGTACACAGCATATTAAAATGGGGATTAAAAGCCAAAAAAAAAAAAAAAAAAGAGAAAAGAGCTGCAATTCTTGTTTGTAATAAAACATAAAAACAAAAGTTGTGTAGGTATGTGCTCGTTGTTATCATTGTTTTTTTTTTTTAGTGGCAGCTACATACATTGAACTTTTGGTGTAGTGTGCAGTAAGTTTTTGTTAGTGGTACGAGTGTTTTATACCTATCTCGGTTATCTTGTTTCGGTTTCAAGGGTCTATCTACTGTTCTTTAACATTTGCAGCCGATTTTTTTGGCCTAGTTAACACCTTTTTCCCTAAAGTCCGCTTTTGTCATTCCTCCTCGTTAATAAATCTTTTATATTTGACATTGTATGAGTAGCGATATTTAAAAAAATAAAAGTGTAAATAAAATGTGAAAATATACCTGTCTTATAATTCGCTTTATAATACATCGCACTCTATCGACCCAAAACTTATGTGAAATATTAAAATAATAAATTTATACATTGTTTCAAAGATCGGTCGGTAGGTAGTAGGGATGCCAATCGGGATCGATTTTTGGAAATCCCGGGATTTTCGGGATCGCGGGATTTTTCGGGATTCCGGGATTTTCGAGATTTCGGGATCTAAAATTTTTTTGTAAAATAAATAATTTTTTTTTGATAAATATTACTTTAATAACAAATTTTATGCATTTTAAAAGTTTTTATGTTGATAATATATCGTTAAACATTTTTCTTTAAAGTTAACAATATTTTAATACTAGTATGAAATAAAAATCGAAAGAATTTTTGACATCTATTTTTAAGTTGATGTTAGAGAATTTATACTGAAAACAATAATTAAATATGAAAACTTGTTTTTGCTTTCAATATAAATGTTTTTCTATAATCTAAATAAAAACGAATGTACATATCTGTGGACCTTTAGCACTATCGCTTAAGTTGATTTACGAAAATTTTAGATGCACTTTCATACAAATAAGCTGCAAAAACATTATTGTTTTTTTAAATATATCTATTAACGTTTTTTTAATTGCGATTGACCAACAAGTAGCCATTACGGTTGTTACATATACCAGGCATTGCCTATTTTTTTAATCGATTTCGTCACTACTACGACAACGATAATAAGGCTGAACATGTCGAAAAATTAAAAGAAATGTATACACAATTCTAATCAAATTCTATAAATTACGTCTAATGATCACATTTTTATAGGCACATACATTAACCGCCGTAGGCATAAAAAAAATTTAGGTTTATTACAGGTTTATTTGACAAATTTTCCAAAGAAATACGTCAAATAAGCGCTTAATAAGCCTAAAATATTTTTTATGAATATGCCACTAAAAGTTTGCCTGAGCACTTGAACAGTATTTTTGTTCTACTGAAAATTTTTAAATTCATACATAAGTTGTTTTCTGCAAGTTCAACAGATACATATGTAGTCCTAAGTTCGCTAAGAGGAGTATGGTTTATTAGTGTGCTGTCCTTCTACTCTGCAACTCGAATAAAACTATAATTGAGTCGAACTCATTCAGTCGGTCGTTTTTGACACAAACCTTTGATCAATCCCATGTAATTTAAATAGGTCATAGGTTTGTGTCAAAAACGACCTAAACGGTCTAACGAAAATAATTTTGAACTGCAATTTAAAAAAACATACATTCACACTATTCACAATTTTTTAGACATAATAGTACGCATTATTCTGTAAATATTTCTCGCTTTTACGTCAAAACTACTTTTTATTTTCTACTTCAATTGTAAGGAGCTGTCAATAGTACTCAATTGTTACCGAAAAGTGGATAAGCGTTGAGGAGTCGATATACAGAGTTATACACTGCAATTATGAATAAATTTCCGCAAGAAATGTCTCCCTTTTCCATAATTTTTTTTTGTTTTCCCTATTATTTGCTACTGTTTGAAATTATTCCCCGGGCAAAATTTCTCATGGAATTTTATTCATAATTGGCCTTATAATATAGAATAAGACGAAATAAATTTGTCAAACTTATTGAATTTTCCAAATGTTATTTTCCTTCCAAAGCTCATATGCTTCTTTTCGTTTTCAAAATAATTCTTAGTTGTATATTGTATCACCTTTGATGAAAATAACCGTGAGAAAGTAGTTAATTTATTTTGCACTTGTTGTTAATTTATAAGAAATATGCCACGAATAGTCATTAAATTGTTAAAACTGCACGTATAAAATTGTATGGGACTTTTAAATATTATAAAAAAATACCATAAAATCAACGAAAATTTTAATCTATTAAGTTTTTTATATAAAAATTGCTAAGAAATCCCGGGATTGAATCTTATAAATCCCGGGATTCGGGAATTGCCAAATCCCGAAAATCCCGGGATTTCCGGGATCGGGATTTCCCGTTTGGCATCCCTAGTAGGTAGTCATGGCGAAATGTCAAAGTGCAAGTATTGATTTGAAAATAAAATGTGAAGTCGACAAAAAATTTAAAAAAGATGTGGCGTACTGAAAGTAGTGGCAAATTACGGCACTCATCGAACGAAATTACGGAATATTTCAATAGAGTTTATATGGAAATATTTTTAAATTTCGAATCGTATCGAATGCCGTAATTTGCCCCCAGATATTTAAGTGATTCTAGTCATCTGATCGGGAGTGTATACATGTGTAGATTTAGATTTTAAATTAATTGGTGAAATGGGCAAACGATTTAAAACTTAACTGCCACATTCATAAAAATATTATAGGTTTATTACAGGTTTATTTGACAAATATTTTTTTGAGTCCTAATTTACACTCAGCAAGTATTATTGCTAAGCTGATTAGTTTTTTAGGAGAGAGAGAGAGAAAGAGACGAGGGGAAAAGAAAAGTTTATGTTCTCCTCGTCTCTCTCTCTCTCCGACAAACTAATCAGCTTAGCAATAAGACTTGCTTAGTTTAAATTAGGATTTAAGAAATAGTTAGTGTAGTTTATGCAAATGAAAGATTAAACTTTTATGAAAAATATTCTATAAAAACAGTCTGAGTTAATTTTTTTCAAAGCTGAATCAATGACTCATAGAGGGTGTAGAAAGCTCATGAACCCGGCCCGTTGTATTTCGTGAGTGTTTTTGGTGTTGGGTAAATTGCATTTGCTAAGACCAACTCCAACTTCTTATTTGTTTTCTGCACTTTAAGTGTGGCAGGTATTTTCATGTTGTATCTGCGTACGGTTTCGTTTTTGTCTTCATTTGTTTTAGTGTGTAGTTTAGTGTTTTTATGTTTGGTTTTAATCTCTTACACCTCAAGTGCATTTTTTTTATCTGTTATTTCTTTTTATAAATTATGACCTGATGCCATTGCTTTTGAGAGAATCTAGTGGTTAAATACAATAGTTTGAAGCGAACTTTACGTAAGAAGTCCATTTAAAGTTTAAATGTAAAAACTGCGGTGTTAAGTTTTCTTATTAACCACAAAATGTACAAAAGAAGCATGTCAAATAAAAGATAAAGTAAGAATTCTTTTATTTACTTTTTTATGTTTAAATAAAACTACACTAAAAAAAAAATTAACTAAAACCTTGGAAAATTTTCTAAATTTGAATAAAAAAAAGTTGTCGTATGGCGCCAAAGCTGTTGTTTACTTGAAAGGAGTAAAATATTTACTAAATTTCTAGTTCATTAATGAACTAGTTTATAGTAATTATATTTTCATATTTAAATAAAATTTTCCTAAAATTAAGTAAAATTTTCCCATAAAATTCGGAGCTTTGCAAAAAATTTTTCTCGTCTTTGATCTCAAATTTAGTAAATTTTCCAATTTTTTGTGTCTTTAATTCTGGTACTTATTTTTATTTTTAATTAAATTCTATACCAAATGATATGTTATTTATTATATCTTCATATTATATTCTTATTTAATTTACCATACATACATATTAATTCCAAGTATTGAACCAGCAACATTCTGATTGATAGGCAAGCACTCTAAGCAATTGCCTAACAAGGCAATAAATAATAAAATTTTATTTTATTTACAAAAAAATAAATTTCAAGTTTAAATATTCCTTGAAAATATGAAAAATTTACTTACTCCCTGGCTCACGATGTCGACAAGAAATTTTCGTTCGCTTACAAATTTTCTTATTTTGAAAAATAAGTGATTTCAAATCACGAACAGTTTTAAAATCACGCAAGCGACTTTTTTGTGTTCTCAAAATAACGGGATTTTTAATCTTTAGTATTGATTTTCCTTGTTCTCGGTCACGAGCTGAAAGCTTTTATAGTGCTGCCACAGTAATTTCTTACTTATTGTTGCCGTTTTCTTTAATTTTTTACCTTGTGTGTATAAAATATTAACCAATTGAATTTCATAATTACTAAATATATTTAATTTATTTTTAAGAACATTTCCTCCTCCGCTCTCCCCCTTTCTAGAGGGTTAATGAACTCCAAAAAAATATTTGCCTTAATATTTTCTACAAAGTTACTGAACATATCCTACACATCAGAGGTAAAGAACATATAGTTCCGTATACCGATACGCTGCACGAACAGACTACAAGGGGGAAACTCCGCCCTAAAATTCTTATATGCTCTTTCAAAAAGCCGAAATTGTTGCACAGTGTTATTTGTAAAAATTGTAATGCAATGGCTAATTATTGCAAATCACAATCATAAATGTTTGCAATTTTAGTAGGTCATTAATACGGTCAAATATGCATTCAATTCTAATTATCAGCTTTTATAACACACGTTCTGACTAGGGTGATCGATTATTCGACTTTTTCCAGAAACCCGCTTTCGAATAGTTCGAATATTTGAAATTATGAAAATCCCGGTTTCGGTGTTTTACAATTCAGGTAAACCCGGTCAACCGGTTTTTTTAAGTAAGAAAATTATTATACAAACGCTTTGATTTTAAATTGCTTTATAAAAAAAAAGAGTTAACAGTTCATGTAAAAAAATAAAAAATTAAAGTAAAACCTAAAAATTAACTTCATATACTTATGTATACTACATATACATATATAATGTATGTATATATGTATGTACATATGAATGTATGTAAAATATGAAGCAAAATGTCAACAAAACTTAAGCACTTTTTGCAAATGGATTTCGACATCCATTGCACACCATAAGGCCAATTGAATTCGCCTCTGCTACCACCTCATAAAATAGTTTCGCTTTAATTTCATGTTTCAGTAAGTGTTGCCATGCTGAAAAAACGCTTTGAACTTTTACAGTGAAAATAAAAATACTTAGGAAAATCAACAGAACCCGTTGGTCTAAGTTTTAATATAGTAAAAACTAATTTTATTGCAAAATATACAAATCGAAAAGTATTCGACTCAGACGGTTTTTAAATTGTAAAAAACAGGACTATTCGAAATTCGAAAAATCAACTTTTTGAAAAAACCGACAACCCTATTTTGAAAAACCGGGTTTGAAAACCGGTTGAAAAACCGAGTCAATCACCCTAGTTTTGACACTCACATATCGCATAACATTTGCGATTGTGCCTTGAATTCTGCAAATCGCAATCGCAAGACTCTTTTCGATTTCAAATCGCAAGACTAAACTGAAGTGAACTAATGAATTAAACTTTAAAGAAACTTTAACATTGTTAATAAATAAAACTAAATATAGAACAGGCTATAATGTTCGTAACGCTTTTTAAGCCAAATTACATGTGATAATTATTAATGAACAAATAACATCAAAGTTAGTTGTAAATATTCTGACAACAACACATAGTTGAACGAAACAGCCAGCCGTTTTCGAAGGCCTCTAAACCTTCCTCATCAGCGTTCTTCTGTGTTTTGGTCCACTGTGTGTGGTGTCAGTTGATGTAGATTTCTGCCCTATATACCAAACTTTATTGCAAATGGAATATGTGAATTGGTTTGATTCATCGCATTTCAATTTGCTCATGTGTTTTGTAATGAAGGCTCAAAGTTACCATCTCTATATTTACAACAGTCTTACCATTGTCCTTTGTTCTTTACTAACTATGCACATGTTTGTTAATTTGCTTATTTTTGTTCTACTTAAGACAAACTTTTTTGGTTTGTTACTATTAAGTATATTTTTATTTAATTTTTGCCACAATCCAATGACGCTTAATTTTAGTTAATTTAATTATTATTTTTCGAACTGTATTTGTTTCTATATTCATATGAATTGAATAGGCTAATGTTCGTAACGCTTTTTAAGCCAAATTACATGTGATAATTATTCGAAAACGGCTGGCTGTTCCGTTCAACTATGTGTTGTTGTCAGATTATTTACAACTAACTTTGATGTTATTTGTTCATTAATAATTATCACATGTAATTTGGCTTAAAAAGCGTTACGAACATTAGCCTATTCAATTCATATGAATATAGAAACAAATACAGTTCGAAAAATAATTAAATTAACTAAAACTAAATATGTTTTCTTTTGAGTTTAATCAAAATTAGTAATAGTTTCGTAAAATTTTTATTGTAAAATTATAAAATGTTTTCTAGTTTTGTTAATTTTATCTTTGCATTGTTTACTTTACACCGACGATTTCAACAAACAGCTGACCTAAATAATATGGCAAGACGCAAGCAAAACGAGTGTGAGTTTGGCGATTTGCAACTCGCATGCGATTTGAAAACCATGCGAGTGTCAGAACATACTCGTACCTGATTACCAACATGTTCAACAAATAGGGAAATATTTCATGTCGATAATTTTCAATGCTTATCTATAAAGTTTGTCTTTCAGATATGTTAAAAAAATTAATTTATACATACATATTTGTTTGTAATTTTAAATCACTTTTTTGTTTAAATTTCTGACATAATAATTTTATATTAGGGGTGATTTCAAGATCAAGTTGGTATATTTGGCTTTACCCCTATCTTCTAGCAAACGAATAAAGTGATTTTCAATCAAGCTTTTATCAAAGAGTAATAAACCTTGAGATATTTTTATATTTGAAAGTTATTTCCTCTTACGAGTATTTGCTAAAAACTTTTGCGTTTTTCATTATTTAATTTCTGTTTGTTTTACCACTTGTCAATATATACAATATACTCTTTCATATATATTTGGAATTGTAAAAATATTTTATGTTGCATTAAGGGAAATGAGAAGAATTATTGATTTCAAATTACAAACTTTATTTGCTTTGTTACAAAATATTACGAAAAAACTTTTTCTCTCTATGCGAAAATTTGTTTCTTTATTTCTTTTTTAACTAAAAGTTTAAAGGTTCTTACATTTGCTTGTCACGAAAAAAAAACAAAAGTTAATACAAAAAAAAAAGAAAATATTAAAATGGGTGAGGGAGGGAGTGAGGGACTCAGTTCGGTTACAATTACTAAAATAGACAGTAGCTTATGATACTCGTAGCTTTAAAGGAAAACGCTTGTATGAAATTAAATTTTCAAGCTGAAGTTCTGTATTTATTAATTTTTTTTCCAAGTTTTACTTTATTTTATTAATTTTTTAATTATTGAACTTAAAACTTCAGAAAAACATTCATAGTAAATCATAAAATAAATCTCAATTCGAATAAAACAATTATTGTTTGCAACTACAATTTATCCTTGTAAACATCATGTTATTTGCGGGAAAAAACAAAAAGTGCTGACATGTAATGGAATGTAAAAGTTTTATTGTAAAATTGTTTTTCTATTGAAAATTGCCTTTAGTTATGAGTTGGCTGAAATGGCTGAAATGGCCGTGGTAATAAATCAATATAATCACAAAAGAAAAGAGAGGACGCCAAAAGTCTTCGAAAAGCAACTGGATGGAAGGGAGGGATAAATAGGTTCAAGTTCATAGTTACAAATAAAAAGAAACTTGGAAAAACATATAAAACTTTGAGAGAAAAAGCCGAAATTTTGTAAACATATTTTAGTGCTAAGACTTTCAACTTTATCACCTTTAGGCGAAAAAAATCTATTTTTTTGTGCTTCTTTATTTCTGAATATCAGTACAAGTTTGCATAAAAAATTATGCAAATTTTTTTGTATGATTTTTATGTTGCTTTTACGAGTTGCAACAAGGAACACAGGTTATGATTCTGGTCACGTATTGTATATAAGTGATGAAATGCTTGTAAAAAAATTAATCATATTTTGTTTCCATACGAATTGATAATCAAAGTTAGTTTGTTTTGCTCCAAAGGCGTTAACATATTTGCGAATTAAATTTATTTTGCAATCACTAAAAAAAGGTTAACACAAGTACAAGGTTAAGCAAAGTTATTCATATCATTTTGCATTGTAAAATGAAAAGCGCATTAGAAGATAAAATATAAACAATAATTTAAAGCTGTGAATAGAAATTTATTAAAAATTATATAAAAATTATTGAAAACAAATCTGTGGCAATAAGGAAAAAGTGCTTAAGTCATAGTTTACTGGTTTGCAGGAGAGCAATTTTAAGCGTTCAAGTCGATTTTTAAAAATGTATTTCTTTTACAGTTAAATTGTGAAATTCTCTGTTAACTTTTATTTTTTTTTAAGCAAACATCCTTCTATACACTATAAGTAATACATTTAAGTTGAAATATACAAAAGTATAACCTAAATTAAGCTGTTATTCCAAATGAGATTGGAAGTCTAAAAAAGGTAAGTCGCAAGTCATAGTGCTATAACTTCCTGAAAAATCACACAAATTAATTGAGATTTTGACCAGGGGTATTTTCAAATATGTAGATTAAACTTAAACCCTTTTGCCTTTTAGCCACAGAAATTTTAAAATGCTTTACAAAACGACTTTCGCAATCACGTCATATTTTTACTATCGTGCCTAAATCATACATACCTGAATAATAAAAAAAGCACATGAACATTTTTTTTTTCAATAAGTAACTTTTCCCTATAAGCTGTATCTAGAAAAACTAAAATCGTTTATAACTAAAAGATTTTTAGATTAAAGGCTATTAGCGAGTTTTTTTTATTCATCATTTTATGCAAAATCTATTCATATACATACATACATACATATACTATATTCAAACAATTAAAGCATACTTTATCGCAGAACTCACAGCAGTTTCTACAACAGTAATTCTATTAAAATATACACAAAATTAAAAAAAAAAACACAAAATTGCTATATTTGGCTGTACCGAATCTTAAACACCCTTCATAGACCATAAAATGTATATATACATTAATGCCACCATAATCCGGGAGAGAAAAAGTTGTAAATTTCTTTTCTTTTTCCATTGATTTCATTTTTTCCTATCCGGGATTGCAAGCATATTCTAATTTTTTTTGAAGAGAAGTAACACTCGGGCAACAAATGCCTACTACTATTACTAGGTGCTACCTTCTTTAGGAAAGGGATAGTGATAGAGAAGTCAGGTAGGTGGCGAAGGAAGATATATAGGCAAGCTTCCTTCAATCTCTTAAAACCCTGAATTTTTTTTAACGTTTTTTTTAATAATGCAGTGTTACAGCGCCTCTGGTGTCAATGAGGCATATTAAATTTTCGAAGCTGTCTTTAGTAGCCATTTTATTGGTTATTTTACTTCGCCGATACTCTGATACACAATACCAACAAATGAGGGTGCTCTGATGTTACATTAGCATTAGTATCCATTGAAGCCGGTGTAGTTCAGTGACCAGTGCCTATGCCTTCATCACTTAAACTTTCCTACAACAACTGATACAAAGAGACACTAATGCACATCAGAAAAATACTTGGTGTTATTATTTAATGACTGTTGGATACCGGGCTCGAACCCAGGACCTTCGGCTTTGTCGTCAACGTGCTAACTACTTCAGCCTTTGTACGATCACCATTATTTTAATTTAATACAAAATTTTAATTTCACCAAAAAGCTTTGTTTTTTACTTCATGTCGCTTACTATTAAATCGAAAATAGGTCTCGATACGCATCATCTAAAAACATGTAATTATACAACTAAAAAAATTACAAAAATAACACCAACAACTCTTGCTCTATTAAACGATTACCCAAAATGCTCCCGATCCCGACCATTGTGGATAACGGAGGCATAGGTCTACTTTAAAACAATTTATGTGTAGACATTTAGTCCTAATTTACACTAAGCAGGTCTTATTGCTAAGCTGATTAGTTTTTTAGGAGAGAAAGACGAGGGGAGAAGAAACGTTTCTGTTCCCCTCGTCTCTCTCTCTCTCTCTCTCTCTCTCCATCAAGCTAACCAGCTTAGCAATAAGACTTGCTTAGTTTAAACTAGGACTTAGAAGCTGTAGTGAAACTTATAAGTAAGTGATTTACATATCAACAACAATAAAAGCTTATGCTTGTAGTGTTAAACTTGATTTCAATATTAGTCTTAAAGGAAATAACTCTGGAAAAAAATATGTTAGTTTAATAACGAAAAAATTTAGTTTAGTACTCTGACACAAGATAGCAGTGGAAATACAGCTGAGCTATTAATTTGTTTCAAATTAAAGTTCATCTGAAACATCAAAAATTGTTTGCGAAAGGGAAATTAAAAAAAAATTTTAAAAAATTTCAATATCCAAAATATTTTATTGAAAAAATTCTCTGAAAACAAATTTAAAAATATGAAAAAACTATTAAAAAATTGTGAAAAGTATTAAACGTTGCAAATTTTGTTAGTGCCCAGTAAAAAAAGACACTCCAAAAAAGTCATGAAAATGTAGAGTTTGCGATCTGGAAGTAGTGCAAATTTCGATCCGATCTAATGATTTTTACATGGGGTTGTCATTGCAAGAAGTTCTCTTTTTCGATGCCTGGTCACCGAATTGGAAGCGATTTTAAGAAAAATTTCCTTTTTTGTGTTCTATGATAATATTTTCATCTAGGAAAAATGGCTAATAGTTACCTATTTTAACAATTAGTTTCTTTTTATAGGAATTTAAACGCGAAACAGTAATTTAATGTAAATCTAAGCAAATAACTTTAAAATTTTAGACCAAAATTAGTTCATAAGTTTCTTCAAAAAAATCGATTTTTTAAAAATTCTGGTGAGTAATTTCTAAAACTATTGAGGAATTACAAGGTTATGTATAACTAAAATAAACTTCTACTTGGTTTTCTGCTAACTATCGGCAAATTAAAAATATCGATTTTTTGGAAGCAATGAAAATGTACTTCTTTTAGAATGACTTCCAATTTTTTTTACTGGCCCAGTAAAAAAAGACACTCCAAAAAAGTCATGAAAATGTAGAGTTTGCGATCTGGAAGTAGTGCAAATTTCGATCCGATGTAATGATTTTTACATAGGGTTGTCATTGCAAGAAGTTCTCTTTTTCGATGCCTAGTCACCGAATAGGAAGCGATTTTAAGAAAAATGTAATTTTTTGTGTTCTATGATAAAATTTTCATCTAGGAAAAATGGCTAATAGTTACCTATTTTAACAATTAGTTTCTTTTTATAGTAATTTAAACGCGAAACAGTATTTTCATGTAAATTTAAGCAAATAACTTCAAAATTTTAGACCAAAATCAGTTCATAAGTTTCTTCAAACAAATCGATTTTTTTAAAATTCTGGTTTGTAATTTCTAAAACTATAGAGGAATTACAAGGTTTTGAATAATTTAAATAAATTTCTACTTGGTTTTCTGCTAACTATCGGCAAATTAAAAATATCGATTTTTTGGAAGCAATGAAAATGTAGTTCCTTTAGAATGACTTCCAATTTTTTTTACTGGGAAATATATTGTCAAAAAAAATATTTCCATTTGCCACCCTGGCTTATAATAAAACAATTTTAATGTTGGGAACCGCTTTTTCATTTTGCTGATTTCCAATACCAATCGAGCTAAGACAAATTCTGACACATCACTCCAATACGGATGTGTCTAGCTTTTCTGGGGACTTCGGAAAATCTATTTTACGTACAGACAGACGGACATTGCTTATCCGACTATGTACTTAACGGTGTTGCATTTTAATATTGTCCAAATTACAAATGAAATGACAAGTCTGTACACACCCTTACTATTTTTGCTGAAGAATATAAAAACAATTTGCAACATGCTACACACATGTAACTATTATGGTCATGTGTGATAGTTTCTCGTGAAAGTTCGCGCAGATTTTGTTTACAGCGGCCATGTAATCAATTACACTGATGCAATAGTAAAATTCAATTATAGATGGTTTAGATTTTCTAATTACGGCAATAAAACGTTAAGCGGCAAAATGCAATTGAAACATGCAAGTACAGGCCATTGAAATGAACTTAAAAAAAAATCAAATTACATATATCAATATTCTGTTGTTGTTGCAAAAAGGTTCCATTACAAAAAGGAATAGATAAAAATATTTAATATTCGATATGGTTGGATTGTGCAAGCAAAGGAGTGAATGATTTTGCATTAAATAGAATTCATTTAAATTAACTTAATAAAGAAATAAACGTAACAAATTTAGTTTTTTAGTTATGATTTAAGGGAATAAGTGGATTCTTAAATACGATTGTATATTATTTTTAATGGTTGTAAAAAATTTTACAAATGTGTGCTTGCATTTTTTTTATTGAATTTATGTAACGAGCAAAATCAGAAACGTTTTACGAGGTAATTTAATATATCGTTGAAAATGAAATATATCTATGAATATAAATAAAATTTGATGATTGGACGAACGTTGTTGTGGCCCTATGTTCCTTCTATATATGTAATTGAATTGAAGAATTGTTAACATGCACAATTGAAAACTATGCTAAAAGGTTAGTTAAGTGCGATGATTCCAAGTGTTCTAAATAAAAGACAATCAACGTTAAATCGAAATGTTAATTTTGAGTAAGTAATTGAATCATCATCAAGTTTTTAAATATTTACTGGATGTTCTAAACAAAAATAGTTATTTCAATCATTTAAATTATTAGTTTATTCAATTCTCAATGATAGTGATATCTATAAATGCCATTTATTTTTATTTTTTTATTCCATAAAAGTAAATGCTACCAACTTTTACTTACATCTGTAACATTTTGGCTGTTCCTACCTACCATCCATCCGATAAAAACCTATTGCTTACTTTTATTAGAATTACCTTCTTATGCTTTATTTTCCTATAATCTCTTAAAGAAAATTGTGTGAACGAATCCACTCGTATCGTAAATTCACAAACAAGAACTCTTAAAATATACACTCTAGATCAGATGATTAGAACCAAAAAATATTCTCTTAATATCCGAAAATATAACAAAATATAACATAAAAAATAATTGCAACAATATTTTGAAGGTCATTTACACATAAAAACCGAAAGAAATGCATTTCGTTGCTGCTTAAGCAACTCAGCGGTGAAGTGTCTGATAAGCGGCATCTGAACATTATTAACCAAACACAAACCAGTTTATTTTAAGCCATAAATAATTAATTAATAAATTTAATATAAATATACTGAAATATATTTATATGATATGATATGAGGGTGTCTTGGTAGCCTAGTGGGTAGTTTGATAGGCTATGTGTTGAGGGGGGGGGGGCGGGGGTCGTGGGTTCGATTCCCACCAAAGACTTGGAAGACGTGGATTCTTTGTCACTATGCTCGTCAAAATAATGTACTATATAATTTGTAATTGCATTTGTAACATTTAAAAAATAAATAAATATAAATATTTATATGATCTTAAGTCGGTTGTAAAAAAATAAAAACGGATTCGGAAATGAGATAAAGACGTTTGTTGTGAAGTTTTTGTTTCAGACTTTTTAACTTACATATCGCAGCCTAAATACAAAAGGGGCACAACTCAAAATTATAAAAGTGCTTTTGCTTTTTTATAAAACAAGTAATTGAAGAAATTTATAATGACCCCAACAAATTTCTTTTGCAATACAGTCTTCTTGAAGAATATAAAATACCATTATGGTTGTTTTTATGTGACATACTTGCGTCATTTGTACACTATCAACAGTTGTTTGCAACTACTCAGCATCTGAAATTTTTTGAGTTGTGCCCCTTTTGTATTTAGGGTGCGATATGTATGTACATATTTATATATGTTACTCAAGAATTTTTTGGTTGAAGTCTACCGATGAGTTTCTTAAGCAGAAACGAAATGCATTTAGAACTTTCTTAACTAACAACAAACCAAAATTCTTCGTGATACTAAATTTATTTAATTAAATTTAAGTTAAATGGTTGTAATCATATGGACGAAAAGAAACATTAAATTACTGTTGAAAAAACTTAATTTTTTCTTGTTGAAATTTTTGTCATGACCACTTAATACTCTTTCCGATGGTGGCAATATTTTAGCTGTCGATAAAAGTTAAGACGTACTAAAAACAGAAGTGTCAGTAGTTTCAATCATGTGATCGGGAGTGTAAATTGAACATCGTAAAAATGCAACTATTTAACAAGGGAGCAACAAAAGCACTTTAAACGTTTTAAGAAGAAACATACTCAAGCACAAGAAGCGAAAATGGCTTAACAAAAATAATAAATAAAAAGTAGATAAAAATACATATAAAAAGCATACTTATTTATACGCTCACCATCCAAAATAAGCATACATGGAAAAGTTTTGCACCTTTGGCTTGATTCACACTATAAACGTTCCCCGCTTTCCCTAAAGAAAGCAGCCATGTGAGTTTTATTGAAAAGCTATAGAGTATCCTTAAACTTAAGGTATAAAAAAAGAATTAAATACCTCGAAAAGAAGAGTTTATGACGGTTGAATTTTTAAAGCGCGTTTATTTCAGCAACGTGATATAATAAAAAATGTCTGAATACGTCTTTTACTTTTCACTCTCACCCGAGAAAAAAAAACAACTGACATCAGTATTGATAGATAAAAACACATAACAATTTTTAAATTCAATGAATTTTACAAGAAAATGAAGAATTAGCACTCAGCATAAGAATACAAATGAAACAGAAACGCACGAAACGCATAACAAAATAAAATTTGCTTAGATGAAAGAAAATCCTCTGGAATTTGAGAGATGTGGCTTTTATTTTTATTTTCAATAAATTTTATTAGCACAATCATCACATGTATAAGTGTTACAAACAATAACTACATCCATCCAAATACACATCCATTATCACCAATAAAGCCAAAGGATGTCAGTCTGTCTGTCTGCCTGTCTGCCTGTCTGCCTGACTTACTCCCTTCCTATATTATTGTTCAAGTGAACCCAAAGACGAGCATACACATACTTATCCTTCCCTTCCTACATATGTATGTACATATACATATATGTATGTACATGCATACATGCATACTCACGTGTATATTCATCAATTTACACTCTACCCTATAGGAAATCAAACCCATTTGTAATACAGTCAAATCCCGATAATTCGTACCCCGATAAATCGTAATTCCCGATAATTCGTAATAAACTGTCGGTCCCTTGAAAAAATCTCGTTAATTCGTAAAATTTCCATACATTTTCGTACTCTGGCTAATTCGTAATTTTTTTTCAAATAAAATCTTCTTTACTTCTTATAAATCGTAATTGTTTGCTAACTACCACTTATAATTCGTAATAAAAACAACAAAAACATGGAAAGAATGATGAAATGAATTTGTCAGTTTTATTTTTATTTTATTGTTTTTTGTTTGCTATTAAAATTACACGTATTTTACGCTAAGTAAATGAATTTGCTTTACTTCACTTTATGTATTTATTTTATTTATTTTGTATTTTATTTTTGGCAATTGTTTCTTATGTTCATTTTATATAGTTTTAGTAAAACCCCCGTTAATTCGTATTTATTTTATTTTAACCCCGTTAAATCGAAAACCCCTATAATTTGTAAGAAATGGCCGGTCCCTTGCGATTACGAATTATCGGGATTTGACTGTAGTGTTTTCACACTGACATGGTTTTAATAAAAGTTGGTTTTACCATACAAACTGTTTTTGTTAAAACCAACTTATAAACCATTTTTGAATTGGTTTTATGAAATGCAACCTTGTTTTCGCTGTACTAATTTCAGTGCTGCCAAGTTAAAATGAGCGGAAGCAGCTGATAACGGATACCAATTGATACATTTTCAACTTAAAAATAAATGCAGCCGTAATAATAATAAAAAAAATTGCGGAAAAAATAATCTTTTGGACGGAAAGATCGAAAATATTTTCATTGATCTCTGGGAAGTGAAAATAGATGATATGACTTTATATACGCATTTCTGCAGGACATTTATTTTGTTTTGAACAAGGTTATTGGGCAGTCTGTGTGTTAAAACCTGAATTTTTCAAACTTGCAGTATGAATGCAAAATCAGCTGTCCGTTCAAAATATGTTGTGGTTGAAGTCTACAGATGATTTGGCTAAGCACCAATGAAATATATAGACAATGCTTAACCACCAGAAAAAATTTCAATTTAACAAATATTGATTGATATTATATTTTGTTTCATCTACATAATTATTTTCCTGTGGATTGTAAGATCCTTTTCTAAAAATTGGATTAATAACCGATTGGATCTTTTGGTAAGTCTATTTCACAAGCTATAAAACACTGTTGACGAACCCCAGAAAGTGAAGGGAATTTAAAAAATGCTGCACTCATATTTTTTACTTAATTGTTTAATTTATACATTCTGTATTTTATAAAAACAATTTTTAAATATTGAATTAATACGGTAGCACGATTTTACCGGAAACTTCACAATCCTCATACTTGTCAGAAGGTGAATGTCAAGAAAAAATGAGAGAATGGAATTACCTTCTCTATTTATATCATTGTTTATACTGCTCATAGAAAATATTATACATACATTAGAGTGGGTCGAGTTGTTAAATTTTCCCATTTTGAAGTCGCTATATTTCGCAGACTAGAACGTTCGTACAAAATGTCATGAAAATCGGAAGCGAAAATTTTAAAATTTTTTAAGGGAGGGAGCTAGGTTCTTAGGGTAATTTTCTTAGAATTTTGTTTAGATTTCATTTTTGCTAGACGTCTGTTGACAAAAATATTTACCCACTCTATTATATGTACATATTAAGTATTAAAATAATTTTTTTTTCAACACAAGGATTTGACATTTGACTTCATGATATGGTTCTTTTCTTTTCTAGTTTCTTTTCATGTACTTATTTTGATTTAATTTACTTCTACGTGTGCCTTTATGCAATATGTTTGGTTGATATCTGCATTAGATTTAAACCAATTTGTAGTCACTTGTAAAATAATTAATTTTTAGCAAGTGTTTTTTGTCAACTGATTATTTTTATTTACTACAGGGTAGTGTAAGCAATACACACGAGTTCTATTTCTATTTTTTACTAAAAGTATTTCCTTCGTCTGAGGCTTATACTCATGTGAATATACAACACGTAAATACTTGTACTCTTTCCTTAAAAAAATATTTATGTTTTCTTCGGATTTTCGTCCTTTCATACCAATCAGTGAAGTGAGTATCATAATTTTATTTAGTTATAAGTGTGTTGAGTGTTTTTGTATTATTTATTGGACTTAAAAATTCATTTCAATATGATTTTTTAATAAAAAGGTTAAGTACTTAAATATTGCATGTGTATTTAAGCAAACCAAAATATAATTTATAGATTGAAGAACTTAATAAAATTTCTTTATCTGGCATTGACAATAAAATACATATTGTATGTAAATATGTGCGTATATAGTTTAGAAAACATAAATTGAGGCCATCAGCGCAAAAGTGGTGTAACCGACATTTTTTGTTGGCTGTTTTTCTGGTGTTAAATACACTGCTTTCTTTCATTACCAACTTACAATACAAAAGCAGTAGAGCAAGCCAGCTTTTGGTATTCAAAAGGAGATGGGCCTGAAAAATCGGTTTGACACAAAATAAAATATCGAGCCATATCCGCTAAAATAGCTTAAGCGACACATTTTTTGGACTTCATTGTTTTGACGAAAATCGACTATTTACTATCGCCACTAATCGATTTTGTTAACAAATGAAGTTCGAATATTATGTCGCTTAAGCTTTTTCTTTTTGGCGGTTATGGCACGATTTGAGAAAGTAATACAGCAATTAAATAATTTAGGGTTACACGGTTTTTTGTATTTTTCTAACCGTTTTGAGTTACGAAACTTTAAAGCAAAACCATAATTCAACTGGAATTATTAAGATTTCTTGCATTAAGCATGGTACTCTGTTCGAAGTTGTGAAAAATTTCCAGTGCCATTCGTTATTTCGCGTGAAAAATTTGACATGTACTAAATGTAGCCCAACTCGCGGTTTTTGAAATAAATTTCTCGTTTTTATTGCTTGAAAGTATGCAACATTGTTAAAATTCCGTGCGAAAAAAGTACTGCTCATGTTGTTTCGCAGCTAAACTAAAATGATGCCAGATTAATTTTGCATGGAAAGACATGATTTTCCGTGTTTTTCACACCAATAACAGAGTACTACTCTTGCGAATTTATTTCGCAAATATTTCATACCAAATACTTTTATATGTAGTTTGACAGCATTTCGCACGAAATTGTGAACAGAGTATCAGGCTTTAGGTTGTAAACCTCGATTATCAGAGAAACCGCAAATATGCAATTGCATGTTTTTTTTTTTTTTTTTTTTTTTTTTTGAATACATGATTTTTTATTTATTGTATCTTCATATATGAACTAACAATAAGTATTCAAATCTTAAATATAAAAATATAATTAGGCCCGACCAGTGTCGGACATAAGCTTAGTAGTAGTTATGTATAATACATAAGTATTGATAATCAAAAGGAAAGAATATAAAAAATAAAAGAATTTTCAGGAAGTCCCATCTGGAGTGCTGTGAATAAGAGCCCTTGTATCCCTCTTTTTTAGGCGGATGTGTCCAGTAAAGTTCAAAATATTACGGGCAAGCGGATTAGGATGTGACTCGAGTTTTGTTAAATATTTGCCAGCGTTTTTTGCAATTTCTTCAGTCACTAGTGGCATATTTAAGTCACGATGTATATTTGAATTTTTTATATACCATGGAGCCGATGTTATTAACCGTAAAATTTTGTTTTGCCTTCGTTGGATTCTCTCGACATTAGAAGCTGAAGCAGTACCCCATAGCTGAATTCCGTAGCACCATATAGGTTTTAAGAGCGACTTGTATATTAAAAGTTTACAATCTAGGGTGAGGGTTGAGTTTCTACCAACCAGCCAATGTACCTGAGTTAATTTTAGTTTCATTTGGGTTAACTTAGAGTCAATGTGGTGTTTCCAAGTAAGCCGTCGATCAAGGTGAATACCAAGATATTTCACATGGTATGTTGAGGGACAACTTGATTGTTAATCCGAATGGGTGAACAAGTATCTCTTCGTAATGTATATGTTACTTGAACACACTTTTGTTCGTTTACCTTAATTCTCCATAAGTTTAACCATAGTTCCAGCTGGGTAATGTGTTCTTGAAGATATCGGGATGCCTCGTAAGGATTTTCATGCATACTAAGGCAGGCTGTATCATCGGCAAACGTAGATGTATGGATATTGCTGCTCAAGGGCATATCACAAGTATAAATCAAATATAAAACTGGCCCCAGTATACTCCCCTGTGGCACACCGGATGAGATTATTTCAGGCGTACTCATAAAGTCTCCTTCCACAACAGTGAACTTCCGGGCAATAATGTAACTTTCCAGCAGATTTAGAATATTTATTGGTAGGTAAGTCTTTAATTTTAAAATTAGGCCTTCATGCCACACTTTATCAAATGCCTGAGAAACGTCAATGAACAGCGCAGAGCAATACTTTTTTTCTTCAAAAGTTTTTCTTATAAATTGAACCAATATATGAGTTTGTTCAATGGTGCTATGCTGACTTCTAAATCCAAATTGATGATCCGGTATGCACTCATTATCAGTTAGAATTGGGGACAATTTTATCATGAGTAACTTTTCAAAGAGCTTTGACATTGTTGACAGTAAACTTATTGGCCTATATGACTCAGCTTTGGTAAGATCTTCGCCCGGCTTTGGAATCATTTTAACCTTGGCAAGCTTCCAGCTGTTTGGAAAATACTCCAGTCGTAAAATAGCGTTTAAAATGAATAACAGGATTCTAATAGCTATACGAGGCAACTTCATCAACATCTGGTTACTAATTCCATCAATACCCGGGGCTTTTTTCGGGTTGAGTTCTGCAATTATTTTTTGTACATCATGCGTCTTAAAGTTTATTGGTCGAGGGGGTAGCGCTACTACATTTGGCAAATCAACAGCACCAGAACACGTGTTTGGGGTGAATACGGATTATTAAATGCTCACCAAATATTTTACCTTTTTCAGTATCGCTTCTTGCCCAACCTCCTGTAGATGTGCGCAGAGGTGGTTTAAACTCAACTGGTGTTTTAAGCTTTCTAGCAGCGCGCCACAAAGAGTATTTAGATGCTGGTGTGACATCAAGACCTTCCAAATAATTTTCAAGAGATACAGTTTTTTCAAATGCAAGTCGTTGGAGTCGTTTAGTACACTCTTTAAATCTGATTTTAAGTTGGGGTGATCTGTGCTGTTGCCATTCTCTTCTAGCTCTTCTTTTTTCACTTACGAGACGTTCAATATCCGTAGAATAAATTTTATTTATCCTAGTCTGCGGATGGGCGGTAGTGGCATGTTCAGCAGCCTGTTTAATATTTTCATTAAGGATGGCAATGTTAGATTCAATATCATCATGTGTTCTTAGCGTAATATTTTCCGTGCAATGACTACTAAGATATTTTTTAAATCGCAGCCAATTAACACGATTTATCAAATTCGCATATGGGTGAGGTAAATCACTTCCTAACGGGCTACAAATTGTAACGATCGTGGGAGAGTGATCGGACGAGAGATCTAGAGAAGCTTCAATTTGAATTAAATCCCTAGAGATATTTTTTATAACGCCAAAATCTATTACATCCGGAATTTTACGTATGTCAGTAGGCCAATAAGTGGGCTCCCCACTCGAAATGACATCCAAGCCCATTTTGGAAATTGTATTGAACAATGCTCGACCTCTGGGTGTAATAAGACGCGAACCCCAGAACGTATGTTTTGCATTGTAGTCGCCAGCTGCTACGAAGCAAGGGCCAAGGGATTTGTAAAAATCCTCGTATTGATCCTCAGTAATTGCGAATCTAGGAGGAGAGTAAATTGATGTTATGACAAAATTAGTGCAAAAATTTTCGACACAAATATTCGTTGCTTGTAAATGTTCTTCACAAATGTTGTCAATAAAATAATGCTTGAGTCTTGACTTTATTAAAATTGCTGATCCACCGCATGCTCTTCCTCTCGGGTCCTTTGAATCATATAAGGTGTAGCCATAAATTTTAAAAAGGCTTCTCGAAGTCAAATGAGTCTCAGAGACCAACATTATGTCAATATTTTTTTCCGTGAGGAAGTGCTCAAGTTCATTTTTATGTTGGCGAATGCCGTTTGCGTTCCAGAAACATATTTTTAACGTGTTCATGGTTTGTTAACTAAAGCTTGAAGCAATGTATTCTGCATTCGCAGTATTTCTTGCATCATGCTAGTCATATTTGTTGTAAAATTATTTATAGTTTGCACCAGATTATCAATAGTAGCTTCAAGGCGATTGCAATTAAAGTTCGAGTTTGTATTTGTTGAATTATTTGGTGGTGAAACATTTTGTGTATGAATAGCATTTGTCTTAGCAGCATCTGCATACGATACACGGGAACTAACTGGTTGGCTCACTTGCGCAATAGTGGCTGATAAAGCGTTTGGTGATTGGGCTGGGGCCAATTTAGGTGTTTGCCTCATAGTAAAGTTTGACGAAAGAGTACACAGGACAACCTCTGTAGTTAGCGGTGTGATTTTCTCCACAATTACTACATTTTTTGCCACTTTGATCTTTTGGTTTATTGCAACTAGCAGTGCCGTGTAATTCGCCGCACACAACACAAACAGTAGGTAATTTGCAGTAAGTTTTAGTATGTCCATATTCTTGACAATTATGGCACTGTACGGGTCCTGAACGCTTGTGTGGTTCTTCAACGGTTATTTTTCGATACAAGAGATATCTTAAATTATATATTGGATGGGTCTCATTTTTTTCAATTTTATATCATTTGGCTCAAGTTCAACGCGAAATAGAGGTTGAGGGATCTTTTGCCTATTTATTATGTTCGATACATTTTTTACTTTAAAACCCTGGAGGACGAGAGCATCTTTTACTTCTTCGGGAGCAACATAGTAATCTATGCCCTTCAACACAATCTGCATACCTTTAGCACACTTGAGCTGATATGTGTAGAAATTTGTTTTACTTTTTTCAAATTCAGAAACCATTTTTCGAAAATCTTTTTCTTCATAAATTTGAATTTTCGTTTCATCAATATTACCACGTTTTATTGGAACAATGTGAAATTTATTCTCACCAATGAACGAAATTAATTTTTTAATAAGAGCGTTTGAGTTTTTTTCTCTTAAATAGATTGGTGGCGGCTTGGAGGTTTTGTTCGCAGATTCAGCGGGTTTGTCATTGTCATCTTGCAATATTTTAAAACGGTTTTGCCGATTAGTAGAGAATGCGCTGTTATCCCTAGACATCTTTGGAGCAGATGCAATTTTAGTAGAATTTGGGCTTCGCCCGCGCTTTAAAATTGTAATGTATCTGTCCATTCCGACTTGGACCTTGGGTTTTGGGCTACTCTTATTTTCAGTGACAACTTGGTTAAGTGATGACGGGTGATATCGCTGAGTTAAATGTGGAAGTACTAGGCAATATTGTCAACGGTTCACTAGTTGGCATTGGACAAAGCGAAGTTGATCGCTGACGAAACTGTGGTTTTGCCGTTAGAAAAAGTCTATTATCAGATTTTTGATTTTTATTAAGAGCTTCAGAACTCACAGCAAGTCTATTATCAGATATTTTATTTTTATTGTTATCATTATGAGCATCAAAACTCACAGTAAAATAGGCATTTCTGCCGTTAGAACTCACTTCACTATTTTTTCCTTTGGGGTACTCATATAGAGTATTCCTCAAGGGTATGTTTGTATGTTTTTTTGTTTACGGTTTTTTTTTTGTTTTTGTTATTTCAATATGTAAAAATATTAGCAAAGCAAAAAAAGGCTTATTTATCAACGTTAATATGTACTACGAATATTTTTTGTATAATTTTTTTTTGTTTAGTTTGTATGTAAGAAAAATTCCGCTATTACGTCTGTTCACTATGAAGGTACAACGAATAATGCATGTTTTTTGTGTGTGATTTCTTAATGCAGAGATAAAATACTTATCCGTTTCAGAGCTTTTTATGAATTTTGGAATTGAATATTTTTGAATATTTTATCATTGAAAGCATGTTTTTACATATTTCAGTCTTACACGCATATTTTTTTCGATCTTAAGAGCATATTTGATGCTTTTAGGGCATATTTTGATACTTTATAGAATTGATTTTAATAGGCTTGGTAAAATATGTTGGTAAATTTTTTTATTTTCCCCGTTTAATTCTTATTTTGAATGTTCTATGCATCTACTGTATAGTGTATATATTTGGCTTATGTATTACCGGTTGTAAAAATTATTTTTTTGTCTGAGATCCTATAGCTTCCAATCGGTCCCATTGTAAAAAAATGTGGGTGAGGACACACTCTATTTTTTATATATGTTTTTATTATATTCTACTTATTTGATTGCTGTGAAGCCTAGCAAACTCCTTTGGTTCTTGTAACTACACAATTTTAAAGTTAAATAATTCCTTCTGCCAAAAAAAAACCGTCTTCAATGCAAAGATCTGAGAGAAGAAGATAAGAAGAAGTACGTGAAATAAAAAATTAAATTTTAATGGGCGTGCCTCCGCACATTTTTTAAATGCAAGATTGTGTGTTTTTCAGAGCTCAGGGTGCGTGTTAAATCTTGTAAAAATCGGTAAAGTAGAACCACTTAAAATAAAATATTAAATTTTAATGGGTGTGACTCCGCCCATTTTTATAAATGGAATATTGTATATATTTTAGAGCTCAACGTGTGTGGTAAGTTTCGTAAAAATCGGTTAAGTAGAATATTATAATAAATTTTAATGGGCATAACCCCGCCCATTTTTTTAACTTTCAAATTGTGTAATTACAAGAAGCAAAGGTGTTTGATAGGTTTCGCAGCAATCAAATATGTAGAATATCATTAAATTAAAGTTAAAAAATGTGGGCTTGTCCCAGCCCACTTTTGTACAATGGGACCAATGGGAAGCTATACCCTCTCTGACAACAAAAACATTTTACAACCGGTCTAAAATGTACTGAGTTATGATGTAACACCCAAAAAAAAAATTAATTGTTAACCTCCTCCTTTTTTTTTTTGAAGTCGGTTAAAAATGGGGCTACGCCCATTAATATTTGTTATTGCATTTAAATAAAACTTAATATTATATATCACGTACTTCAAGTTTAATCCCATAAATTTTTTTTCGAAAATGTTCTATCAGATTTTTGCATATTTTTTTTCGTTTTAAGGGCATATTTTGAAGTTTTTAATGCATATTGAATGCGTATAAAACACTTTTTTTAAAGTATATTTGTGGTTTCTCTAGTGATTATTCAATGTCAGTTAGTATGATGTATGAATAAGTTTAATTCTGTGTCAATTTCAATTTCCCGGAAATCATTTAAAAGTAGGGTCTTATTTTAGTCAGTCCTTAATTTTAAACTACAAAAGTTTATTACGAGTATTTTGAAACATTTTCTAAATTTTCCTTTTCATTTGCGTAAAAGTTGTCTGCTACGAAATATTTAAAAAAATATTCACTTAATGATAAGGTTGGACCATGCGAAATTAAAAATTGTCCTTGTTTGCATTATACTCGTATATTAACGCTAATATTTCTTAAAGTATGAAGGTCTATAATTTCTATTTTAGTTAACTAGTGCTTACACATTATTTAAGTAGACATTTTATTAGGATTCTAAATTATGGGACATAAAATTAAAAGCGCTCGTAATATGTTAAAATATTTTTTACATGAACAAGAAAACAAAAACACTTGCCAACAAACTCATGTACGTACAGCAGATTAAAGTTTAAGTCGTGTGACCATTAATTCCATATGTTCGGTGTATGTGTGAATGTTAAAGAGTTTTAATAAAGTCATAGTCATCACTTTAATGTTATACGTACTTAAAATAACTAAAAAAATATATTTTCACTTCGTGCACTGTCGCTAACAAACACCCACTTACATACATACATACATACATACACACATACATATGTATCAGTGATCTGCATGATTACGAATCAAACGGCATAAATTTGCATTTTCTAAAATGAATATTGAACTAGCACTTAACATTTAAAATAATGAATGATGCTATTGCATGATTCATATCAATGGGACTGTTGTTAATAAATGCATGCCACTGCTTGCAATCTCTATTCATTCATATGATTCACTGAAGCAATGAATCAGTATGATTGTTTTTAATACTTCTTAAAACCCCTTCTGACAAATATAGTTTTATGTGATATTATAAAATAAAATAGCTAGCCCCATTTTATTTTATAAATTGTTTTAACACGAGAAAAACTATTAATTAATACTTCATGTTTTATTAACTTAAGACTTCATCTAGTCAACATGCTTTTGTGAGTTATTTGATTGCTATACAAAACAATCAAACAACAATAAGATTTTTTTTTTGATTTTGACTAACAACACTTAAAAAAGAGAGTGATTCAGAGATGACAGTCAGTTGTTAGAGAGGCAACACTGCAAGCAATATCACTAGTACATATTGATGTTAAAAAACAAAACAAAAGCATTGTAAGCGAAAGTGAATCAACTCATACAGCTCTCTGATATGTATGTACATACTAATATTCGCATATATACCAACGGCTCATTATTATATGAGTATGCACTTATGTACATACTCATATACGAGTATTTACAATTTGTATAAAAGTTGGGTCATAAAACTTTTAACGCCATGTTGGACTGGAGACAAATTACTGTAGTTAATATGAATACCCAATTAATTAATTAAAATAAATGATACTATAAAAGCACTTACGAAACTGAATTTAAATGAAAGAATTTTTTTTGTCATAAACATTTATTTGTTTAACCATTTTTTTTATAAAGTTATTTAATTATTTTTTAATATAAATATTTGTGCAAAAATTTATTAAATTGTTACACACATGAGTGTGTATTACGGTTTGGGATTTCCCGGACTTTTGCACTTCCCGGGAAACGGGAAAAGTTAATTTTCTAACTTAAGTACATATATTAAATATCAATTGGCCAAATTTCTATTGTTTTATTAATGAAAGCATTCCGGTTTAAATAAAAATTAATATAAAAGCAGTTCTAAAACAAATTTTTAATTGAATTCAAGCAAATTGGCCTTATATTTATTACACAGTAACCCCCTGTTTGTGTAAGACGTTTGAGTTAGAAATCTTGGCGTTTTTGTAATAGATTAAAGGAAACTTGTACAACTTTTCTTTAATCTATTACAGAAACGCCAAGATTTTTAACTCAAACGTCTTACGCAGAGAGGGTGTAAGATACCGAATTGTATATGCCATGAGCCAAAGTCTGTCTAAATGGCTTTAATTTTTTTTTTGTTTTTTTTTTTATTTTACTTTTAAAACATTTCCTGCAGGGCTTCTGTGAGCTTAAAATGTCCACTTCTCTTTCCAAAAATTTTTTCACTTCAAGCTCGTTTAACATCCAATTACATATATACTTTAGGAAACGATTAGATCACTGCAATCATTGATACTTAGTCCACTTTGTTCTATTATATTTTACGCCATTTTATGAATATGTATGTCAGAAAAGTAACGTGTATTTTTAATTTCCGGGTTTCCCGGGAAAATCTCAAAAATCTCCCAAAATATTAGGCAGACTTTTACAGGGATTTCCTAAATCTTGGTGTGTGTGCGAAACATATACATATGTAAATAAGCAATTCAGTTTTTTTTCAAGTTTGAACGAATACATCTTGTAAACCATATATCGGAGGATTATAAATTCCATATTCTTACTAATAGTTTGGTAAAATTTTTTAACGGATTTATTTTTTTAATTTGAAGAAAATATTTTTTTTTTTTAAATTTACCTCTAATAAATAAAATTTTTTTCACTTCAATAAATAATTCTTAAAAAAATAAACAGGTTTGAATTTAAAAGAATTGGACGAGTAAAAGCTCTTAACAATTAAAAAATTCAGTAAAGCGATGCTTCATAATAATTTTTTATTTCGGTCATTAAAGAATCCTTTGTATCAAATTGTATACGACGGCTTAATACTTTTTAACAAGCCATCCACAGACATCTATGATGTTAAGATCCGGAGAATATGGAGGCTAATTTTGAAATTCTATATCTCGTTCACAAATTCACTGATTTACAGCTTTGACAGTGTCACCTGGAGCACTATCGTATTGGTACATCTACGGTATGGTTTCAAATATGTTTTTTGAATTTGTTCCAGTCATTCTTTCCATGTCACAACTCTGCCTTTCCTGCTGTGTCTTCGTTATTAAAATGGTGGAAATTAAAGTTGTATCCATCTGGATGGTTCATCGAAACTTTTTTCTTTTTTTTTTTTTGTTAATTTTAATTGTTATTGTTCGAATATCATTTGTTTCTATATTTATGATTTGATCAGGCTACAGTTCGTATCGCTTTGTAAGCCAAATTACATATGATAATTATTAATGAACAAATAACACCAAAGTTAATTGTAAATATTCTGACAAACACATATGTCGTTGAATGGAACAACTAGCTGTTTTCGAAGGCCTTCATCATCAGAAAAGTATTCGATCAAAATTGGTAAAATGAAATTCCTTATTTAAGTGATTCGCAAATATTAAAAAATTAATTTTACGCAAAAATAATAAAATAGATAATTTGTTGAAAACTTTTTTCCCCATTTTTGCAATAAACGGAAAGCGCGAAATACTTGTAATAAATTCATTATCATTCCTTCTTATTTCTTGTTCCATTAATTTGTGGTTTGTTCCATTAATTTGTGGTTAAAAAAAACCCCCCAATTATTTATAAGCAATAAAAACATTCAATTATATAAGATGCCTGGCGTAAAAGGGAAACAGGAAACAAATTACTTAGAATTGATTGAAATGGTAAATTGCAATGATTTCATTACAAATAAATATAAAACAGATTGCTTAAGTAACTACAACTATTTACACAGTCTGCTAAAGGTAACGACAACGGGGAAGAGTAAAAAATTCAACAGATTAAATAAAAATTTCAATTGAAAGAGAAAAACTAAAGTTGAAAGGAAAAGGTGTTAAAAGAAGGATTTGACTTGCAAACAAATGATTAACAGATAAAATGACAAGGTGAAAACAGAATAAAAAAAAATGAAATAAAGGAGAAAAAGGAAAGTTTTTTTCGTAGGAAAAAATGTGATTGTATGGTCGGGTTTTTTTTTTATAAAAACTTAATCTGCAGAATTCAATTGAAGAAGAAAGAATAATTATTGTTGTTTATTTTTTTCAAAATCTCTTAGACACACCCACACATTTAAATAAACTCATTAATATGTATTAGAAGCACACGACAAACGAGTTTTGCCTTCATCATAGAGAAACAAACACATTCACAAGTAATCAACACATAGAAACTACTCGTACATACATGTCGTACATTTACTTAAGGTACGGTCACACTTGACAAACATTTGCCCAAAAAAACGTAACCAGTATGTACTAATGAGAAATCTTTTGATTTAGAAACGTGTTTGTTAAGCTCAATAGATTCCAATAATATTGTATTCTATAACTTTGCCTATTTTTGAAATACGAAACTAATTAACTTAATAAACTCGTGTCTGAAGCAACAAATTTTGCATTAGTATTTACTGGTTACGCTCTTTTGGGCAAATGTTTGTCAAGTGTGACCGTAGCTTTAGACAACTTCATAACTAGAAAAATCGGGGTTTGAGCTAATGCAGAATTAATCGTAACATCTTTATTCAAATTGTGCAAAAATTTAGTACAAATATCTTGTGTATTCAACTCTTGACTGAATACTTAAACAGTCTTTTTCCATAAAAATGTGCGTGAACTAAAAGCTTTAAAACCAGTTTTTTTGAGTTATGACGTTGTTGAAGTAAACGAGTAATTTGTATACGAATTTAGTTATTATCTATGCATACATAGATTAAACAGCAGGCAGAGTAGAAACAAATTGCTATAAAAGTAAGTAGCTGTAGAAATATGACAGAGCTTGTCTTACAGCTTTAGGACGCACAGTCTGTAATTTATAACTATTAATGTCATAAGTTTTTGACATATTCATCAATCACCATGAAAACCCAAACAAACATTAATAAGAATGTGTATAGCAAATGATTGAAATGGTCTAAGCGAATGTATTTCTTTTACATTTATTGAACGTATATAAACGTACATATACATCAGTGATCGGCAATGAATATTTTTTAGCTATTTAAACTCAACTACTACGATTTACGCATACTCACGGATACATTGATTGATAATAAGTTTAGGTTGAAGTAACTATGAATGCGACATCGACACCGTAGTTATACGAGTACCTCACTCACACTCATAAATCAAATCACTTTGATTTCTAATTTCAGGAAAATACTTATACTACTCACATTGATTCAGCTCACTCAACTCATGCACGTATGTTTATTTAAAAGTTTAGTCATTAAACAGATTGCAAGTAGTATACAATAGTACTAAATAGTGTTGTTTTTCAATTCCTGCAAAAAAGAAAAAAAACAAACAAAAAAGGGCAACAGAGAAACAGATAACCTCATAATGAGAACTTTAATGTTCGTATGCGAAGTTGGCATTGAGATTCATACTTATTTTGATCGTTCATGGGCATTGAGTTAAGGAGTGTCGAAATCAACAACGTCATAAATGTTGCTAAGTATGAGTTTTATGAGCACTTCAAACTTTAGAGTGAATATGATTCATAGACAACATTGCAATAAGTATAAGAAATTATAAGTCATGATTCAACTCTACTCACTTTTTCACTACTCATTGCTGTTCTCTGATATATATATATATATATATATATATATATATATATATATATACAGACTTATGTATAAGGAAAAACTTCATGCCAGTTAACATATGCAATGCCGTTTACACATCTTGGCATTTCTTGTGTTGTCATTTTATGGTGTAGTTTTTAAAATGTATGCTTTTTTAAATGGAAAGCAATGCCACACAACGAAAAATATCGGAAATGACAAACATTGCCACTCGTATACACCCATACAAATATTTCAAAAAATCACAAATGTTTGTATGGGGAACCCCCAGGGGTGGTTCCAGAGGATATGCCACTGGCATAGGTGGGTCGGCCCTCCAAAATTAGTGAGGGTCGGTCATACATTTTGACTCGATTGAGGAACTCTAAATTTGTCAAAGAGAGATTTTTCAAAATTTGACGCTTCAAGAAAATTTTACCTTTCCGATCAAAAGTCGGGACATCAAAATACATTTTAGAGGTATGGTTCCTTCGGCAAAGTTTTTTATTTTGATCCCTAGAATACGATTTTCCTTGTAATTTGAGCAATTTTTTTGCTTCCATACAAATCATTCAATTTTCTCAGCCCCAATAAAATTTTCTAGAATTCACTTGGCATATGTTATATTTTGTGACGAAAGGTAATTTCTTCAATCTATAATTTCGCAGTTTTCTTTTACCAAGTTTTTTCTTTTTGCTATTCACTGTGTCAAAATGCTGTGCAACATGCTTTTTCAAAACTGAACCAAATGTTTCTAGTTTTCTATTGATAATATTATTTTTATTTTATGCCTCCTGCTTTGTACAACAACTATTATCATTAGTAACAAGAAATATTATTTGCAAATACGACAAAATACATAGTTAAGATGATCAAGGAAAATATTCTGCAATTCTGCAGTTTATTAACGGGCTGTCCAATTGCTAAAATTTTATACGGCATTTGAAGAGATGCTACCGTGCTTATGTTTGGTGTTTGAATTTTATATCTTTGAAAAGAAAATAGGTTCAATATCCGAAAGTTGGCCGATTTGTGTTTCTTTTTTGGCTGAGATATATGAACTGATGTGTGATACATAAGGTATTATGTGACTACGGACTAGATTAAAAAAAATCACCCAATAAATAGACTTAATAATGAGTTTGTTTGATACTGGTTTCCTCTTAAGCAAAACAATTTTCATTCAAAAGATATTGAAGCAAAGTTCAAAGCAATTTCCAGAGTAGATAATTTATGAATTAAAAATAGAACGTAGTTATAAGAAACTCATTACAATACCCAATGATTTTGGGGCTGAAATTTTGTCTTAACATTTTAAAACATACACATATATACACGTATCCTTAATGTAGTCCAAATTCGGCTAGAATTTAAACATTTAAAGTCTTAAATTGCTATTTCGTTTCAAGCCATTAAAATAATAACAAAGCTAATAATTGAAGTTTAGAGAATTACAGAACAAAGTTTTAACCACAGAAATATAAATAAGCAAAATTAAGAAAAATAAGTTAACAAATAAACAAAGCTTACAGAAACCAAGCATCAAGAAAGAAAAAGGAAACAATCCACAGAAAAACGTTTTGTCGAAAATTAATGACAGTAAATACAAAATGATAAGAGACAAAACAGTACAACTGAACAAAACCGAACGCAAGAACACACACATTCCCAAAAAAACCCACTTCCAACCGCATACCAAGTAGCAGAAATAAAATTGTATCTAAGAAATCAAAAGAAAAAAAACATATGTTGAAGAAACCAGGAGCAAGAAAAAAAAACAACTAAAAGAAAAAGACATTTAAAAGTTGATTTCCTCTTTAACAACCCCATGGGAAGCTAATAATGAATAGAAAAACTTTTATAAAAAAAAAGAATACACACTTCTGTAAGTACACACATGTATTTTCGTACTTATGTATCTACATATGTATGTGTGTATGCATGTACGTAAGTACATGGCAGGGATGTACTGCATATCCGCATACAAGACGTTAACTTACAGTGCACACATCCAACACAACAACTGTACTTGTGAACGTACGCAGAGTGAAGAAGTCATAACGTTTAAGTTAAGACACCACGATGCTAGTTAACATACTCAAGTAATGTTTTATTTTTATACTACATACATATTTCAGCATGTTGGCACTGACTGATTCCGAACAAAAGAAAACCAAAGCCAACAAAAAAAGAAAAGTTCTCAACGACTTCTTGGCATACTGTCTCTCTCTACATGTGTATACCTTTAAGCAACATAAACACTACAAGCGCTACATACAAGTAATTAATTGTTTTTCATTTGAACTAAAATGGTGTACAGTATGTACTTACGAGTATATACTTTGAACCCTTTCCAAATAAATTTTAAATATAACGTTTCTTCGAGGCACTTAGATGCAGTTAATATCATATCGAATTAAAAAATTTAAAAGAAAATATATGCGGCAAAATTATTATAAAGAATCGAATTTTATGGCAGAACCAAACACAAATAAATGTAAAAGGAACGTGCGCTGCTCAAAAAAGTGTCAAAGGACAAACTTTTCTTCGAGAAAAAAACTTCTGCCACTATTTTCTTTGTTTTTTTTTTTGTTCAGAACAACTTTCTTACAACAATGCAGCTGACATACGACATATGTGAAGACGTGTTAGATAGTGTGTTCGTATGCGTTAATATGCTGTATGTGTTACAACAGACAACATTCCCATACACATACAAACGTTAGAATTTCTTAGGGTTGTTTGTTGATGAACGTACAAATTACATGTGAGCAAATATGTGTACTTGCGTATGTGTGTGTGTGTGTGTGTGTGTGTGTGTGTGTGTGTGTATGTATGATTGTCATTCGTCTATTTGTTTGCGTAGGGAAAATTAGTTAAATTCTTTAGAAAATTGGTTTAAGTTTAATTAAGAATAATTTTCTACTGCTTGAAAAGATTTAAACCACAAAGACTAAACGTCTCATTCCGTATACTTTATCATCGGATGAATGATGTATTTAACTACAATCTGAGCAAAAACTAGTGCTTTGTCATAAACAGGTGCGTAGGATCCTTTTATTTTTTATTTTTATCAATTTAGCTTTTATAAGAGCTAATATTTGGTTGTGTTGTTCGATTTAAGCGTTTATTGTAAGTTGGTGAAGTTGTAGCAAAGTCAATTTTTTATTTCTCCGTATTATTTTCTTATGCACTCGTATATCATTCTCGTAGTCTTTGTATAATTACACCTCTAAAATCTGGAGTTATGGGTAAAAAACAGTTTTTCGTACCCGTAGGCACTTATCAACCTCTAACTAAGTTAAATATCAACAGATTTTAAATTTATAAACGGATATAGAAAGAAGAACCATATATATACTGTTTCAGTGAATTTCAAATATATGTCTGTATTTTATCACTTAATATAATTTTGTCTGTTTTTTTTTTGACACTTTTCCACTGGAACCGTACTGTTTATAACTTTATTTATATAGCATAATTGATTAAGAGTAATTCGCAGGTTTGTTTTAAAAAATTCCCTACAAATTGACTGAGTTATTAAACATTTTATTAGAAGACTTTTTGTTAAAAAACTACCGGTATGATGTATTTCGCGTTGTATTTATAAGCTTACGGTGTATTTAAGCTTCCAGGATGATATAAGGACAATTTAATAGACATATATCAACAAAGAGTACAAAATTGGTAAAACAGTGGTCGCCAAACTTTTTTCTTGAGAACCATATTTTTCACAGTAAGTAATGCCACTTTGGATAGATTGAAATGACTTTTGCATGGGATTTTCCTTGCAGAAACTCTAGGTTTTAATTCCTCTTCATCGCATTGGAAAAATTTCAAATTTATTGAGAAAAATTAAGTTTCTTGATTTTATTTTTATGTCTATTCCATTGCCTCTGTTTTTTTTTTTTTTTTTTTTTTAAACAAATGCAATATCATCAGAAATTAAAGTACTATTTAAAGCAATAATTGAAAATTGAACAAATTTATTTATTTTAGGGTGTTTTAAGCTTAAATTAGACGTGACATAGCCATAACGCCATAGCCATAACCAAACCAAAATTCAATTGGTTTCTATGGTGAGAGTTATGGCGTTATGGCGAGTCTCTCTCACTCTCACCATAGAAACCAATTGAATTTTGGTTTGGTTATGGCTATGGCTATGTCACGTCTAATTTAAGCTTTAACTCGACTATCAGAAAACCTATAATACTTGTATTAATTTTATGGCGCGACAATGGATGGCCACCAAACTTTCCTTGCGTTGCCAGTTGCCAAAATGTTATTACCAATGGCAACTGACAACTAACAGTTGTAAACTTCCTTGCGTTGCCAGTTGCCAAAATGTTATTACCAATGGCAACTGACAACTAACAGTTGTAAACTTTAGTTGCCAAATTTTTTTTTTATATTGCTAACCGCGAATTTTTAGTTGCATAGTTTTAAAGTAAAAAGGTGATAAAATTATAATGGCCTCATTCATAAAAAATAATTTGGTTTGGTAAAAGGTTTATTTAACAAAATTTATTTCATAGACCAAAAATATTTTTTTTTCAAATAAAGCAGTAAAAATTTAAAATTAAATTAAGGCCCTGGCCCATAATGTCGGTAGAAAACTTGTGTTGTAAACAACAATACGAGTAATATAATAAAGTTTGTTTTTGTCTTCGATCGAACGTTTTCTGTCGACTTCGTGAGACAAGCTGTAATTTTGAAGGCCGAATTGAAAATTTTAGGTAAAATTTATTTTAAGCAATAAGGCGACAATTCTCAAGAATTTTAATTGTCTAAGTGCCGTTTAATAGATGACAAATAGTGTCTCTTAATCGAAAAATAATTCTACTGAACTAAACATCTTTATGTTAAGTAATTGTTTAAGCACTCTTACTTATTTAACAATTTTCTTTTTAGCGCTTATATTTCTAATAGTTATTTTAAGTTTTTTAATTATTTTCAGTTTAAACTTATATATCCGATTATTTTTTGACATCTAAAGAAAATTACCATGTATGGAACTAATTTAAATTTCACATGCGTTGCTAGTTGACAACGCACCTGATGTTGTTTTGCCATCCATTATCAAGACATTCTATCGTATATTGCTGCATACAAAAAAGTGTGTGCAACGCCGCTTACATTATGTTTTTTTTTATATGGAAAGCAATGCCACACAACGAAAAATATCCCAAATGGCAAACGTTGCCACTGGTACACACTATTGCGATATCACAAAATGCCATAGTGCGTACTAGACACTAAGCACTAACCGATGACATTTTTCAAAAAGTGGCACCAAATAGGGGATTTATCAAAAAAAAGGGGCAAAATTAAAAAAAAAAAAAAACGAGAAAACTACACTAAACTTTTTATTTTTAATGTATTTTTATATAACTCACCCTAAAAAAGGGGAATAAAAAGTGGCAAGGCATTCGAAAAAGTGGCAATTTGCCACTTTAGTCGGCTATGTAGTGCACAACCAGAAATATGCTTGCTACTAAATATGATTTGCTAAGAAGTGTAAAATATGAATTAGAGTATTTTGAAAGAAACAAAATACACATCATATATTGAACAATTTAGAATAGAAAACGTTTCTTGTGTTTTCGGAATAACTTAAAAGTTGTATGATATTGAATAATTGTATTATGTCTTTCAAAATTAACTGAATGATCACAAGTTGGTATGGTGCAAATAGATAATACTTTATAAAATTTTAAACAACAATAGTATTATTATACTCTTTTTTTTGGAGAAATGTAGTGAAACATGCAAAAGTTTTTAAACAACTTTTTAAACACAGTTAAAAAATTATTTTACGATCACGAATGTGACGATTCGAACGCTGATTTACAAATTTTATTTTGTTGCTGAAACAAGAAACTCCCCCTTCAGAGTATCAAAGCCATGCATGAATTGTTTTAGAATGTGAACATATTGTATAAATTTTAATTCGATTATAGTTTAGTATTTAACGTACATAATATCATTTAAATTGCCTATTAATGTAAATTTCTGGTAATTACATGTATTTGATGTTAAAATTTTAATACTTGCACAAATCAGTATTCAGAATATATATATGTAGGTACGTACGTATGCAGTAGTTTAAAGCGATATCTATATTCACTTAAACACCTACAAACATACACACACACCAACACACAAACACACAGGGACAGACATGGAAATTAATGTTTCATAATGAATTATTACTTGTAAGCCATTGTAATACTTAACCAGCCAACCAAACAACAAATTACCAAATAAAATATAGAATTTTAACAACGATTAACTGATTTTGATTAGAGCTTAGATGTGACTTTTTAACTAGAAGTAAAATGAATGGGAAGTTGAAACCAAATACTCAATACGATTATATTGAGCAAACAATTTAAAAGTTTGTAATTGTAATTAAATCAGTCTAATTAATTTTTTGAAATTTTAGGAAGATAAAAGGTATAAGATCTACCAATTTGTTAGATTTATGTGCAAGTGAAATTTGAGATTAAATTTTTCCTTATAAGTACCACAATGAACAACACAACGAAAGGAAAGCATTTTCCGTACACTAACGAATTTCACTCATTCGGGTTATTGAAAAAGTGAAATTTGCAAAATGTTTAGTTGACAAACGCTCTTTAGAAGAAATAGTGCGGCTATATGTACATATGTATATACAACATATTTTTGAAATGAAAGCTTGTGTATACGAAGTTACTGATAAAAATTAAACAACTTATGCATTTAAGATAGTGACCACAGCAGTCTACACCACTACATGACTTCAAATGCTGTTAGCTGCAATTGTTGCCCTGTAGAAACATAATAACCACCTCATTGATATGGAAGCGATATGGCTAACTTCAATCGTAATAGAGCTAAGTCTAATTTAATAAATTTTACAGGAGAGGGAAAATCTTTGCTAAAAAAAATATAAAATCTGATATGATATTCTTTTAAATATTCAAACAAAAGCTGCAAAAACTGAAATAAAACTAAGCCAAATGATGAGATCAATGAGAGACTTTTAGTTAAATTGTTTGGGCAGAAGCTCAGAAAATGTTCTGTGTTTAAGAGTATATACATATATCGTTTATATAGAAAGGTTCTAACTCATTTTTTTTTTGTAATTCGAGTTTTTTGTGTATTTCTATAGAAGACCATCTTCTCATGTATCGAAAAATTCAAAAATCTCGATTTAAAAAAAAATGAGTTAGGACCTTTCTATGTTAAAGTAACGATATGTTCTTTGTTTATTTAACATACATAAAAGTTCAGTTTGGTGAACTGAACTGCATCTTATCCTATCATTTGCAAGGATCATTACTTCTGCACATTCTCTTCGAACCGACCTTATCCAAGTAGTTCTAGGTCTGCCTGAAGTTCTATGTCCTTGAGGGTTCCACTGCAGCGCAGCTTTTATGATATCGTCATCACCTCTACACAGGATATGACCGACTTGGATTGGTCACTTATGCTTTTTGATCTCATACTCTACTTTTATGTTGTTCGAGAGGTTTAACAGATCGGTGTTTGTGATAGTATTAGGCCAATATACATATGCATTGGATTCCGGTTAATAAACGTTTGAATTCTATTTATGTTTACCTGTGTCAAGCCCCAAGTTGTTGAGCCATGCAGTAGAATTGATTTGAAAATTCGCATTTTGGTATTTCTGCTGGTGTTATTACATTTCCATATATTGTGAAGTGACTGAAAAGCACACTTTGCTTTGTTTATACGGGATTCGACATCGTCTTCGAAAGCTTCCACTTATTCGATTCTGATGCCGTTTAGTAGGAGCGCGTTGGTTGAGTTTGTGTTAATACGCATTAATTTGGTTTTCCGTATATTAATCTTCGGCTCGACTTTATCCTCATTCATTGAGAGTTTACGTAGCTTTTTCTCAATGTCAGTCCGTCAGATTCCACTACAGTATCCAGCAACAGTAAGAAAAGTGTTGCCGATAGAATGCAGCCCAGGATTTTCATATTGTTGGACCGAATGCGGCTAGGAGAATCATTGCAGAGTTCGCGGATTAGAGTTATTATTTTATTGGGAATCCCTTTTGCTGCTAGAGTGGAGCATCTCTTGAAATTGTATCGAAGGCTCGTTCAAAATCAACAAACAATAGATACAGATGCGTGTTGAATTCCCTAGATTGCTCTATAATAATTCGCAGTGTGTTTATATGGTCAGCACATGAACTGCCCCTTCTAAAACCTGCCTTCTCTTTGCGCAATAACGGTTCCATGGCTGGCAAGATACTTTGCAGTGTTTAAGAGTCCCAGTTCTTTAAATAATGAATCATGATTTAATAGAAGTCTAGATTGTTAAAACATTCTAAAGCAAAAATACAAAATAAAATATTAATTTTTCCCTACACAGACATTGTAATAAAAATACTCAAATGTAGAGACGCATATTCATAGTCAAAACAAAGTATATTTTAAAAGTTTAAAACCAGTATTTTGAATGGTACGAGTATACTTTATTTTGACTATGAATATGCGTGTGAAGTATTTGAAATATGTATATGTACTTTCATTATAAACTTTTTCTAGTTGTTGTAAATTCGTATGATGGGCCACGGAGTGAAAAATTTTTTATATTTGTTGCGTAAAATTTGATCGATTTTGAAGAATTGTTTTTGTTCCCACAATCTTTGTTTTTAATATATAGCAAAATTATTTTTTTTTTGTGACAGCATTGTACTAACAAATGCTATTGAGCTTTGACTTGCATATATCAACGGGTTCGCATAATTTGTGTAATAATATTTTTGAAAAGAACTAAAATTTTTGATGCGACTATTTTTCTTGCAATTTCGCAGTCGATATGAAAAGTTAATTATACTCGTACTACATGCAATAAACTGAAATTGTTCCCAATTTCACATCAGTTCAATGATCGTAAACTAATTAAGTTTTTCTGCAACGAATCATGTGCATCAAATTGCTGAAGCTTTTGTTCTATGCTTCCTTTGTTCACATTGTATTTAGATGAAAAACTTGCAGTTGTATTCATGTTGTTTTATGTATGAGTAGTATTCATAAAAGTGATGTAATAAACGTGTTGCTGTTGTTTTAATTGTGTTTTGTTAATATTATTATTATTATTATTATTATTTTTCCTTCTATCATTTCGAAACAGTGAGAGAATGTATGAAAATTAGTTTGCCTTGCTTTCTGCAAACAGATGATGAAAATTTCGTATAATTACTTTTACATGATAATAAACACCATGCACTCACTCACCCAAACTCACACACTTTTGTATAGATATTTATATACTTTTTTTACATACTCGTACGAGTATTCTCTGCAACCGCACAAAAATATTTTCGCATGATGCAAGTACAAGTTAAGTTGCACACTGTCATATTACGAGTATGTGAAAGAGAAAAAAAAAAAATAAAATAGGAACAAGCAGCATATACACATATTTTCAAAAGAACCCTGCAGAAAATGCGAATAGTGAAATTGTAGTGATTTAATAGTGACATTGTCAGTAGTACTACTGACCAGGTGTACCCCAGCCAATGTAATTATCTAATGACATTTAACATTAGCTTGTCATTGAAAATCCACCACTAAGTAGTTCTTTTGGGACCACATGGAGACATTGGCACCACAGATTCACTAGTAAATTTTAGGGGCTCTAGTCTACTATAGCGATATTTCCTAGCTCGATGTCAATAGTAAAATTGTAGTGATTCACTAGTGACATTGTCAATGGTACAACTGAATAGGTGTACCACAGCCTGTGTAATTGGCTATTGACATATAAAATAGGCTTGTCATTGAAAAACTACCAATAGACTTTAGCAATATTCTTTTACGGCCATATGGAGACATTTGAACTAAAGATTGATTCACTAGTACATTTTAGTGACCCTCGTCTAAATACATACCCACATACATACATACATATGTACTTAAGTTTTTAACATAACTGTATAGCATAATAAAAAAAAAAAACAAACTATTGACGCGTTCATTGCCAATGTCACCAGCAGTGCTGCCAGAAGGATGATTTTATCATATTTTTGATGATTTTTGGACCAAAATATGATTTTAAGGTTTTTTTTCTCGAATGATGATTTTTAATTTTGCAAAATATGATTTTTACTTTCAATACATATGTATGTTAGACCGTCTCAGTTTTTATACTTTTCTCGAAACTTCTTCATGAACATCAATTTTCATAATCAACTCTCAAAACCATCCATTTTGATGTATAACAATTAAATATTGATGAAGCGTAGGTACTCTCTCAAATCGTTTTTTTTTTGTTTTTTTATGAAAAATGTCCTTTTTCAAAAAATTAAAAAATCTTGCTTTAGTAATTTGCATCTAACTCATGCAGTTCTTAACGGATTTGAACCTAATTACATGCATTAGAAAGCTTTTTAAATTTCCTACATAGCTTTTAAAGCAACGTTGCTATTTTGTTCGATGGTTTTTTATTCATAACATTACCAATTCAGATTCTCAAATACGAACTTATAATTTTTTTTAATTTTTGCTTACCTTTTCTTATATAAAAATTTAACGAGACAAAATTTTTATATTCTATAAATGCAGTATGGTAGAAAATTTTAAGAAAAAGATTTTGGTGTAAATAACAGTAGCATTTTATTAAGAAAAACTTCCGTTTTAGGCGAAATGCCGAAATGACTAAAGTTTTTTATTTGTCAATTTACTTCCGGTTCATCAATATTTAATTGTTATACACCAAAATTCATGGTTCTTAGAGTTGATTAAGAAAATTTATGTTCACCAAGGAATTTCGAAAAAAATAATAATACATTGTATGTATGTACAATTTTTTTGTTGTTCTACAAAGCTATACCCGGCAAAAATATTCGTCTACAGGTTGGTAAGGGGGAGAGAGCACAACTTTTCTTCCTCCTCTGGGGTCATTTGAAAAAAATAATAAGAAAACGTCACTTTACAACCAAAAATAAAAAGAAAAAAGTCATCTTAGAGACAAATCTATACCAAATCATTTGAAAGAAGTTATTCGTCGCCAAGGAAAAGCAACTTGCATATAAAACAACTATACATACTTTATATTATAAATGCCTTATTCATAAAAAATATTTCTGTTTAATAAGAGGTTTATGAAACAAATTTTCTATGGAAATTTGATTAATAAACCTTCAAAATATTTTTTATGAATTAGGCCCTAAGAATATTAGCAATGTCGAATACTTTTTGGTTTGAATTTCTTAACTAATTTTTTATTTAATGCACTTTTTATATTAATGAACTAATGTTTTTTATTGAATGCAATTTGAAAGTTTTTTTTGTAATATAAGATAGTAAATACTTTTTTATTGATGAAAACAAAATAACGTTGGTGTATGTCGAATAGTTTTTCTGTCCACTGTAAATATGTCAATTGTTACTTTCTTTATTGGAAAAAATTGGACTTGTGATGATTTTTTTCTTCAAAATATGATTTTCTTTCCGACAAATGATGATTTTCTTCGAAAAACTTCTGGCAGCCCTGGTCACCAGAAATACACTAGAACTGCTGTCTCTAACGTATCTCTACTCGCGCATAAAAGGAAAGTTATCGACATTTCAACTAGTGCAATTGTCGCTAGAGAAAAGAGTGTTGACATACAGACATATGGTTCTAGGCTGACTAGAGGGAAGTGTTCACACATGCTCGAAATGTGTACGTCTACTGTGTGTCGAGTAGTTTATGTTAAAGTATAATTGTGAAATCGTATTGCATGTTGGAATATACTTTCATACAATGCTGTTGTATGTATGTATGTATGTGTGCATGTGTGTGCGAATATAAAAAGTATGTTTTTAGCAACAAATAAATATTATTCATGTACAAATTACTACTGGCAAAAAAGATGAAGAATAATATTGCCTCCAATATACAAAAACCGCCATCGTTTTATATTAAAAATTGCATCAAACAGTGGACTTAAAAGAGATAAATCTAAAAAAAATTGCATTTTCATTTAATTCCAAAATTGTGTTATTTGAAGAAGTTCTTTTTCCAAATAAATTAATTTTTTAACGTGACTGGTGGCTTCGTGAATAAAGTATTTTCTCCGGTTTTTTAAGGTAAGATACAACCCAGAGCAGTTAGCAGTAGGAGTAGCGGAGTAGCAGGTGAACCTAAATTAAAGGGCAAACAGTGGATATTGCTTTAACAGACTGTCCTTACATTTAGTAAGTATAATTAAATGAATACCCCGTATATCTGTAGTGTTATGCGACAATTTTTGGTCAGCTGATTATTGCAGCAATTTTGGGCGTGATAAGCTGTGACTTTGAAGTGTACAGGGAAAGTATAAATGAAGTTTTAAAATGAAAGTGGTAAATTTGATTGAATGTCTTCAACATTGATGAAGCTAAGCAAAGTAACTATATTGACATGATCCTCCGAAATTCTCATCATCAAGTGAAACCTAAAATTTGTGTCATTTTCTGTGGAGTTCTTCTTTACGTTGTGCACTTGCTATTATTTGGTACACTGTTTGACGCAAGATTATTTTTATATAAGATTTTGGATAGAACTCCCAAACTCCGCTCCCGAGAAACGACATCTATTCTGTCAGCTACTTCTGATTGTACTTTACAGTTTGTTTGCGAAATGTCCATTCGTATGTTTGTAGTATGTATGTATATGATGTCAACTTTTTACAATTTATAACATCATAAATTATTTGTGTGTTTGCTACAACGAACTTACAAACGAATAAACATTCGTGGCAGCATTATGTTGCTGTAAGTATGTCACAAACACATAAACAGTTTGCAACAATATTCATTCATTCATTCATTCATTCATTCATTTATTCAGCATCAAGAAAAAAGTGGTGAAAAAACAAATATGAGGAGAAACTATAAAACCCGAAATATTTTTTTTTTCTATTTTGTTGCAAACATTCTGGTTGTATTCATTATTTGCTCATATATTAATTCACTTGTGCTTATATAAAAAACTTTTTCATTATAATTTAATTTTTTTTTGCTCGTTTTTTGCTTGCTTGCTTTTTTTTAGATACTTTTTTCTTCCTAAAAAAATTTCATTCTGCTGTGAAATAAAGACTATTGCACATTTCCCAACTTGTGTGGATGTGAAAACATGCATACATACACAAATATGCATTCATGTTTGTATATATGCTGGAGATTTAGGGGCCTGTGATTTTTTAATAAAACTTTTTTCTCTTATTAATTCTGTGTTATGTTATAACACTCATTTATTCACATTAAAAATGTACTGATATACGTAATTACTTAAACATTCATTTATTTAATTTGAAAGTAGAATGAAACATATTTTGTTTATTCGCATCAAAGTCTATGAATTAAGTAAATAAATAAATAAATTCAGTAAAGTGCGACTTTGACTCGCGCAACAAGGGCTTTGAGCATTTTTTTAAAATGGCGTTTTATTTGCGTTTCTTACGTTTTTTCAGCTGAAATTATTTTTTTTTTCTCTTTCTCGTTTTGGCGATTTTTATTAATTTAGAGTTTTCTTCATTTTGGCGATTTTTTTTTATTTTTGTGATTTTGGCTATTTTTTTAATTTGGCGATTTTTTAATTTTTGGCGATTTTCCGGTTTTTTTTGCGATTTATTTTCATTTTAGAAATTTTTTTAATATGGCGATTTTTTTCTTTTTGGCGATTTTTTTGTTTTTGGTGATATTTTTATGTTTGGCGATTTTATAATTTTGGATTTTTTTGTTATACCGTTTTTGAAAATTTCAAGAGTTTTGCTCTTACGGTTTCCAAGATACAGCAAGTTGTCAAAATTACATAGTCAAAATTGCATTAACTGATGGAACACCCTTTAATTTAAATTTTTTAAAATTTTAGTGTTAATTGTTGTAGTCTGTATATATGTATATTACATGGGATTTTAACATTTTTCGTTGCTCGTTTTGGAACACCCTTTAATTTCCAACTCTCATGTATTTGTTGTTGCAGCGGTCAAAGGTCTACACACTCTGTCCAAATTTCAATTCCGTAGCTCTTAGGGTTCTCGAGAAAATAGCCTGTGACGGACAGACGGTCAGACGGACAGCTTAGCGAAAACAATAGGGTGGGTTCCTTTTCACATTTGGTGTACGGAACCCTAAAAATCATGCGACGATATTGTTCAAACTATTTGCAATAGAAGTTTTACAAATTAACTATCATATGGCCTGCTACTTTGTTGCGGGTATTTTAGGTGTACTAATGAGGCCCATATACATACATATCGAGCCATAACTTCTAAAAAAGTTAAGCGACACATATCAAATCTAAAATGTTCCGCCATTTCATGTTCATTTTTAAATATACTCGTCGATGTCCATTATTTGGGAAAATATTAATTTGGAAACTTTGCACTTGCAAATAAGAAATGTATTTATTTTTGAATTAAATTTATTAATTTTTTTATTTTGACCCGATTCGACTTAATTAATAACCAAAACTGATAACCAAAACTGATTTTCAGAAAACGCTGTCCGATGTGCACAGTATTTGAATTTTTATTTTAAAAATGCGCAAATGTCTGGTTGCTGTTAATTTAATTATGTATCTAAAAATTAAGTTAACTTGGCTTACTGCAAAAACCAAGTAATGCGTTGTGACGTATACTTGATATATTAAAAAAAAAATCGTAATTTCATTAAAATTACGCTCCCGTTTAATAAAACGACTTATTATGAAATCCTTAAAGTCTTTTGGGTGTTAAAAATCCCTTTTCAATTATAACTAATTTTCAACTACTTAGCACTTTATAACGCAACACATAATGATGATCTTAATCTAATTACAACAGATACGTACTAGACCATTTTGGGTATGAGAGTGAGTGGAATTATATTAGCTGGGTATACGAGTACAATGATTGCACAACCTTCAAAATATTGCCGTAGGCTTATTAATATTGCTTGTCATTAGTGTGCGTGTGTGTGTGTGTGTGTGTGTGTGTGTGTGTGAGTAACATTATCCCACTTGACCTGAGATTCGATAAAAAGGAATGCTCACTAAAGCGAAGAAATTTCGATATTTGTTCGCAAATCTAAAAAAAATTCGAATGTCCGCTAAAATTCCGAACTGCGAACTTCTCTCGAAAGTTTTTCGAATGTGTGAAGGTAGCTGCACTTCCACGTGTCAGCCTATTAGTCTAGAAGTACCAAGTTCGAAACATGACAGCACTGTAAGTTAAAAAATAAAATAAGAACACATACCTAAATATGTGCAATAATTGAATGAAAAAAAATTTGCCACGATAGCCTAGTGGATGTGTGTTAGCCTGTTAGAATGGAGCTACCATGTTCAAAGCCTGCAGCGTAAGTCACGGAATAAAACAAGTAAATAAAATAAGTAATTTAAAATAAATAAATAAAAAAAAAATTACATTTTTACTCTTTCTGCTGCATTTTTCCGGTATCGAAATTAATTCGATAATCTCTCACTTTTGATATTGCTAACGAAATCCGAGATCGAATGTTTTTTGGGACAAAACTGAGCGACAGGTGAACATTTTTCGCTTCTTTCTTTTTTTGAGTATCACTCTCTATAGTTTTACACGATAAATGTTCGAGATATATTCGAAATTGATATCATTAACGAAAGCCGTGGTCAACTGGGTATGAGCTAATTTGGCTCACAACCTAATAAAGCTGCGATATAAAATATGTACGTTAAAAACAAAAGAAAAATTCACACGTACAGAACTGTATTTTAATTAATTTTTGTTCTGCTTGCACTCACTATTTTTGAATAATGATATTGATTTTTAAAAATCCCGATTTAAGCTCAAAACAAAATAATATATTGCTCCAGTGATTTTTAGTAACTTTAATTGGTAAATTTTTTTTAATTCCTCGCTTTTGCTACCCTGCAGGAGATCGAACTAGTATCCAACTGGTATTTTACTAGTACAGAAGCCACCACCACTAGTTCCCAACCGTAAACTTTCCTATAACATGTTAATGCTCAAATTAGCATTGAGTGTGTTTAGAAAATTACTAGTGCCATTGGTACTAGTTTAGGACTAGTTAATTACCAGTTCTTTTGCAAAGAAAAATTCTATAAAATTGGTGGTTTTATTCCTTTGTTACCCAGTGACAACTGCTAGTTAAAATTCGCAATTTTTTATCAAAATTCAAAAATACAATAGGTTAATTGTAATTATTTGATTATAATTATTTATATGTAGGTGAACCTAAAACTTTAATAATTGTATAATACCAATTTTCGTACAGTGCAAGTGCTCTGTTAGACAGTAAAAATTTATTTTGCAATGTGGTGCCTTGGAACTACTTCATATACTAGTACTCATCAGAACTAGTAATTTTATACAACAACTTAAACCCTATTCGCACTAGTTCTTGCTGTTCTAGTAATGATAATAGTAGCTTTTAGACAATTGACACCTATCCTCCTGCAGGGTATGTACATAATACATACATATATACGTAGGTATTCATATTAAATTAATTTTTTATTTTTAGAAAAAAAGAAGAAGGAATGTTTTACTTTTATGTAATTTCTTAGCCTTGCTTGCTTGCTTGCTAATAGATTTAATTTCAAACACCCTCTTCAATCTTTTTTTTTTTTTAATGTTCAGACATCTATTGTTGTTGCCATTACTATGACAAATATTCAAATATTGCTGTCACAAAAGCATACTGTGCCAATAACATTTCAATAGTCGACAACAGCAAACACAACAACAACAACAACGTCTTACAATGCAAAAACACAAATTTCATTATCTTATAATGCCATTTTATTCGCTTTTCCATATTTCATTCTTTTTGTTGAAGTGGAATTTTTGCTATGACAACATCTACATTCACACAAGCGAATCAAATCGAACAGAGCTAACAAAAAAAAGTTATCTTACTTGTATCTTTAGAATCTCTCCAATATTAGCGTGCTATTCATTATTAAACAAAGAAATGACACAAAAAGCAAACGGCTTGGATTTTTCGCTATAAGTTCAGGGAAAAATATATGCATACACACATATACATATAAATATAAGTGTATGTATGTATGTATGTATGTATGTATGTATGTATACAGAAAGGATGGGATGGGAGGCAAAAAATTCAATAAGTATTAGAATAATTTTTGAAATTATTTGAAATGCTAGATATTCGTTTGTGCTGTGAACTAATGCAAAAGTGAATGTATGTGTGTGTGTGTGTGTGTGTGTGTGGAAATTTTTTTCACAAAAAGGAATGCCTGTCAGTACAAATGTCATTCAAATAATTTATTGATGTGATTTGATGCGCAATGACTAAGTAGGAGTTCGCTAATAATGATTACGAGTATTACGAAGTTAAATGAAAAAAAAAAATATTAAAAAATGCTTTATTTGAAAGATTATTGTTAAGTTCCAGTTTTTAGAGAGTTAGAGAATGCTGGCTGGTTACACCAAGACAATTCAAAATTTTTTCTATACTAAAACACTTTAATTATGTTATAAATTATTATTTATAAATGTTGATTGCAAATAACATATTCACCAATATCGCGACTAAAATGTGAAATTGTTGTTCCCATTAAATTTTCATACCCCATGAAGGGGAATTTGCCATCGCGAATTTCATGGGAACGTTTGTTGCCGCTATCAATGCGTAGTGAATGTAAAAAAATGGGAAGAAGATTTGCAAAGCTTAAAAATTAATTGAAAATCTGACAAATTTAAGTTTAATAGTAAAGCCTGGATTACACTATCGGCACAATGTACCGATTTTTTTTCGGCTCACTGCAATAAAGTCATAAGTAATAAACCAAAATGACATTATTACTCAACTAATTCTGGAATAATAATATTAGCAACGCAGTGTGGTGCAATTATGATGTCCTTATATTTTAATTAGTTGTGAAATAAAGCAAATTTAGCTTATTACTCGTAGTTATGACTTTATTGCAGTGAGCCGAAAAAAAATCGGTACATTGTGCCGATAGTGTAATCCAGGCTTAAGAAAAACACAAGTTTTTAGCTTCAAAGGAAATATTTTTAAGTGCAAAGTTGTGCTTGTAAATATTTTATGTGCGGTGGAAAACTCTTTAGTATACCATCGCTATAACTTTGATTGCATGCAAACCAAATAGATTAATATTTAATGAAAAAATGTGTTATAGGAAATTAATGTTCATAATTGTGGATAGTATTTACTTATCTTATCAGAAAATAAATTATTTATAACTTTTAATACATAAATTACGCGAAGTATTAATTCAGTTCGCCTGTAAAAATAAAGTGATTTTCGTCGGGTCACTGCAACATAACTTGTTATTGATGCAGTCTCATTAAAGATCCGTTCTTTCTTCTACTCAATGCCCTATTTTTCTAAATGACCTCCTTTGTCAAACTTCCAATCTAATCTACTCTTTTGTGGATGACAGCAACATTTGTCTGCCATTCATTCTAATTCAGGAATAGACTAAACTTGCCAGAAGTTGAGGCTATGAGGCAAAATATGAAAGACACTGTAAATTATAATTTAGTAACAATCTCTTAATGGGGTGATGCGAATAGAGTTGCTCTTAACATTTGCATAACCCAAAACGCTGATTCATTCGTCAGGATCCTTTGCTAAAACGCCGAGTTCGTGCTACCCCATGGGGTTTAAGGGATGATTTCGGTGTGTGTGGAGTAGGCACTGGATTTTTAGCGACACAGGCATGCGTTCATCTCGGATGAGTGGTTGAGCTGTGCTGACAATGGTTGAGGAATTCTCTTGGGGACCTCGCTGTGGGTGTATACACAACACCTGTAGCGCGAGAACCGGGAAAATAAACGTGGTAGCTGTGGTTGCTACCAAAAACGCTGGGAGAATAGTCTTGGCTTCCCAGTGTTAAGCCAATGCTAGTAGTTGGTCTGACGCGGTCAGCCAGACACTATTCTAGGTGCTGTTGTTATACGACAGATAGTACTGTTTTGCAAAAGTCATTACGGCGAAGAGTTTAGATAGCTCAAAGTACCTCAGCAAGATTCTTGACTATAGTACAGGGATAACTATACACAAAGATTGCAACCTATGGCTTTGTTGGTTGGGCACATTTGTTCATTCTAAAGTGTGCATTGGGGCGTTGGTCTGGCGTCTAATCCACACCCGGTGCTTGGCACCCGTGAGATAAGGCCGTAAAGGCAGGTGCTCACGGAAATCCAAGTACATCTGTCTGCCCTGACGTTTTAAACGTGGAACAATTGAAATCGAATGTCCACACACACTACTCCGTCTATCCTCCTCCGCACAACCTATCTAATATATGTTTGGGAGTTATACCTTGACTGCTGCTCCTATTAAAAAAAAAAAAATTTAAATTGTGGTAATCTATATTAAGTACTTGCTTCTGGTTTAAAGCTGACGATCATTAACATGTTAATGTCGACATCTTTTATAAACTGTATACATTAAATTTTTAGGGTTCCGTACACCAAAGGTGAAAAGGAACCCTATTGTCTTCGCTACGCTGTCCGTCTGTCCTTCTCTCCGTCACAGGCTATTTTATCGAGAACTGTAAGAGCTACGGACCTGAAATTTGGACAGAGTGTGTAGACCTTTGGTCGCTACAACAACAAATACATGAGAGATAAAAATTAAAGGGTGTTCCAAAACGAGCAACGAAAAATTTTAAAATCCCATGTAATAAACATACAATTCTAGTATGTACACTTGAAATTTGTAAGGTTAGTGTATTTTTATACAGACTACAATAACTAACACTAAAATTTTAAAAAATTTAAATTAAAGGGTGTTCCATCAGTTAATGCAATTTTGACTATGTAATTTTGACAACTTGCTGTATCTTGGAAACCGTAAGAGCTAAACTCTTTAAATTTTGAAAAACGGTAAAATAAAATAAATCCCAAAACCAAAAAAAAAATCGCCAAAACAAAAAAAATCGCCAAAAACAAAAAAAATCGCTAAAACGAAAAAAATCGCCAAATTTAAAAATATTTCTAAAACGAAAATAATTTGCAAAAAACCGGAAAATCGCCAAAATGAAAAAAATCGCAAAAAAATAAAAAAAAATCGCCAAAATTAAAAAAATCGCCAAAATAAAAAAAAAATCGCCAAAATGAAAAGAATCGCCAAAATGAAAAAAAATACCGCCAAAAACTGAAAAAATTGCCAAATTGAGAAAAAAGCGAAAAACACAACAAAAAAATAATTTCAGCTGAAAAAACGTTAAGAAGGCAAGAAAAACGTCATATTAAAAAAATGTTGAAAGCCCAACGCACGGAACCCTTCGTGCCAGAGTCAAAGTCGCACTTTACTGAACTTATTTAAGTATTTTAGTCCTTGAATCGACTCAACATGCCTTGGAAACTTTTAACCTCACCGGCTAATTTTGTAGAAAGGTCTTTTTGATATTTTAATGCTCTGTTTTTGTCATCACATAAAATTTACATAAGTGATATTAAATATCACTAAACATTTTTAATTTTATTAAAAAATTTATATAATGTAATAAATAAATTTTAATTTGTTTTCCTACTTTGCGACTTGACATTATACGACGCGTCGTAACTTTCATATACGAGTAGTACATATTTTGAAATTTTTTAAAATAATTTTGTTTATTTTTGGTTTTCGGTAAGTAGACAATGAATGGTATTTTTAACAAATCAGTGGTCACGGACAGTGGCCATAAGAATTGTTCGCCATATAAAAGGTTGTTATTGGTTTTATGAATATTTTTTTTATTCCGAAAAATTATCTCTTGTCAACATTTCTTTGTCAGTATCTATAAATAAAGTAAAATTGAACATGTCGCTTATTTACTCAAACAACGTCATAACTCAAAACAAGTAGTTTGCCTGAAAACGAGTTTAAAGTTTTCAATTTACACACAACTTAATGGAAAACTAAAATTTTATTTCTCCCTCAAGAATTGAGTAAACAAGATATTTGTATGAAATTTGTACACAATATGAAGAAGGATGTAAGGATTACTTCTGCATGACTACATCTAAAATTCAATTTTTTGAGTTATAACGTTCTTTTAGTAAATGAGCGATGTGTGTAAGTGGGGGGTAAGGGCAAATTTGATTGGTAAATGTGTACGTGTACATCTGTGTGTTCTTTCGATTTTCGTACAACATTTATACGATGCTACTGCTGCTGCTGCTACTGCTGCATTTATAACTGCCATTTCAATTGTCATGACTCGAACAATGACTGTTCTCCGCATTTATAGTGACTGTTGTTGTGTGTTGTTATTGTTGTTGTTGTTATTATTATTTTTTCATCCAGTTGATATTATTTTGCGGTTGTTTTGTATTCATTTGTAGTAACAGTATTGGTTGTAAATATTCATTTATGCACATTACCACAAAAAGAATAATAAGAGAATGAAAAAAACTGAAATTAAATAGAAAAAAAAGAGAAGAGATTCACAACTATTATCAAACCACAAAATGCGTAAACGATATGTACGTATTTATGTATATATTGTGTGCATTTATAAACGCGAATATTTGTGTGTGTGTGTGTGTGGATTCAGTTATGTGGTTGCATAAGTAGTGTTTATACGATGAGAAAGTGCATAAAAATGCAAATACAAGATATGTAGTTGAAAATGGAACGCAGATTTTCAAAGGTATTAAAAATATATTTACTCGTGCATATCTTACAAAAAATTAGATATTAATTGGTATAAATAAAATAATATAAAATGAAATATGTATATGTATGTACATACATATATACATATGTACATGACTTTGTGATTCTCTCTAGATCGTGATTAAATTGCTAATCGAGATGCCATTTTCTTGTTTCGCGTTACAAATGCACTGTCGTGTAAACAGAGTTTCAACTTTTATTATTATACTCTTTTGCTGGTAATATTTACAAAAAATTGGTGTAATGTTTACAAAAAATGCTTCTTTCAAATTGACCTGATTTAGATGGATACAATAATAAAAATAAATTCAAATTTAACAAATATTAAATTCATATATGTACATACATACATACATATTTATATAAAAGTTGCTAGATCACAGTCGATCAAGCACAAATAATGAAATAATTTGAATTATAAAAATATTCTTTAAAAACGAAAATAATTAACTTATAATAAATTGATGGAAGCACATTGACCGTCTTCTTTTTATGGATTAGATAACGTCCTATTAAGTTCAATATAGCACTCAGAGTAATTTCAGTGTAAAAAAACATTATTTTCGAACTCTCAGTTTAAAAAAATCGAATGATGCAGTTTTGTAGAGAAATGTTTAAATATAAAATGGTTTTTTTGGACAAATGTAATTAACGTTTGTAATGAAATTTAAAAATTTAAGTAAAGTTCATGCAATTGTGCTAATGTCTTATATTATCACACATTTCTGTAATCTATGTACATATAAATTATGTGACTATAATATGTATATTTATAAAAAATATTATTATCTTATTTTTTTTAATCATGAAGCATATTTGCCCAATTGCAAAAATTGCAATTTTAGGAGATCTCATGAAAACCCATAATATTTCTCCATAATTAAAAAAATTATTTATGGGTATGTTATAAATCGTTAAGAAAATATGCCCTAATTTGTAACCACCATATGCAAAAAAAACATGTGCTTGAAGTGTACGTTAAAATAAAATTTTGACGTACATTTGAAGCACACTTAACTTTTTTTCAATAGGCGTGGTGGGGGTGCGGGTATGATTCTAAAAAGTAAATTAAATTATTTAGCACCACTTTCCTCCCTTCAACAAAATGAAAGGTGGGAATGTCTTCTTTCGGTAAAAATAATAACTCACGTAAATTACCGGAATAAGCCTGGTATTCTGTTTGAAGTTGTGAAAAATTTTCAGTAACATTGATTATTTCGCGTGAAAAATTTGATGCCCATATTACTTTTTCGGAACAAATGTTCGTTTTTATTCCTTAGAAGTGTGCAACATTGATCGACTTTTGTACAAAAAAACATCAGCTGTCAATATTTCGCATGAAATAAATGCCAGTCACATTATTTCACAAATGGTAAGAAAATATTGCTTGACACATTTCATAAATTTTTCACGAGTAGAACAGAGTCAACATTTCGCATGAAATTTTGAACAGAGTACCAGGCTATAGAAAGAAAACTATAAATATGTTTTGTGGTAAAAAGTCATAAAACTTGTCATAAAATTTTTACAAAAAACAATTGCATATTTTTAGGCAAGATATTTATTGAATAATATAACAACAAATAAGAATTATCTAACAATTGGGGGCGAAAAAATGCTTACATATTTATAATTAAAAACATATCGCTCATTTACTTCAATAGTGGCATAACTCAAAAAATGGGTTTTTTGAGTTAATAATGCAGAAAGATTCGGCATTTCGTATTTTGTCTTGTGTAAAAATTTCATACAAATACCTTGTACCATCACCTCCTGAGAGAAGATTTTTTTTTCATATCTCCATTGAGTTGTATGCAAATTGAAAACTTAAAACGCGTTTTCTGCAAAACTAGTTTTTTCGAGTTGTGCCGTTGAAGCAAATGAGCGATATGCGAATTTGCGAATGATATTACAAATAACAACGTGTGGTCGGAATGTCAATTCGGAAAAGTTCAAAAAACTGTACTTGGGATGCGGCAAAAAAACTGTTCGTTAAAAAATATGGTTGCTATTTCATGCCGTTGACCGTCCGTCATGGATGCAGCAATTCTTCATATTGGTATGATAAGTGAAGAAGCAAGAAAAGGGACTAATGGAAGCAAGGAGATGTAATAATAAATGTTTGACAAGCCCTGAAATTTTCCGTCGTTTACTGGTTTCATCAGACCCTTTTATGAAATGTGACGATGAAGCCAAGAAGTAATATGTAGATAAAGTTTTTTTGTCGAATGAAAAAAAAAAAAAAAAAAGTGACGTCGATGTCAACAACTGGAATAAGGGTGAATATAATGCTCAAATAATAATAATTAGCGTTTTTTTTTTGTTAATTTTTAACAGTATATATATTTGGTTGTATATATTATTGGTTGTCCAATAAATATGGGCCATAAAATATCAAACTTTATATAATTTTGTTGCAGCGCAAATCAGCTCATGATATGTAAATTTTTTGAGCATTTAAATTCTTAAGTAGTAGTCTAAAGTTCATATTCTGTACGAGCCAAAGGGGAACATTGATTTAAAATCATATATCATTAATTAACGCTAAAAGAAAGAAACAAACAACAGTGTGTTTTCGAAGGGCTGTACAACTGCATCATCGGCGTACTGTGTTTTGTAAAGTGTTGATGTAAATTTGATTCCTAAATACAGAGTTTTTCGAAGATTTGTTAAACTGATATCTAGTCGGCTTTTAATTTGCATTAAATAAGAAACCTTTTGTGTAAATATTATTGACTTTTTTTTCCAATAAATGTTAAGGAAATATCTTTAAAAGCATTTTAATTAGATTGACTTGCTAAACCTGAGGATGTACAATAATGTTAACCAAAGCAACAATGAAAAAACAATAATTACATACATGTTAATTAATTTGTCATAATTGTTAAAGTATATCTGTAGTGCATGAAATAATACATTGTTTAATACCATTTATGAATTATGTTTTCGAGAGCAAACTTATAAAGATTAAAGCAATAATGTTATTTAAACTTGTATCCGTTTAACAGTATGTGGGTGTGTGTGCGTGTCTGTGTGTGTGTGTGTGTGTATGGCATATACATATGTAAGAACTGGCAACATACGAGAATAATAACAATAGGAATTAAATTAATAAAAATATATTTATAGCCAAATTGTGTTTTGATACCAACACGAGAACAGATTCAAATTAAACCTTACCACTTGACATAAATTTCCTCACAACCAGATATAAGATCCTTGTGAATATAATCTAAATATACATATGTACATACATACATATAAGTAATAATGTAAAATTCAAACTCGGTTACTGCTTGTTTGTTTGTACAGAAGAGTTTTAAAGAGGCTGGCTTCGTATATACATAAGTACTTGCATAAGTATGTATATTTGTAAGTTTGTATGTATGTGTGTGTGTGTGTGTGTGTGTGTGTGTGTGTGTGTGTGTGTATGCAATCTAGTGAGTGAGAGTGAGTGAGGTTAACGTAAATGTGGAGTGTTGTGCAGTATACATATATGTAAGTATGTTCTGATTATGTATTTGTTGACATGATTCCACTTTCCTAGTTAACAATTTGTAGTGTAAATTTGTATCACAGATTTCAAGAATCTATCTTCCCCACCAGTTACTTACTCGTAGATACGTGTAGATATCAATATGCAATATGTTCCGCCTGTTTTAAGTAGAGCGAACTTATTGCACACACCAGAGAAAGTTCGAGTATTTAATCATTTAAATATAGGTAATATAAATTACTTAGTTATAACAGAAATGTTTTTTGGGTTATGCTTGACGTAATGCACATATCAAGGGCTAACAGGTACGAGGTTTTTTGAAACAATTTCTTAGTATAGGTAAACTTTTTGGACTGCTTTAAATAAGAACTAAGGAATATATAATTCTTAGAATATTTCACAACTTAATGTTTTTTTTATATCTTGTGCAACTAAGCCTGGATATTTTGGCGATTTCCTGATCAAAATTAAATTATCTGACAACCCTTCATATACAAAGGAGAGAAAGCAAACATTTTAAGTCGTTTGGTATTAAATGCTTACCTCGATTTAATTATTTTAAGGATGCGTTACAATTTAGTTTGATATAATTTCATGACGGAGAATAGGAGAGAAGCTAAAACCAATTATGTCTTGGATTTACTTTTAATAATAAAGTATGAAATGAAGGAAAGTCTTATATTACAGATTTAATTATTATTATTTAATTTTGTACATGAGTAAATTTGTTTTGAGTTGAGAAAATAACAAAGAATAACATAATAAAATAATAAATTTTACAAATCAAATAAGCTGCTGTTATTTTTTAATTTGTCTAAAATTGTTTCAACTTATAATACTTCATTTCTTAGAAAACTGCATTTCCAGACAGACGCTTTAGACATGCATACATATTTAGATCATTTAGATTCGGTCGGTGTTGGTGCATAATGCAAAAACTTTCTGCGAGTCCTGCAATTGCTGTTATTTAAAACAATTGCATCTGCTGTTCCAAATATGTTTACCGCTGGATGTACATATGTATGTACAGTGAACAAAGAAAAAACTTGTACAGCAAACGCTCCGCTCTTCTAATCAAAATATCTCTGTTGCTTTGTAAGATTTTAAGATAAAACCAAAAGCAGTTTCAAGACAAATTAATAAGCTTTCTATAGAAATCTTTAATTTTATTAAGAAATTTATTTTAATACTAAAAAAATAACTTAACATAAAATAACACTATTTTCAAGAGCCAAAAAAAAAACTTGTGCACTAACTCTTCTTTCAGGAAGGAGCTATGAAATCAGGAATACACTAAAAATTAGTACTAAATGTGGCCACGTCTAGCATCTAATAGATTATTTTCATAGAATGAACTGGGTTTTCGGTAATTTTGGGAGCTATATGGTCCAATATGCCCTGGAGAGCACTTTTGAGTTAATTTTTACACATAATCTACAGCTCGCGTAATTTTTTGTTCACATACGCCCACAGAATTTCATTTGTACTGAGGCCAAGGATCTAGGGAGGATGTGCCTGCAATTTTTTTCCATTGAATGGAAGCCATTCTCTTATTATTGAAGACGAAAGTTTCGGATATTTAACTCTAACTAATCAATAGTCTCCACTTACATTTAATTTGGCAGCTAACTGTGCTAAATTATCTCTTAGTATTTTTAAATAATTCATTTTATTTATTGTACGTTCTATAAAAACCGGATTTCATACACCACTCGATCCCATTGAGCCCCATACCATCATATTACACCCCCATTCTTCACCGTGTTATTCAGGTTTTTATCACTAATGCTGGAATTCCTCTTCGCCACAAAAATCTACAACGATAACATCCAAATATATTAAATTTGGATTCAGCAGTGTCCCAAAAGTCATCATAGTGATAAATAGAATCTTTCTTTGCGTGGCAAAGAAAAGTTCCACCTTTAACGATAATAACCTGAATAACACGGTGAAGCATGGGGGGTGTAATATGATGGTATGGGGCCCAATGGGATCGAGTGGTGTATGAAATCGGGTTTTTATAGAACGTACAATAAATAAAATGAATTATTTAAACATACTAAGAGATAATTTAGCACAGTTAGCTGCCAAATTAAATGTAAGTGGAGACTATTGATTAGTTAGAGTTAAATACCCGAAACTTTCGTCTTCAATAATAAGAGAATGGCTTCCATTCAATGGGAAAAAATTGCAGGCACATCCTCCCTAGATCCTTGGCCTTAGTACAAATGAAATTCTGTGGGCGTATGTGAACAAAAAATTACGCGAGCTGTAGATTATGTGTAAAAATTAACTCAAAAGTGCTCTCCAGGGCATATTGGACCATATAGCTCCCAAAATTGCCAAAAACCCAGTTCATTCTATGAAAATAATTTATTAGATGCTAGACGTGGCCACATTTAGTACTAATTTTTAGTGTATTCCTGATTTCATAGCTCCTTCCTGAAAGAAGAGTTAGTGTACAAGTTTTTTTTTTGGCTCTTGAAAATAGTGTTATTTTATGTTAAGTTATTTTTTTAGTATTAAAATAAATTTCTTAATAAAATTAAAGATTTCTATAGAAAGCTTATTAATTTGTCTTGAAACTGCTTTTGGTTTTATCTTAAAATCTTACAAAGCAACAGAGATATTTTGATTAGAAGAGCGGAGCGTTTGCTGTACAAGTTTTTTCTTTGTTCACTGTATGTATCTCGTAGAATCTAAAAATCACTGTTACTTATTTTAATGCTGATGACATTTTAGTTGATGCTGTGACCACAGCTTATGCTTGTGTTATGATTGCGAAAGCTAAAAAAAAACAACAACCTCAACAGAACAGTCGCAACAATGACACACTCGTGTCACACATAAACAAGAAAAGTTGCGACACATACAACTAGACAAATGTATGTACATGATAACAGGGAAAGATTAAGTATTCAGTTTGTGTGGAGAAAATGACTTAACCGTAAAATTTTAGTTGTCATAAAAATATTTTCTGGCGCTGTTACAAATAGTTTACCACTACACTGACCGACCTCACCGCAAGACACCTCATGCTGAAATTATTTTCGTTTCTACATTTATGTTTTTGAAAGATTGTCGCCAGCATCATTGTCATCATCATGTTGCGCTATTGAGACAAATGAGTTATAGAAAACACTGGCTTGAAAAGACTGTCAAGACAAACTATTGGCAAACTATTACATATTCCTAAATGTGGTGGTGTTGGCTTTATGTTTAGTAACATTTATTAATATACGAGTGTCAACTGGCGAACTACATTATGTTTTGCTGTTGTTTATTTTCTGAAAACAGAAAACTTATTAAACGCTATAATTAAATACCAGCAGAATGAGATTGATGTGCACTTATTACTTGACTTCACACCTTGTGAGTATTCGTCACATTCTTTATAGTACTCGCGGAAGAAGAAACGGTTTTTCATCTCTAATGCCAATGGCGAGCGCTATCGAAGGCGAGTAAGAGGATTTTCGGCTCTTATACCACAGCGAGTCCTATGGATAAAAATTAAAGGATTCCAGGGACACACCTTGACATAGGATCTACCATTATAATCATTCTTATAACCTATCATTCATATTACGGCTTTTTTTTCTTGAAAATTCGTTGTTATTGCAAGAAGATGCTCCATGCGCGACTTTGATGTCATAAAAATTTGGATAAGGTGGTTCCAAAATTGTTTCCAGTTTTTACTTTTCTTTCCAAAAGGACATGAATTAATAATATTTTTCTAGGAAAGTCTACTTTTTGTCGCGTTCGACACCAAGCAAACATGCTTGTTTTTTTTTTCAAAGAAAACGAAACTTTTTTCTACTTCTTTATAGATTTGTGTAGGGCGTCAGCAGCTCTACGTTAGGTAAAATTTTATGAAAAATTTAGTCACATTGTTCAGAAATACAAGGTTATTTGCTTGCGGTCGAATGTGACAAAAAATTTTGATTTTTCGGAGAAATGCCCATATACATACATATGTAGATTGATATGTGAAAAAATAAAATATTTTTTCTATATTTATGATTCGATTAAGATAAAGTTCGTATCGCTCTGCAAGTCAAATTACATGTGATAATATTTTAAGAACAAGTAACACCTAAGTTCATTGTCAATATTCTGACAAACATTAGCAGAACGGAACAACATGCTGTTTTCCAAGGCCTCCGCCACACCTTCATCATCATTAGCATTCTTGTGTTTGGTTCACACAATTCTGTGTGTGATGTCCGTTGATGCAAATTTCAGCTTTATAGGCATAATAATTTTTCAGTGCAATTCTACGATTAAGAAACAATGTTTGTTAAAGATAATTTTGTTGTAAAATTTTGAATTCGTTCTTTTACTAAAGACCGTAAAGGCCTCTCAAGTTTTGCTAATATCGTGTCATAACCGCCAAAAAAACTTAAGCGACATACATAGTTTTCGAACTTAATTTTTTCAGCATCCCAATAAATAAACGAAATAATTTATTGAAATTGGGCCTTTGCGGCCCTTTTCAATCTCTTACAAAAACGTCATAGTCAAATCGAAACACGATAAAGAATATTCTATTTGAATTTAATTACATATATGAAAGCATTTACTTTATATGTAGCTCAGTACTTAAAGTCACCAACCCTTTTCACATACATACATACAATCAATACAAAATGTATGTATATCAGTCCAAATCATATTTCAAAACCTGCCGTTTATTTTCACCAATCCCATTTATAATCACCAATTTCCGTTTCAGTCGTAAACTTAATCTCAAAAGGAAAGCAAAATAAATGCAATCACACAAATATGCCTGACATGCTAATAAAATACCGTTTTATCAATGTCAACTAGAAAGGTAGATGAGATAGATACTGGTCTTCGGACACGCCGCCGAACAGAAATCAAATGACGAACCGAACAGACTGGCTAACAACAATAACAACAATAACAACAACAACAGCAACAATGAGACGATTACCAATCCTGTTGTACAAGAAGAAAATAAAAGAGATGTTGATGTGTATTGAACAAGAATATAATTTGGAAACTTAAGCACAATTCAACTACAATTGGAAGATGCAAGATCTAACAACAGCAAGGAGACCAAAAAATTAAGGACATTTTGACATCACCGACCAACTGGCAGACAACACCGGCAGGCAAAAAAGTTAAACTGTAAAACAGACAAGAAACATAACATTTGACAACTGTTGATGAATGTTCTTGTTGTATGCGTGTCTTTGATGTGTTTGTCATTTGAGCAGACAGAAATGATACAAATGATTTCCTCAAAAAAAAAAAATAGAAACATTAAGTGGTGTTATAATGAAGTCCTTTCGAGTACGACACGATAGAAACAAAAAGTGATTTTTAAAACTCATTTAATTTACAAAAAAAAAAAAAAAAAAATAACATTCATACTATTTATGCTTAAGTCCTTAAGAAGATTATACATGTTGTTTATGTTTATTTTTGAAAAGAACAACCCTTGGTAATAGACACTTTGAATTTGTTTAATAATTAAGGCACACTCGTGTACTTCAATGTATGAACTCTCTCTCACACATGAACAAACAAGTGTAAACCTCAAACTTTATTGTTTGTTGATGTCATAACAGGTGGTAATCAAATGTCATTGTTGCAGAAATATGTACATGCAAAATATGCATACTCATACACGAATATATTTGATTTATAATTATGATAAAACATTTCAAAAATTGTTTTTAGGGTTTTTCTTAAACTCATCTGGGGAATTAATTCATTTAATATTAACTAGAAAGAAGAATCAAAACAAAAACGCCGACAAAATTTGAGGGAAAACGAGTCAAACAGAAAAATACCCTTATCTTCCGTCTCGTGACACTTCTTTCTGTATGTTTTGGGCTTGTAAGTCCGCAATCGCACCAAACTTGGCTTTTGTCGATCAATTTTCGTTTTGAAATTTTCTCTTAGTTTTTGTAACATGGTGCCAACTTAATTTCACATTTATTCCTCAAATTTAAAAAATATTTTTCAAAAAGTAGCCTATACAAAAAAGTTTAATTTTTTAGAATTTTCTCCATGGCTTTTAGTGTTTTTAGTGTCATCGATAAATATCAAGGCACATTCACAAGGTAGTAGCGGAAATTCAGCTGAGCTATTTTTTTTTTTTCAAATTAAAGTTCATCGGAAACTTCAAAAATTTTTTAAAGAAATTAAAAGAAAATGTTAAAAAAATTCAATATGAAAAATATTTTATTAAAAAAAATTCTGTGAAAACAAATTTATAAATATGAAAAAACTATTAAAAAATTGTGAGAAGTGCTAAACGTTGCAAATGTTGTTAGTGGTAGCTTCCGCGGAGAAATATTTTCAAAGTTATGTGAATAATTTTTATTATTGTTATGTTAAACAAATTCTATTTTTGAAGTTTTTGATGAACTACAACCCATGTTGTTTTTTTCATTGTTGTATTTTTTCATTGTTTTTGTAATCCTGATACTACCTGGAAATGAATCTGCCTTGATGTATATATTTCAATTACATTCGGTGCGAGAATATACACAAATAAAATATAGTGAAGTGAATATCCAATTCGCACACAAATGTCACAGTGCCTCACAGCGAACAATGAAACAAACAAATGGAATTAAAAGATTTGTGGGGAAATTTTTCACTTTTGCGACTATCTAAGCGCTACCTAAACGGTGTTAAGAACCATTCCTAGGAAGTTCATATGTTATAGAAAGTTGTTTATTGAGATCTCGATTTATTTATTTTGAACGGTTTGCCCCAGCTATGGGCTTAAACAGGGGAAAAAAGGTAAAAAAAATCGAAATTAAAAAAAAATTTTTTTTTTGCGATTTTGATCTTGATTGAAGGTGAAGTTTTTTGGTTTTATATGTTCACAATTTTTGTTCTTTATGACAAGAGTAAATAAAATTCCGAACGGTTTGCAAGATATGGGCCTGAGAAAATGCAAAAATGGCACCGAGGCCCCAAATCTTTTGGGGGCCCATAAAAAAGTGCATGACTTGGGGCAAAGCTGGGAGACACGCGTTTTTTATCACAAAGTGGTGTCCGTATATGGTTATATTTCCATGACTTAAAAAATTACACACAGTGTTTCCAGTGAAAGTTTCCTGATGAATTTTATTGAAAACGCATACACGAAAAATGTGAATGATGAGCGAAATTTTAAAATATCGCTTTGGAATGGGTCGATATGGTCAAATTGGTATCAGCGTGTGACAAATGTTCAGCATTTGTTTCTTTGTGTCAATGGCCATTTGATCAGTCAGTCTACTCTGTGCTCTTGCAGCAATAATGGTCTTTTAGAAAATTGTGTTCTCTTGCAATTCTATTTGTTTTTCCTTTTAACGGATATCCTTTTACATTTTAAAGGAACGCATAAACACGCAAACATACCGTGTACTGTCACAATATGTTGGCTAATGACAAATTCCAAAAAAAAAAGCAGTAAAAAAGTCAAAGAGCGCAGAAGTGTGAGAGAGGGTATAAAATTGGTTGGCAGCATGTTGGCGCGTACGTTTTCCGGCGTAATCACGATTAAAGTGTCAACAGAATACTAATTAGATTGTTGTTTTTTACCGAGTCTCGCACACAGAGCCGTCTAAAGAGTGAAAATGGTCTAGTAGGAAGAGAATGTTGCTGCATATTTGCAGTCATGGATTAACAGTCAACATTTCATTCTTTTATTTGTTAGTGTACGCAAGAAAAAACTTTGTTTTTGCCAGTGATTTTAGCAAAAACTCGTGTGTTGTTGTTGTATGTTGCCTGCTTGTAATAGAAATAACATATTGTTAGACTTTCAAAACAAACATAGAAAGAAACATATACGCACATACATATATATACATATATGTAATTATATGCCCTGTCGGAGAATGTGTGGTTGACTACAAAAATAGTTAACTTATAGTTAGCTTTTCTTAGACTGACTAAAAGCTAGCTGCAAAATTATTTCTTAAGTTGAGTACGTAATCGAATTTGATGAGAGCCAATAAATTTATTCTCAGCTGCCTTAAAACTCATTTCAGTTTTATATTAACATTTTGCTGTTGTTATTTTAGATGGCAGCTTAACCGAGTAGTAGCGCACTGAGTATACAACGTGTGATGTTACATGTTCGAACCCCAGAAATTTTTTTTAATTTACTGACTACCAGGTGATTTAAAAAAGTGAACTTTAAGTTAGCTGACAGTAGTGCAGAGTGAGACAATTGACTATCGCCTAGGACATCGCAATGTTAAAATAGTCAGTTGATTACATTGCAAAGTAATCAAAGCGTCAGTCAGTACTAGTTGCGAAATAGTTAGCTTAAAGTTAGTTTAAAGTTAGCCAAATTTCCAATAGGGTATATATACACATACTTACAAAAATGGTTGAACGTGTATGCACAAAGTCTGAAACATTCTGTCAAAGTTGACTTGTTGGTTTACATTTTCTTTTTTTTTAGTTTCCTCTTAACAAATATTAAATGTAGTTGTTTCTATGCATACTGTGTGTGTGTCTTTATATTTTTTTCTTTAAATATACACAGATTTATTTCTATGAAAGGAATAATTAAACAAATTTAATAACTTAACGGTAAGATATGTTAACTGCCTTGTAGGATCGTTCTTATGTCTGTCGAAAATTTTTACTTTTTCATTGAGGAGGAAAAATGAATGAAGCCAAAATATCCACTTCATATCACCTCAACGTGAGATGACGAAGCCCTCAAATACCTCGTCTATTATGACATGTGATGAGGGGCACGTAACACCGTCCAGTGAAACCACATGTCGTTGGTGTTCACATCATGCAATGCGGTCGAAATTTTGGTGAATTCATATTTAATGTCGCGAAATATATAAAAACACATTCAGATTTTTTGTCTCCACTATTCTCCTTAACAGATTGCTAAATAAGTCAAACACCCAAAACTTTTCAATTGCTTTTCTTTCGTCTTCTTAAAAATTTCTTTTGCTTTATTTAGAACTAGCTTAATCCGCTATGCTTTGCTTTGGCGGGCCCTCCCCATTTAACAAAATTTAGTGGACTTCTTCCATATAATAAAAATTTTTTTATTTTTTCTTCTTATAAATTTACTTGGTATTATTCAGAATTATCTAAATATCGATGGTCTTAAGCAGAAAGGCCCTAACTTGTTTTTTTTTCAAAATTGAGTTTTTCAGTGATTCAATTCATTTCACACAAATACACCTAGCCACAAAAATTTATTTCGCTAGTGTAAAAAATAACTAACAAGCGGTTGTACACAAAAGTTATATTCTAAATATTACAGTTTCTTCTCCTGTAAAGTTACAATCAATTATTTGAGTTAGGGCTTTTTTACTTGATACCAACGATATATGTACATATATCTGTGGTTGTCATGAAAAACGACGCAAGTTGAAAAAATCAAAGATTTCATAACCTGCTGAATAGTTGCAAAAATATTATATAAATACAGTGGAATCCCCCTTAACGGACACTTCCTATAGGCGGACACCCCCTTTAGACGGACACTTTCGGCAGGTCCCGGCAGCGCGCCATTTAAATGTTTAGTTTTCTCTTGACCGGACAGTCCCCTTGTACGTGCACATTTCAATGGTCCTTTCAGTGTCCGCTCAAGAGAGATTCCACTGTATTGTAGTCAAAAATTTCATAGTAATGAGGGTGAACCTAAGAAAAATAAAAGTTTTTGCTGCGAACCTTGTAAATGCTTTCTGTTAAAACAACTTACATACATATGTCAATAGCTTTTGTACGATAACGATTATTCTAATGAAAATATAAAAAAAGAAAACTCAAGGAATTGTAAGTTCTTACAGTGCATTTACACTGTCTCGAAATCTAGTACTTTCGAGATTTCGAGCTAAATCAAGCTCCTTTTTTCCAGATTTGCCATACAAAATGAAATCTAATTTTTCAGTAGATTTGTAGGAAATACTTAATAAAAATCTAATGTTTTTATTTATTCTTTACTATCATGTACAACAAAAGGTGAATGAATTAGCTTTGGATACAAAAAATTTTGATAAATGTCAAAAAAAAGTTGGTGTAAACGGTATAGATTTTCATAAAGATTTTAATCAAAATATGCTAGATTTTGTGCTGATGTGAATGCCCTATTATGGAAAAAAGATTTCAAATCACTTTTAATTGTGTTAAGAATAAATAATAAATAATACGAAAATAGTTCGTATTTTGCATTCGTATTTCAGTAAATACAAAAGCTATGCCTTAAGCAACAAAAACCTTTTAAAATAAGGTAATTCGATACCAATAACTCAGAACCGCCAAAATTCGACTTGCGTTATTATACTTGAAAACGGATACTATTGTACGCCAACATTTATTACCAAAAAAAAGGATTTTTATTTAATCCTCCTTGTCTCATACTTAAGCTCATTCTACTTCCCTAATTCTTTTTATTTAGATATGATTCCTGTTTGTGTATGTGTATGATCTTTTACTTTTTTAAAGTTGTAGTCTTTAATATGTGTTGTTGTTCTTACATAATTGTTTAGTATCCTTAATACTTTATCTCATCTTATATTTAGGATGTATTTTTGTACATATGTTTGTTGCCGTCGCCTTAGTTTGTTTTACATAAAGACATACGGACATATATGTACATAAATATTTACTTAACGCAAATTAATTCGTTGGGTTTTTATCTTGATGCCATTGCCATTCAAATGTTCTTGTATTTATGAGAGTGAGCTGAGCGCTGGTTAAAAATAAATGGGTTTTTTGTTTGTGTGTGTGTGTGTGTTTTTTTTTTTTTGCTATGGTTTGAAGTACTTATCAATATATCAGTCTCTGTTTCAATTCTGTGTTTTCTTGAGTTTAACATTGGTTAACCTTTTAAAAAATTTACCCAAATTTTTTCTACTTGATCTGTTGCTAATTTTAAAATTACGAGTAACTCTAACACCGGTATCCGGTTATTGAAGTTAAAGCATTGATTAAACTGGGTTTTCTCATACAAAGTTTGTATATTAAAACGGCATTAGCTTTAACAATCGTTTATGAATACCGCCGTTATTTAATATATAATTTAAACTGAACCAAAGAAGCTCTCACAAGTATTATTTAATAAATCGAAATCTTAAATTGTTTGAGTCAGTAAATTAAAAATTTATAAAATAAATATATATGCCGAGTCTTACTATCGATTTAAGAACGTAAAGTAAAATATTCGCCTGCTATTTTGATTAACTTTAAATCGAAAAAGTATAGTGTTATAAAAATACCAAATTAGAAAAGCAATAGTAGGAAAAAAGGAATGAAATATGTATTATGAAACAACAGCCATAATACTTTGTGTTTCATACTCATTCACATTTTCTGGAATAAAAGTGCACGTGAAATGTATCCCCTTTCCCTAAAATTGTGATCGCCAATCTTTGCGTTGTTGTTGTGTCTAATTTTGTTTACCATTTTTTTCTTCATGAGAAATACATACATATATCACGTGAACAATGTGTTCTCCTTTTATTCCCGATAAGGGTGAAAATGTATGCACAGTTGACTCTTGATAATCTCAAACTCGTTTAATGCTGAAAAGCATTAAAAACAAATTTGTGCACTCTAAAATTATTTAAAGGACATGTTGAATATAAAATAAATTCAAATGATTTGCTTTAGGTTTTATATCATGCTTCTAAGATGGGCGTAAACTCCAAAGCGATTGCTCCCAGCAAAAAATTTTCAAGATTTTGTAATGCCTTACAAAGTAATGAGTGGTACTTATTTATCTAATTATTTCATGTGTATAATAATGACTGTCCTGTAATGAATAAAATAACAACTTATTTATATCATTACGTGAAAGTATTTACTGTAGTACTTTCTAGTTAATAATGAAATATATCTAGAAAAAAAATTATTGATTATGAAAATGAGCTTCGAAAAGAATAAAATAACTTCGGTTTACTACAGGGTGTTTTTTTAGAGGTATAGAACTTCGAATTGAAATAAAACACAAGAAAATCGTTTTAATGTCCATCAATTTGGCTTTATTGGAAGGATAATTTTATGCCATTAATGTTTAAATATGATTTCGGGCATGTGGCCGCCGCGGCTGGCTCGAATAAAGCCAATTCTACAGGTCCAATTTTCAACCACTTTTTCGAGCATAAGGGGCCGTATGTTGGCAATAACGCCACGAATGTTGGCTTCCAACTCCCCTAACGTTTCTGGTTTGTTGGCGTAGACGAGCGACTTCACATATCCCCAAAGAAAATAATCCAATGGTGTCAAATCACACGATCTTGGTGGCCAATTGACAGGTCCATTCTGCGAAATTATGCGCTCATCGAATGTTTCCTTCAATAAATCGATTGTGACGTGCGCTGTGTGGCATGTAGCGCCGTCTTGTTGGAACCACAACTCATCCACATTCAAAATCTTCAAAATCTTCCATAAAGTTGATGGACAAAGCTCCAATTGCTGTGCACGGTGGCGAATCGATTCATTCGGGTCCTCTTCAACACTTTGCTCTACAGCGGCAATTGTTTCTTCGGTGCGCACTGTTCGACGTCTCTGCGGATGCGTATTATCACATAGAGTAAACGTAGTGCGAAAACGATCCATGGTTAACCGAATTAATTGCTCTGATGGACGATTATGTCGACCATAAAATGGACGGAGCTTGCGGTAAACTTCGCGAACTGAACCATTATTTTCGAAATAAATTTGCACGATTTGCAAGCGTTGTTCTTTTGTCAACCTGTTCATGATGAAATGGCAAACCAAACTAAATATTAATCACTTGACAGCTGACAAAATGGCCGCCAGTTAAAAAAGTGATGCCAACTTAAAGTTCTATACCTCAATAAAAAACACCCATTATAATTTTGGTTACAAAATTTTATTATTTTCGCATATTCTTCAATATGCATATTCACATATTTTCTTAGTAAAATTATAATTTTTAACAATCCCAAAAACAGATACAAGTTTTATAATTTTGTTACAAAATTCTATTTTTTTTTTATTAGAAAAAATTTTCAATTAACTTTTGAATAATTTTAGGCAAAAAGTAATCTACAAAATTTTGCATATTTGTAAGCAAAAAAATAATGCATTAATTTATAAATACTTTTAGGCAATCAGTAATCTATTAACTTTTGGATGTTTGTAGGCAAAAAGTATATGGTACGGCACACTTTTTGAAATTTTCAAACAAAAATAATGGGTTATTCAGTCAAAGTGTTTGTACTTACGACTGGAGGAGTACATGCACTTTTTTCATTCTAGTAGGCAAACTTTTTTGCTGGGTTTTAGCATAACTGCCACAGTTAAATTAAAAAAAAAACTAAAATTTGTATATGAAATCTAATGGCCAAGCTTTGTGTTTTCCCGTTGTTAACAATGTTAACAAAATAAAATAAAAATTATTAAAATTTTTTTTTAGGCAGTCTTCCGCACAATTAATTGATATCAGTGAGATCATGGTTTGAGCCGCTATTTAACAGCTTGTGTTTTTAATTAAGATGAGTTAAAAAAGCTTTTATTAATGTGAACTCTCCCTTCTTTGAACTTTTTTTTTATCTGGTTCCTTGAATTTAAAATTATCTAGAGGCGACTATATTTTACTCCAAAAAAACTTTTTCCCACCTCCGTTTTCGTGTTTTTTCTTTCTTTTTGTTTTGTAAGATAAAACAGTCGCAAAGAGAAATATGCGTGTAAATCTTACAACTTGTTTTACAAGTATTAACATTCTTGGCATACAATAATAGCTACGAGTATTTATGATAGCTGAATAATTTCTTTATTTTTTTATTCCACAAACTTCTGGCACCCTGCACCCTTAAATCGATTCATGACTTTAGAAAAAGTTCTTTGTTGTTCTGCTGGATATTTTCTGCGTGTGCTTATTTTATTTCAGTTTACTAAAATATCCTAATATGTATGTATGTATGTATGTATGTATGTATGTATGTATGTATATGTACATATCTAAATTGTTTTAATTTTTGTGTTGTTTTTGCTGTAAATCACTTCAAAACTAATTGGTTTCCGATTTCTTTTTAACAAGAAGTAAACATTTGCAACATTAAAATAATTTACCCTACAATTTCTGCCAGTATGAAAAGAAAATAAACAAACCGGACCCAATTGAACAAGCAGACATTGAGAGAGAGAGACAGAGAGAGAAAGAAGAAAACTGAATAGAAAAAAAAAAACAATAATTCGTAGATTTTGCTCTTGAGGAAATTGGATAAAGTACTGTAACAAATCAAACAGCAGCCAATAATCTTCGAAATGTCCTGTTGTGACCATTTGTTTTGTACTCGTATATGCGCATATACTCTCTACTTCTTTGGATAATGATTTTTCTTGTTATTTTCCTCATCTCTGCAAATACAAAATAAATTTGTTACGGTCTTTTTTTTCCCTTGTTGAAGTTAAAAGAAAGTTTCTGATATATTTATTCATTATTTTTCCTTCTGAGGTTATAATTTTCCTATGGGTAGTTTAATTAAGCACATAAATTAGAAATTTTGAAAGAAAAGAGAATTTCTTATCGTTAGAGTAGGGAACAAAAATATTTATAATCAATTTAACACATTCTTTCATACAAATAACAGTTGCAACAATAAAAATTCTTTAATTGCTACAACAAAATTTCATTTCTTCAAAATAGTAAATTACATTTACAATAAAGCGATAAAATGCTGAGGATATTATTTCACATAATAAATATCATCAAATAAGAAATAATTAAATGAAAACTTAAATGAGTTAATTTGTGTTATTGACATAATACGAGTACTAACTTTTGTGCAAGCTTATGTCTTTAACATCGTGCCATAACCGCCAAAAAAGCTTAAGCAACATAATTTTTGAATTTAATTTTTTGACAAAATTCTATCGTTTGCGATCGTAAATAAGCGATTTTCGTAAAAAAAACGAGGTGCAAAAAATTTATCGGTTAAGCTTTTTTGGCGGTTATGGCTCGATATGATAAAAAATCGGAAATATCAGTTGGTAAAATAAAATTAAAGTATTGTTATATTTATGATTTCATCAGGCTAAAGTTCGTATCGCTTTGTAAGCCAAATTACCTGTGATAATTATGAATGAACAAATAACACCAAAGTTAGTTGTAAATATTCTGACAAGCACTTAGTAGAACGGAACAACTAGCTGTTTTCGAAAGCCACTAAACTAATAAAAAGAATTAACTGAATTGTATGAAGGTATACCGGTGTTACGGCAAATAAAAACCGTAGCATCAGTCCAGAGGTCGTGGGTTCGATTCCCACCATAGATCCATGGTGTTTTCCGCAGACAAGCTAATTGCTTTGCGGGTTGTGTTTGTTCTTAAAAAAAAAAAGTTTACTATAATAGAAATTTGCGGCCTGGCAGACGATGTCGACAGTAAATTGTAGATTGTAAAATTTTTGTTTTTCTTTTCGGTTTTTCTTGTTAACATTAACTCGCTTATAACCAATGCATCTACAAATTCATACTTGTTTGAAAATTTATTTATACCGATATTCGCTGACATGTTCCACAGTATAATAGCGCACGAACGGCCAACATGATCGCCGAGTAATTGCCACTTAACACTCGAAAGTCCTTCCTCCCTCCATGCATACGCAGGTGTGTTACCTGGTGTTAGGTATTCGCATTATTTTAAGCTGTGCAGCCATTAGACTATAGACAAGAATGCATATAAGAAAGAATGTATGATGTTGATATGACGGATTCTGGCCAAGAATCAAACTTGCGGGCTCTCGAAGACCGTCATTTGCTTTGTAGAACTAATGATATGTTTGAAAGAAGTTTTCTATTTTTATACAGGACGAGTTTAACTCATAAAAATTTTAAATTTAAAGTTTAAATGTAAAAGGCATTATTCCTAAAAAAATATTTTTAATTTATAAATAAATATCTCTCGTAGTACTTATAAAATACAATTAGATTCTGTCTATCCTTAATCAAAGGTTTTGTGGTCAACTTGTTCTTAATTTTTCACTCAATTTGGTAGCCAAACAAAATCTATTCAATGAAATTAAAATATCGTTGATTTGCAATTTTTTCCGGTCACTTCTAAAGCGTTTTCATATTTTAAATCTGTAGATGGGTATATAATATACATTTTCTCAGAGATTTCTATAAGTACAAAACGCTCATTTGCTGCAACGTCGTACAATCTCAAAAATTGCATTAGGATTGATTCTGATATTTTTCACTCGGTTGGCAGATAGTTGCAGTTTGTCTTATATTGGGACCTTGTGTTGTAAAAATTAAAATAAAAATGTATTTAATGGAATTTATAAAAATACGAAATTAAATAAAAAAGAAAATAAAAAACAAGAGTTTGTTATTACACAAATATATCATACAGGTAGTATAATTCTTTACTTAATCGCGATTATCGGTTGATCGCCATTAATCACATATTTTTTAATGGTAATCGCGATTATGAAAATCTGCGATGATTTGCAAACCATAGTTGAGCACGTCCAGATGTATTATTTTAACGAATAAGTTCACCAAGAAAACGGAAAACTTTTCAGATACAGACACACGATTCCAGTGACCTCCGTTCATGTAGTTCATGTGTGATCAAACTGAATTATATCAACCAAGTTTGTCGCCTCTCTCTCTAGAAATACTCGTAACATGTATTTTCTAATTAAATGATCAAACAGAATAAGTCTGCAACTTCAGGAAAAATCGTTGCCAAATTAACAAAGGCCATAATGAAATCTATTGAAAGTATGGTAACATTTTTGAGAGAATGATTATTTAGATGTCAGAGCATAAGAAAAAACGTTGTCAAAATAAAATAGATTCTATCTCTCGACCAGCGTGACCGTTTGACCGACTAAAGTGGCAAATTTCCACTTTTTCGACTGCCTTGCCACTTTTTTTGACTGCCTGCCACTTTTTTTATCCCTTTTTTTTAGAGTGAATTTTATAAAAATACATTAAAAATAAAAAGTTAAATGTAGTTTTCCTTTTTTTTAATTTTGCTCCTTTTTTTAATAAATCCCCTTTTGGTGTCACTTTTTGAAAAATGTCATCGGTCACCCGTCTCTTTGTGTGTGTCAATTTGTATGGAAAATGTGTTTATGCCGCAATTCTGTTTGATCATTAAATGCAGTAGACAAATATATGATTTTGACGATTCCTGATTAGATTTCGGTACATACATATGAACATAATATATGTATATACATATTATGTACTTTTAAGTGTCAAATTGAAGTTCATAAATTTTTTAAAACAATCGTCTTTGCATTCGCCTTAATTTTACAAAATTCTGCATATTAAATAATTTATTAAAGTTTGATCCATTTTTGGTTTCCACTTTTTCTGTTCTATTCTTTTATGAACAACCAACCAACACAAGAAAGCAAGCAGCATTATAATTAATTTAAAAGTTAAAGAAAGAAAAATGTATCGAAAAGGAAAGTGCAATAAAAAAGCCTCCATCAACAATTTAGTAAGAACCATTTATCAAAAAATTTTTTTTTCTTGTATTTTATTTATACACGACCTTACCCAGCCAGCATTTTTTGAAATTTTCAATCAATTTCGAGTCTTTTTTGACTCCTCTGCGCGATTAAAAAGCTAGAATATGCGCTCATTTTCTGATCATAAATGATACTTTTGTCGGTAGAAAAACGTGACTACCCGCGACTCCTCTTAATAAATCATTTATGAGTCTTTTTCTATATTAGTTTAGAGTCATTTTCGACCCTTTTCTAATAGAATTTAAAGTCTTTTTAGAATCGTTTTCTGATCATTTATTAGTCGTATTTCGCTTCATTTTTGACTCTTTTTCGAATTGTCTTTCAGCCATGTTTCTAACCGCTTACGAGTCATATTTGAGAAATTTATCAGTCTATTTAGGAGTCTTTTTATTGTCATTTATGACCATATTTCTATTCATTTGGGAGTCTTTTTTATCTCATTTATAACTGTAATTTGAGTCATTTATCAGTCGTATTTCTAATCGTATTTGACTCTTCTTCCAGTAATTTTCAGTCGGCTTTCTGAGTCCTACGTTTACACTGATGTAATTGCAAAAATTACGTCCATATTACATGGAGTAACAAAAAAGAAAAACAATTTTAATTTCATATGCACATTAATACATCGAAGTTTATTTAAAATAAAATAATTGTTTGTTTTTCGTTAAAAAAGTTTTTAAAGTAAAATTTTACAAAACAAAATAACTTAAATGATTAATGAAGTAAATTATTTTATTTATTAGATAATAATTAAAGTTAATACATTTGTGATTCAAAATTAGTTATATGCTAAAGTCAAGCTTTAAAAGTATATTTTTAATATTATAAATTACAAAATTATTTTAACACATAACAAAAAATAAAAAATAATTTTGTACATATTCCATTTGTACTTTAAAGTTTTTATTATAAAAAAATGATTACTATCATGCAAAGTATATAAAATAAGTTGTTGGTACATACATCTAATCTTTACGTTTTCTTTTTGTCACTCTATCTTTAGCATGCACAAAATGTTTTTGAAGAATAACATTCATATCTTTGTCGGTGCTTTTATATTTAAGATGACAAATATCTGAAACAAAATATTTAAGTTTTTTTTTTGCTTTTTATTACATTTAATTATTATTTGTATTAGAAATATGAACTTACTTTTAATTGTAGTTATGAGAAAGCACTTTTCCGCACTAGGCTTGGCGGTGGTCCCCTTCCAGCTGTACAAAGTGGCTAATTGATCGGAGTAAACCTTGCGAACAGCAGCTCTAAGAAATTGTGCGGGTCCTTCACCGCCGGTTTTTGCAATAAACTCTTTCTGCAAAATACAATAGGTTATAAGACATATAAATGACTAATTATAGTTAGTTAGTTAGTAACTTAGCAATTAGTTTGTTTGTTAGTTTGTTTCATAAGTTTCTATACTCACAAATTGTTTGAGTTTTTCCTCATTCTCCTGTACCAAAGAATCAAAAGTATTTAAATCGTTTGTTTCATCGAACGGAAGTTTTTGGGTGTCGTTGAGTTCGTCCACTATTAAGTTTTCATTATAGTGTTTTCGACCTTCTAATTTAACGGTAATAACTTCTTCTGTTAATTTTATAAACTGCCGCTTATTGCCTTCCTTCAACTCCTTTATTTCTTTTTTAAAATCTATAACTTCGGTTTTTAATGAAGCTATTTCATCCCGCAGTTTCATTATTAAATTTACAATGTTGTCGGAATGCGGGGCGTACATATTTTGCACTGTAAATAAGATCTTCTGAATACAGATAAACTATAAAATTGATCAATGTTTTACTTACATGTTGTAATATTGTTTGACGGTGTATATTGGAAGTCGTCTGAGATAAAAATATTATTTTGCGACATTGCTGATTAGTGGTATAAAGAAGTAGCTGTTGTCTGACGAATTACGCAAACATATAATTTTTTTATTAATATTGTTAAAGGTGAATTGAATTTTTTTATCTAAGACAATGTCAGCCGACCAATATATATTAAAAGTTTTTGAGTCGATTGGGTGCAAAAAAAGAGACGTCAGGTTGCTTGTTTCTTTTCCAACAAAACATAAAACATTATTCTCTTTATTAATTTCTTCAATTTTAACAATTTTATCCTCAATTAGGCAAAAGTTGTCAGGTTCTCGTAATGAAAAAAACACACCGTTAATATTTACGTTTAAAATTTTTCCGTTTTTTATTTTTTCCACAAATGGTTGCATATGTTCTTCTTTCTTTTGCAGGTACATACTGTTTTCTACCTGTCTTTTGTAAATTTGAGCTGCAACGTTTTGCCCCTTTCTTACTTTGCGTTTGACTGTTTGCAAATGGTTCTCAAACTTGAAAGCACTAATGTCGTCTAAATTGCCATAAAGTTTTGCATCTTCATGAATATGCAACAAGGCGTGGAAATTGTAAGTTAAAAAGCTGGATTCGTACAATGATGGAATTTCATTTACGAATGATTTCAATAGTTTTTCAGCACAGTTGTTGTTTTTCCTGCAGTCATTGCAATCTAGAAGAACTCTTAAAGCCAAGGATAATTTTAAGAAATGGTTATATCTTTCTGAGCTTAGAACATTTTTTAATATGAAAGGGCCTGTGTAAAGCAAGAATTGTCTTAGCTCTGTTGCTTTCCATCTTTCAAGGTCTTTTAAGCTTCGTGGCTTTCTTTGAAACTCCTTTGTCACATTATTTGAGTTAAAACACAGCTCTTTTGAAATTGTTTCACACTTCCATGATACTAAAGAATAGTCTTCACCTTTTTTCTTTACCCAGGCATTTAATAATGTTCTCATTACGCCTAAACAAACAACATGCATATAATCTACACAGCACTGTGCAACAATATCTATGTTAAGTTTTTCTAACGGTGAAATTGACTGTTTCAAATGATGTTCGGGTTGAAGACGATTTCTGAAAGTGTCGTTGGTTCTTATTGCACACTCGCTTGAGTTCAAGAAAATAAGACGGTGCTTGAGTATTTGTCCTTTCTGTGTACATCGAGTACAGGAATAGTACCCACTATGTCCTTTAGTTCCCAAAACAAAGGACTTTGCTGGTGCGTCCATAACAAAACAACGAACTTTAATATTAAACAAGTTATCAGCAAAAACCAATCCTTCTTCCATGAGAGCTCTAAGCTCTGTTATAAATTCATTTAAAAAATTATTTGCGCAATTGGGCTTTGAAATTCCTTCAAAGACACCAATAATGAACACATAACTTGATCCAACAACACTTCCTAAAATTGGCCAAGCTTGCTTAGAGCTGCTTTTAAATAGCGGCAGGCCATCAATTCCAAAATCTAAAACAATATCCAACAACGTCTAATTATTTAGTACCAAGAAATCGGTTAATGCATTTTTTAAGCCGTAGTGAATATATGTCCCTTCACCAACTTTTCTCTCAACTGTAGAACTAGGCGTTTTTAAAAGTGTCCTAGCGTCTTTTGGAACTTTCATATTACATTTAAGCAATAATAATAATAGTGCATTAATTGCAACAAAGCTCACTTGAAATTGAATTGCCCACTTAGCTAGTAGTTCACATAAATTAAATTCATTTTGTTCGCATTCACTTTCATCACTTGAATCATCAAACCTGTCACTATCAGCAGTGTTTTCATTTGAATAATGACTTGATTCTTCATATTCATAAATGTTTTCTTCAATATTCTCAGTTATTTTTTTATATTTGTTTTTTTTTGGCGAAATTAAATTTTCAGCCTCTTTTTTTGCGAATCTTTTTATTTGCGCTTTTTCAATTCTTTTTATATATTTAGCTGACATTGCCTTTTTTATTTAAATTTAATTACAATATATTACTTAAATGATTTTAATATAAGTATTAAATTTTTTAATTTTTTTAATTTAATTATTTTTTTTATTTCACTTTCACAACTTCACACTTCGATTTAACTTTTAAATGAAAAAAAATATAACTTTTTGACATTGACTCAATAATACGCAAAGATTGCCCCGTTATACTTAAAAATATATCGAGCAATGTTAAATCATCTATCTACGTAAAATATGATTATAAAATACACAATTATAATCACTTTTCAAACAGCTGCATGATCTGTTTTTGATTAAGCATTTTTCAATCTTCCAGATGAATAAAATACGATAATAACTAACGGAAGTAATAGTCATATTTTACACGTCTGCATGATTAATTTGTGATTGCTATACAATTTGTTATTGTATTTTAAATCGAACTATTTTTACCCATTAGCGCGAATCATTTTCGAGTCCTTTTCTGATCCTGTAAGTGATTAATCAGTTATTGCTCACTAATAGTGATCTAAAAAGACTCAGTAATGTGATTTTTCAAAAAACAATCTTCCAAATGCTAGATGGGTTAATACACACACACACACACACACACACACACACACACACACACACCTGCATGGGGTACAACCCAGTCAGCATTTTATGAAATTAATGATCATATTCGAGTCTTTTTCGACTCCTCCGCGCGATTAAAATAAGCATTTATGCGCTCGTTTTCGAGTCGAAAATGACTGTTCATTCGGGAGAAAATGGTACCCTAGCCGGGAGTCTTCTAAAAGAGTCTTTTATGACTCGCGTTTCTGATCAATTTCGACTCACTTTCGAGACAGTTTGTGGTATTACTTACAATCACTTTTTTTTTGTTTTAAATTTATTTTTTAATTTTATTTTTATTTTTTTGATTTTACTGCACGAGCTTGCTGTTTGTTTTTATTTTTTAAGCAAATCACTTTCTAAGTATTTCTGGGAATCATTTTCGAGCCTTATTTTAAACGCAGAGCTGATAAATCAGTTTTTGATCATCTAAGGCAGTCGAAAAAGACTCAGTTTGGTGAAACAATCTTCCACATGCTGACTGGGAATGAGGGCGATTTTTTTTAAAGCAGCCAACGAGCAAAGAAAAAATATATACTCGCATATTAAAACAAAAATACGTTAAAAATAATTACATAAAACAACAGGTGGTTCTTTTGCCACAAATATGAGTGTGCAAGCACAAACTCAATGTGAAATTGCCAAAGCAGCTTCATTGTTTCGAAGCGTAACATTGGGCTTTAAAAATAATGGCCATAAAGTAGCTCTGCACAGCAGATAACAATGCACAGTGTTGTAACATTATTATTATAAAATATAAAACATAAAATAAATCACAAGTTAATAGAGAGAAAAAGTGCCGAAAGGATACTTTCTAATGTTGGCGAGTTGGCGAGTAAAGTTTTTTTTTATATCTTTTAAACATTGAAGTTCTTTTAAATGCTATAATTTTAACACATAAAAAAAATTTATACATGTAAAAGTATTTTGAGCAAAACACACGCATATACATACATACATACTCGTATTTAAAGAGTGTTTTGCATACATCATGAAAAACCGATACGCACTAAATACTGAAAAGGAAAATAAGTAAAAAAGTATAATACGAGTACTTTTATGTAGCTTGTAAAATTTTAAAATATATTCACTGTCTGGAAAAAAAAAGCATTTTCTCTTTACATTTACAACTGAGTGCAAAAATGATTCATTTCATATCAAAATGAAAAAAATATTTGCATTATTTTTTAGTACCAGTTAATCAAATTTCATGACCGGCCATTAATATTACCTTGTTTCAGGCGCTCATAACCAAAAAAAAAAAAAATTTTCATTTGATCCTGTTAATGGCTGCATATTCATATACATACATACATAAATATGTAAGTTATAGTAAGCATTAAAGAGGAACCAAGTATCGAAGTAAGTTGCTTTTATAAACTTTAAACTTGTGTCTTAAGAAAAAGCCATAGTTTTTGTACGAAAAATCGGAAACAATTTTTTTCTGTGAACATTACGGAGAACTACAAATAAGACAAAACAATATCTAAAGAGTTCACGGGCTCTAAGTCATAATAACGCAAACCGTCTTCCTTAATTATTATTACATATAAATGAATTATAAAAGAAGAAGGTCTAATAAAATATAATTTAGAGTATACGATACCATTCACATGAAATTACATCATAAACAACCTCTTAAAAAAAATTAAAAGTTTAAAGTACTTCCTTCTAATATAATTTTATGGCCGCTTGCAATTCTTACGAATTTCTGATTTCAACTTAAACATTTTTTTTCAGTTATTGAGGTTTAATATATTGCAATAGTTAAAACAGTTAAATGTATGAGCAGATACTTTTTTCAATTCATTGCGCCAGATACCAAATGAACCTTAACCTCCAACTTTATCTCTTCCATTTTAATAGTGTTTATTTAATCTCAAACTGAATACTTTTAACAATAATTTCATATATTTATAATTTATTAGCTACATCCATATAAGCCCGGTTATCCTTTTTTATCTTTATACAGAGTTTTTTCAGGAGAGCTAAAAAAGACTAAGTAAATAAAGGAACCGTAACCCTCTTCCATAATTTGTAAAATAAGCAAACAAAAATATATAAAAAGCACGTAGTCTTTGTATCTCTTTTTCCTCTGCATTTGTATCTTTCACTCCCGAACTATATTAGCATCTAATAAATCTTTCACATCACGTAAACAGTTAAACTATTGTATACAATCTCAAGTGTGACCAGTTTGTAAAGAAAATTTTTAAACACTCGCAACTTTCGAAAGATGTGGCCAGAGGATGCGAAACCATTAAATATGCAAAAAGAATTGAAACAAATATTCATGTAATGAGATAAACTTTTAACACAAAAAAAAAAATAAAAAATTAGGAAACCTTCAAAAATTTATTAGGTTTATGGAAGCAGTAGAAACATTTCATGAACTCCAAGCGCTTCGGGAACTAAGCAAAATGATATGCTTTCAAATATGCCGAAGTTAGTGGGCTAATTACAATTACAATGCCGAGAACAAAAAAGCTTTCTAAAGCTAACTTAAAGCTTGTTGTTTTAGAATTGACTGATGTATACGAGCGCAGCAGTGCGCCCGAAAAATTAAATGAAAAATTTAATTCCCATAAATACGAGTAACTTGAACTTTTTTCTTTAAATATTTCATGTTTTAGGGGAATAATTTAATTTTCTCGTCAAGCATTCCATTCTAAATTTTTTCAGTGTACTTGTATGTGTTTGCATGTAAACTTCTAGGAATTTTTTGAAATTCTTATCAACTATTTCGTTCGAGAGATACTCGTATCATTTCAGACAAATATCGGAGGAGCTTTTTATTTGATTAACTAAAATTTATTATTTTTTTTTAATTTTAAAAGATGCGCCAAGTGCTGAAAACTTCACATAAATTATTTTGATGTTTCAAGGAATTTCGTTGTCCAAAAATTTCAAATATATTTTCTTCGTATTTTTGTTGGGCCTGAGACGTAAGTGTCAGGAAGGATGGCTTGCAACATTTCAAGCTTTTTTCATATTCGCTTCCTTGTTTTATTCCATATGAACATAATTTAAATCGTTCTCTCTTGCTCTCTCTCTCTCTCTCTCTCTCTCGACTATTTCCAAAGCATTTTCTCATCTTCGATAGTAAAGACCACGGATGGAAATCATGGTACAATTGTACTTTTTATGGTACATTTTTGACCTCATTGGTACCGTGGTACTACCGCGAGTTACTTGGTACAATTTAAAAATGCCAATGTTTCACTATGTGGTAACATTAATTTTGCCTATGTTGTCTTTAATGTTTTTGTGTGTGTTTTATTTTAGACGGTCAGCTTCTCTGTTTTTGTTGCAATGCTGTTGTCAAGGCAAATTCATGTACCAGGTGGTGTCAAGTCTGCAACAAAATCAAATCTGTCTAGTACTTTAACTGTACCTGTTATCTTGATAGCTCCTCGTACATGAACTCGCCTTGGCTGTGGAAATACATATTTATTTTTGTTAACTACATATCGATCACTTACTTCAATACTGTGTTTTACGTTTTATCACGCATTTTTTATGCGCATAACTTAGATTTTATAGTTCATGAAAATAACAGGCCTGTTAATAAGCAAAATTTGTAAAATAAACGACGTCTAAGAAGTTTGATCTACGACTGTTCCCTTATGAATGTAATATATAATATTTTTTTGTTATTTTTTATACTGAATTTTTATACAAAGTTTTATTAAGTTTCTGTTTTTTATAGTTTACTTATGAATTTTTACACATTTTCTTACGTTTCCGTTCTTATTAATAAATATTTAAAAAAAAAATGGTACCGTCATGGTCATAAAAGTACATATTGTTTTCACAGTTGGTACAAAATCCAAGAAGTAATTTTCCTTCCCTGGTAAAGACTTTCTCTTCAAAGCTTTTCTGCAATTTGGACTCATATCACATTTTTTATGTTTTATATTAATACATACATATAACTATTTATATTTTAATTTTTTTATGAAAAATATAACTTTATTTTGACTTAATGTTTTTCGATACAAAATCCACTCGATATTATTTCAACATAATTAATAACGAGTTATAAACCAAAAAATATATAACGTCAGCTTTGAAAAAACTTAATTCCAAAACGAGAGACTAAAATGGTCACACTGTTAAGCACTTAACACGCATCCACAATAGCCGTTTTATCATTTTCAAAAAAAAATCTTTTTGTAACTTTCTTGAAAGTCCTTTTCTTGCCTTTCTTTTGTATGAGACGTAAACCACTGAACATCAATATGATAATTTCTTCTTCTTGTGTATGTAAAAGCTGTATATTTTATTATAGATTTTATTTGTGTATGAGATTTTTATGTTATCGCTGCTCGTTTTGAATGAAAGGGTCTCTATACATCCCTTCAATATGCCCATTATGTTGAGTGTGACCATTAAAAGGACACAAAAGAATCTTGAATGACTTTTAAATCTACATTTAAGAAGAGATTTTACTCGATTAAAAATAATCTATAAAGACAGACAGTTACGACAAAAATGTAGCACTGTGTACAGATTTTGTCAGGAATGCGAATTCTTGTTGGCTGTTGATTGTTTAATCGGATTGTGATAAGAATTTCTTATGTCAAACTATGTGGTCTTGTGTTTAATATTGTTAATTATGTTACAAATGCATTAAAAAAATTTAAATATTGTTCGACTGCTTCACATTGAGTGGCGGTTCATACCAATAAACACTAAAATTTTGAATTTTCCTTAAAATTCATCAGCTCTTTTTGTCTCAACTGATAAGTCAAAGAAAATTTTTATATAGTTCGGACATTATATTATTGTATATCTAGGATAGTAATTCTACGATCAAGATATTATTTAGTATCATGGTGGTTACAATTGTAGCAATGTGGAAAAAGATAATACTAAGTAATATGTATTAATTAATTTCATGAAAGTTGATATTATTGTATAGTTTTTGTTGCGATAAAATCAGAGAGGATGCTTTCTAATATGATTCGAAAGTGGAACATTATTAAAATTCTAGGTTTTTACCGTGATACAATAATACAAAGTTACAACCACATGTTAATATGAAATTAATTTTGACTTTGAATTTTTGTCCCGATTATTTGATTACTTTTTCTTGTAAGCAGAGTGGAAATCGTTGCCACATACTTATAATGGCAACTTTAGGAGTGCTTTTTGAAATGTGTAATTTGAGTTGTTGGTTTGTAGAGTGAGGGGGGGGGTACAATGATAAGGCAAAACTTTTGTTCGGTTCAATTTGGTGTACCCAGAGAGTGATTCTTATTAATTGTACTTTAAGTCAACCTCCTCGTGGTGGCCCCTGGGCGATGTTCTTGACAACCGTCAAGCATCGGCGAGTCGTGTGAAGAGATTGCAGCGTCTGTTCTCCCAGTTGTGGGTGCTGCAAGCGGACGTCTGTTCTTATAATAAGCGGTTCGCTATATAAATGTGTTACTTATTCAGCCAGTCTGTTGGCAGCCCTATCACCAGAATTGGATGCAGTAGGCCAATCACCTGCTTATCTGAAACTAATTGATTAATGAAACCTCAAATAATTTGGTGGCCCGACTGGTGCCTCTATACATATATAATTTGAGTTTAGAAATTGTAGTTTAGATCATATTTTTTTTTAAATGTTGTGTGCATTGGGCACGAGGATAACGAAATATGTGTGTAATATGACCTACAAAAGTTAGCAAATGTTTGCTTTATTATGGAATTCACCAGATAATAATTCAACATCGTTTTTTAAAAACATCGATGTGGTAATAGAAGCGATGCATCGATGTTTTATTTTCTTATCATTAGATCACTGCTGGCCACCGAGGGTAATGTATTCGTGTAGTTGTGTTCATTTGTATAAGAAGCCGATTGAAGTTCGGCACTATGGTGCCACATGGGCCAGCTATGCTTCAATATGTACGTATGTATGTGCATAATAATGGGTTTCGGTGATGACGAACTGGTTAGATAAAACATGCCGGATTTTTACATTAGCGTGTCGTTAGAGATTATGTGTTTGTGCAAAAATTTCAATAAATTCATATCCTTTAAAAAGGAAGAATTGAACCCATGCAATTTCCCAAATCCCTGCAGATATTGCAACTGCATGCAAAGCATACTCCATAGTATGGAGTAACCCAAATGTATGGAGAAAACGTGGTCGATTTGACATTACAATGTCTTAGGGCTGAATAATATAACCTAGGTTTGCATTACAACGGAATAGTCTGTAGTCTATGCCACTAATGATAAATTTTAACGATTCCAATCGTTAAAACCGCAAACCCTTGTCGCTTAACAACGAACTATTGTTTGCAAATGACAATACGAGTATCTGATTGGGTAAATCATAGAAAAACAAATGTGTTACTGTCACTTTCTCTGTATCCACTCATATCTACTATAGCCTACAAATAATATTGGACTACGTGGTCCAATGTTGGTAAAACACACCAGTTAAATCATGGTCCTATGTATACCTGTTCCATATGTGGTAGTTTTGGGGTTAGTCCTATGTGGTCCACCCCTAGGACATCGCAATATTAAATCCATCATGTTTTATATTTGGACTAGTTCTCAGCCTTTATGAAATATGGTTTACATGCATGTATGGAGTAGTCGCGTTGTTTGCAGGGCTATTTTATGAAGCACTCAAGTGTTCGTGTTTTCATGATTCCAGTTGTTATCACGTGAACACTTGACGCTGTTCAGGTGGGTATTTCCTTACGATTGTATCTTTGCTGCAGCCCTTGTTGCTGCTGCTGTAATTTTTTTGCTCTTTTTATATGAAATATCAAAATAATTTAAATTTGTTCCAATATTGATAATTAAATAAACACAAGGACAAAAAATTAATAAAAAACTCGGATTTCATAAATTAATAAAGTAGCATTAATTTTGAGAGTAAAAAATAATAGACAGAAACGTGGGAAGATTAATATGGTGACGAAAAGAGGGAATGGTTGTACATTTATATTATTGTATCACGAAAAAATGTCGTGAAAAGTTGTAGCCAAATTGATGACTTTTGTTTTTCGGTTATAAAAAAATCACAAAATCATAAAAAAAGTATTTTTGTATGACTTTTGGTCTTTAATATCATTTTGTATTTAAAGTTTGTTCTTTTTCTTCAAAACTATCATTTTATTCCTTTTGTATATTTTCTTGGAACTGGAAAACAAATAAAAGAAGGCAACATACCATAAAAATGGTAATTTGCAATGTTACTGACAATTTAATTTCGAAAAATAACTGACATTATCTTTAGAAAACAACACTGCAAATAACATAAACCATGCCCAAGTACACATACACATACACATACACATACACACACACTTACATATACATATAAACGATGCAAACAAATCCGCACAAACAAGTATAAAAATGCAACAATAACGTACTATTGCAATAAAGAGAATAGAAATAATATTAAATAAAAGAGCAAAACAACAAACACAACATGAAAACAGACAATAACTAAGTATAACGACTGCTCTGCCTTAAACACAAAATAGAGCAATTTTTGGTTTCCTGTTTCCGGCGGCGTGCAACAAGCTTCATATCGTATATCAACAACAACAACAGCAACAGCAATAACATCACAAAAATGCAAGCGGTTGATACAAGTTGATGGCAAAAATGTAATAGCTGCTGCAGTCTATGGTTTGTGTTAATACAACTTGCAAAGTCGTATGTACGTATGTATGTATGTGTGTATGTGTGTATGAATGTTTGCATGTGTATATGTTCCAGTGTTAGTGTAGTGCTCCAGTAGAAGTAAATGTTACACTTTGTGAACTTCAACGACAATAAGTAAAACATAAAAAACTGATGCCAAGATAATTTTAAAAACATCTTACCACAACAATTGTATAGTTTTATATGCTAATCTACTATTTCAACTGCAGCAATTTGTGCCATAGACTTTGTTAGGTAAACAAAATACATTTATTTTATCTTCAAGGTGGTTACAGCTCATAATTGATACGAAAAGGAGATAGCAAAAGCTTGATAAAAACGTTGTAAAGTACGAATAGGTACATTTTAAATGGTCCTTTAACTTCAATGGCTTAATAACATAATAAGTACGTTGGTGAATATAAAAAAATGCTATCATAATACTCGTATGAATAGCTGACTGGAGATGAAAAGTATTTCGTTATAATCGCTATAAGTTTTAAGTATTCAACTTAACTAGGAAACGAGAAATAGAAACAAGTGATTGTCTTGAATATTTAGGTATTTGATGAAGGTATTTGTAGCATCGAAAACTACAATTGCTGATACTTGAGTGTGAAAGGTTGCAAGTTACCACATCGATATCGGTTCTTTACATGAACATACACTGCCAATCACTTAAATAAAGAATTTCATTTTACCAATTTTGAGCAAACACTTTTCTGACAAAAAAAACAAAAAATTTCAAAATCGGTGGCCCAGGAGGATACAACTTTTATGTCCACGACTTAAGAAAGGAAGAAATAATTTTGTAACGAAGACACAGCACGAAAGCCGGAGTTGTGTTATGAGGTGCCACATCCCGCAATGGAACTATCGACCAGAAAGTGGCATGGGCTACAACTATAAATAAAAAAGTTAAATGTGTATCAAGTCCATTGATGGCACCTCATACTTATAGTCGGATTATGCTTATACTCAGAATATGAATATTTGGTCGGAAAAAAATATACACATGATACTCGGTATATTTATTCATCATTCGTCACCGTATGCATACATTTTTGTATATATTGTTGCGTTTTTATTCTCTGTTAAAAACGCTTTTCCGTAGATTCGTAGATTTGCAATAAATAAAAGACCCCAGTGTACTAATTAGGGTTAAGAATGATACACTCTTTATTAATCAATAAATGCCACTAATCTAAATTCAATTCAAGAGCTTAAATACAAACACAAAGTTTACTTCAATATTCACAACTGGTTACCACTACGCCTTCTTCGCTGTTGTATATACACGTCTCAGACCACTGGCTGCGCTAGTGTTGACACAATTCCGCTTTCTCTGTTGCTCGTCACACACAAGACTCACTCTGCCGACACTTCCAGTTGATACACCAATAACAACTCTATGGCAGACTCTCACAGTTGATACACTAATCAGGACTCGCTGGCTTCACTTACACACGTTTATCAGCTTCCACTGCTCCCTTACTCTTTACTCAAGGGACTCCACAATAATCTCAAATCACGACAGATTCTAACTGTCACTATAGACTGTACTATAGTCTCTTCAATTTCCAACTCACGTATTGTAAAGCACAGACTCAAATATCAACTCACTGTTGTATCACAAATCACAGACTGCGCACAACTTAATTGTCAACTCACTTGATTAACAACAGACTTCTTATTAGCAACTGAGCTTCTTCGCAACTGATTTATTCCCAACTAACTTTTGATCGCGACTGAACTGCTGTTGGATGCGTCAACCCCTTTTTATACTTCGCACAACAACCACTAGAATTTTCTTGCAAAGTCTAGACCGAATCTTCATTATCTTCAATGTTGTTTACAAAGCGCGTAATTAAGTTCATGTGGTAACTATGTACATACGTGTGTATATGCATACATCATTAAGTGGTTATTTACTTTTATTTCTGCCTTTAGTTGGAATTGTCAGGCATGTATGTATGTATGCATGTAGCTATGTCTATCTTCATAACAAGCAGAAGCTTGTAGTTGTTGTTGGTTTACGTTTAATCACGTATGTATGTGCTACGCATGTGTATATAGTTGTTTGCTATAGTGCTTGTATGTGAATACGAGTGAACGTTTAGTTATCTATTTAAATACTTCTGGATGTTTCTTTATATTAGCCCTGTTCGAATATTCTTGCGTAACACTTATATTAACCCGACGGCCATTTCCGTAACAATATAATGGAATGGAAAGTGTGTTTAAGTTGTTTAAAAACATACTTTAATGTGTAGTTTCCACAATGCAAGCAAGTGACTTGTCTAGAAAATTTGCATGGGAATCACTCAAAAATTTGAGTGCTTTTCATATATTTTTTCTACACAAGTCGCTTGCTTGTATTGTGGAAACTGGACATAAGTGTGTAAATATAATAGCCCTGTATATACGCATGTATAGCACTAATACTAAATTAATAAAAAATAAAAATACACTGATTTGTATACTCATGCTTATAATTGTAGCTCATACAGTCTATATAACTTTTAGTTGTAGTCGTTTGTGTTGCGGAATTTAAGAAATGTTTATGAACATGATTGCTGGTCGTTTATAGTTATACCGTGAATCTAAGAACACGGCAATGCTGGCATGTGTATACCATTCACAGTACAAGAGCTGTAAATTAGCGAATTTCCATATTGCATGGATCTTAAGATACAGAAAAATATAGAGAAGTATACAGCGGCTGAAAGCAATTTCAAACGAAAGAGTCTTTACAGAATGCAATAATAATTATTTATTGCTCAATATCACTAAATAATACAGGATAGCTTGAACTCTCAATTTTTAACCGAATTGTATCAGCCAAAAGGGTGCCACGCCTACGCTTGCTGTATGTCCTCGGTTACTTCACGAATTCCGAAGCCATTGTCATAGACCTTATCTTTTACGACAGCTGGAGCTGTTCGTTGTGTATATCTACTCATTTATTGTGTTAACTTCGACTACGACTCTTTGAATTTCAGTAACGGAAGTATAAGCAATAGGTTGTGATTGGGCAGTCAAAAAATAAAAAGTCGAAGAAATATCACAACACTGATTTTTACACCAGTTTCATTATTGCTAGACAAGAGAAAGCTTCACCACTCCTCAAAATGCTTTATTTTCGCGAACTGTGACCACGAAATGTTCATAATTTTTGCAGTGAATTTTAATCATTTATATAGTTAAATTTTTATGAACGGCGTACTTTTTACTTGTCAACTGTCAGTTGACAGTTGCAGGTTCACTCATAACTATGGGTGCGTTCCTAAATGCATCACTGCGCTGTAAATGAAAATTTAAATGTTCTAAACTGGTTCACTAAAGTAAATAACGCAAAAATAAATGCCAAATATGGTGTAGAAACATGATTACTACTAAAACAGATTATCAGCGGTCTTGTATTGCATTTTTAATAAAAGTTCACACGTATGATGTAGAGCAGTGATGCATTTACGAACACACCCAATATCTGATTTAAAAATACAATCATTTATAATTATAAAAATTAAATTCCTTATTCAAGTGATTTACAGTGTATCTTTTAAAGATATACAATTAATTCAAACCTTATAGCCGCATATACATTAAGACAGCTCTTGCATGCAACGCTCTTCAATGAAGCCCCAGGATATGCTAGTATGTATGTAGGATATCGCCTTAAAAATATTTAGAAGGGAACAGTTAATGAAGAGAAAGCGATAGAACGAGACACGAAAGCCCAAAACAATCAATAAATTGATATATTTTATATTTCGGAGCTGTAAACAAAATCGATTTAAAACTGAATGGAAGAGTTTTCAATGTTCTCTTAATACAGTCTAAACTCTAAAAATTATATTTAATTTTTTTTTAAGTTATAATCTTTGACTTTTATATAAATGTTTTAAGACATAAATTAAGCAACAACTTTTTGCTTCGCACTTAGAATTAGAAAATAAAACGGTAAATTGTGAAAGTAAGGAAACTAATTTTGTGGCATCAGTTAAGAAGGTTGGGTGGCTGGCGACAGAGCAAAAAGTGGAGAAAGAGAAAAAAAATTCTTTAACAAAATTATGTCAAAATGATAAAACCTCAGCAGAAAAATGCACATTCATAGAGAAACGCCCAGTTTGCAAAAAAAAAGGATAGAGGAAAAAAAACTTGTTGTCAAAAGTTGCGCTGAAAAGAAAAGAAGTTGGGAGGAAATTTTACGGTATCATACACATAAATATTCCAAGGGAAACGATTTAACAAAATTACAATGTCATTCATTTTTAAAGAAGAGAACATAAAAGATTTGATACGATTATATGTACATACATATGTATGTATGTGAGTGAGTATGTGTGTGTTTGTGTATAAAAAAGTCCTCTTATATACATTTACTTTTTTTTTCTTGTTTGAGTGGCTTTACATCATGTGCAACAAGCAGGAAACATGCTGCCATGCTGGTATTACATTTTATAGCGGCTGTTTCCGTTTCCGTTTGACTTGTAGGTACGTGTGTACTAATAACGAAAGTAACAATAAAAATATGCACTTCAGAAAAAATACTCGTATCTTCCTTCATACTCGTATATTATTTAAAGCTACAGCTTAAAATTTTTAGTGCGAATTGTTGTATTTACGTTTATGCATAGATGAAAATAAATATATTAAAGCAACAGAGATTGTACGTGCTTTTTGCAAAGTTGTAATTGTATTCTGTACGCATAAATATTTTTCGGTTTTAGTATAAATAATCCGTGCAGCCTCTATTACACTTCAAAATTTTTTTCTATAGTTATTAAATTTCTGGGGACAAATATTGATAGTTCACATATGTACATACGAGTATGTAAATGAAAGCGCTTCAAATGTATTGCAACAATCTCGGTACGTATTGTTTGGGGATATGTTTGTATGTATAAATATTTAAAGCCTTATTTATAAAAACTATTAAAGCTTTATAAAGGCTTAATAAGGAATTTTTCTTATGAAAATGTGTTTTAAAAAACCTTTAAAAGCCATAATAATTTTTATAAATAAGGCTGTTACAATCTCTTATTTGTCCCTTAATAAATCTACTGCTAAGTCAAGTAGTCAGTATTTTATATATATATTTTTTTTTGTCATTTCATCAATGAATATATTTGCTGAGTACACATTTGGCATTTATCAAGGCACATTCACCAGGTAGTAGCGGAAATGCAGCTGAGATATTTTTTTTTAACTAAAGTTCATCTGAAACTTCAAAAATTGTTTACGAAAGAGAAATTAAAAAAATTTTTAACAGCTGGTATGCTGGAGTGTTCTCCGGCTAGGGCTTGACATCTGGAGGTGGATTTAATTTCATTTCCAAACGGAATTGAACTCTGTGAGATGGCCGAATATGAAAAATATTTTATTAAAAAAATTCTGTGAAAACTAATTTAAAAATATGAAAAAAACTATTAAAAAATTGTGAAAAGTGTTAAACGATTTGCAAATTTTGTTAGTGGTAGCTGCCGTGGCGAAATTTTTTCAAATTTATGTGAATAATTTTTATTATTATTATGTTAAACAAATTCTATTTTTTAGTTAATTTAATTATTATTTTTCGAACTGCATTTGTTTCTATATTCTTATGAATTGAACAGGCTAATGTTCGTATCGCTTTTTAAGCCAAATTACATGTGATAATTATTAATGAACAAATAACATCAAAGTTAGTTGTAAATATTCTGACAACAACACATAGTTGAACGGAACAGCCAGCCAGTGTTGTTAGACAATTTTTTCTAAAAATCGTCAAATTTCAAAAATAAAATCGTCAAAATCGTCACAATTTTCAAAAATAGTCGTCGAAAAATCGTCATACAAGAATTATTCGTTTTATTGAACAACAATACACCATATTGGAAATCAAGGACTATTTTATGTAACAAAAAAACAATTCATCGACTTTATTGTCAAAGATAAAAACTATAGGGTGAAATTAAATCAAAAAAATCCGAATATATAATAGTGTGTAACAATTTTTAAATAAAACTAGATTCAAAATAAAACATGTAACATTCCGAACAGTTACACTTGTAATATTTTTTTCAAAACATAATGATTTTAAGGGTTTCTGTTTCCAGTAAATTTTAGTTCTTGGTTTTGCTTTCTCATTCGTAATGTTAAAAAAGCACACATGCATACACAAGACTATGCATGAAAAATATGAGCTGAAAAATAAGACTTGCATTGTGTGAACGCCGATGAAAGTTCAAAAAAAAAGTGATAAGCCTAGCAATAAGACTTGGCTAGTGTGAACTGGGACTTAGACGCAAGATTTGGAAAAACTTTTTAGTAAAGGAAGAATTTCAGAGTCCATGTTTAAAATAACTGATGCTGTAATTAAATTAAAATTTTTAAAAATTGTGTTATCGAATTATCTCTTTTCTGCAAGGATTTGTTGGCATATTTATGTTACTTAATACTTATTTAAACAAATCGTCAAAATATGAGGAATATTGTAAATAAAATCGTCAATCGTCATTTTGGGAAATTTGTTATAAAAAATCGTCAAAATGACGTAAAATCGTCAAATCTAACAACACTGCAGCCAGCCGTTTTCGAAGGCCACTAAACCTTCCTCATCATGAATCAAACCAATTCACATATTCCATTTGCAATAAAGTTTCGTATATAAGGCAGCAATTTACATCAACTGACACCACACACAGTGGACCAAAACACAGAAGAACGCTGATGAGGAAGATTTAGTGGCCTTCGAAAACGGCTGGCTGTTCCGTTCAACTATGTGTTGTTGTCAGAATATTTACAACTAACTTTGATGTTATTTGTTCATTAATATTTATCACATGTAATTTGGCTTAAAAAGCGATACGAACATTAGTCTGTTCAATTCATAAGAATATAGAAATTCTATTTTTATTCTATGGAAAATATGAATTGTTTTGCTGAATTTGCTGAATTTGCTGAAACCATGTTATTTTTTTCATTGTTGTATTTTTTCATTGTTTTTATAATCCTGATATTACCTGGAAATGAATGTGCCTTGGCATTTATTTTGTTCTTATTTTGTGGTGTCATTTTCAAGATGTGTTTAACGCCGTTTACATTATGTTTTTTGTATGCATTGCAATGCCACATAATGAAAAATAAAAAGTATCCGAAATGACAAACGTTGCCACTAGCACACACTATTGCGATGTTGCAAAACGCGATATGCGAATATGTATTTACGTAAACGTTGACTAAGAAAGGATGTTCGATATAACTACTTGTAATATGAGCCAAAAGCTAGAAAACTATTTGGCGTTGTGGCATTTATTGCATAATTAAAATCACTTTTGTAACACTGATTATAATTTTAACATACACTCAGAAAATAACACTGCATAAGTTTTACATCGCACCTTTGAGATTAGTTGAAAATATTATGAGCATGCAAGCTGCGGAAGCCCGGAGTTTATAAGTCTAATTTAATAATTTTAAACAATTCATTTTGGATTGATATAAAACATACATACATATATAAATATTTCAATATTCTATTTTTATTTAACGCGTGTCAAAATGAGTAGGAATTTAATGAAAATTTGTTTGCTAAATGTTCTGCAAAGCAAATACTTTTTTGTTTCATGAATAACATTTGAAAAAATGATTTTTTTTTTGGTGTTAAGTTTTCAAAAAATGAAAGAAACGAACACATACATAATTTATTATTTGTCTTCAATTGCTGTCTTCCTTTGTATGCTGTTTTGCTTTGACATTTAGTGACAACTATTAAAGTGCAGAAACTCACACATTCATTGTCGTTTATTGTCGAGAACTTAAAAATGATAAAAATAAGAACATTGCAGTCAATTTCAGAGTCATTTTTTGTGTTACTAACAATGATTGGCTTTTAGTTGGAATATTATTCTTGTCTTTTATATGAGGAGAGAAAAAAAAGGTTTGCATTGATTGCAGACATTTAACAAATCGTTCATGTACTACAACTATGAATTTGTCTAAGATCCAAATATTCAGCATGTTCTTTTGTTGGAAAATGTGAAAATGTCTAACAAAGAAATAAATTCTTTATAATGTTTTTTTCCGCACAAAAAATGTGTAATTCACATACAGACATTGATTAAACAAAAACCAGACAATTCATTGTGAAATAAAAGAGAACAGATAGCAAAATTATAATAATAATAAAAAGACTGTATGTACTTTGAAATTTGTTGAAGTATTTTCCCAAAGTAACATATCTTTCAGAGGGTGACCCGCACGCACTGTTGCCAGATTTGCAGATTTCTTTGTGTTTTGCTGAATTTTCATTGCAAAAATTATAAAGTGAGATTTGGAGATTTTCCCTGCCAAATTGCAGATTTTCTGAAATGCCCGTGTAACATCAATATTTCGTGTTTTTCTTTACTGCGCAAAAGAAATAACCACGGTGTTACTCTAAGAAACACTAACAAATAAATAGTTTTTAACGTTTAATATTGCAGTTACCATACCACCAACATAACAATGTTAGGTCGAGCTTACATCTGTGTGCCATGTGCCCAAAAAAGCGTAACCACTAATTACTAATGAAAAACTTTTTGATTCACATTATTTTGCCGGTTTTTTTAAATTATTTTTACATCTCTTTTTTTGCCAATTTTCGCAGATTTGTGGTGAACTTTTCTGGCAACAGTGCCCCGGTGCCCCGGTTGACCAATAGGTAGCGTCAGGCTGGGGATCGTGGGTTTGATTCCTACCTTTTTACTATACTTGCCAAATATAATTTGTAATTACATTTGTACCATTTAATAAATAAATAAGTGCATCAATTGTATTACATAAAATCTTTTAAAATTCAAAAATAATAAAAAGAGTATAAAATAATGGAATACTCGTATATGAATAAATTAATACAAAATAGCTTCAGTTGTTAAACATATAACCTGATACAGTATGCCACAGACAGATCTTCTATTGGAATTTTAAGTGTCTCTCTCTCTCTCTCTCTCTTTCTCTGCAGCAGTTCAATTTCAGTTTCAGCCAACGTGACCGTTTGACCGACTAAAGTGGCAAATTGCCACTTTTTCGACTGCCTTGCCATTTTTCTCCCCTTTTTTTAGTGGTTTCTCGTTTTTTTAATTTTGCAACTTGCAGCAACAATCTCATTAAAAGCTGGTACTCACAATCGTGCGACTTTTGAGAAAGTAGAATCCTTGTTTGATGAAGTTTATGAAATGTTTCAAAACACAATAAAAATTCATTAGATCTGGGTTGTATTTTTCCAAAAGTCCAGCGATTGTGTAGGATGATAGTGAGTGCCTTACCTGAATGCACATACATATGTATGTACATATACCTATACATGTGTATGTAAGTACGTATGAATTTTCGTATACATAGTTGCTTTGGTGTGTACATATTTATTTTCAATTAAAATCTTCCTCTGGTAATAGTTTATTAAATTATTGGTTTGAGTGTTGATAAAGAGTGACATTTAAACAAAACCTACAACATATAACAGCAAAATTAAAAATGAAAATAACAGCGTTGACATGCCATTAACACTCTTACGTTAAATTTGTTATAATAAAGCAAAAGTATAAAAATAAATTGTCACTTTTGTTTGTACATACATATGTATGTATATGTATTTACTACATACAATATTGAAATAAATAAAACATTTATTACTACCAAGCGTCAGTCAGATATTGAGAGTCTGAACACAATGCAACGATAATTTATTGCGGTGCAGTTTTTCATACGATTTTGAAGTAAAAAACCGCAGTGCGGAACGGAATAAAATTAAAATCTATTTTATTTTCTTTGCGGACTTTCTTATTCTCTCAATTTTTGACACTCTTTCTCTTTCTGATGTTGCCATAGTTTTTGAATAATTGGCGGTGTTCACAACATTGTTGTAACAAAAAACATGATTTTTTTTTTGTCATAAAATGTAAAAGTTGAAAAAATATATCAAATATATCTGGAAATCTATAAAATGTTAATAATTTTTTGTTTTTAGTTACTGCCATTACAAAATATTTAACACAAAGAGTAATTTTTTTTTATAAAAATGTATGTACAAAAAAAATTAATAAAAATTTAAACAAACAATGACAAGTATCGCCGTAGCCGTCTTCCGTTGTATTGTGTTTATTTTTCTCTCCCGCAACGAGAAATCGCACCGCACCGCAAACATTGTGTTTAGACTCTTACAAATTTACGCACACTCATACGCACACAAACATAAGTATAGATGTTTGCTTGCACATAAACTGTGTGGCATGCAACCGAGCCCATGATAAATAAATATTGTGCCACCGTATTATCCCATTAACTAGTTTAAGCATGTTGTAGCAAAATAACACACACACACACACAAACACAACAATCAATCTGGATAAATATAATTAATTGTCACAAATCAATTAAAACAAAGGACAAATAAAACTGCTGAATGAATGGGATACTCGTACGTTGTACTGACAGATGCGTGCTTGGGCGCGTATTCGAGGATGTGTGTGTGTTCGTTCGTTTGGTGGAAAGAAGCTTACAAGCTGACTTTGATTTTTATTAGATATACGAGTATTAACGATTTAATAACTTTGCACCAGACGTTTATGTAAACTAATGAGTTCATGTATACATATGAGTTGGAAATGAAACTTTGACAAATTGATGTTATATTAGCAAATAATTTTGCTATTAAATATAATATATGTATGTAGATATGTAGAATGCACATATATAAATATAAAGTCATAAATGGTTTTTACCAGTCAGATGAGAAATTCATAGAATTCTACTTAATATTCTTAGGACGCTTGATTGAATTAAGTTTTAACTTCAATACCCATTCCTGAGTCCTCATACATATACATACATATGTATGTATGTACTTTATAGGCAAATATATGTTTAATTAATTAATTTTGTTATTTTTTTATTCCTCAATCCTTTATTCTATGTGCGAAGGGTTGGTAAAAAAGTTCAAGTTATATGAAAAAATTAAAAAAATAAAAATAAAATAAAATGTGCCTTTTAATATCTAATCTCGGCAAATCTAAAAGAAGTAAAATAAAAATAACCATAAATATAAAATCCCATTTCCCACTCCCAAACAATATAAAACTTGGCACTTAATCATCATGTGCCCTCTTATTTTTCCACATTTAGCTCTGAAATATATTTTTATAATGGGGGCGTTTCATTGTCATATTTATTTGCAGCAGGATATTTTAAAATTGAATCAATGGGACATAACATGATCTACAATATGGAATGCCACCATCTTGCGAGTTATAACAACCCTGAAGGAAATTTCGATGGTGAAAATGTACGGAATCACTTTTGACTTTGTCGCCAGTACACACTACTCTCTAATTATTCCCCATACAATACTTTGTGCTATAGACATTTAGCATTTGCTTGTCATTGAAAATCTACTGGTAATACTAAAACAATTGACTTAGGTAGTGACTACGTAGTTCCATGCCAACCAGACATTTACTGGTACATTTCTATACTTTACGTACAAACAAATTCATGTATATATATATTGACAAGTTATTGACAAATCTACCACAAATACACCACATCTGTTTTCTCTCTTTCTTTTATACTGACTGATAGAAGAAAACTTGTAGACAATTTGCCCACTACAATTGTCACTAGAATTGGAGTGTTGATATAGACTCTATATCAACACTCAAATTCTAGTGACAATATATTATACAGACACTTGGCCCAGTCTGACTGCAGGGAATTTTACTCACACATACATACATACATATGTACATACGAGTACGTATTAAAAGTTGTGTGTAAGCAAACAAACAAAGAACCAGCGTATATTTGTGTTACTAATTTTCAATGCTGTTGGCGAATTAATTAATCCCCTTGGTAAAATTAATCCTTGAATTAATTACAAAATGTTTCGTTTTTTCTTCTTCTTTGTTTCTTCAGACCAAATGTTTAATACCTACTCCTTTTCGAATAAATAAAGAAACAAGATGAAAAAAAAATATTAAAACAGCAAACAGAGTTACAGTCTACAAAACTGATGCAAAACATTTCTTTACAACAAAATTTCGTATGTGGAATTTGCGTTAATATGCGTCTGTTTGTTTGTGTGCTCAAAAGTGTTTAACACGCACTCTATGGGTATTTAAAACATACAAATTTATTAGCTTTAGACAAAAGCCATTGAAGAGTCATTATTATAACTGAGAAAACATATGTGATATTTTCTTACAAAAATTTTTACGGGTGTATACGATTGTTTGGGAATTGTGTGCGTGTTTTCTAAATTTTCCAATGGGAAACTTGAACCAGGAGTAGAAGCGAGCGTTCATGCTTTGATTTAATGCTCTGCTCTTAATCAAAGTAATTGATTGTGGCTGCCCTTTCTGTACACAGATGTTTGAGTGTTTTATGGAGTTTATTAAAGATTTAAACTGATTTCTTTTCTAACATTTCATTAGAAGATAAATGTATATTAAAAATGATTAATTGGTGAAATAAAATAGTTGCCTGGATGTTCTTTCGTACTTAAACATTGTTACAAAATCAGAATATCTATATAAATTATAGAGCGGGTTTTCTTACCACGATTTATCAAAAACTAAAAAGAGGTAATTAAAATTGACAAATATGCGATCTAGAAAATAGTTTTTTTTGTGTAGGTTTAATATTTTAAATTAATTCGTTTTTATTATCAACTTCTTCTATTCAAAATTTTTTCCCATTAGTACTGATTTTTATACCATTTCTAAGCGAGCATTGTGTTCGACATTGAAATTGCCTAGACTCTAGAGCAATAATATTTGTCGCAATATGTTATAATCGCTTAGGTCAACTTAGTAAAATTTAGCTTAGTTGAAATATAATATATAAAGAATTTTTAAAATACCTTCACAGCATAAACAATTCTATTTATGATTAAAAAGAAGAAATTCACTTTTCCAAAAACATTCCCACATTCCCCAGTGTTGCACGTGGCAACACTTTATTCTCTATTTAACAAAAAATCATTAATCAAATAATCGGTACTAAAGTCGAAATTAATTTTTTATCTCATCATCTAGAGCAGGGGTTAACACCAAAGTCCTTCTCACGGATCCCCTGAATTTTTTTTGTCGCGAACCTCCATCGCAGAAAAGAAAGTGAAGGGCAAAAACATATTTTTTATTTAGTTCAAGATTTGATTATGAAAGTTCATGGATATGTATGTTTAAAAATACATCTTTTTATATTTAAATATGTAAGGCCAAATTTTAAATAATCTTCAAAATATTGTATCTTTGACATGTTTAAGCTTCAGTTCACATTCTGTCAAACTAAATGATTGATAGTGATGGCAATAACAGTCAGTGCTGATGTTGGGAGGGGTACTTTATATTAAGCTATGAACAGTAAAAGTTCCCACTAATATTTAGTTGTTTGTGTATGAAAATTTCTCAACTAATTGTAGATACATACATACATACATACATATGATGTACATTAGAGCGTCTCGCCCAACAGGCAAAAAAAGTGCCCTGTACACCAGCAAATATAAAGTATTGTTCCAAGGACATTTCAAATTTTTTTTTTATTTATTTTGCCGAACGTAGGGGTCGCCTTTTTAGTTCTTTCGTTATATCTTCCATATTTACAGCCCGATCTTAAAGTTTGATATAGCGATTTTTTTTTTGTCTCAAGGAGGCAAGTGTACCGTTCTATGTAGTACTTACCCCCCAAATACCATTTCCTACCACCCTAATGTGACAACCTAACGTTAGAAATTTATAGGAAAGAAAAATTATTACATTTTTGTATTATTAAAAGTTTGCATTTTTATCCATTTATAAAAATGCATTTGCACTCTATGTATATGCCTGTGCCAGTTGTATTTAATTACGAGTATATTACTTAATCTTTGAAAGACTTTGGAGACTTACATCAAACTAAGTTCCTTGCTTAGCTGCGGCCTTTGACTACATTATTCCTCCAAATGCCTTAACGTTTTTATGCATTCTCATACAACTGATTTTCCACATCATAAATGCTAATGATAAGAAAGAAAAAAAACAAAAATGAGGAGTTCATTTCATACTGTGTGGTGTATCCGTTTCCGTCAATTCTATTTTGTATATTTTTATAACTTGAATTCAACAGCAAACAAAAAAGTAACTCACATCACACTTGGTTTAGTTTTATGAGTACGTGTGTGAAGGTGAGTTTGTGTAGCATGAGTTTGTGGCATGATATAACAGAAATACGAGTACTTCAAAGAATTACATATATGTGCGGCGCCTTTTAGTGTGTATGAACACATTATGAGTGGCGCAATTCAATGATCTTCTATGGTCTTCACATGCTAATTTAATTTCGAATAACAAAAGGGTTGATTTTATTTAATCCTCGTGCTGTTTCTTTTTCCTTTGTGATAAGGTATTGTAGTTAGATATGCTACTTGTTCTGAAAAATGTTTATTGTTATTGTTGGGTACAGTACTTGGGAATTACCCATCTTTACAAAATAAATTTTATTTAACTAACTGTGCAATAATTTGCGCAGTTACGAAGCAAAATTATACAATAGAAGAGAGAATTTCTAATGCAAAAGATTAAATACAAAAAGTTTACATTTCAGATTTATTAACGCACTATTTTTCCTAAATTATTATTTTGTTCATTCGGTAAATATTATTTCTATTAAAAAATATATTGAAATTCATTATCTATGTGAGTAGCGTATTTCTGGTTGCAACTAGTTGCAAAAAGTTAAATTCGAAAATTATGTCGATTGTATTTTTTTTACCAGTTATGGCACGATATGTTTCAATAAAAGTTTAGTGTGCTTAAAGCGATAACAGCATAAGTCGAATTACGACAAAATCGAGTTATATACTACAAAATTCTACAAACGGAGATTCATATTTATATAGGAAAGCATGGTTCAATAATTACATTTAACATAAAATGGTATATGGATAAAACAGGCAAAAATATATGATAAATAATAATAAATATACACTAATGACATATAAAGGCAAAGCATGAAATTTTCATCAATAAAAACATTAAATTAAAATTAAAAAAAAACTCAATTTCAAAACGAAGAAAAATTAATTACAAAAATTAATGAAAAAAAATAATTAAATAATAGTTCTTAAGGCAAATATTAAATTAATAACAACCAAGCAAAGTCAAGAAAAATTAATAAATAAAAATTGTTTAAAACTAGTTTAATTGACACAATTAAATTTTTACTTGGTTCTCGGTTTTTTCTTCAATAATTTATTTCTGTGTAATTTTTTTTTTTTTTTTTTTTTTCATATACAAATTTATTTATTGTATCTTCAAAAATGAACTAACAATAAGTAATCAAATCTTAAATCTAAATATAATTATTAGGCCCGACCAATATCGGACATAAGCTTAGTGATAGTTATAAATAATACATAAGTAGTGATAATCAAAAAGAAGTATTTTTAAGCAGTCCCATCTGGAGTGTTAGGTATAAGAGCCCTTGTGTCCCTTTTTTTTAAGCGGATGTGTCCAGTAAAGCTCAAAATATTACGGGCAAGCGGATTAGGATGTGACTCGAGTTTAGTTAAATATTTGCCTGCGTATTTTGCAATTTCTTCACTCACTAGTGGCATATTTAAATCACGATGAATATTTGAATTTTTAACGTACCATGGAGCAGATGTTATCAAACGTAAAATTTTGTTTTGCCTTCGTTGGATTCTCTCGACATTTGAAGCTGAAGCAGTGCCCCACAGCTGAATTCCATAGCACCATATTGGCTTCAAAAGCGACTTGTATATCAAAAGTTTGCAGTCTAGGCTGAGTGTTGAATTTCTGCCAATTAACCAATATATTTGAGTCAATTTAAGTTTCATTTGGGTTAACTTAGAGTCAATATGATATTTCCATGTAAGCCTTCGATCAAGGTGTATGCCAAGGTATTTGACTTGAGAATGTTGAGGAATATTTTGATTGTTGATTCGAATGGGGGAACAGGTATCTTTTCTTAGGGTAAACGTTATATGAACACACTTTTGTTCATTGACTTTAATTCTCCATAAGTTCAACCATATTTCAAGCTGGGTAATGTGTGCTTGGAGATTGCGGGATGCCTCATCAGGATTTTTGTGAATACTCAAACAGGCTGTATCATCGGCAAATGTAGAAGTGTGGATGTTATTGCTCACAGGCATATCACAAGTATATATTAGGTACAAGACTGGCCCCAGAATACTACCCTGTGGCACACCAGAAGATATAGATTCGGGTAAACTCATGAAGTCTCCTTCCACAACGGTAAATGTCCTATCAACAATATAACTTTCCAAAAGCTTTTGTATATTTATTGGTAGGTATGTCTTCAATTTTAAAACTAGGCCTTTGTGCCATACTTTGTCAAATGCCTGAGAAACATCAATAAAAAGGGCAGAACAATACTTCTTTTCTTCAAAAGTCCTCCTTATAATTTGAACCAATCTATGCGTTTGCTCAATAGTGCTATGCTGACTTCTAAAGCCAAATTGATGGTCGGGGATGCACCCAGTATCAGCTAAAATTGTGGACAATTTAGTCATGAGCAGCTTTTCGAAAAGCTTTGAAATTGTTGAAAGTAAGCTTATAGGCCTATATGACTCAGCCTTGGTAAGATCTTTGCCTGGCTTTGGAATCATTTTAATCTTGGCAAGTTTCCAGTTATGTGGAAAATACTGCATTCGTGTAATTGAAGCAAATTAATGCGTTAACAAATCTGAAACATAATTTTGGAAATTTCAATTAAAAAACACCAATTTTGTATTGTTTTTTTTTTCAAAAAATTTAAACTTCAAAAAATGTAAACTTAAAACGAGAACATGCAACAATATTTATTTTTTAAGTTTAAAATTATTAAACGCACTAATAATCCCAAATTATTATTTTACTTATTAAGCAAAATATTTTTTTATTAAAAATACATTGAAATTGATTATTGAGGGGTTTAGCTGGATCCTATGCGCATTTCACTGTTGCTAATGCAGATCATCAGGGAACCTTTACCCTAGTGACGAAGTACACTAGATTTTGTCAAAATCTATTTAATATATATGTATGTATATATAAGTTCCCATAGTTCCTACAAGGAGTATAGGGCCATACAAAAATCTATTTAAAATGTAGTAGAATTTAGTGATGTAACAATGTTTTTTTTTTTTAATTTGTACTAAAAATTAGAATTAGCTACATTGCAGTTGTTTGGTTGTTGTTTAGGAAAATGTTCAGCTAATGTATTTTGTATGGATAAGAAATCGTGATAATGTTAAAAAGCTTGGTGTAAACGGTATAGATTTTCGTAAAGATTTTAATTGACATCTATCTGCTAGATTTCGTGTAGGTGTAAAGGCCCTATAAATTAAGTTTACGATTTTCATAAACATTAATGGCCTGGCCCACGATGTTGATATAACACCTCTGACCGACAACTTGTATTGAAAACAACATTCGAACGTTTGCTGTGGACATCGTGGAACAGCCTGTAAAAATTATTAATATTTATTATAACAACAGAGCAATGAGTTATACGTTTTACAAATAGTAAAATGTATATGTATGTATGTATGTATGTATGTATGTAAATGTGTTTGAAAATACAAAATTATAGTGATACTTTTAAGCTCTAACGTTGAAAATTTATTGCTAATACTCTAATGCTGCACTCTGTTGCTGCAGCCTATCAATATGTATTTAATATTAATATTTAAAATCAATAAGCTCTATGTAATTTATATGAAATAACAATATTTTTCACTTCCCAGCAAAAAACTTTGCCTACTAGAATGCAAAAAAGTGTATGTACTCCTCAGTCGTAAGTACATACAATTTGACTGAATAATCCATTATTTTTGTTTGAGAAGTTCAAAAAGTATGCGGTACCCTATACTTTTTGCCTACAAACATGCAAAAGTTAATATATTACTGATTGCCTAAGAGTATTCAAAATTTAATGGGTTATTTTTTGCTTACAAATATGCAACATTTTATAGATTAATTTTTCTTAAACTTATTCTAAATTAATTTGCTAGTTTTTCTAATTAAAATAATTTTCACGATCAATAAATTTTTCTCTTGATATATTTCCTTATTAACTGGCAAGCACTACAATAAGTACTTTCACGTAAGGATATAAATAAGTTCTTATTTTATTCATTACAGGGCAGTCATTATTATGCAAATAAAATAATTACATAAATAAGTATCAGTCATTACTTTGTAAGCCATTAAAAGAGCACTAATCATTACAAAATTTCGAAAATTTTTTGCTGGGTTTATTCCCGGAATTAAAACGCCCACAGTACGTCAAATAGCAACAGTCAGCACGTAACCAAAAATTTATATTTTTAACAAGAGCAAAGCAACAAGCTGCAAGGGAAACAATAATAACAGAAACTAAAAACAAAAATCCATTATTGTATATACAGGTGTTTTTATCGCAAATAAACATTTGCATAAATGGGATGGAATAAGGGGCATCTGTGGTACAGAAAATAATGGGAGTGTTTGGCGGAGGGGAGGCGAAATAAGTGTTGCAAATACGGGAACTTAAATATTTATAAGCCGTTTTAACAACAACACAGCCAGTAATTTACATATTGTGATGCACAAATTACGAAATTATAATGGATTTAGTTGTTTGCTTATAAAATTTTATATGCTTATCATCAGTAGCAATAAACAACTTATTGACTATTGCTAATATTTGGCAGTGATATACTCGTATGTATTTATGTACGTATACATACATATATTTGTAAATGTGTACATTAACGAATTGCATTTGCATAAGAAGAGAAAAAGGATTTTTATTTCGCCTTTTAAACCGACCCCAAGAGCTCTAAATAATAGAAACTTTACCGTCTTGACATCTAATGCTTTACTCTACCTTCCTAAGACCAAATATCACAGACAAGAATTTGAGGAATTAAACTGTTATATTTTGTGTTTGTTGGGTGTTATTAAAATTATAATGGATTTTGCTGATTTTTAACATTAATCAACTTATTTATGTCTGGTTTAAAACCGAAACCTGCAAATATTTTATGTTAATGAACAAATTATGCAAATGTATGTATTTGTGTTTTCGTGTGATATTGCAAATGCATATTTGCAACTACTTGGCGTGATTGGCGTTCATTGCTACGTGTATATGTATAAGGGCTTGAGTAACTTTTTAAGAAATATACATATTTATATGTATGTATGTATGTATGTATGTGTAGTTATACAGGTTGGCTGATGCATTTTTCCACAATCTTCTGCCATTATATCTGAGGCCGGAGATTCCACCAAAATGTTGAGTTTCCTGAAATAATTTTATTTGAAAATTTTTGGTGTATATCTGCCAATGTACCCATCTTGCTGAAACCACACCACCTAGAACTGAAATTAATTCTCTTTTTTTGGCGCAGTTCAGGGATCATGATCTCCAGGGATAATGATCTCCAGTGACCGACAAGTCACTCAAAAAGTATCTCCTGACCATACAACTTTATGAAACTGCACACCACCCTCTGACTCGAGCTACATTCAATTCTCTCTTGAAAAGTTTGTAGACTAGAGTCACTGTGTATTATAAAATTTTCCTTAGTCATATAGTGAGATATTTACATTTACAACTCAGCTTTGGTTTCCGGTTTATTAAAAGTATAAAAGGAAAATAGATTATTTCCAATACTTGTGTATGTTTTTTTCTTGTATTTTTTTCGTAAAAAGATAAGTTTTTATATTTGATATGATATGATTATTTTTAAAGAACGTCCTTATTGTAAATATCACCCAAAGTGATTTTTAAAATTTGCAACAACTTTACCTAAAAGTAAAAAACAATCGTCTATAATTAGTGATTTTTATGGGAATTGTTGAAATTTAAGTTTAAAATTTTTTAAACGCACTAATAATCCCAAATTATACTTTTACTTATTAAGTAAAATATTTTATACTAAAAATACATTGAAATTGATTATTGAGGGGTTTAGCTGGATCCTATGCGCTTTTCACTGTTGCTAATGCAGATCATCAGGGAACCTTTACCCAAATTTCTTAGAACAACTAGAGTTATTATGTTATAAACTTTCATTTAAATAAATGAGAAGCCTAACAACAAATAACAAAGTTGAAGCAAGAACTCAATAATCAACATGTTTTTTTATTTTCTTACTTTACCATTGCTACATTGGCTGACTTTTTTCAGCTTCAAATTGTAGTTGTAAGAGTATGTAAAAGAAAATAAATGTAAATAACAACAACTGCTATTAAAGAATAGAGTGTTGCTACACAAGTATTTTTTTTTTTTTTTGACCGGGTCTATAATAATTTTTTATACTAGAATAACTTCATCGAAAGATAAAATTCTGTTCGATAGAAAATTCGTTGCTCAACGAAATTTTCGATGCTCATAATATGAATTGAACATTCGATTTTCGATGTTCGATAGCCAGCGAAGATCGAAAATCGAACGCAACTCATAATAAGGGCCTTATATACATTCATAGTAAAGCATTTGAAAAATCTCTCATGTCTTGAAAGTTCTTATAAATGGTCCTGTGCAGGACTTTAATTCATACATATAAATATGCGTTAAAGCAACTTTCTTTTAACATGGCTACTTACACTCTGGTTTAAAGGTTTATATGACTTTTAATTGCAATTAAAGTGTAAAGGAATGTGTTGCTACTTGATTTAGTGCTCTAACCTTTGACCTTTTAACTAAATAGTTGACATAATTATCTACGTATATACATACATACGTACCCTTCCTTAGAGATTAAATTAAAACAAATAACTGTATTTGTTAATAAAGGAAAGTATTTATGTGAATATGCGATTTGTATGTTATAAAAAGGAGAATTACAATTTTTAAGATTAAATGTGTATGATAGATATAGTTGCTAGATGAAATAGGTCAAAATTATTTTCCGAAAACGTAAATTCATCAAAAATTTAATTAACTTTTTTTCAACACAACAAATAAATACGTTGTTTTTGTATAAAATCAGCTAAAGTCTTGACCAAGGCACATTCACTAGGTAGTAGCGGAAATGCAGCTAAGCTATTTTTTTTTTTCAAATTAAAGTTCATCTGAAACTTCAAAAATTGTTTACAAAAGAGAAATTAAAAAAAAAATTTAAAATTTAAATTTCAATATGTAAAATTTTTTTTTTAAAAAAATTCTGTGAAAACAAATTTAAAAATATGAAAAAAAATTGTGAAAAGTGGAGAAATTTTTCAAATTTATGTGAATAATTTTCATTATTTTATCATGTTAAAGAAATTCTATTTTGGACACTTTCGATAAACTAAAAGCCATGTTTCTTAAATTCTTATGAACTGAATTAGGCTACTGTTCGTAACGCTTTTTAAGCCAAATTACATGTGATAATTATTAATGAACAAATAACATCAAAGTTAGTTGTAAATATTCTGACAACAACACATAGTTGAACGGAACAGCCAGCCGTTTTCGAAGGCCACTAAACCTTCCTCATCAGCGTTCTTCTGTGTTTTGGTCCACCGTGTGTGGTGTCAGTTGATGTAGATGTCTGCCCTATATACGAAACTTTATTGCAAATGGAATATGTGAATTGGTTTGATTCATTGCATTTTTCAATTTGCTCATATATATGTTTGGTAATGAAGGCTCAACAATTTACCATCTTCCATATATATTACAACAGTCTTACCATTGTCGTTTGTTCCTCAGCCATGTTGTTTTTTTTTATTCAATGATGATATTACCTGGAAATTAGTGTGCCTTGCTCTTCTTATCAAAAAAAGGAATCGATTGTTTTAAAAACAAACTACTTTGGTTTTGTCTAATTTAACTTGACGAAATACGCTTTCTACATTTGCTGAAAAATGCGGCAAAACTAAAAACTGTTTTGATAAATTTAGTTATTGTCTGGATTTTTTTGATTTTTTTCCAAAAATCTAACAGTTTTAAGTGTGCGTCAGGGAAAATATTTTCCAATCTTATTAAGTTTAATTGTCTTAATTTATATTTAGTTTCCTGCCTTTCATATTCTTCAACAAAGTGAGAAAACTTTTTTAGGATATCGTGGAAAGAACTTTTATGTTTATAATAATATTTTAGAAATCAATCGAATTTATCTTTGAAGTCAAGTTTTATTAAAATCTTATCACACAATTCTACATAAACAATTTTAAAATTTTTAATGATTCACATTTTTCAATTTGATTATCTTTAGCATCAGCGAATTTCATCAATGTCTAAACAATTATTCTCATCTTTATAATCTACGAAATAAAAATTATCACACTCAAGCCAATCTGTTTTTAAGAAATTACTTATAGCATTTTTAAATAGTTTTTGCATTTGACCATATAAATTTTGTATTTCTGTCTTTTCAGTTGATAAATTACATATGTACAATAAAGTATGAATTAGTTTTGACTTTCTGTTCTATTACGAATTAGATGAATCTTTTTTTGTTTATAGAAATCTAAAACAAATCGTTAGTGAAAGTAAAAACATTTAAAAAACAATATTAGAATTCAGTAACAGAACGGCACAGTACAGAATAGCAACAGAAAGTAAAGACTAATTAGGCTTTTACAGGATTGAAAACATTAAATTTCAAAATTATTAATACAAAAATTATTATTATTAATAATAATAATAATAATAATATTTATTATTAATAAAAAATTAAAAATGCAATCATTTTACTCCTTATTTTTATTCCACATTTTAGCAAAATCGTCAAGTTCTTGGTCAAGTTCAAAATTTTTTTAAAGTTCTCAAAAATTGTGTCAATTTATAATTATTTAAAAATTGTCCTTCAGTCCTCAAAAAGCTATAGAACACATCCGGCGACCATGACGATAGGCAAAGTCAACTGGAAGTAAAAAAAAAAACTTCTCAAAAATATATAATAATTACGGATAATTCTGAGTGTAAAAAGTCTAGATCGCAAAGAATTATAATTCAACTTTTTGCGTTAATTATTCAAAAATGTTTAACCTTTAAACTCATAATTTTTTTGTTTTTGCATAAAAATCTTGAAAACTGTTTAGTAACGTAATATACAAAATGGTGAAAAGAAAAACTTTCCTAATGACCAGTTTTTCTTTCTCTCATATTTGCTTGCTGAAGTTGCTGGTGATACCACAAGGAAACTAGAAATTACAATTGTTGTCAAAAACACTTAAAACCCATTAGCTAACATTATGTTGACACAGAGACAATGTTTATGTAAAAAAAATGAGAGAAGTAAACTAGAAACTTTTGTCAGTATTCACCCTCAAACAACCAAAATGTGCATTATGCATATTATTACAAAGGACATCAAGCAAAAACAACGAAAACAACAGCAACTTCAGTAAAAGAAACTCAAGGAAAAACTAAAATCATGAAAGAAAAGAAAAGAAAAGAAACAAAACTGCTAACTGTGCCTATATTTAGAAACATTTAAATTGTAATTTCTTTCATTTGCACTATGGGAGGGTGGGTGTGCATATTATTATTTTTTATTAATGCTAAACATTGTTGTGCGAGCATTAAGTTTGACATATTTTATAATGTATATAAATAACTTCACACACACAACAGATAGAAATTTGTGAAGGAAAAGTGTATGATTAAGATTAAGATTTTGAGAGTCTGAGACCTATTGTGCTTCATTTTGTTCAGTAACAACTACTAAGAATTCAAACAAATGTTGAAAACTACACTCCCAAGCAGCAGGCAGTTTGAAGTTGAAGGGTCATCAAGTGTCGCTTGAAAATGAAAATACAAGAGAAGATGGATGTTCATGTTGAAAACTTTTTTTTCATTTGCAAAAATTTAATAAATAAGAACGTTTATTTAGGCTCAACATAAAATAAAATAACAATATTATATGTATGTATGTATGTACAAGTATGTACATGCAAACGAGCTAATGGTCTTTTGCATTTAAAATTTATAACATTAACAAAAAAGGGAGGAATCATCATGATCATGATATGCACTTAAAGTTTTCAGATAATTCGAAATTTTGACAACCTCAGCGATTCAGTTAAAGTGATGAAAGTAATGCCAATTGAATGCAATTCTGTGTTATCTGTTTGTCTATTCAATTATTGTTGGCAAAATAACTACATACATACATACATATGTAAGTGTATGTATGGCCTTGACTGTGTCGGTAGTGGGTAATTATAACAGAATAAAAAGTTTTTCTTTCATTTCTATTTTTAACAGACTTAAAAAAAAGAAAAAGGAGGAGGTTATCAATTCGCCTGTTTATTTTTTTAATATTTTTTTTTTCAAAATATTTTCATTAAAATTCTTCGTTTGTTTTCTTGTCAGCAAGTTGAGAAGTAGTGCAAAAAAATAAGTGAAATAACTCTTGTTAAATGTTGCATATAACAACTGTTCGTTTGATGTCATTTGTACAAAATGTTCTTAAAATTTTTTTTCTCGGTTTTTCATCTTGCTCGTACTCGTATGTATGTATTTATGTATGTATGTATGTATGTATGTATGTACATACTTATATGCAACGCAGCATTTTGAGTGCATGCATGCACGTTCTGCTTAAGAGCAGAGTTTTTAACTGTTTCAATTCATCTCCATTCTCAGCAAATTCTGTTTTGTTTTTGGCGGTGACGACAACAATTTCTGATAAGTTTACTGGTGTGGAATGAAGAAAGAACAAGAATTTTAGCTTAATTTAACACATGTGCATGCATACATACATATCGTCGCTGTTTTAACTAACTGACCTAACTGACATTTTGTAAATTTTACAGGAGAGGAGCTTCTAGGATTGTTTTCTACATGTATTCTTATGGAAACTTCTGAAATACATATTTTTATTGTTCCTATAACAGTTATGTTTACAGTCATAAAAATTGTAGACAAGGTCTATTATGACTCCGTAAAGTCTAATAGTGGACTTAATTCATTTTTCAAAATGATGTCAGTTAGGTCAGTTAGTTAAAACAGCGACGATATGTACATTGTATCTGTGTTTGTGTGTGCGTTAAAAAAAGTAAATTCACGAACCTATAATGAATGGCACTTGTTTTATAAATATCCGCATTATTGTTGTCAATTAAATTAATACTAAATTGCATATCGTCATATAAAATTCGAAAGTCCATTTACCCCCCAAACATTTTATTCATATACATTTGCCCAAAAATATAATTTTTTTTTTTCACTCGAGATTCAAAATGCTTCTATGAACTAAATACTCTAAAACTTTAAATGTTTTTTTTTTATAAAAAAAAAGTAATAAGTTAATTTTTACATACATGGGCATACTGCATTACTTTTTTACTGCATTACGTGTTTCAGTAATCAGTAAAAATTACTGATTACTGAAAAAAAAAATCAGTATTCAGTAAATTTTACTGGTTACTGAAAAGAGAAATCAGTATTCAGTAAATTTTACTGGTTAATGAAAAAAAAAATCAGTATTCAGTAAATTTTACTGGTTAATGAAAAAAAAATCAGTATTCAGTAAATTTTACTGGTTACTGAAAAGAGAAATCAGTATTCAGTAAATTTTACTGGTTACTGAAAAGAGAAATCAGTATTCAGTAAATTTTACTGATTATTGAAAAAAAAATCAGTATTCAGTAAATTTTACTGGTTACCGAAAAGAGAAATCAGTATTCAGTAAAAAGTTAATATGCATATTTGATTATTCAACATTCATAACCAGATGTTGATGTACAGCCCAATTTAAGCGATGTGGGAACTTATCTCCAGGAAACAATTTTATACTTGGCCGAACGGGGTACAACAACAAATTGCCTGCATAAGCACAATGCCATAAAAAACGTTTTTATGAAATACAATACCCTACACTACCCTCATCAGCACCTGAAGGACGACTGTTTTCTTTCGCTGGAATTGTGAATCGCTCTAGAAGACAAAACCTAAGTGATAAAAATTTTGAAATGCTTATATGCATATAGTTATGGATGTATTGGTCTAGAAGTAGGTGTTTAAGTCATCTATGCAAATCAGTTTTTATTTACCCAATAACACATTTCGTTTTTAGATAATTAAAAAAAATAAAAACATGTTAAACTTTTAAAGCCATTTTTCTCCGAATCTCGTTTTTTCAGTTATGCCACTATTCATGTAAGTGAGCAATGTGTACATATCATTTTCAAAACACACAGTATCTACTATCAGTCATTTACTGATTGCTGCATTTTTTTACACAAATCAGTAAAATTTACTGAATTCTGATCTTATTTTCAGCAATCAGTACTTTTTACTGAATACTGATTTTTTTTCAATAATCAGTAAAATTTACTTAATATTGATTTCTCTTTTCAGTAACCAGTAAAATTTACTGAATACTGATTTTTTTTTTCATTAACCAGTAAAATTTAATGAATACTGATTTTTTTTTCATTAACCAGTTAAATTTACTGAATACTGATTTTTTTTTTCATTAACCAGTAAAATTTACTGAATACTGATTTTTTTTTTCATTAACCAGTAAAATTTACTGAATACTGATTTTTTTTCCAGTAATCAGTAAAAAAAGAAAATACTGAAAAAGTACTGGTACTGAAAAATGCCCGTCTATGAATTTTTATTAGTTTGACATATCTACCCGTAGAACAAAAATATGTACATAAATAAATAAATAAAAATGCGCTTATTTTAATCTACTTACGATAATATTTGTTTTCATGCAAAATCAAATATTTCTAGCAAAATAAATTCTGCAAGTGAAAGTGTCCATTATGGAAAAGTACTTATTAAATCAATCGGCTTGATATTTAATACAGATCAAACTATAGTTTTCTATTTTAAATATTGTCAAAAAAAAAATAATAGATTCTGAGAAAAGAACATGCATAGAAAATAAATATAAACACTTTTTTTAAATACTGCCAATTCTAAAAAGTTTATTATAATAATAAATCGTTGTTGGAATTTTCTATTTTTACTTTTTTTACTCACTTTTGACAGATGTCACAACACATACTTTTATACACATGTTTTCAACACGACAACAACTGATTCACAACAAAAACTGAGACAAAATTAATTTAAAGTATGACAATATCTTCATTAACATCAATATTAATATTCAATGTTAACGAGAGCAGCTTTTTTTAGTTATTAATTGTTATTTTCAATTGTGTATGTATGTGTGCATATATTTTTTATAAAAATATTTTCTTCAAATGGGTGTGATACACTGTTCCCAAAAAACTTTATCAAAAATCTGATGGCCTGATTTTGTAAAATAAAACGAATTTTCGTTTTCGTTTCTGGTTGGAGCGCAAACGAAAATATTTTAAATTTTGTAGAACACGCACGCTTTTCAAATAAAATATCAGCACGCCAATTATTTTGCAATTTTTAAACTTTTAATTAGTAAACTTCTTATGCAAACCTTTTTGAAATATAATTTTTACTTGTTTGTAACTTTTAGCAACATTTAAAACGAAATGTTCCATAGATAAATTTTTAACTATCTAAAATTTAATTAATATATGAAAGTTAAGATTATACACCAAGTATTTTTTGCTACTGAAACACTTTTCGCTCATGTAACATAAACTTTAGTTTAACAATTAATTTTCAATTAAATTCTTTGACGTTAAACTGTGACAAATTAAACAAGAACGACTCCATTGCATCCTTATATGCTTTTCAAAGAAACACTTCATTCAACAAACATGCCACAAGCACTCCTAAAATTTTCAAACTATTGACACAGACTGTTCATATGAAACATTGCTGTAAAATGTTTAGTTTACAAACAAATAAATCTTTTTGAGGTGGAACAATTTTGTGCTATTGACAGTTACATTTTTTGTTATTGTATTGACGGACGCAACGTACAGAAATAGTTATAGAACAAAGGGGAATAATTTGAACAAATCTGTTTGCTTTAAGTACTTGACTCTGCATTTGGCAGGATTTAATTTAAATATATAGATTCATTGTTATCACTTTGAAGTCCTTGAAATCCTTGAAAGGTAACTTAATTTTTTTAAATTGCAAATAAAAAAAGTTGGTAGAGGACTAACTTACTTTAATAAATATAATTTAGTTTATCACAAAACATTTTTTTATTTGGTAATAGTAGCGCTGGGGAAGAGCGTATCATAGAAAATATAGTGTAGCTTGAGTCTCTGAAGTATTTTTGGCATCATTTTTGCTTCTTGTCTTATTGACAAACAGAAAAATAAGTTTAATGCAATTTATTTCATGGAAAGTTTCCAGATGTAAATTCAGTCTAATGCCCGGATCACACTATCGGCACAATGTAGAGAAATAAGGCATATTCAGCTTGTTACTTATGACTTTATTTCAGTGAGCCGACGAAAATCGATACTCTTCGAAGTGAGATTTTTGAAAAATCAAAATGCCAAACTGATGTAAAACCAGAACCCCTTCTTTATATGACGTATTGTGTCAACAAAAAATTTTTATGCATGTGTTTTATATTTTTTTATATTTAGTATTATTTTAAAAATAGATGTACTTTTATTGTAACAGGTTCTTAATACATGGATTAGAACAACAAAACAATTACACAAACACGTCGTCTGATTTTTTCATTTGAATAATTTTGGAAATCACTGTACATAACATGTCAGATGTTCCTGTAAAGCGGGTCCACTAAACATTTTTGTAATTTTTACTTTTTGCAAGAAACCGAGATATGCAGTAGTAATATTTGAACACTATAAAAGTCACACATCATTTTCTGTTGTATCCCTGTTTTTTGATTTATTTTTCATTTTGAAAATGCTTAGATTTTGAGTTGAGCCTCTGTAGAGGAACAAGTGCGATATATACCGATCTGTTAATGCGATTGAGGTTAGGTTGGGTTAGCAGGCTGCTGATGAAGAATGAAATCTAACTTAGGTCCAATACGATGATCCCTTTGTGCTACCTGTAAGTTGAAAGTAGTAGAATAAGGGCGGATAGGGAATAAAGGGAGAATATAGATGGAAAGTTTCTTTAGAATAAGAGAGAATAAAGGAGAAGAGATTTGGGTCAGGAAAGGGTCCAGTACATACACATGCTATAGAGAATGTTTAACGACCATAACATGCTATAGAGAAGGTTTAACGCTGCTCCTAATGTATAGACTTAGATTTCTGAGTCCTATTTCCGATAACTCGGACATGCTATTGTAGGATATTCTTTCAAAGCAGGGCAGAAGCAGAGAAAATGCGAAATGCTTTCCTCCTCTTCTTCATCATTGCAACTGTAGCAGTAATCATTATACGGGAGATCCATACGTTTAGCGTGGGTTCCAAAAGTGCAGTGGCCGGCTAGTGTGGCCAAGAGATTCCTCAGGTGCTTCCTGGTGAAGCTAATTAGGTTTTTGGTTCTATTGATATTTAGGCTAAAGGGTTCTCGATATAACGCAGGTAGGCTCATTGCGCCATCTGTCCTGAACTGAATTTAGAAAGGCAGCATCGAAGCGCCTCCAGCATAACGAGAGAGGGAGCTCACAGAGATTGTCAATATCGAGTACTTCGAGTAGAGTTCCCCTCTTTGCCAGGTCATCCGCAACTAGATTGCCTGAATTAGTCCCGTGTCCACGCACCCAATATAGTGTGATGGTTGAGTGCTGCGCAAGTTTATCCAGGACTTTGCGACTTAATGGCTAGAAAACTGGCCCCACATACGGCCGTTAGACTGAACGCAATAGGCGTATGGAACTATGGACCATGGGGTCATGCTAGCATTCTAAATACAGCGAACAATATACCTGAACTCATTGACTACTGCACTCCCAAACCCTACTTCAATAGAAAATTTAATATTTCTTTGACAGAAGGGTTCTCCTCTATAGACAGAGCCGTGCAGGTTTTAACGGATGGCTCAAGACGGGAAGTAAAAGTTGGAGGGGCCGTATATATTCCAGAATTTGGAATTGAAATGTCCTTCAGACTCCCGGATGAATGTAGCATATTACAGGCAGAGATATCCGCCATTAAAAAAGCAACACACTGGCTAAGTTTTTATCGGATACATAATGCGATAGAGTTGATTGATTGCGATTATTTTGCGAGTGTCAAAATTAAAAAAAAATTGTTAATACCAATACGAGTATCTATCACTATACAAAGATTAATATCTGTCACTAAAAAATAAAATGTGTCTTAGAAACTAAATTTATTTTGCAATTTGATTGACAAAGATTCTGCCAAATGAATCAGTAGAAAATTTTACTAAATCATGAATAATAAAGTGTAATCTGGTGGTGATTAAGCTCATGCCTGCAATAGGTTCACTGTTATTTTTTTAGCTTGAAAAACTCTGAACATTTTAGTGTTGTATTACAAAATTATTTTTATTTGCTGTTTGTATGTTTTATCTACATTAAATGAAAAAAAAAAATTGCAAACAGATAAATCATTTAGCCAAAATGTTATTCTGTGTAATTGTGAGCCATTGATACGGGCTTATTTTCAATTCATTGTCTTTTATTAAACTCTAAAACACCCGCATTGGGTGTTGGTTAGACATCTTAGCTCATGCAAACAGATAACAAAGCTATGCAATTGCATAATATGACTTTTGTATTGCTCTTAAACTTGTGCAAAGAAAATTAAATGAAGAAAAGAAATTAAATAAATTTAAGGCAAATGAGATAGAAATAGAAGATACTCGTATGTGCATTTCGTACTTGCAAAATTTCCTTTTTATAAATTAAACAGATCTCATATTTTGAAAAGTACAAAAGTATGTGATTTATGCATGTCTTAACAAAACGTAAGAAGTTTGTCATAGTCTTCTATTTAAAATATGTATACACGAGGACGGTCCGAAAATTAGCAGAAAACACAAAAAATTTGTGAAAATTGTTCTTTATTTCTCAACATAATCTTATCACTTATCTGGATGGATACACTTTTTCCAGCAATATTCAATAGCTTCGATACTCTGTTTATAGTAAGAACTTTTTATTCACTTTTCAAGTTTGGAAATAGAAAATAATCTATTAAAACCACGCCTTTTTGTTCTATTGTGAGAAACAAGGCAACTCACAGCTTTCTCATCCCAAAATTTTCGGTCAACATGCGATGTATGTATATACCACTGTGTTCGTCTTGACAGTTCATACGGCCTCGTTTAAACTCTGTTACCCAATATTTTATACCCGTAAACGAAGGAACAGACTGACCCAATGTCTAATTCTGCCTGATTTTAAAATCAGTTGGCCTGAGACGTTTAAAATTGCATGTTTACAAATTGGCTGAAACAGTTTACACCCTCGCATATACACAAGTAATGTATACTTATACGTATGTATATGTAAAAAGGTTTAAATATACTTTCGCAATTTGTTTTCCAAAAGTAATGGTAATAGTTTTACAAAAAGATGCAAAATTATTAAAATAATTAAAATGTTTTATATAAAAGTTTAAGTGTTCTGCAGATAGCGCGACTAACCATACATATTTAAAAAGCAATCATAATCGCTTAAAAATGCCGACATCGTCCATGACTCCATTCCATGGGACCACGTAGTCCCATATTATCTGCATGTTAGAGCATTAATTGTATGCATAGTTATTGTTGTTGTCATTTTGGAAGTGGTATCAATAAACATTTGCAATAATCAATGTTATTTACTCTTGGCTTCTTCTGTCTTTTATATACCAGTATGTATTATCACATCTTATAGTTTATATTACTAAACTATTTGTGTAAGTTTGTTGCAGCAGCGAGTGGCACACACTAACATAGAGTACATGTATTCACTGTGTGAAAATGATATCATATGTGCCCATGCCTTTGCATTACTTTGAAAGTTATTTTTTGGCCAAATTTACATACAAGGACACCATGCTTTAAAATATGGGTGTTTCCAGAAAAAGGTCAACCACAAAACAATTACACACTTTAGCTGAATAAAGAAAACAAATGCTCTTGTGATAAGTACGTACGATTTTAAAAGAATATATGAATATGTTTGTATGTAGGTAGATATTTATGTATGTATAAAAAATTAATAAAGTTCTAAATGTAAGAACAGTTAGATTTTCTTTCTATCTTGCCCCAAAAATACAACAGTATGGTTACACAGCACACTTATGCTGAATCGTGCTCTAGTTTCTATTATACTCCCGAGGTGTTATTTAAATAAAAGTTTGTATTTCTTGAAGCCAACTAACAAAAAACAGACGCTTGTGCTAATGCCATACCACCTGCTTGAAATACTTTTCATAATAAGTACGTGATGTAGTATTTATATGCGGTATGTGGATGTGGTGTACTTAAGTTATGCAAAATTATTTTAAACTCTTAGAAATGTGTGTACATACATACATATGTATGTGCAGACTTGTACTCCACATACATATGTACATACATATATACATATATACGAGTATATCCAATAACAATTGCAACACAATTTTTAACACGCAGTGGCACATACATACTAGATACCTACTGCAAACCTCTATCCCACGTTCTGTTCAAGTGTCTAATAAAAATTTAAACCCAAATGAAAATGTTCAGTTTAAATCAGCAAAATAAATTTATATTATTTTTTTTTTTTTAGTTTCAGTTTGAAAACTGATTGATATTTCTTGCCATTCTTTGCGAAAGTTTGAAACTCCGATTGTCTTTTCCCTTTGCACCGATTGTTTTAAATGATGAAAATAAGATGAATGTCTCTTTAATTTTCCTTCTTCGTGCTAAGCTCTTACAAAATATCTAAATGTTAACAAAACTAAATATGTATGTGTGTGTGTGTGTGTGTGGATGTGCTGTTGTTGTTCTTGTTGTTGTTTTATTTTAATGACAAATTCGCATGTTAGTTAAAGTTTTGGTGTGTGCGTGAGAATTAACTTTAGCTGGAGGTGTAAATTGGAGAACATGCTTTTTAAAAGTTAATTAAATGATGCACGTATTACTACTACTCGTAGCTATGTAACTAAAAGATTTGTCAAGATTTTGAAAGGTAAACACTTTGAAAAAATGAAATAATATCACAAACACACAAACTTGATTAAGCTCTTGAATTACATTTTTAACAAATAATGGTTTTCGAATTTGGCTGCGAAATTAGACAGTGCGGGAGAAGTTTTAAATAAATACAAAAATACATATTTGCTAATTAAAGCTACACAATGAGGATTCTAACTAACGTCGAATTCGTTAAACAACAGAATGCAATCAAATATGCCTTTTGCTTGCCATCCATAATAGAAATTAAGACGTAAAACCAGTTGTATTAGCTTCATATTAATATCAAACTGTTCAATATTACAAGTATACATGTAATTAAAAACTTGGAGTTACAGCATTGGCGCCTAGAATGAATGAAGTTCCTTGAGGGTAATTTGATGACTACAGGTGAAAAGTATACAATGCCTTACCATGTAGTACTCTTAGGGCTAATAAATCAGTCAAAGCTTAAAGGCTGGTTTAGTTAAACTAAACTCAAATTTATATGTAGTTTAAACTCGATAGGAGTAAATCAGTGAACCATACCTTATGTGTAGTTTAAAAAATAATATTGTGGCAGCACTAGAATAAATGTCAAAAGACAGCTGTTTTGCAGCAGGCTATCAATCAAAAGAGCAAAAAAGTTAAGAAGTTTTAGTTAAAGGTCGCCAAATTTTACTGAGAAAGGAATTATATTTGTGCCTGGAGAATAATAGAGTGTAAGAAAACAAGTCGAAAATGATCTGAAGAAAAAGTAGAGACTTGGAAAAAATTTAAGTGCTTCTTTAAGGCTGGTACTCTGTTCGAAGTTGTGAAAAATTTTCAGTGCCATTAGTTATTTCGCGTGAAAAATTTTACATGTACTAAATGTAGCCCAATTCGCGGTTTTTTTTTTAATAAATTTCTCGCTTTTATTACTTGAAAGTATGCAACATTGTTAAAATTCCGTGCGAAAAAAGCACTGCTCATGTTGTTTCGCAGCTAAACTAAAATGATGCCAGATTAATTTTGCATGGATAGACATGATTTTCCGTGTTTTTCATACCAAGAACAGAGTACTACTCTTGCGAATTTATTTCGCAAATATTTCATACCAAATACTTTTATATGTAGTTCGACAGCATTTCGCACGAAATTGTGAACAGAGTACCAGGCTTTAATGCAAAACATATGGTCTGTAAGTAAAAAAAACCATATGGCCTGTATTAGTAGTTTAAACGCCTAATTTTATGTGTTTACAGATGGTTTAAATACTGTATTGATTTATAGATTTGCTAGTTTAAACACATTCTAAATCAAAAATAGAGATTAACTTGAACTGATTTATTAGCCCTTATAATAATAAATATATGCGTAGCCTTAATCTACTGCAGTGAAGATTTTGGCTGCACACAAAATATCCTTTGGGTCGCAGAGGTTATTGCTTTTACAGAATACGAAAGCATTTAACTCGATTATTAATTGCTTTTAATCTTATTTGCATTACATTTATAACTTAATTACACAAAAAAAGTGTTTGCTAAATATTAATCACAATCTCTATTTACTTTTATTTATTTATTATTATATATTTTTTATACCTACTTGTGTTTTGCTTTCCCAGTTAATACTTAATTCTTATTGAAATATAATTATGAACGATATTTGCATAACTACACACAAACATAAATACATATTTATATTGGAATTAGTCCAAATATTCAGTTAAATAAATCGCATGAAAAAAAAATTCATTAAATTATTTGCAAGTGTTTGTTTAGTTTGAATATTTCTGTTGCGAATATGTTTGGAAACGTTTTGTATAACTATTATTGACATATTTTGTAACTTTATTGAAAATAAAATGTAAATATTTGCAAGCTCTTACCATCAATGAAATAATCACAACATTAATTGTTGGAGTAATAATATTCTGATAACTATACTCGTACAATACAATACAAAATAAAATTCAGTAAAAATTTACCAAAACATAATTAATCAAATATTCTATATATAGAGAAAAATTCTTGCACACAACTTCATTTATTTTATTTTCTGTTGGTTTGAAAATTATATTGGCTGTTCTATGTGTTTATTTACTGTTGTGTAATAAGTCAGTTTGTTCCATTTCATTAAGTGAATAGTTTTGTCTAAATAAATATAGTTTTCAAAGTGCTTTTGGCTAAAGTAGTTAGTGTATTGACAATGTTCGAGAGTCTAAGTCCGAGACATATCAACATAATAATGGCTGTAGTAATGCACACCACAGCACCATGTTTCTAAATTTCTGTTACATGTTCAAAGATTCTAATTTGCACATGCTGAATATCTTATTCGAACTAACTTTTAAATTACACAATTTTTAATAAAAATTGCCTAGATTTTCATATAAAAATATTTTTCTATGTTAACTTATACAAATAGAGACAAATCTCGGTATAACGAATTTTGCTTTAGCGATATCCGATATTACGAACGTTAATTTTTTTTACATTAACAATTTTATATATCGAATACTATATTAATTTTGTAGTGGATGTAACAAATGATAAAAACCATCGCAAAATGAAAATCAAAAACTTAAACAAAAACTGCACCAGCAATGTACTCGTAAATGCAAAAACGTGTGAGTCAGAAAAACAATATTGATTTTTGTCTCTGTATACATATATGACTTGTTTAGGCTAAAGCTCGCATCGCTTTGTAAGCCAAAATAACATGTGATAACTGATAATTATTAATGAACAATTAACATAAAAGTTAGTTCTGACAAACACTTAGTAGAACGGAACAACTAGCTGTTTTCGAGGGCCACTAAACCTTCATCATCAACTTTCTTTGTGTTTGGTCCACTGTGTGGTGCCAGTTGATGTATATTTCAGCTTTTTGATGTACTCAGCCTTCATTGCAAATGTAATATGTGAATTGCTTTGATTCATTGTATTACAATTTGCTGAAAGCTTTTTTATAATGAAAGCTCCATTTTACCATATCTTATTGTACAATAATCTTGCCATAGTGGTTTGTTTTTGTGCAAACCGTTGGTATTGGGAGAAATTGAGTACAAATTAGCCAAAAACAAACATCAATCGGTGATTTTTTTTAACACAGTTTTATCTTCAAATATAGAATCCTATAAATTAACATATTATGCCATAACCGCCAGGAAAAGCTTGAGCGAGAAAATTTTCGAACTTCACTTATTGACGAAAATCGATTGTTTGCGATCGTAAATAATAAATTTTGGCTCGACATGTGTCTGCATGTATGTACATGTGTTTTCTTCCTGTTTTGTTTTTTGTTTCGCTTCTAATGTTAAAACTAAAAATATTTTTGGAAATTGTATGAAGTGTACAATTTATGTTTATCTAATAATAAGAATAACACTTAAAAAAACTTTGCGATATATAAAATTTTTCGGTGCAACGAATGGGCCTGACATGGTACACAGAAAAAACTAATGCCCCTATCACGGTTTTCAACTAAACTCAGTTTGGTCGCCTAAGAGTAGACCAAACTTACACACGACCAAACTGTTTTTTAGTATTATGAACCACAACTGTTTTTTAGTTGAAATTGTTATCGCGTTGCCAACTTAAAATATCAAGTTTGACAGAAAGCAATTAATTTGTGTGAAAATTTAAAATACAGTTTTAGAAAAAATATTGCTTTGTATGATTTAGTTCAAAGAAATCATACTAAATTGATACAAATATATGTAGATTTATTTTATGACGACGAAAATGAAGTCGCAAATATAGATGTACTACGTATCGAAAGAAAGAACGAAATTCGTGATAATTCTAACCATCATGAACTACCCAATGCAAGGTAAGGAATAATCAAAATAGGGAACGAATTCTTTAAAAAATAATTTTGGAATGTTAAAAAAATTTTGCTATGAAGCATAATCAATATTTCCAGTTACGATTTTTCCATATTTTCTATTTTTTACCTGTAACTAGAAAAACCCAACCACCGACTCAACTACTTGAAAACAGTTGTGTATACTCAACGTTTTTCTCAACCAAACTTACGCATAGTTGTAAATGATAGTACCAAAACACAACTGAGAACTCAACTGTTAATTTAGTGGAGAATGGTAATGCAAATTTATCAATCACAACCAAACTATTTTAAAAGTTGAAAACCGTGATAGGGGCATAATTTTCCATTTCAAACACAAAATTCTCTGAATCAAATATCAATTTTTTCAATTTAGGTCCTACAAAGAAATTTGTAAATTCAAATACAAAATTTTGTAATAATTTGTTTGAAAAATAACTTTGTTGAGTAAAAAAAACAAGCCACGACGTTTTTCGGCTTCTTGTCCGAGTTCACACCTATACAACACGAGCATTTAAAGAAAACAACAACATCAGCACATGTCCACGTTGAGTCAATGAACAAGCAAGGAAAACACCAACACAAACAAATGAAATGAAATGATACAGTTTTTTTATATGAAACAAAATTGAAACAAATAATTTACTGGAACAGTAAAAATATTTACCGAAACTAAATTTTATTTCAAAACAAACGTTTGTTTGAAATTTTTTTGCGAATAATTTTTTCTGTGTATCGTTTGTCATACCGGAGTTTGCCTGTATGTAAAATGAAACCAAAAGGCATAGTGGGCGTAAGAAAAGTTCGCTCGTTAGATCGTGGGATTGCATTTATAGCGAGATTATAAATGAGTTTGATCGAGGGAGCTTTAAAAGAAAATTATATTTTACCACGCAATAAAGAAATAACAGCTCTTTCTCTCTTTGCTTATTAGTTATTTTTTGCCATTTATTTTTAGTTTATTTTTATTTTTTAGTTGGTCATTGTATTAGTTTTTGTTGAGCAACATCTTCCTTTTATTTTTTTGTCGCTTTCGTGTCGTTTTTAAAATTTCGACGCCAGACAGTTCCAAGGCATTGAACGATAAATGTAAGCAAGTTGACGTTTTCTAGTTTTCATTATTATAAATATGTACTCAAGTATGTATGTATGTATGTATGTATGTATGTAAGTGCGAGTATTTAGATGTATGTATGTATTTGTTTCTTTAGTAAAAATGCTGTCTCTAGCCTTTGTTGTTGAAGTGGTTTCGGCATTTTGTAAATATTTTCAACACTGAATGGTTTTGGCAGTTTTCCAATAAGTTTGTTATAAACACTTGTCTTTTTTTTTTTATTTAATTGTTAATAGGTACAAAGTGAATAGGAAATCAAGCTGAGAAATTTGTCCAAGCTAACTTGGCAGGTAGAAAAATTATGGAATGTTTTAAATTTGTTAAATATTTTTCGAATTGAATATAATTTTTTTTAATGTAAAATTACTTCGAAATGTGTAAATAGAGGTAATATGAAATGTGGACCAGTCGTCCAGAAATAATTGCACATACATGCATAATACAGACATGAGTATTTGGCAAATAATTTATTTAACAGGAGATATTTAAAAAAAGTGGAATAGTGGAGGATCATTTGACTTACATATACAACATACCTAAAATTTGTAAGATTTATAAGACGAGAATATATTTAATATAATTTGGCAACAAATGCGTGCCCAACATGATTTGTTTTTTTTTTTTTTTGCAAAGAAGCCAATAATTGAAAATAATTCAAAGGTATTAAGCAAGGTTGGAAACCGAAAAAAATAACGGTATCGGTATTGATACCGGTACAATTATTTTTTAAATTTCGGTATCGGTAGCGGTATCGGTATTTTTTTTATTTCGGTATCGGTATTACCGGTACATACCGTTATCGAGTTTATAATACCGGTATACCGATATTACTGATAAATTTATTAATTCAGGCAGTGGACATTACAAAAAATCTTTTTTTATTAAATTACTTCAAAAAGGGAGTATTTTTACATTAACATACATATGTACTCTTATAAAAGCATATAAACTTATTTGTTTCTATATACATGTGCATGTTTTTATACTATTATTAAAAAATAATTTATTAAAAAAGTGAAACAAGGAGACTGCAGTTCAAACTTTACATATATACGGCCCTATGTATAAGCAAAATTTGGCATGAAGTTAGCATAAGTGGCAAAATTGAACATGATCTTAAAGAATTTTGCCATGAAACTTCACATTAAAAATTATGCTAGGGAGTAGAGGTGGGTTAAAATTAGGTAATGCAACCATTTCTAATGTCTAATTGTATGGAGGAACTCGTTAATACCTAATTCAATTTCGTCACTTTTGCTAACTTCATGCCAATTTTTGCTTATACATAGTGCCGATAAAGTGTACATTTTGGTTAATTAAACAAAGTAGTAAAAATAAAAGTTTTGTCTATATTTATATATTACACTGTGTGACAAATTTTGATGAAATCGAAATACTATATTTCTTCTATATATTGTCGAGTATAACAATAAAAATTGTATTTGAAATTTTCCAGACACCTCCAAAATCTTGAGTTACGAGTAAAAACCGGTTTTTCGTACCCGTAGACACTTATCAACCTCCAACTAAGTTAAATATCAACCGATTTTAAATTTATAAACGGATACAGAAAGAAGATACTAAGACCTTTAGAACCATATAGATATATCTTGTTTCAGTAAATTTCAAATATGTCTTTATTTTTTCACCAAATATGATTTTTTCGGTTTTTTTCGACACTTTTCTACTTTGGACACGTTCTCAGGCAATATTTTTGTACTGGATCTACATATATTGTTGATAACTTTGTTTATAAAACATAATTGAATAAGAGTAATTCACAGGACTGTTTTAAATATTTTGTTAGAAGACTTTTTGTTAAAAAACTACCTGTATGATGTATTTCGCTTCTTTTTATACGCTTTCGGTGTATTTAAGCTTCCAGTACGATGAAAGTACAATTTAATAGATGTATATAAACACAGAGTACAAAATTGGTACAGCAGTGGTCGCCAAAATTTTTTCCTTCATTTCAAAAGTAATTTACTTCACCTCAAGAGAGAAATCTTTAACTTCAAATATAAAAGTTTAGAAGTTTTTTCTCTACCAACCTTATATATTAGGGTGAAGTGTGTAAACAAGACCAATACCAAAGAAAGAGAGTTAATTGAAATATATTTTTGAAATTTTTGCACATATTACGGCTTACAGCTCAACTAAGTTGGATTGAAAATGAAACAACTTAACTTTTAAACAACTGTTTTTTTTTTGTATTCTGAATAACAATTAATTTTAGTTGACTTCGAAACAATGCACGACAAACAAAGGTTCTTATCTATGCTATATGTTTTGAAACCATAATATCCATTACAAAACATTTTAAATATTTTTAGTTTTGGCCTTGGTATTTTTTCTTGAGATTCTATGTTTTATGAAAATGGCAATAATATTGGTTGACAAATGGGATTGGTTGGCGTCTGGAATAGTAAAGCAAAACCAACACAATGGTCGAAATAAAAACCAAAATACAACTGATAAAAAGCATTTGTCTCATGGTGAAAAAAAACTCAACTATAATTTATTTTTTGGCCGGAATCGGTATACCGGTACGTACCGGTATAGACGTAAACGGTAGTCTGGATACCGGTATTTTCTAACCGAAATGGATTTCGGTATCGGTAACGATACCGGTATCTAATTTTAGCGGTATTTGAATCGGTATCGGTATTTTTATGATACCGTTTGCCAACCTTGGTATTAAGTAAAAAATAGTGCGGTGGATAAAAAGGTACTCATACAGCAGTGTGTCGGAGAATTTCTCACATCATACTAAAATACTAATTCTTTTTTTAATAAAAAAAAATAAAATTATGTAACTACAATTTTTTAAATTTTATTGTAGAGAGAAAAAACTAAACAAAATTATTCAAGTGACTGAAGTAAAGTTTCTTTATTTTAATTTTTAATTCAGTGATTAACAATTTTGTAAGGACATATGTATATAAATTAAGAATGAGATTTTGAATATTCTATTAGTTCAGCTGACGATATGAACTCACATCGATATCAAATTAGTAAAATTTTTATATTTTAATTTAAATATGTAAACAATTTATTTGCTTATTACAATTATGAATTTGACATTTAGGCTTTTATTGGTATTTTGCATCGTAACAGATATAAATAGATGCAAATTTATTTCATTTTAGAATATATAAAATAACAATTTCAATAACAAATGAATTCGCATAATGACAACTAAAAACATAAATATACGATTATTTATGTAAACTTGTATAGTTTTCATACACATTTTAAATTGAATGCGCAATAATATGCTGGGAGGAAAGCAATTGACAGCCTTTATGACTTTTTAAACTAAGCGCTGTGTGTTTATGCACGCAAGTCCCAGCAAAACCTTATACATATCGCCCCTCATTTCCTCAAACAACGTCATAACTCAAAAAAACCAATTCGCCAGAATTTAATAGAAAAAGAACATTTTATTTTTCTCTCAAGAGTTGAGTAAACTAGATATTTGTATGAAATTTTTATACAAAATGAATAACGATATCAATATTAATTCTGCATCACTAACTTAAAACTCTAATTTTTTGAGTTATAACGTTCTTTGAGTAAATGAACGATATATGGTAGAAGTACTGAAATCGTATCGTGCTATTGCGTATCAGCTGACAAAATCCGTAACATTTAATAAGCACGTTGATAATGTGTTGGCAACGTTTGCTACGTAAAAATCTACAGAAAATTGATTTTTACGTAGCAAACGTCAACTTCTCTATACATACATACACACACATATATAAAGTAAAATGAAATACAAACAAAAAACAGCTGACACGTTAGCTGTTTTCAGTTTTAAACGATACGAAAACTTCAAAAGTAAGACGATACGAAGCCAATAATCTTACAACGTATTTGTGTGATCCCATAAGATGCATAAGTTGCTCTAGGCCCAATGTTGAAAAACTAGATTTTAAAAATATATGCATGTACATATTTCATTAGGAATTTTAATAAGAAACTTTAAAATCAACTCCATGCTTTCAAACCCTCTTCAAATCTCTTCTCTTGAGCAACTTTCCGTGAAAACTTCAATTCTAACAATTCTTTACTGGGAAATCGCATTTTTATAAATTATCAATATTTAATTTAAATAAATTCAAACACTGTAATATTTATGAAACCATTAACTAATACATGCACATAAAATTTGCATTCACTAGCATTCATTATTATTGTGTTGACAAAATTTTCCACTAAAATATTTCCAAAAATTATTTTCTAAAGAGAAATATTTATAAATAAAAAATTAAAATAACTGAAAGCACGCACACACTCACATGGTCAAATAATCATGAATTTAGGAATAGAATAAAATATTTACATCAAATAATTAAAATTTAATACAAATCTTCTTGCGTTAATATATTTTTTATCCTACTATCCGACAGTATAAAAGAATCATAAATTGCTCTTGTTGCTGTTTCTATAACAATATTGCTTTGATTTTTTGTATAATTATTCAAACATTAAATGATTTTATAAAATAATACTCGTATCTATCTATGTAATCATTCTGATGAAAAACAGGGACTTGGTTTTACACTGACCGACTACTGACGTTGCCAGTTTAGCTTTTGTTATTTTGCTGCGAAATTTTTGTTTTATGTTTGTGGCCGTTTTTTAACTTTTATAATTTTTGTTTTAGCCCCAAGAGGCTGAATTTATTTGGAGATGCTTTTAGTGATATTAACAATAACGTTAACTTTTGTTTTCTTTTTTCTATTCGAATTAAATATTTTCAAACTTCATATAAGGAATACGTCCATTCTTCAATTTCATTCCGTAGTACTTATGAAATGCCTTGGGAATACATATTTTCAATGTGTATAAGTTGTTTGTTTAGGGAATTCTGCTTAATTTTTGTCAAAATACCCATGCAATAAATATTTGATAAAAAAATTTATTGGACAATATTAAATTTCTCTGAATTCAAATTTAAATGCGGATTGTGTTTGGCTTAAGTTTTTTTTTTTTTAAATTATTGCAGTACGAGGAAAACTACTACTTCCGATAACACACGGGGACAATCAAAACATTATTGTTGTCGTACAAGTGATACAAAAAAAAAATAAAAAATAAAAAATAGGAATTTTAGGAAAACTCATATAAACTATATGTGCTTGGGACTTTGTGAATGTTTGTGCGGGTGTGGGTTTCTGTGTGTGTGTGTGTGTGTGTGTGTGTAGTGTGACATAAATGTAAAACATGGTCATCAAAACACATGTCGGTTGTTTACGTTATGCTGTCATCACTGTGGTTGCAGCTAATGCACCATGTATACATAATACAGTCACACAAACACACACACGATCGTCTGTCTATACAACAAGCAAATACGCATATGCACACTGTAAGAGTAAATTTTGCATAAAATTGCAAAAAAAAAAAAAAAAAGATGAGGAAAACAAAACATGTTTTCCAAATTGTTTACCCAAACATGTCCAGGTTTTTCATTTCGTTTAATCTGGAGGTAGCAAATGACAATATTGGCGAATACACATGAAAAAGCGTTGGAAATACAATTAAAACACAGAAAGAAAATATTTGAACAATTTTTAGATTTTAAGTAAAAGTTTTCTGTGAATTAAAATATTATACAATAAATCTTGAGCCCAATGACGCTTTAAATCAACCACTTTGACGAAATATTACGATTCTATGGGTTTTCCGATGAAAAACCATTTCAAACAAATTTACCAATTACTGAATTTTTCCATTTCCTACTGCTTTGTTTAATTTTCCCTCGTATGCACGTACATATAGTCGCTGTTTTAACTAACTGACCTAACTGACATTAGACTTTATGAGTCATAATAGACCTTGTCCAAAATTTTTATGACCGTAAACATTACTGTCGAGCCTATAACAGTAAAAATATTTCAGACGTTTCCATAAGAATACATGTAGAAAACAATCATAAAAGCTCCTCTCCTGTAAAATTTACAAAATGTCAATTAGGTCAGTTAGTTAAAACAGCGACGATATGTAGTGTTCAAGCAAATTTAAGCATTCAAAATTGTTACCGAGTTAAAAGCAATGAGTATTGTATGTTTTATTGCATTAAATTTTGTAACGATTTTAAAGCAAAAAACTAAGTTTGGCTTAAAAACTTAAATAAAGTTGAAAAATTTATAACATATTTCTACTGCCCACTATCTTTATCTTTATATGTGACAGCGCATAAAGAAAGGGACCTAAGGGTAAAAAAAATAATTTTTTTTTTTTTTTTTTTTTTTTTGATGTGGACAACATCTAAGCACCGAATGAGACCGATCCCATGCCCCAAAAGTGTTCCCTCCCAGAGATATGCGCGTTTTATGAAATTGATGGTACACCAAAGATACACGTATTTAAATCTTTAAAATGGCTGTCCTGAACAAAACCGCTTTTTACCCTTAGGTCCCTTTCTATTTTGCGCGTCACATGTATATATAATTCTACTGTACGTGTGTATGTCACTGAACTCTTCCTAAACGGCTGGATCGATTTGAATAATTTTTTGTTTGCGTTTGGGTGGCGCCCTGAGTGGTTTAGATTCACAAATCGGCCCGGCAGATCGCGCTGCAGTCGGTATCTAGGTTATTTATCTATACTGCAACTAAACGGCTGGGGCAACTTGAATGCATTTTTGTGTATGCATTCAATTGGGGGCGTAAGACAACGTTTGCTGCGCTCAGCTAGTTTATTTATATATTTATTTACATATACATACATATGTATGTGCATATGTAGTATTTATTTAACTTTCCGCTATCAAAAAATTGGAAGTTACTGATTTCACCCTGGTTTTCAAAAATCGAGTTTTGATCAGATCGCCACCTTTTAAAGTCAATCGGAATCTATTTGGAAAATTTTTATGACGATGTCGGTAAGGATGTGTGTATGGGTGTGCGTGAGTGGCAGTATGTATGCATGGCTGTAAACCTTTCATAACTCAAGAATTGCATACGAAACTAAATTTACGAAATTCTAAAGATATTGATCTCACTTAGATCGTGATACTATGAACCGATAGATTTCGTGAATTTTCGAACTGCAGCAAATTTGATTAAAATCGTCTGAGTTGTTTCCATCGTTGAGGAATACATTTATAGAAAAGCGCTTTAGTTTAATAACTCTTATCTAATCGATTCTCATTTGGTTTGCTTTGCTTGAGAAACTTCGCCCACTAACGTAAATTTGATCCGGTTTAATTGTAGAAAATTAAAATTTTTTATATTTATATAACTCAAAAAATCTATAGAATTTTCAGCATATTTTAAGCTTGAAATTAGCAAGAAGTCCTAGGATTGGCCCGCAAGATCAACCGTTTCCCATATTTTTCACTAAAAAATGTTCACAAGCCTAGACCAAATACAACAAATTTAAACCTTTAATTATTTACAAACTTAACCTTGATTTTAGTTTCTAAATGCATTAACCGGTAAAAAAGTTTTGCCTTTAATTATCTCGCTAGATGTTCAAAGAAGAATGTTTACGCAAGTAATGAGTGAATGAAATGGACTTGCTTATTCCAAATGCATGGACTTCTAAGGTGATTAGACTTGTTTTTGCATAATTTCGCTCATCATTTTGAACTGCAATCCAATCTTTCAAGGATAGAAAAAGTCCTGCAATTAAAAATATATTCTTAAGGAAAATTACCAAACAAGCGGTGCTGAACTTATTTTTCCGAAGAACCTAAGGAAAAAAAGATGATTTAACGAATCGACTCATCTGGCGAGAAAGCACGCTATTTAGTATGATAAATAAATTATTCACCCATGTCATTACTGAATGAATGAAAACAACAAGTTGCTTTCCATTCCGGTATTGATCGTATAATTCTCGATTTTGGGAAGGTATACGGCATCCTAGCCCACAAGATTATAAAAATCCCTTGAATGCAAAGGTGTTCCACTGAATCTGATACAGCCATAGGAAGGGGCTTGCTTTCGCATTGCACACGATGACCTGATTTCTCATAATATCGAGATTGGCACAGGAGTTCGCAAAGGGTGCGTAATGTCATTACTTTTCTTCAGTATTACTGTTGTTTTGAGGCAGGCATTACTTGGGACTGCACGAAATGTTGGAGGACTTCGAGTATGACTCTGATATGTCAATGAAAATTCAAAAGTTAAAGAATTAGTACTTTCTTTCAGATTAATAACGAAAGTCTAGAAAAGGTAGATTATCTTGAGGCTATTATCAGCAATACTGGGGTCTCAAGCATATACACCTCAAATCGTATTAAAAAGGCCTTCAAATCACTTGGACATCTCATCTTGGATATCCAGCCCCTACAAGCTCGTCCAGAGATATGCCTTGGTAAAATATTAAAAAAAAAATGTCTAGTGACAAGGCATTTCAAAAGGACAATCGTATATTGCTTTTCATAAGGAACACAAATATTTCTCTTAAACAAATTATTTAGAAACTCTACACGCAAACGAGTGAGATGAACATTTCTGAATCAAGATAATTGTGAAGGTTGTCATCATTGTTCGTAATGTCGATATGTTTGTGTGTGGGTGTGTGTGTGTTATTTCACTAAAAATATTCTTTTTTTTTTTGGCAATGAAAACAACAAAAGCTATAAAATGTTATGTGTCTGTGTATATAGATTCTAGATGTACATATTTTTGTTAAATATGGTGAAAATATTGTGTTTAAAGTTGGTGGTATAGAGGTTTTTAACTGCTATCAAACTAATATGACCAAAATATTTTTGAGTGGCTAATAATATGATATGAATACAGCAGCTCCAGTTTATGTTAATAGATAGATGTACATAGATATATTTTTATTATTATATTTAAACTGCAAACAACTATAGCAACGTAGTTACGAGTATGTATGTATGTGCATAAGCCTGCAAATTGTCAGCTACTTAAAGTTCTGTTGGCTAAATATGCTAATATATTTATTTTTTTTAATTTAAGGGAATTATTAAGTATCTGAAAGAAAAACTTTTTTCTATTAATCAGTTAATATTGTTTTATTAGTAATAGAATGTAGCTTGAGGCTCAGTAAAGGCAAAAACATTCATTATTACTGTGTAAAAGTGCGCTGAAAACGCAAAAATAAATTCAACCAACATTCCCATTACTGGAAAACTTTGAAGCCCCCCCAAGCAAAACTTTCGGAAGAAACTTATTTCTTCACTTAGTTTTTGTTGGTTTGAACCATTTTCTTTTTAGAAACCAAAAAATTATGACAAATTGTTTTAAAACATTAAAAAGATGGTAACATTTTAAGTGAATAAGCATGTTAATAAATAAAATCAAGCCGCAGACGAACGATGAAGTACAAAAATGCCAGTGAAAAAATAAACTGTTGCGTAATAATATTTAATAAATTTTTTTTTTTGTTCTTGACAAAATATATATACGAGTAGTAATTGGATACAACAAAATCATTTTATATTCCTGCTACTGCTGCCACTTGTTAACATTTGACACTTTATCATCAAGGCAAAAATTAAATTTCAAAATATAAGGAAATTGAATTAGAAATCAAGAACAAGAGGAAAATACAAATGTGTACGTACATACATACACCTTTTTGTTGTTTCATACTCGTACATACAAATGTTGTATTTGTATTTGTATGATTATGGGGAGGAAATGCCACTAAGAATTATAATGTAATGAATTTAACGTTAATAAAAAACGTGATTGAAATTTTAGATGCGTTTACGATAATAAAGTCCACTGCTCCAATACAAGTATGTTTGTGCGTATGTCTGCTTTAGCGGTTGTAAAGGTATACGACTATATGCATGTGTATGTGCAATGACTGTTAAACGTCTTTCTTTGCGGCATTGGCAATTGTATATACGAGTGTAAGTGTGTATTTGTGTGGCACAAATAGTTTATTCAGCATTTTTATTTTTATTTTTATTTGGGTTGGAAACATCATGTCATTTGTCAATTTATTATTAATATGTACATGCATGTTGTATTTGGTCGTATGCTCGTAAGTTTGTATGTTTTCTTATGGGTGTATATCTTAAAAAAAAAAAATAAATAAATAAAAATATGTATGTATGTAAGTTATTTTTACTTTCTGTTTTGTTTCTCTTCTCATTTGGAATTTTTTATGTGAAGTAAATACGGAATATATGCTTTGGTTTTTCTCTTGTAGCAAATTGATGATTTGTTTCTGTTGTATAAACCATAAGGAAGATATTAAAAATTCATTTAATGTTACCCTAAACCATGAATGGATAAAGATAGAATTAGCAAATGCTTTGTTTGATTTCTGTGTTCATAAAACTTCAATATTTTGTTGCTGATTTAAAGCTGTATTTAACTGAAAAAATTTGCAATTGAATTTTACGACCAAAGTCATGACTCATGACTAAGGTTTCTCATGTAAACAATTTTACATATTAACATGTATGTACGTATGGAATTTTTTTCTAAAGATCAAAATTTGCCTGGCATGGTTCAAAAGTCTATGGAAAAATAGGAATAAAATCTTTTTTACGAACGTCGAAAAATGTTCCGCACCAAATGCGATGAATTTTGAATTAATATTTTTTTGATGGCATATTTAAAAAAATTTTTCAAATTTGTTTTCGCTATGAAAATCAACGCGAACAATAAACTTAAATTTACTTTCATTTTAGTAATATTATAAATGTTTTAAAACTATTTAAAAAAAAATTGGAAAGTCTCAGAAATCACATTTTGGTTTCAAACTGACCTAAAATATCGGTTCTTAATATCAGTACAATATTCCCCAAAGCATAGTGGCTGTCCAATTTTGAGTAAAAAAAAGTTATATCCCTAATTTATGCATTTGCTCGTATATTGAGTAGAAAGCTTTTATTAAACGCTTATATCTATTCAGAGAGAAAATTAATTTTTGTATCATTTATATTTTAAGAAAAAAAAATTTAAATAGTTTAAATTTTTGAAGGAATTCACAATGGACCTAAAACTTTTCGAGTGGAAGTGTCCATTGGTATGCCTTAAATATTTGCTCAATTCACAGCCTATTGTAGTTCGTACAAACGTTGTTGGTAATTTCTATTGTTTATAAACAATGTTTTTATTGAAATCACCAACAACTCATGTACGAACCAGCTAAAATAAAAAAATTATAAATATAAAAATATTCTAAATATTAATTAGAATACACATGCGTAATACAGAGCTATTTTAATTATACGCGCACATAGAGCATGTTTTCACACAGCCACACATTTTCCATTCCATTTAATGTATACAATAGCGAATGATTAACAAATATTTCGAGTACGACTGCATTTTTTTTTTTTTTTTTTGCTGAATAAATATTAATATTCTGTGTGTAAAAATATTCAAGAAAGTATGAGAGAGAGCCAATTAATTTATTTAATACGCATCAGCCTTTTTATTTGTAGTCGTAGCGTAGTTTAGTTAATTGCATATACAAAGTACAGATGCTCTTGTATGTTGGAATCGGCTTAAGTCATAGTTGTTTGAGAGAAAATATGTGTGCGCACAAATTGGTTGTGCTACAATTAGAATTATACGCAGTTACTAAAATTAAGACTATTTACTTATGTGCATATATTTTTTTTTTATTTTTGAGTACTTATTGTCAATTTCTGGTACGAAGTACCAAGCCCACAATTGAGCAATTGATTACAAATGTTGGTAAATTTTTGTTTGTTTGATGAATAAAGCAACCTTAAAAACATCAAAATTTTATAAGTAAAATGCAGCTTCGACTTTGAATTCTATTCGACGGAATTTAGAAAATTTCAGTAATCTCAAAAAGTGGGGTTTCGGTTGGACACACACACTATTAACAATATTTGCTCAATTCACAACCTATTGTGGGAGTCGTAGTTTGTACATGACTTGTTGGTAATTTTATTTTTTATTTAAAATACTGTTTCTAAACAATACACTAGGTTGTGAATTTAGCAATTATTTTGAGCTTTTGTATGTAAAACTTTCGTTACGTATACGTAATATGCAATCCACAAATGTTACTCATACGTTGCAGAAACCAATTGAATTGATTAAAAACTTTGCTTATTATTGTGCTTGTGATTTATACGTATTAAAAAAATCTAATTTTTGACTTCCTATGGCACATAAGTTCCAAGTCAAAATTGGCCCTAAGTTGTCAAAACTTTAAAAATCCCTTATATTTACTTTAAAATTTCCATTTCAACATTGACTAACTAACTATTGTTCTGTTATTACTGAGTCATTTTGTTTGTTTATTTTTTATTCTAATATCGTTTGTGAATGTGAAAAAAAAAATCCTTCTGACCACAAATATTTATTTATGTGGCATTTAATGTGCATTTCTCGATACACAGACATACATAGATAATAATGCCACGTATTAAAATTTAATTTTTTGTTAAGTTTCAAAAACTGAATACTAAGTATTTAAGTAATGTCGCTTTTTAATAATGCTTGCAATTTATATTGTATATATTTAATTTTCGCATTTTAAATGAATAACATTTGAAATACGTAAAACTAGATTTACCAAACACAAGCAACAGATTGAATTAAATTTTTAGCTGCAATTACTGGGAGATGCGGAGCATCACAGCAATTGATTGTGGAAAAAATTAATCAATAAAAAACGTGTTTGGCATATTTGTACGTACTTGATTTAATAATTAACCAATGGAATTAAAAATTAAATAACAGAAACAATGATTATTTAATTAGTAAAAATATAAATAATTAGGCCTACGAAAAAAGCGGAATGGCAATTGGCAAATTAATTATTAATTAACGGGATGTGTGTATGTATGTATGTAACGTATGGACTCCAAAACGGCTGGGCCGATTTTAATGAAATATTCAGGAAATCTTCAGAATATTCAGGCGGGTGACACTGTGAAGTCTGATTTTTTTATTTTCGGTCTGCGGGCGGAGGGGCGTGGCAAAATCCAATTTTCATATTGCACCACCAATGCCATATATACATACATTTTTATTTTTTTTTTTGCGGCGAAGGTGTAGCACACCGGGTTAAGCTAGGTAGGTCATAAAATAGATTTAGCTGAAAAATCGATAATGAAATAGTAGTCATGAACAGTATTGTGAGATTAATATCCCCTAATCACAGTCAATACATTGAAGTTTATAAATTATACTTTTATTACAGAAAGGAACATACTCGATTATAGACGTTGCTTGGCCAAAAACCAAGCAAAAATTTCAAATAAATTTTAGACTATTACTCAAAAACAACGTTGGACTGTGGGAGATATCGTCAATGAAAATTAATTTTAATTATTTCAAAAGTTCTTGTCAAATCAGTTTTCAGGACTCATTTGGTTTTTTAGACTTAAAGGACTGTGTCAAAGGTCCAAGGATGGCTTGCAAGATTTGTAAAGTGTTAAATATATGTATATGTAGCTAATGGAGCCAATATATTTTCGCCATGTACAGTTTCCTCGTGTTGAATCACATAAAGCAGCCATTCCTGCCAACACAAACCAAAAAAGAATGAAAGTTTATATGAATGAAAATGCCAAGCATTTGATAACAAACTATTCTGCCACTTTTAAAGCTTTTAAGGTTATTCTGGTATACGGCAGCCTGTGCCTCGTTTCTGTAAGGAATGTGAGAACTTTTCGAGTCGAAAAAATTGTTATCATCCTGTGAAACACGGGGTGAGTAAGAAGAAAACTGTAATTGTTGACATTTTTTGTAAGTTTATATAAGTTTTTATGTGAGTAACCCTGTGTAAAATAGGACAACCAATATAATTATTTAATTTTTCTCGATGCGAGAACTTCTCACAAGTTACAGAAATTGGGTACTGGAATGGGTTAAACTTATAAATTTTTTATGAAAATTTACTTAAATTTTTATTTTTCGTTTTACTCTGGCATTAGTTTATGGCACATTGAACTTCCATATAAGAGGTTTTGAATAAAAATCTACTTTATATAATTTAACATTTCGTTCCAATTTCTCTTCTCAATATTTGAATTTTGCTTAAAATTTTCTTTCTTTTTCTGTCGTTATACTATTCAAAAACTACTTGTGTCATATTATTCTCATTATGTATGATTTTTTTTTTCATATGTGTGTACTTTAGGGATTTCTACTTTATTTGCATTCGTCAGTTAGAGCTGCATTTGTATGCATCAAGGACAAAAATATGTAGGAAAAAAAATGAATGAATGTATTCATGAGAGGAACTATTTGAAATTGTATTTTGTTAAATCAAACATAAAAAGTAGTAAAGTCAAACATGTTTTTGAAAATGCGATTAATGTTTGCTCTCCAAATCTGTTTTAAATGATGACAAAAGGATTTGTGTTGGCTTTCGAAACTCGACAAACAAGGAAAAAAACGGAAAGAGGAAAGAAATTAAATTTATTAAAATAAATAAACATTATTAAAAAAAATAAAATCAAAAATCAATTAACAAATATATGTATATGTATGTAGGTATGTAAGATAAGTAGTTGATAAATTTATATATTTGCAATCATTACATCAGGAAGTCTTTGGCATTCTGTACATATCGCACTTGCAACAATCAGTGGTACGATTATCCTCTAGGGACCAAATTTCAAGTCTTAAAAGCATTTTACTCGTAGAATCCATAATTTTTCAATATGTTTCTAATACATATATTTTCATCATCGTCAGCGCGACCATCATTATGAAAATCTCACTCTCAATCGTATTAGCTGCAGCAGCAGTAACCACAACAGGAACATCAGCTTATGTACAAGCACTTCACTGCCAAGTAAAATAGTTTCCCCTATTCCCTTTTACTTTTATCCATCCTCATTTGATTTCAGTATTATTATACATGAATCGTTTTATCTACTTTTTCAAACAACATCACGTTTTCTGTTGGTATTTCAAAGAAATACAAACGCAGTAAAATGAGAGAAAGATTTAAGGTTGATCAGTGGATAAATAATAATTTTCTACATAATTTTTCATATACTCGTACTTTTTTATTTACATCTTTACATCTTTGTCGACTCAAATCTGTTTTCACTTGCTTTATTTGCCAGTCAGTTATTTTTTACTTTTCTCTTCCAAGTAAAATTACACACAAAGTGGCACTATTAGAAAAGTAATATCTACAAATGCTGGTACGTAAATATAAAATATGGCACAGAACGGTGAAAATTTTGGAAAGAAGCGGGCCATCAAATTATACATTAGAGTACAAAAAAAAAAAACACACACACACACAATATAATTCTTTGATTTGTTGTAACCAGCACAATTAAGCTCAGGCCTTGGACTTAAGTCACATCACAACTAGCATGACCTCAGCAATAAGCAGTGAAGATTAAAAATTGCCTACTTTAGTTTAGATCCGATACTTTTCTATGCAATTTGCGAAATTATAAAACTTTATCAATCCACATTGTTAAAAAATATTTCATTTGTTCTTTTGTGGTAACGCTTTTTTCTCTGCCTTTAAAAAAAAATCAGTAAACCGATAAAAATAATTTCAGTAAAAATTTTCAGTTCTTTTTTTTAGTTCTGCCTTTAGTTGATTGAATATCAGTAACCACATATGCCACAACAGGCTACCGACGACAATCTGTCAAAAATAGAATTCAAACTCTTATATGAAAAGGAAACAGCTACACGGCTCTACTGCCACTTTTGTGACTGGCGTCAACTTGAGCTAATTTAAATTTTTGTAAGCGACAATGACAATGATAACTGATAAAACTACTGGATACTATTTTACAGAAAGAATTTTCCAAAATTCATATAAATAAATAAATTTATTAGTTTTAATATTTTTAAGTGATATAAGTTTATTTTAAATAACACAGAGGGAAAAAGGTGTTAAAAAATACCGAACTCGGTATCATTTTATTACCAACCGTTCTTGTTTTGATAATGCATTGTTCTTATTTTGTTACCAGTCATTCTTATTTTGAACACAGAAGTACGAGTATACATATGTATGTATGTATGTTATTATATTTATCTACATTAGGTTGCTCATAATTCTTATTTTTGTCGGATAGTGAATGTCAAAAAAAAAAAAAAAAATTTAAATAAAAGTACCCTCTATATAAATGTGTATATATAGAATGGATAATTAATTGTATGCTTGTGTATGCGTTATGTATTACATGAGAGTTGGCAACGCTGCAGTTGAAATTGCTTTGACCAAGTATGATAGAAAAAGCAACAACTTTTTTAAGTTTGACAGCTGGAAATAACTGGCCAATAAGAATACAGTTCTTATTGCTGATACATATTCTATACCCGTATATATTAAAAGAAGTGTACACTTTGATGTCACCACTAACTGCGGAAACGGGTCGACCGATTTTAACCAAAATATCAGAGCACGTTTCAGATGTAGATCATCTGTAGAGGTTTTATGTGAAATCAGCCAAATGGTTCCGGAGATATAGCATTTCGATTTTCGATAAAACAACCTCCATTTTCCATATTATGATTTTTCATTGTCAATTGAAAAGTTACCAGACCATGTATCGTAATAGCGGAATTCACGGTTGGCCTTGTAGATCTTTTAAATATTGTATCTATGGTAAATTTTGTTAAATCTAAAGCAATGCAACAACAATTTAGCAAAGCTACAAGATGTAAAAGATCTACAAGGCCAACCGTGAATACCGCTAATGTCTTATGTGTACAATGACATTCGGTTTTTCTAATTGGAATGTTGAGCTGAATATAATATTGCAAAGATAGGAACGGGGGGAAGGGGCACCCCCATACAAAGTAATTAATCTTGAAAGCTATAATAGCAAGAGTCTTCAAATTTGGTATGGATTCCTTTGAGAGCGTGATGCGAAGTAATTTAATATATTGGTAGAATAGGAGCGGGGGAAGGGGCACACCCAGCTAGTAATAATATAGTTTTGTATTTTTTTTTATACTTAATTACATGCACTAAACTCCAGCATATTCGCAGTTTGTGTTATTGTATTTACTTACTTTCCGTGAATAATATATTCGGTGCCGCCAACAATATTGGGCATCTCTGCTACGTAATCTTATATCGGATTTACATTCAATTTCATCTTTGTATTTTGCAAATAGAAATATATTTCAGTGCTTGCATTATTTGCCTTCCTCTTCATAATTCTATAAAACTTTTAACAGCGTCATCAGCATCATCAGTGTCATCATTCCTTAAAAGAGGTTTCTACTTCTTTTTTTTTTTTTTTTTTGTTAATCATAATACAAGAAAATATATTTTCTACATCCTTATGAATACGTTGTATGAACAAAAATTATGTTTTTTACAGCCAAATGTTTGTCCATTTAACTTCATCATAATAACTACATATATTTATTGTAAGAAGGTAAGTTCGGAAAAAAAATTACATTTCATCAAAGTGATTTGAAACCCCAACAAAAAGGGTATTCTTTTGTGGTATTTCAAAACGTTTCAAATCAGTTGGTTATTTTTGCGGCTTTTATATGGCGAACGTTCTAGTAAATTCTTAAACGTGTTCTTATTGATTTTCGTGAGCACAGGAAAGATTAGGTTTTTTCTTAAATTTGTTTTTCCATTCTTTTAACTACAAATGTGTTAACATAAACAAATCATAAACATATATTTACTCTTGTCTGTAATCTTTTCTTAATTGAGGCCTTCTCCTCGATTTCCCGTCGTACATGTTTATCTACACAATTTATTCATGAACGTACTGGTAAATAAATGATTTTCTGTTCGTTTCCTAAATACATACGACTGTCTTATTTTTCAATGATTGTGCTTTCCTTTGCATATTTTATCTAAAAAATATGTAACCTCGTAAAAATATTAGTCAAGTGTTTCAGTTTTCAAGAAGTAATACAAGGTTTTCAATACAGTCGAAAGACTAATATCACAAGGTTTTCAGTTCACTTATGCTTTCAAACCCAAATGACAAAATTAAGATTTTTCTTGATCCTACTAATCTAGGAATTCTTGTCAAAGATAATTTACTGTAAGGAAAAAAAAACTGAAGTTTTATGCGCTGACTGACATGTTTTCAACTAAACTAACATGAAGATAAAATGATGGTGGTTGGCAACGCTATAATTCGAGAATTTCCACGTTCTGTTTTTGAAGATTTTCTTTGGCCCAAGGACTGACTGACTAATCATATACACAGATACATTTCGTTGCTGCTCAACCACCGGAAGCAACAAAAATCATCTAGTCGCACTTAACTAACAAAACAAAGGCCTTTTCTAAATTCGTATTTGACTCGCTTTAAATAATAAAATAAATTTCTTGTTCTTGTCAAATTCGCAAATGATAAAAAATTTGAGAAAATACTTTTTCTGCAAGACAATAAAAAAAAAAACATTAAATGAAGAGATTGTCTCTGAACCATCCATTCAAGGATGAAATAAATATTGCCATCATTCATATTTGGAATTAAATGTTCTTAGTATGATATCCTTTCTATTTTTTCTACTGAAAATAAATCCTCTTTTATATTTTCCGCTTCATATATAATTTTTAAGAGAAATTGCTGTGATTTTAAGCGAAATTTATTACATAATATTTAAATCTATTACGATTTCTAAAATGTACATGCATACGTTTCCAAGCACGCAATAAAAACAACGACAATGATTATCAAATATAAAAGGAGCAGCCACTCATCATGAACATGTTCAACTTTTTTCGAAATACATAATTTTGAAACTTTTTCTTTTACTTTTTGTTGATGCTTTCTGCATTCTATCTACTAATGTTTTAATAAAGTTATGCGTAAGCACTTGTTCATTTGTGTATGAAAATGTACAGGTAGGTAAACATGTAAGTTACTTCCAATAGAGTTTAATTAATGTGTGTTTGTGAATATAATATTACTCGTATGTAAGTCTATTTGTGTTAACCGAACATACCCCGTAGTTCAAGTCTTCGAAAATTCTTCGGTGATAAGTGCGTGACATGTGTTTATAAACCGAATATCTGCACTGAGATCAATCTAAACCAAGTATTGGCGTGTTTTTTGAACAAACGGCACTGAAGTCGTTTATGACAACATTGCTGTATGTATGTACTGCCATTGATGACCATATTGACGACAATGATACTTACATGCCTATTCACAGAAAAAGTCTCAAGTCAGTCACAACTTTTGTTGTGACTGAGTTCCATATTTACTCTTGTGACTCGGTCTTAATTTTGTATTCTTCTAACATAGTCACAAAAATCCAAATTTTATAGTTTACATTCTATCCCAGTAAAAAAAATTGGAAGTCATTCTAAAGGAAGTACATTTTCATTGCTTCCAAAAAATCGATATTTTTAATTTGCCGATAGTTAGTAGAAAACCAAGTAGAATTTTATTTTAGTCATACAAAACCTTGTAATTCCTCTCTAGTTTTAGAAATTACTCACCAGAATTTTTAAAAAATCGATTTTTTTGAAGAAACTTATGAACTAATTTTGGTCTAAAATTTTAAAGTTATTTGCTTAAATTTACATTAAATTACTGTTTCGCGCTTAAGTTCCTATAAAAAGAAACTTATTGTTAAAATAGGTAACTATTAGCCATTTTTCCTAGATGAAAATATTATCATAGAACACAAAAAAGGAAATTTTTCTTAAAATCGCTTCCAATTCGGTGACCAGGCAGCGAAAAAGAGAACTTCTTGCAATGACAACCCTATGTAAAAATCATTACATCGGATCGAAATTTGCACTACTTCCAGATCGCAAACTCTACATTTTCATGACTTTTTTGGAGTGTCTTTTTTTACTGGGATGTTAAACGAAAATTATGACATTTGAATATTGAATAAATAAATATAAAAAAAATTAATAATAAATTTCAAATTAATAAAAAAGTCTAAAATTATAATATTGAAGGGTAAAATCTGCGAACGTAGTAAATAATGAAAAACCTTAAGCGGCCCGTACACTACAACAGGTTGCTCGCGCAATCAAGCGATTGAACAATCATGCTCGAACCATATAACATACCAGCAAGCTGAATGGTAACAGGGTCATACACTATACTATGGGCATTTTGTGTGATGGTACGTTTTGCTGTAGCGATGTCAAGTAGGAACTTGATATTTTGCAAATTATGTTCCAACAAATGATATTTTTTAAATGTATGTTTATTCCATGACAACTTTCCTCAACTGAGCTAATTTCACCATATACACAGAGAAAACAGATTCGTTGAGACAACCGAATTTGTTGCCAATCGAATTTTGGCGGTTGCACCAACTATCATATAATTCTGGTATGACGACTGCAATTTGATTGTGGTACCCTATATTTTAATTATAACCCTTAACCAAATAGTTGCAGCAACAGAAAAAATTGGTTACCAGTATGGATTTTGAAATAAAAGTTATTCTTGCTACCGAAAATATGGTTAGTATAACTAAAACAATATCATAATTGGTACCTGTGAAAGAAAAATTGGAATTCCTTGCTGAAATAAAATAAGCAAAAAACGCAAATAAAAATACACAATTTAAGAAATTTATTATTTAACATATTGCCATAAGTTTATTTTAATTGAAATTTATTTATTTGGTGAAGCATGTCTATATGCATTTCTTCAACCACACATTTTAAACAGCCACAAACCTGTTATCTTATGCACAGACTTTCAAAAACCATTTGAGAATTCATAAATCATAATATCTTTGAAAGACAAAAAAGTTAATTTTTAATTTGCTGGTACGAGTAAAAACTCAACCTATGATATGTAACTCAACCTCTAGTTAGTTGCAGCAACTGATAATAAGTATTTATTTTAACCTTAATATAGAACGACAATTTTTTAGTTGCCAATACCAAAAGTTGGTAGTAAAATCCAATTCATAATATTTTATTCGGTTGTGTTAAACAATCAGTTAATTAGTCATGACAAAAGCATACGCTCGGTTGATGCAATCAATTTAAGAATTGTCAGAATCATATCTTTATTACAATTATGCCCTAATGGCAATGAACACGAATTGTTTTTTGGATTAATAGAAAATTGGTAGCGTGAACTGAAATATAGTTTATGCAAATGATATTTTATTGACAAAACCATTTTCCAACCAATCTTTTTTCAGGGTGTACTTACTACACCAGCAAGCTGGTACCATCAGCAAAATATCAAACTATACATATTTCACATCGCTACAGGAAAATATACAATCGCACAAAATTCCCATACACGACCAAACCAATGGCACTAACATTGATTTCGCATGCATGCTGTTGTACTCAGTTTCTAGCAGAGCTTGATCTTCGATTGTTTGCGGAAACTTTACTTCACCACCGAAATGAGCTTTTATCAAAAATGTCACAAATGGCATCAAGAAGCTATTTGAAATGTGTTTTTGTTATCCTCCATGGGCATACAATAACAATTATAAAACTTTTCTAATGTGGACTCCTATAAAGAAAACAGATTGCTTTTTTAGCTTTATCTATATGTCTCGTTTAATAAATTCATTTCGGCGCTGCTTCAACCAAATTTATATAAGTACGTATGTACGTACATATGTTACATAAATATCTTCTACCATTTCCAAATTAGTTTCTTGTTTAAAGTTTGTAATTTTGATTATTTTCGTTTAAAATTTCTGTCACAATTACTATGATTGTATACATTCCTAGTCTTTATTTTAAACATTTATATAAATACAATTTTGTTTTGGGAATCGGAAATTTTAGTCTTTAGTCACAATGTTAAAGTTATGACTATTTTTCAGTCACAATACTTTCTGTGAATAGGCATGTTAATTTTCGTCAACGAATATATGTATACAGGACCTTTTTCTAGTGCTTCAAAACATTAATTTTCTGCCAATTTTTACACTTTTCCTTTCTTACAAATATACATACAAATGATAATAAGGATATTGTTTTAAAAACTTACTTGGTTCGAACTTTTTCTTAACTCCAAACTTTCTAAAGCGCTTACTGTCATGATATACATATATAAATTAGTATTTTTCATTTATTTTTTAGTTTTCTGTGTTATTAATTATTCAACGTTAGAGTCCCCCTAATTCTTTTGTGCTTCAGATACTACGTTTATACGCGCACTATTTGCAAATAAATTAACTCACTGTTTATACGGCATAGCAAAAGTACACAAACTTGGTAGCACTTCTATAGAAAGTTTACTTATGTTGACAAAAAAATAGTGTAAAATGCACAAAATATCAAATAATTATTTGTTTTAATTGTTATTATTTGCTTCTATCAATGTTTTTTGTACAATATTTATCCATTTATTGTTTTTTCTTATGAAACATTTGTAAGCGTGGCAACCTTTTCCATTTTATTTGCAAATAGTGCGTTAATCGTGAATAGTTTTCTGAATTAGTAAGTCGCAATAAAAACAATAATATGGCAACAATTTCCTGTTTTATTTGCAAATAAGCCCTGCATATAAACGTAGTAAGAGTTCGTGTGCAGTTTACTTTAAATTATAAAAAAGCAACTTTGTGTACAATTTTTCACTCTTCTTGTCACTCTTCTGTTGTCTTCATATTGCATCAAGCAGTTGTCGCTCATCTCGTCGTCAGTAAGCCCTTGTAGTACATATTTTCATTATCTTATCTGAAATTAAATACTCAAACGCAATAAATTGTACAACCTTTTCAATATTCTTATTTCCAAGTGTGTTTTATAGACGAAAAATCATTGAGTTTCTTGCAAATGGTACTACAGGGTAGAAAACGTATGAGAATTATTTGGTAATCGCTTGATATGAGTAGACAAAAACAATTTTAAGCAAATTTGCGACATGATATTGAAATTGAAATTATTGCAAAACATACATACACATACATACATACATATGTATGTATGATATTGACATACATACACACAGAAAAACTTCAACTTAAAATCAACTTAAACCAGGTTAATATAATCTTTTTCGGCAATGATTTTGCTTCATATGTGTTTCATGTTAATCTAACATGATTTATAGTAACCTTATTTTACGTTGATTTAACGTTTCTGTACTTTTAAAATCGAAATGAAGAATCATGTTGAATCCAAGTTATTTCAAGTTGGAACAACATGAATTTAATTAAATGTAGTATAGTAATTGTATTTTATTAATTATTTACTTACTTGTGGTTGACATAGACATCAGAAAAATGTTTGTATATAAATTGGCTTCCCCGTACAAGATTTGAACTCGGAACTCATCGCATGGTAGTTAACATGCTTACCCCTGCAGGTACAACAACTTTAGATATTCTTAAGATACACACTAATATGTACCATCTTAAATTTAATTTTGATTTAACACTATTTTTTTTTTTTTTTCTTTCTAGGACCAGCACTCAGGGGATAACCCCTACTCATGCAATGCATTGTGCTAGAACAAGGAAAATAGGTTATAGGGAAGGAGGATAGAGGGAGTAGTGTTTGTGGACATTTGATTTAAACTTTCCCACGCTGGTAGTGACAGGAAAGACCTCCGCAGGTAGTTGGTTCCACATACGTACAGTTTCGGCTAAAAAAGGAATTCTCTCTGTAATGCGTAGTGCGATTCATTGGCCAATCGACCACAAAGGGATGTGCCCTGAATGAGGCACGGGTTGTACGTATAAATGTGCGGGTTTCAGGAACAAGTTCCCTAATTTCATTAGAACACATTCCGTTGTAGTAACGATAGAACAATGAAATGCACCCCACATTGCGTCGATGCTCCAATGAATCAATAGAATTGGATATCCTACTGTCACCGATGAGCTTCTTCGCCCTCTCTGCACGCGGTCGAGCAGCCCCAAAATAGACTTTGAAGCGCCGGCCCATACATGAGAGTTGTATTCCATTTTCGGTCGGATATAAGTGGCATAAATAGTAAGGAGATCAGATGGGGTGAAATATCGTTTGCACCGTTTCAAAAAGCCGAGGCACTTGAATGCTTCTTTTGCAATTTGAAAAATGTGGTCAGTCCATCGAACATCACACTGTATTTTCATGCCAAGAACATCAAGAGCGTCTGATTCCTTAATACTTATACCTCCCATAGTTACAGAGGCAGCAGCGCTTTCGGTCATGCGTCTATGTGTAACCATGCAACACTGGGTCTTACGGGCGTTAAAGCCGACCCTGTTCGCATGACCCCATTCAGAAATTTTTACTAAATCATGGTTTAAAGTCTCATTCATTATTTGTCGCATAGCCTCAACCTGCGGCAGGCTAGGTCTATTGCTGAATGAGAAAGAATGGCAAATGCTACTGTCATCCGCGAAAGAATAGATAGGGTTGAAAGTTTTACAGAGAAGGTCATTTAGAAAGATAAGAAATAGAGTCGGTGAAAGGACGGAACCTTGCGGTACCCCTGAATTTAACTTGAACTCATTTGATGAGGTCCCATCTATAACAACTTTTATAGTGCGATCCCTGAGGAAACTCGATAAGAATCGAGCGAAGTTATCACCGACACCAAAGGCAATACATTTTGACAAAAGTGCACCATGCCACACTTTATCAAACGCCTTGGAGATATCTAAAGCCACCACCTTACTTTCGCCAAAATGGTGGATTGAATTACACCATTTCTCCGAGAGGAGGGCAAGTAGGTCTCCCGTAGATCGGCCTCTTCGAAATCCATACTGCCGGTCGTTGAGTAAGCTGTTGGACTCCAGATACCTTACAAGATGGAAATTCACCATACTTTCCATTACTTTGGAAAGTGCAGAACATATTGCGATTGGGCGATAATTTTCAGGGTTAGTAGCTTCTCCTTTTTTAGGGATTGGCGTAACATTAGCAATCTTCCAACACACTGGAAACTCACCAACATGGTACAACGTGCTGAAAAGGTTAGCTAATGGACGTGCTAGCGTCGAAGAGCACTGCTTCAAGACCAGTGCTGGAATGCCATCCGGCCCGGGAGACTTATTTATGTTGAGTTCCGACAAAACCCTTTTTACTGCCCGAGCTCGAAAGAATATCTTAGGCATAGTAGTGGATACTCTCTCTAGCATAGGAAGAGGCTGATTGCTTTCCGGCAAGTAGGAATTACTTGCGAATATTTCAGCTAGTAGGTTAGCTTTATCAGCCGGGTCAGTGAATATTAGGTCATCCTTTAAAAGAGTCGGAATTGAGGAACTAGCATTATTCTTTACTCTTTTAACGAATGACCAGAAGCTTTTACTACCCCGAGGGGCAGCAAGAACTTTAGCACGGAGACGATTCTCGTAAAGAGCTTTTTCACGCCTCAGTACTTTGGCACACGAAGATCTCGCCCTTTTGCGTAGCAAGTCAGTATCGGCATTTTGATTACTTCGCCAAATACTGAATGCTTCCTCTCTAGATCTGACTGCATTTTTGCATGTCTGATTAAACCAGAGTTTCTCTTTGGGCTTAATCGGAATTTGTTTTGATGGTATGAAAGCTTTCATGCCCATCAAAATTATACTTTCGACCATTTTGGCCATGGCATTGACATCATTGTCTAGGAAACATAGCTTCCAATTAAAATGCCGAAAAAATTCATTGAGCTGAGCCCAACGGGCCTTTTCGTAGCTGTATTTTAGTCGTTTCGTAGCTGCAGATGAAACACTATGAAGTGCTGAAAACGAAAAGGAGGCCGAAATGGTACAGTGATCTGAATTACCGAGAGGTGCATTAACATTTACTTCATACTTATCAGGGTGTGAAGTGAGAAAGAGGTCGAGTGTATTTTGTTGGTGCCCTTCAACACATGGAATGTGTGTTGGTTCATTCACTAGTTGCACTAGATGGTTATGTGCTGCGAACAACTCAACATATTGGCCTTCCGTAGTTGTACGGCTCGAATGGCGAAGCCAACTTGAATTGTGAACATTGAAATCACCAGCAATAACGATTTCACTGTTCGGACAACTCTCTAGGATCTTCGATATGGAGTCAGAAAGGGCATCGAAGCCAGAAATGGTAGTATCCCTTTCTGCGTTTGGACTTCTGTAAACAAATCCGAAATGCAAACAGTGTGCCCTGATTTGGAATTTAACCCAGAGACAGCTAAATTCAGCATCAGATATGCCTAGTGATTGCTGGCATTGGTACACAACTGTATTGCGAATGTACATTGCAAGTCCGCGATGAAAATTAAAAAGAGATAGTAGGTGATAACCAGGTATCTGAAAATCCTGTGGATCAGCATTCTCAGACACCTGGGTCTCACATAAGGCGAAAACATCCGGCCGATGGAGACAAATGTGTGCATACACAGAGAAAAAATTCGATCTTAGACCCCGTATGTTGCAGAAATCAATTTTGAATTTATCTGTCATAGCAACACGGGAAAATCCAAATCAAATGTTATATGTTATATCTGCGATACTGACTCCAGTCACGTTAATCACTGTTGTAATGACTGCCCAGTGATCAGTGTTATACCTTCATCACTAAGCAGTCCACCAGCAGCCAACGGAAAGGCGCCAGTATCACAGAATTACATTAGTTTTGTGATATGATATGATATTGATCATTTAACATACAACTTATTTGAAAAGATTTAGTTTAAATTAAAAAAATATAAAATGCTTTCACTTGAAGAGTTTAAGTTAAAAAAAAATACAAAATACTTTGACTCAACTCCAGGATTCGAACCTGCGACCCTCCGACTGCAAGGCTGGTACACTGCCTACCAGCCAGCAGCAGTTTGTCGGCTGTTTACAAACATCAAAAAAAAAAAAAAAAAAAACAACAACAATAAAAAAACAACCTACACAACTAAGCACAAAAGTGTATTGCAGCTATGAACAAAGCAAATACGCACCAACCCACTCAAACAACATATTATTTCTTGTAAATTTAATGTGATTTGAATGAAGTTGAATTAAACTTTTTGCACGTTGATTTTACATTGGTATTTTTTCTGTGTGTATACATACATATGTATATCAGATTAGATTGAACTTGAAGCAAATAGTGTTTGATTGCAATAAACGTTGAAGCATATTTACAACATTAATATTTGCCTGTTATTGGTAACTTAAGTAAAAACTATCTATATATATATATATATTCATATACAAATATGAAATGAAATGAAATGAAATGAGAAATAAATACGTTAGCTAGCATATATAAAAAGATACATACATACAAGTGTGCTCAAAATTAAAGGATGCCTTCGCTATACATCTACTCGTATTTTTATACAGCCTTGTTATAGTTTTACAATAGTTCTTACACAAATTCTCAGAGCAGCTGAGGTTATTATGATAATTAAAAATCTGCTCAAATAGTGTGCAACCTTGCATGAAATTCATTTATGAATGCGTGCAAACGTACTTACGAGTATGTTTGTATTAGTACCGCCGGTTGACAAATAAAGTCCCAGCTGGAATATATTCATTAAGCTAATGGCATCTAATGACTAATAATGCCGTTCTTACGAAAAATCTTAGTGTTGTAAGTGTTTACCAGAAAAAAAAAAAAGAAACATAGTGACTTATTTTATTAAAAAGACAAGAAAAGTTCCTTTTAAAAAAATTCGTACGATAAGTGAACGTGGTGATTTTAGTTTCAATATTACTTTGTTTCAACGTCAACATAAATTCAATAAAAAATTATCACTCTATTTATCCCTAATGTGAACATATCAAATGCACATCTCTAAATGTATGAATTAGCTGCTAGTTTTGTTGTTAGTTTTTAACCAGAAGTTTAATAAAAATGAAAAATTGTTTTTATTTGTGAGATAAATTAAGACTCCATGGAAGGCACAACAATTTCAGGTGTTTATACTTCAGTCAGTGAAATATATTCTATCCTCACTAATCCATTATCCACGTTTTTCCACAGGACACCATGAATTGCTTCCTCAGGGTTCAGAAGTTTCTGAAATTGGAGAAGATTTCCCACAGCTTCCTCTTAAATCTCTTTCCACCACATTCCTTTTTTGTTTGGCTCTACCGCCAAACATGTTAAAAAGTTTACTTTCATGTTGCAAGAGAATTTAATAATTTTCCTCCCATTATTCTTTTAAATTACTGGAAACAGTTCCCCTGTAAAAATCCCACTATAACAGATGGATTCTTCTGCAACTCTTGCACTAATTTCTAAAAACTAAGTTCCAGTTGTTATTTTAAATTTTTTCGTTTTTTTATTACTATTTGCATCAAATCAACACAATATGTTATTAAAAGTTGCAACACAATATCGCTGTAAAATTTGTTTGTTGAATGCAAATCAGATTTATTATTATAATTTAAAAGAGTTATTCTGTAAGAGCGTGAAGTAATTATCTTAGAAATTGTTTGACTTATTGTTTGACATAATGTCTAAATCAAAAGCTATGAATTTTTCATTCCGGGCTAAAACTGCTACAATTCTATGCATGGTTAAAAGAGAAAAAAGAATGTTTGTTAAAATATTTTACTAGCTTTTGACACAATACCAGGGAGATTAGAATGTTTTTAGAAAAAGGACAACATTTGCTTTCTATTCTTGTTGATATGGCAACATAGCCAAAATTATTTTAAATCTAACAAAAAATGTTTAACATTTAAAAAAGTTAAATTAAAAAAGGAAATGTGCAAAGTCAATTATGTCTGTCTGACTGTCCACAATTATAAAAATACTTACATATTATTTTCGTTTTGCTCATATAAAACAATTGCCATTTGCAGAAACGAACAAATACATTCTCGTATATTTATATCACTTGATAATAACTTGGTGAGGCCAGGAATCCAAACAGGCAATGAAGGTGTTGTTGAGTGTATCTATAGGCTCTTTCAGTAAGAGCTTCCTATTTTTAAATTTAAATAGTAATAACAAAGTGTGTCTGTGAGAAAAAAAAGTAGAACATTGTGTGTGTGTCATTACTCTGGATTAGTAAGAAGCAAAATGGCCAGGTTTGAACTGCAACGTATTAGTAGATTTTTATTGAAGTCTATTTGGTCCGTTTAATCACAATGGACCGGATGGGTGCAAAGGAGACCGAATAAATGACAGCTTAACAGACAGCTGCGGCTATATGGCCGCTATCAAATGTCAAATTTCGAAAGTCTCTGGTGGAAGGCCTTTTATTATTCCTTGTTGCAAACACGATAAAAGTAAAAACTTAAAATCAAGTGAATTGAGCAAGTCGAGTATTTGTAAATATTTATTTGTTTTTGCTTTTTTTTTTTAATTTTATCTGTATGTGCACGTCAGTTGAAACATAGTCGTACACAAGTTCATTATATGCGGTCAAAGGTAAACGTTTGTCCGGTTTTTTGGGTGCAACCATCCCAGCAAACATGCTTTATAGTTATTTCAACTTGGACTTCTTTTTCCACCAACAAGAGACTGTTTTTTTATTATTATTACTATTCATACGAAATCTATGAAATTTGCATCGCTTGTGAGTGCTGTTCATGTATCAAAGATACTTAAATTTTGTATCAAAATTAATTTTAGCGGGTATACCACTTCATATTTACATATATTCCAGATGATGGCATTGTTATGCTCTCGGCATACCTGAAGTCCTTTTTTTTGTTTTTGTTTTACATCTTTCTTTTTTTTTTGATTTGGTCATTCATGAATTTTACCAATTTGTTCAGTTTTCATGCACTACTCGTAGCAGTTTCAGACGAATTACAATGTTTACAATATTGTTTTTTCTTTGTGGCTAAAAAAAAAAAATGTTTTTTAAATTGTGGTTCAACAATGCACAATGTACAAATCGTTGTTACCAATATTCGATATTGCAATCGAAGTCTATTATAAATGAAGCCAAAAACATGTATGCATGCAATTTTTGTTTCTTATTTTACTTCAGAATTCTCCTTTTATTAAAATTCACAAAACAAATAAATTCAAAAATAATACTTGTTTTCGTAGGAAAATGTAGTTGCAAAATATTTTACCAAACACACGCACTCACTCGTTTGTCCGTTTGTATGGATGATGGCCATCACTTTAATTTGTTAAATTTTCTCTATATACATAAATACAGTATGTCGAGAATGAGTTTTCAAATTAAGGAAAATTAACCTTTAAAATAATATCATAATAACCGTAAACTCTTCACAATTATTAAGATCTGTATATATCATTAATTTGAAAAAGAAGAATTTTATATCTTTAGTATTTGGTATGATCAACCCAAGTCAGGGTAGGGTTTTAAATTAGCACAATGTGTAGATAACGCAGTTTTCTGTGAATAAGCTTTAAGATTTAAGATTTTAAGTTTATTTTTTGTCGTACCTACATACAATAATTAAAATATGTAAAGAAATATAAAGCAAAAAGGTCGAATAAAAACTATTGTCAATAAAGATTTTTTTTATTAATAAACTTGAAAGTGTTTAAATACGTTCAATGTGCAAAATCATTCTTGACAAACTGTTTATATAAAGTTGTTCTTTCCTTTTTTGTGGGCGGTATGTGTTTAGTCGACCGTTGCAATTTTTACATCTATTTTATTTAATTGAAGAAGGAATGACCTGAAAGAATTGATTGTGCCGCTGTACACTGGTTAATTAATGGTATAGAGTATTAAAGAGGTCCAGTAAGTAACCCTAAAGTTTATTACTCTATTGCAGGATTGCAGTTTTAAATATTTTATTAGAAAAATTATTTTAAGAAAAAAAAATTTTTTTTTTGTATTTGTATTGCAATGTGAGACAAGTAAGATACGAATGCAAAATAAAATCTACAATTAATCCTTTTCATATATGTACATAAGCGTGTGTATTATGTTTTTGAATAATTTTGATCGGTAGCCTGCTGTGGTCTATGTGTTTAATCCTTAAAAAAACTCGCTTGTTTTCTTCTGCTGTTTTGCTGAATAAAATTCTCACTTTAATAATTATAAAACTTTTTTTTAATTTCATTAGATTTTTTTCTTTCATACATATAAAGGACTCACTCAATTTATTAACCTCTTTCAATCTCATATCCTGCCCATCCCCCCAGTAGCCCATTTTATTTTTAACTGGTTTCATTGTTAACAACGAAACCAGATAATCCTTAAACATAATAAGTTTATAATACAATGATGCTGGATGTTGTTTGTGCATAAATTGCCAACACTCGTAATAATTTTCAAATTATCACGAAACCTCACAACTGCAAAAAAAATATAATAATAAAAGTTCACCAAAAAAAATTAAGAAAATAAAAAAAAATTAAAAATGAAATAATATACAAATATGAAGTTCGTTCGTACAGCAGCCGCACCAATTTTTATAGCCACATATTTATGTACGTGTAAATGTATGTGCATATTTTTGGTTATTTTTTTTTAAATAAATTTCATAAAAGTTTTTGTATGGTGTCGTATAGTAGAGAATTGTACTTGAGTATATTAGCATATAACAACAGACAATTCTGCCACCAGCATCAGGATCCGACTCAGCTTTGAATTCAGTGGTACGGGCAGAATTATAATTTAAAGTGCCACCCATTATTAAAACAACTATTATTGCCCTCCTCTCGCTCTTCAGATGAAACTTCGGCTTACAAAATATTTTTTCATATACATTTTTTAAATACTCGTATTTTTTGTTGTTGTTGTATGTAATTTTATTCAGTTGTAGTACTCGTACAAATAGTAAAACCAGGCATTATTTTCAAGCAATCACACCCAGCATATTTCAGAAAGTGTAATTACGTATGGTGTACATTTATTATTCCTCCTTTTAGTGTTATTTTTAACTTTCAATTTGTTTTTTTTACAGACGGTGAAAACATGTGAGTGTGAAAGATAAATAGACATTTTAGGACAAATAATTTTAAAACTGATAATAACTCGCAGTATATCAGAATATTATTTTGTAAAAAAAAAGTAATAATTAGGACGACATCGTTAAAATAAATTAAAAATATGTAAAATTTCTATATTGCATTAGACTTGCCCTCTTATTCTTTAACTCGAGTTTCTGGTTGGAAAAAAATGGAACTTATTTAACAGATATTTTAATGAAAAGATTATTTAGTATTAAATTATATTCGTTCTCTGCTGCACCACGAACCAGTCGCTGTTTCCAGTAAAATTTCGTTTCATATATCCAATTGAAAACTTTAAATCTCCAAAGCGAAACTTTATTTTGATATAGTTCTTCATGTTACAGACAATAATCCCTCGAAATATTTTCCCTTTTCCCCAAATTGCAATCGTGAATAATTTTTCCCCAGAAATGTGTTCCCTTTCTTAATTCTCCTTATCGTGAATAATATTTTTCACATGGATTTTCTTCATTTTCCCTTGGTTTTGTTCAGTCGAACTGAATTAATACACTGCGTAATTTCAATATTATTTTTAATTATACGTAATTATTTTCAGGACAAGATCGGTAAATAACGTCCACGATTAATAACGATAATTCTCTGCAAAACCTTTTTTCATTGTACATGAATCTCTTTCGTTCACATGTAGGAAATTTTATGCATTGTATTTTTTTCCACTGCGACTAGAATATTTAAAAACACAACCTTACACCTAATAAAAACATTTCACCTGAAACCCAAAATATGTGTATTTCGTATTAATAACACTGTACAACAAAATAACATTTTTTGGCTGTCCTTTAGATAAAATTACGCGGACTATATGGATTTCGATGCGTTAAATTCAAATCTGCTGTCAGTTTTGCTCTATCACGTAGAGATTTTTTTTTATGGGCGTGGCTAATTTTGGCCCCTAAATTAGTCGGCCATACTAATATATTTTACTATAACTCGAAAACCGCTATTTCGTTTTTAATTGATAATAAACCAAAAGACGCGCCACAAAATTTTGTTAAAAAATAATAATAATCATTTTTTACCTATCTTTTATGGTTTCGGAGTTATTCAGAATTTAAAAAAGAAAAAAGTTTTTTTTATGCAAAAATCGCGTAATTTTTTTAAATGAAAATTACAATAAAAAAATCAGAAACTCACAAGTTTCATATTTTTTACATTTGTCTTAAAACTACATATCCTAGGAATAAAACAAGCTATAAAACGTGAAAATCCAGCAATAAAAAGGGCCCGCAATGCCCTTTCATTACCAGATGTCAGTGATGGGAAATGAGATTTGCATTTCGGTATCAAAAACAAATTTTCTTAGTACTTTTTTGATCCCGAGAGTACCAAAAATTATAATATTTCTTATTTAAATTTTATTAACAAAAAATTATAAGAAATTCATTTACAAAAAAAAGGAACACATAGGTACAAATTTACAAAAAGGTGTAGCCTGGATTAGACTTAATACTTTTGGAACATAAAGCTTGCCTCCGTATTCCATAGCTCGCTAAAGCTAAAGCCAAATTCGACCGCTAAAATGTTGAACAAATAGAAAATTTAAAATTTTTGGCGATGACATAAAGCAATAAAATTTCGGCGAATTACATTTTTAAGCCATTACCTGATTTATCAATACCCGTTTGAAAATTGCATTCGTAGCCGAAAATTAGATTTAGCTTTAGCGAGTTACAGAATACGATGGCTGTTGATTTATATTTTGTTTTCATGAAATTTTGGTAAAAGAAAATCCTTTCGACATTTACAGCGGAGTGAGGCATGGATAAAATTCCGTAAGCTACTCTCGATATATCAGGAAACATGTATTCATCTAATGCGTTTTTATATAAGCCAGTGCTCTATATTGGTTGTTAATATTTCAAATTATTTTTCTTTTCTTTTTTTTCTTTTCCCTGGTAACATTTTAATTAAAAGTGGTATAATGATATTGGTTTAACAGATAAAATACTTTCAGGGGGAAACTTACTAAACCAAACTAACATTTTATTGTCAAAGTCCACTTTTGCCCTTAGAACTTAATATAAACTTTTTAAAATTTTCTTTAAACTGATTTCAATAGATCAACTTCTGTGCCACATAAAATATCATTGAATGAAATATTGATATTTAATTGTGGTTACACTTTTCTAAAAGATCTTTACTAATAAAGCTTCTTTCTATTTGTCGAAAAAACAATTTAATTCTTGGCAAAATATATGCATGCGCGAGTCTTCTGACTGCATTTCTAAGTTGCCCGTGAGAGTATCAAATTTCTTAGGGGAGTACTACGGTACTTTTTCATGTCAAACAGTATAAAAAAAAGTACGATCGTACCAACTTTCCCATCACTGCCAGATGTAAATGTGACTGCATTTAATGCATTACACACATTTTTCCATTTTTAGGTACCTGCTTTAAATTGTGAATAAAATCAAGATTTATTGCTGGATTTTCACGTTTTATAGCTTGTTTTATTCCTAGGATATGTGGTTTTAAGAAAAATGTAAAAAATATGAAACTTGTGAGTTTCTGATTTTTTTATTGTAATTTTCATTTAAAAAAATTACGCGATTTTTGCATAAAAAAACTTTTCTTTTTTAAATTCTGAATAACTTCGAAACCATAAAAAATAGGTAAAACATGATTATTAATATTTTTTAACAAAATTTTGTGGCGCGTCTTTTGGTTTATTATCTATTAAAATCGAAATAGCGGTTTTCGAGTTATAGTAAAATATATTAGTATGGCCGACTAATTTAGGGGCCAAAATTAGCCACGCCCATAAAAAAAAATCTCTACGTGATAGAGCAAAACTGACAGCAGATTTGAATTTAACGCATCGAAATCCATATAGTCCGCATACTTTTATCTAAAGGCTATTTTGGCTGTTGTACAGTGTAATTAATTTTCCCGTTTTTAGGGTTCCGTACACCAAAGGTGAAAAAGGAACCCTATTGTTTTCGCTACGCTGTCCGTCTGTCCGTCTGGCCGTCTGTCCGTCTGTCCGTCTGTCCGTCTGGCCGTCTGTCCGTCTGTCCGTCATAGGGTATTTTCTCGAGAACCGTAAGAGCTACGGACCTGAAATTTGGACAGAGTGTGTAGACCCTTGGCCGCTACAACAACAAATACATGAGAGTTGGAAATTAAAGGGTGTGCCAAAACGAGCAACGAAAAATTTTAAAATCCCATGTAATATACATACAATTGTATGTATGTATGTATATTACATGGGACCCTTGGCCGCTACAACAACAAATACATGAGAGTTGGAAATTAAAGGGTGTGCCAAAACGAGCAACGAAAAATTTTAAAATCCTATTTAATATACACACAATTGTATGTATATGCACTTGAAATTTGTAAAGTTCGTGTATTTTTATACAGACTACAACAACTAACAGTAAAATTAAAAAAAATTTAATTAAAGGGTGTACCATCAGTTAATGTAATTTCGACTATGTAATTTTGAAAACTTGCTGTATCTTGGAAACCGTAAGAGCAAACTTCCTGAAATTTTCAAAAACGGTAAAACAAAAAAATCTCAAAATTATAAAATCGCCAAACCGAAAAAAAATCGTTAAAATAAAAAAAAAATCGCCAAAACGAAAAAAAGCACCAAATTAAAAAAAATTTCTAAATCGAAAATAAATCGCGAAAAACCGAAAAAATCGCCAAAATGAAAAAATCGCCAAAATGAATAAAATCGCCTAAATGAAAAAATCGCCAAAATGAAAAAAAAAAAATAAAAAAAACACTATTTCAGCTGAAAAAACGTAAAAAACGCTGTATTAAAAAATGCTCAAAGCCCAACGTACGGAACCCTTCGTGCGCGAGTCAAAGTCGCACTTTACTGAATTTATTTACATTCAGTAATGAAAATGAATGAAATGGAATGAAAATTTCATGGGAACAAAAATTTCACATTTTATGTGAATGAGTTTTTCTCCGTATGCCTGATGGTATGGTGGGTAATAAAGAATTAGAAAATAAGAAAATCTCTCTTGGTATTTCATTCCGCCTTGCATATAGGGGACAACACTTTATGCGTATTAAAGTTTCTAAATGTTTATCAGCGTAGCGATTTTGACTTTTAACTTCAATATGTCGTGCCATAACCGCAAAAAAAGCTAAAGCGACATAATATTTGAATTTAATGTTCAAATGTACATTATACTCGTAGGTGGATCCAAACGTTGACTATAGTTCTAAAATCTCTTATTTTTTTTGCCTTTGGGTATCTGGTGAAGTAGGTTTTCATAAGGATAAAACATCATCCGTTACAATTTACTTGCTTGCATTCGCTTAAGTATATTTTGCAAAACTTCCAAGCAAACTGCATTGAATTGATTTATTTGGAATGCAATTAAAGTACGTTCTTATACTCTAAAGAATCTTCATTAAAAAAAAGAAAGAAATAAAATAAAATTTAGCTACAAAAATAAACAAAATTGTTAAAAAGAGTAACCACAAAAATGCATGAATATTTTTCCAAACTTCAAAATGAATATTTGTTAATTATGCAACAACCATGTTTTTAATAAAAATAGCAAAACAACATCAAGAAGAACAGCAGCAGCACAGCACATTCACAGAAGTAAAGCTGGAAGCTTAAACATATTCAGTAGAGATATTATACTTGAAGCTGTGGTAGAGACTATAGATGTATGTGTGTGTGTGTGTGTGTGTGTGTGTGTGTGTGTGTGTGTGTATGTGTGTATTTGATTGCAACTATAAGAGAGGTTGTGAAACAGTTACTTTTTTTCCAAAGGAAAAATACCACTGCTGTTGAAGCATATTTTTTAATGTAATTTTTTTTTTTTGTTCACAAGTTGTTTTGTATTTTTTTTTTTTTTTTTTTTGGATTTTGTGAGTCTCGTAGCTCCATGGTATTTGCGATAAAAATATAATGTTACATTATTTTGCATAAACAGTTTTAGATAACTATGCGCTCGAGTTTGTAAATAAATTGTCGAAATTCCCCCGATAGTTTCGTTTATTTTTGGGTTCTGAATTTCAGTAGGTTCTAATGGCTGACTGCTTGCTTCCTTCTTTACTGGTTCTATTTTGTTTGTTTGTTTATTTGGAATATTCCACAACTTTATATAAAAAAGTATGTTTATTTATACATTTGCTAATGTTTGTGTGTGTATGTGTGTGTGTGTGTGTGTGTGTGTGTGTGTGTGTGTGTGTGTGTATGTATGCATCTGTTTGTGTAGAAAGTAAGCACATAACGAGTAGATTACTTTTCTCAAAATTTAAAAGTATGTTACTGTATTTGCCATACTACAGACTTACATAAGTATTTATTTATGCAAATACGTTTTAGAGTTTAAGAGAGGTTTGTATTATTCTTGCAAATATGTGTAACTAGGAGAGTATGGTTGAGTGAGTTCCTCTGGCTTTGGTGCTGTTATTAAATTATTATTTTTATGAAAATAGTTTTAAACTCCAAAATACGTTGTTTGTTACTCGTATTGTAAAGATGCATTAAATTAGAAATGATACAGTTGAATTTCATAGTTTTTTGGGCTTTTACGTTATGTTGTGATATAAAATCAAATTCTTCACAAATCTTGTGAATTTATAAAAACTTATTTAGATTTTTAATTGAAACTTGCATCTTACATTATGCTTTTGCAAGCTTGGAATTGATATAAGAAAATAGCTAAGTGTAATGGCATTTGCTATCGAATGTAGCTTTAAAATGTTGAATTCTACTGAAATACACAGTGCTGGAGAAAATAATGCGCAAATAATTTTTAACATAAATTTTTAAAATATTTTGTTTTTATTTTTATGAGTCAAAAAAAGTACATACGAAGACTTAAAAAAATAGGGAAAATAAAGCTGTGCTCCTAAAAAAATCATATTTATAATTTCTTTCGCAACAGATGTTGCTTTCCAATACATAACCTTTTAGGGGCCACTCAGACTAGTATACTTGTTATTAATACATGTCAAAAATTCAAATAATACGTGCAAGTGTGCGATATTGTGAATGAAAAATGTCATAACGAATGGTAAATAATACGATAAAAATTTGACATCCCATAATACTTGAACATTTTTTGAAAATTTTCTAAACGATAATACTTTTCATCTGATCAGAGTTGCATAGTGACAAAATCCAAACTGTCAAGTCTTCTGTTTCGACGCGGATGTCGTGCCGTCGCTTACGGTATATGTCCTCGTCTTAAACCGGATATTAATATTGAATATGCTTATCGTATTGAATAATTTTTCGTGTCAGGCATGTCTAAAAGTTAACGAAACTATCGTATTTTCTTTGTATTTATCTTATTTAAATCAACTACTTTAACCGCCGCACAGTGGGTTGAATCAAACCCAAAGCTGCTATTAATTCAGGGAAAGGTGGAAAATTGTTTTTTAATTTTTTACTGGGAAAATGTATGCCTTACTGATTACAAAAATGTATTTTTGAAAACATCGGATTTTTTTTTTATTTTTGTTTTTTATAAAAGATAAAATATGTATTTAGGAATTATTTTTATATAAATTATGGACAACAATTACAATCTACATCAATGATGCGCACACAATGCCCCCGGGGGCCGAACACTTTTCGCGATTTACACATACACAACAGGAATGTTGACGAAGCGCACTGCAAAGAGTACAAAAGTTATAATTTTATTCAGTTGTATGCCAAATTTTAAGCAAGAAGGTTGATGTCGCTTGATTTGTTATGATGCAACAACAAAATACATAGTTGAGATTACAAGTTAGAGAAAAAGAGAAGAACAACTGAGTATTTTTATGATTTTTGTTCCAGCATTTCAATACACTTGGAATAATTGTATGTTTACATATTAACCATTTTTTATTATTTTGAAATGTGGAAGGTATATTATGAGAAAAAATTTTTATTTTCACTAAACATATTTAATGAAGCTGAGTGCCTTGTATGCAATCAAAAATTAAAAAATAAGTGCATACAGTTTTAAGCGTCATTATGAAAGTCGCCATTTAGAACTGTGTAGTTTGTCAGGGGAGGACAGAGATAGGCTTATAACAAAATTATAAAAGAATTTGGAATTGAAAAGTAATGAAGCTTTGCGTGATTGTAAAATCAATGCAAATACCGCAACATGCAGCCAACTAAAGGCTACATACCTAATTGCCTTAGGTTTAGCAAAAAAGGGGCGGCGTAAAACAATCATTCGTAATTGAACTTATTTTTTATTTCCACCTAATCTTTTTCATGGATATAATATTTAATTTTTTTAATGCTTCATTCATACTTCAGTTCATGTTATTAATTAAACATAAAAAATGTTGTATACAAATACATTATTCAATACATTTAGCAGCAAATTTCTCCCAGTGCACTCACCACTACACACACATTTTTAAGCTGTTTCTCTTTGTGGACAACGCTGATCTACATTGTCTCTTTCACTATAGTCATCACTATCATCATGGTCATCATCATAATTATCAACAAACAAGTAATTTCCTTAAAACTTAAATATTTAAAAAACGGCATTAATTTCGGACGATTTTTTTCTTGAATATAAAAGCTGATACTATATGCTTTATTAACACAAACTCTTAGAGCAAACAATTCGTAACATTTTTAATTCTATTCCACCAAATATTGAAAATACTCTAATTTTGTAACATTTTTAACAATATCAACAAAAATATTTTTTCAAACAAAATTTAAAGAAAACTTTCTTAACCACGCACTAAAATAGCTGAAGTTGATGGTTCCATCATAAAATTTTCACTAAATAACTTTTAAACAAAAAAAAAAAAAAGAACTCGAAATGTGTTGAATTTCAATTTTTTCACTATTAGCAAAACCACGAAAAAACGTTGTACTTGGACAGCACACTGCAGAAAAAGCAAGCAACACTAAACATTGATTTTAATCACTAGTGATGCGGAATTTTATCTTATTTTTATTCGACATAAAACTTTATTCGAAAATAATAACTTGAAAATATTAATTAATAGCGACTTTGGACTTGATTCAACCCAATGTGCGCCGTCTTGCATCAAGAGCCGGCACGACCATATCGTACATGAAACTGCTTTGCCGCCGGAAGTAAACGATTAATGTATGCATGTTAATCCTCAACAGCTGTTTGCTTTATACTTGTGTTTTTAATGTAATATGAGGTGTGATGGTGTGAACATAAAATGTAAATTTACCTTAGATTTTTTCATACTCGAAAGAAATGTCTTTAGATTTCTTTTTCGTAAAGTGTGATGAAAGTCTTTATACATGTATAATAGTCTGAGTGGCCCTTTAGTAATATAACCTTTCATTAATAGATGCTACATTTCTGCTCTCACGTGCTCTCTATCAATCACACAAATAATTTTTTAGCTCTTCAGAAAAATATTGTTTGCGCATTTGTCCCGCTGAATTCGAATTTAAGAGTAAGTGTGGAGTAAATTGCGAAAAAGTACAGCTTTCTCGATTTTTGGCAATTCACTAAAAACTTTGAGTATTTACGTGCCAAACGAACATCAGATGCAAATTCAGATTCAGCGCCTCAAAGTAAATACAAGTTGGTCGGACGGGTCAATTTTAAAGACAGTTTTTTTCACTTTGTACAGCTTCTCTTATATACAGACATTATCTGTACCAAATTTCATTTTGAGATCTACTCCGGAACGAGATTTATTAATTTTAAACACCTGTTGGAATTGTAACAAAAAAATTTAAAATTTTGCTCAGTTATTTTTCGAACACGTTTCTTTGTTAAGCTAATTAAGATAATAAGTTATTTAAGTTCATTTGCACCTATTTTTAATGAAATTTAATATTACAAGTAGTCATCGCACAATTACACTCAAAATGACATTTCCTTTTAATGTCAACAATAAAAAAAAAAATAAATAAAGCAAAAAAAAAATCGCACACACCATGCATGACTACAACATAAACCATGTCAAACGGAAATTTGTCTACGCATTTTCTATTTGACTGACTACTCGCACAAATTCATCTTTTCATTTCACACTGACATTTTGATGACGTTGACGATCATCATTTTGATGAAGATGATGATGCTCGTATGTACATATTTGTGTGTGTTGGGGATGATGGTGATGAGAACATAAACACATAAAAAAAAACATTTAACACGCATCCGTTTACATGTCCTGTATGAGCAAAAGTTGATATTGTTTTTAATTTTCAGCTTTACATTATTTGGTCGCTTCCAATTGTTTCTTTGCTTTTGTCTCCGGCTTTTTATTTTCTTTTTTTGCATTTTATATGAAATTCGGTATAATGTCTACCGGCTTTATTTGTATGCTGTCATTTAGTTATTGCTTTTGGCTTCAAGTTCGTAAAACATACACCAAAAACATGAACAGTAGTAGCGATACCATAATATATACTTCTCGCTACTTTGGTTGGCATCCTCCAGAGAGCACAAAACCAACTTCACTTCAGTTGGTTTATTTATTATTTCATACATGTACTTTATTTTGTTGGCTGGTTGTGTCGCTCAATGTGTTGCGCTGAATGCTTACTTTTAACTATTAATTATATGTACAGATGTACATATCGATGGTTTAATATAAGAAAGGCGGAACTCGAATTTTTCATATTTTATAGGAGAAGCAAATAACTGAAGAAAAACTAAAGCATTTACACGCAGAAATAAATTTTTAAGTTGCCATAAGTCCTTGATATTGAACTGTAACGTACGAAGATCTTCAAGGACCCAGTAAAAAAAATTGGAAGTCATTCTAAAAGAAGTACATTTTCATTGCTTCCAAAAAATCGATATTTTTAATTTGCCGATAGTTAGCAGAAAACCAAGTAGAAGTTTATTTTAGTCATACAAAACCTTGTAATTCCTCTCTAGTTTTAGATATTACTCACCAGAATTTTAAAAAAATCGTTTGTTTTTTGAAGAAACTTATGAACTAATTTTGGTCTAAAATTTTAAAGTTATTTGCTTAAATTTACATTAAATTACTGTTTCGCGTTTAAATTCCTATAAAAAGAAACCAATTGTTAAAATAGGTAACTATTAGCAATTTGTCCTAGATGAAAATATTATCATAGAACACAAAAAAGGACATCTTTCTTAAAATCGCTTCCAATTCGGTGACCAGGCAGCGAAAAAGAGAACTTCTTGCAATGACAACCCTATGTAAAAATCATTAGATCGGATCGAAATTTGCACTACTTCCAGATCGCAAACTCTACATTTTCATGACTTTTTTGGAGTGTCTTTTTTTACTGGGGGAGGTTACGATTATAATTTCTCTCCCAGAAAACGTTAAAAAACGCGATATTGAAAAAAATTGAGATACGCCCTTTTTGTATTAAGCCATTGATATGTGTGTGTGTGTGTGTGTGATTCTTGTTGGCCGTAGCATGTTACCATTACAAACGCATAAATTATTATAAAACCATTTTAGCGCTTGAACACAACCACACACACACACACACACACACACACATTCAATATACATAAGCAAATACCCAGCTAGCATTTGGGTGATAATTTTTGGCAGAAATATCTTATATGATTCTCTACAGATCGCTTTTGATGATTAAAAAGTGATTTATCACTTGGGCGATTGAAAGAGGATTCACTTACGATTCATCTATATGATCAAATAATGATTTCTTGAAAATAGAGGAATATCATGCAAACCGCAAAAAGGTGATTTAAATGATTTAATATGAAAATTGCTCAAAAATAATCAGCAAATCGTATCATAACTGATTCTTTGGTATGATTCATCAGTAGGGTACCATTTTCTCACAACGGGAGTATCATTTATGATCGAAAAATGAGCTCATATACGGTTATTTTTCCCGTCAAGCTGATTCGGAAACGATTGGATTATGATACAAAATACTACCTGGGTAATGCATATAAAAAATATTTCAGCAGACTTGCTGAAAAAAAAGGAACATACATACATACATACTTTAATAAATTCCGAATAAAATGTACAACAGCTGCGATTCTGGAGCTTACCCTGTTGATTTTGAGATGACAAGATTTTTTTTTTTTTTTTTTTTTTTTGAATGCATGATTTTTTATTTATTGTATCTTCATATATGAACTAACAATAAGTATTCAAATCTTAAATCTAAAAATATAATTAGGCCCGACCAGTGTCGGACATAAGCTTAGTAATAGTTATATATAATACATAAGTAGTGATAGTCAAAAGGAAAAAAATAAAGTATTTTCAAGAAGTCCCATCTGGAGTGCTATGAATAAGAGCCCATGTGTCCCTCTTTTTTAGGCGGATGTGTCCAGTAAAGTTCAAAATATTACGGGCAAGCGGATTAGGATGTGACTCGAGTTTTGTTAAATATTTGCCAGCGTATTTTGCAATTTCTTCAGTCACTAGTGGCATATTTAAATCACGATGTATATTTGAATTTTTTATATACCATGGAGCCAATGTTATTAAACGTAAAATTTTGTTTTGCCTTCGTTGGATTCTCTCGACATTAGAAGCTGAAGCAGTGCCCCATAACTGTATTCCGTAGCACCATATTGGTTTCAAAATCATCTTGTATATTAAAAGTTTACAATCTAGACTGAGTGAAGAATTTCTACCAATCAGCCAATGTAGCTGAGTTAATTTCAGTTTCATTTGTGTTAGCTTTGAGTCAATATGGGGCTTCCATGTAAGCCGTCGATCAAGGTGTATACCAAGGTATTTTACGTGTGAATGTTGAAGAACAACTTGATTGTTGATTCGAATAGGGGAACAAGTATCTCTTCGCAGGGTAAATGTTACCTGGACACACTTTTGCTCGTTTACTTTGATTCTCCATAAATTTAACCATAGTTCCAGTTGTGTAATATGTTCTTGTAGATATCGGGAAGCCTCGTGAGGGTTTTCGTGCATACTAAGGCAGGCTGTATCATCGGCAAACGTAGATGTATGAATATTGCTGCTCAAAGGCATATCACAAGAGTAAATCAAATACAAAACTGGCCCCAGTATGCTCCCCTGTGGCACACCGGATGATATAGATTCGGGCACACTCATGAAGTCTCCTTCCACAACCGTAAACTTCCGGGTAGTAATATAACTTTCTAATAGCTTCAGAAAATTTATTGGTAAATATGATTTCAATTTTAAAATAAGACCTTCATGCCACACTTTATCAAATGCCTGAGAAACGTCGATAAACAGCGCAGAACAATACTTCTTTTCTTCAAATGTTCTTCTTATAAATTGAACCAATCTATGAGTTTGTTCGATGGTGCTATGCTGACTTCTAAAACCAAATTGATGGTCCGGTATGCACCCATTACTAACTAGAATTGGGGACAGTTTTGTCATGAGCAGTTTTTCGAAAAGTTTTGACATTGTTGATAGCAGACTTATTGGCCTGTATGACTCAGCCTTGGTAAGGTCTTTGCCCGGCTTTGGAATCATTTTAACTTTGGCAAGCTTCCAGCTATTTGGAAAATACTCCAGTCGTAAAATGGCGTTAAAAATAAATAATAGGATTCTAATTGCAATACGAGGCAACTTTATTAGCATCTGGTTACTAATTCCATCAATACCCGGAGCTTTCTTCGGGTTAAGTTCAGCAATTACTTTTTGTACATCACACGTTCTAAATTTTATGGGTCGAGGGGGTAGCGCCACTACATTCGGCAAATCAATAACACCAGTACACGAGTTAGGGGTAAATACTGATTTTAAATGCTCAGCAAATAGTTTACCTTTTTCAGTATCGCTTCTTGCCCAACCCCCTGTAGATGTACGCAGAGGTGGTTTAAACGCAACAGGTGTTTTAAGCTTTCTAGCAGCGCGCCACAAGGAGTAATTAGATGCTGGTGTGGCATCAAGACCTTCCAGATAGTTTTTAAAAGATGCAGTTTTTTCAAATGCAAGCAAGTCTTGGAGTCGTTTAGTGCACTCTTTAAATCTGATTTTATGTTGTGGTGATCTGTGCTGTTGCCATTCCCTTCTAGCTCTTCTTTTTTCACTTACAAGACGTTCAATATCCGTAGAATAAATTCTATTAAATCCAGTCTGCGGGTAGGAGGTAGTCGCATGTTCAGCAGCCTGTTTTATATTTTTGATAAGATTGCCAATGTTAAATTCAATATCTTCGGATGTTCTTAGTATAATGTTTTCCGTACAATGAGTACTGAGATATTTTCTGAACCCCAGCCAATTAACACGGTTGATCGTCTTCATATACGGGTGAGGTAAGTCACTACTTAGTGGGCTACAAATTGTAACGATCGTGGGAGAGTGATCGGAGGAAAGATCTTGAGACGCTTCAACATGAACTAATTCCCTAGAAATATTTTTCATGACTCCAAAATCTATAACATCCGGAATTTTTTGTATGTCCGTAGGCCAGTAAGTGGGCTCCCCACTCGAAATGACGTCCAAGCCCATTTTTGAAATTGTGTTGAACAATGCTCGACCTCTAGGTGTAATAAGACGCGAACCCCAGAACGTATGTTTTGCATTGTAGTCGCCAGCTGCTACGAAGCAAGGGCCAAGGGATTTGTAGAAATTCTCGTATTGGTCCTCAGTAATTGCGAACCTAGGAGGGGAGTAAATTGATGATATGACAAAATTAGTGCAAAAATTTTCGATACAAATATTCGTTGCTTGTAAATGTTCTTCGCAAATGTTGTCAATAATATAATGCTTGAGTCTTGACTTTATTAAAATTGCTGATCCACCGCATGCTCTTCCTCTCGGGTCCTTTGAATCATATAAGGTGTAGCCATAAATTTTAAAAAGGCTTCTCGAAGTCAAATGAGTCTCAGAGACCAACATTATATCAATATTTTTTTCCGTGAGGAAGTGCTCAAGTTCATTTTTATGTTGGCGAATGCCGTTTGCGTTCCAGAAACATATTGTTAACGTGTTCATGGCTTATTAAGTATTGCTTGAAGCAGAGTATTCTGCATTCGCAGCATTTCTTGCATCATGCTAGTCATACTTGTTGTAAAATTGTTTATAGTTTGCACCAGATTTTCAATAGTAGCTTCAAGGCGATTAAAATTAAAGCCTGAGTTTGTATTTATTGAAGTATTTGGCCGTGAAACATTTTGTGTGGGAATAGAGCTTGTTTTTGCAGCATCGGCATACGATACACGTGAATTAACTGGTTGGCTCACTTGGGCAAGAGTGGCGGAGTAAGTGTTTGCTGTTTGTGCTGGAGCTACTTTAGGTTTTTGCCCCATTGTCTTTTTAACGAAAGAATATACACGACAACCTCTGTAGTTAGCAGTGTGATTTTCTCCACAATTACTGCATTTTTTGTTACTTTGATCTTTCGGTTTATTGCAACTAGCAGTACCGTGCAATTCACCGCAAATAACACAAACTGTAGGTAATTTGCAGTAAGTTTTTGTGTGGCCATATTCTTGACAATTATGGCACTGTACGGGTCCAGAACGCTTGTGTGGTTCTTCAACTGTTATTTTTCGGTATAAAAGATATTTTAAATTATAAATTGGGTGCGTCTCATTTTTTCTCAATTTTATATCATTCGGCTCAAGTTCAACGCGAAATAGAGGCTGGGGGATCTTCTCCCTATTTATTATATTTGAAACATTTTTTACCTTGAATCCCTGGAGGACGAGTGCGTCTTTTATTTCTTCGGGAACAACATAAGAATCTATGCCCTTCAATACGATCTGCAGGCCTTTAGCACTCTTGAGCTGGTATGTGTAGAAACTTGTTTTATTTTTTTCAAATTCAGAAACCATTTTACGGAAATCTGTTTCGTCATAAATTTGAATTTTCGTTTCATCGATATTGCCACGTTTTATTGGAACAATGTGAAATTTTTTCTCACCAATGACCGAAATTAATTTCTTAATAAGAGCGTTTGAATTTTTTTCTCTCAAATATATTGGTGGCGGCTTGGAGGTTTTTTTCTCAGATATATCAGATGACAAGATAACACATTTTTTTATGAAGCTTTAAATGTTGACTTATTTTGACAATATTTCTCACCTGCTGAAATATTTATAATCCTTAATTTGATATAAGGACAAAGTTGAAAATTGCTACTTAAAAAAAAATCAGGTGTAAATGCTGCTTAAATGTATGTATGTAAGTGGCACATAAGATGTATGTATGCACATATCGCACCCTAAATCATAAAGAGTCACAACTCAAAAAATTTCAGATGCTGAGTAGTTGCAAACAACTGTTGATACTGTACAAATGACGCAAGTATGTCACATAAAAACAACCATAATGGTATTTTATATTCTTCAAGAAGACTGTATTGCAAAAGAAATTGTTTGGGTCGTTATAAATTTCTTCAATTACCTGTTTTATAAAAAAGCAAAAGCACTTTTATAATTTTGAGTTGTGCCCCTTTTGTATTTAGGGTGCGATATGTATATATTTTTTGTGTCTTTTATAAAAGACACAGAACAGTCTGTTGCTGAAGAAAACATTTTTAATGTTTTTAATATGAACATGTCGTTATTTAAAGATTAAAATTATTGTGATTATATTTGCAAAGGAATTTGCAAAAACTCTGTTTTAAAAGTTTTGCAAGCTAATGAAAAAATTCATTTAAAAGAACAGTTCCAACTGATAAAATTAAAAGAAAAAGAACTATAGAAGAACTGATATGATTTTAGATTTTTTTTAAATACATATGTAGATAAATATATGTATAAGACGCCTACTTTTGAATAGGCCGCCATTTTAGCAGTTATCATGATTCAAGCTGTATCTATATCACAGATGACAACAACCCATTAATATTCATTACAAAAATAGTGAAAATTTTGGGTCGTCGTGAAGCAGCTTATAATATCATTTAAGCTGCCCCTGTGGCTGAGTGGCAGCGATGCTAGCCTCTCAGTCCAGAGGTCGTGGGTTCGATTCCCACCATAGACCCTGGGTGTTTTCCGCAGACAAGCTAATCGCTTTGCGGGTTGTGTTTTGTGTTTGTTTGTTCTTAAAAAGTTAAATTTGATCAAATCTTTTTATAAATCTTTTTTATAATTATTTCATCCTATTTCAGCTTATAATATCATTTTATTGCATTGTTATTTAACACATTAAATTTATTTTATATAGCTAAGCAGCATAGCTATAACCGGGTGTCCTGAGACAATTCTCTTCTTTTTTCCCTTGAGCAAATTTTTATTAATTTTTTGTATACAATTTATTTATGAATCAGTTTTATTAACCTCAAATCTGTTTGCTTTATTTTTTATACGTTCTCTAACACTCTAATAATCGTATGTAAGTTAATCTCTATTCTTGTTGCATTAGATAACAAGCTAATAATTAATAGATAAAATAAAAAGGCAATTAAATATTATTGCAATATTTCTAAGCAGCATATCATAATTATATGGCTCAGACATTCGCTTCTATATTTGCTTTTGCATTATACATACGAGTATTATTATAGTGTATTATGTCCGAGTCAATGATACAAACGTTTATCATTTAATTATAGGGATACTTTCATAAAATTCCACATCACATCCGCACATGTATTTCGATCTTATGAATTATACGTTATTAAAGTTGCGGGTATGACAGTATTATTTGTAATGTAATGAAGTAAGAGTGGAAATTGTTAATAAAATATGTATACGGTTACTTTAAATAACTCTGTATATGGACATAGAAGTCAAGTTTAGTTGACTGCTATAATTTAAGGAAATGGGAGGAAAATCTAATTTATAAGTGCTAATAATAAAACATATAAAATTTCACATACACATATGATGTATGTATATGATAATGAATTCACACACTCACAATTCTTATAATAAAACAGCAAATAATGGGAAATATTTTGAATATTTCTTCCTTTTAGTTTACTTATTAAACAAATTACAGTGGTTTCAACTTATTGCTTTCCCTTCTTTGGATCAAAAATTCAGTTTACTTTAACGTTTTCTATACACGAGGCCTGTTCTAAAAGTAACCGACCTGACATAAAGATGACTTCTTTTAATGGAAGTGGCAAGCTTTTCAAATGTGATTTAGGTTGCAATGGACAATGGGTAGTATTTTTTTTAACGAATCAATCAATAATATTTTTGCAATATTCGCGATGATTCGCAAAATCGGACACAATCCTTAAATTTCATTAGAAATATCAAAAACTTCTAAAAATAAAAATCGCTGAGACATTTTTAGAATTTTACTGAACTCAAGCCTGATTAAGAAATTATTTCTGATTAAAAATTCACTACAGTTCAATTAATTCTAAAAATGTCTCATTTAATTCATCATGGGCACGTGACAAAAATATGTTCACTTAGCGATCACTGTTCACTTGGCTATCACTGCTTCAGAATGCTGGAAAGCGAAGTCAACTGTAGAAAGCAAAAACAAAGTAACATAAAGCCACTACAATAATACTTATATGTATGTACCGATGGTGCATCGAATAAGTAAAAATAATTAATGTGATGATCGTAAAAGATAAGTAAGAATAGTTAAACATACATAGGTAGAGTGATATAACTTCGTGCTAACCTAAATAGAAAATGGAAAAACAAAAATGAATAGTGATACTTACAAATGTGTTTGCCAAAGGCAAATCAATAATTGTATACACAATCAATTCTCATATTCCATTTTATAGAAATTTAAGTTAAATAGCTGATGTTAATAATAATCTCCTACCCCAGTAGATAGACATGGGTGCTGATGAAGTGCGTGGCTGCACAGAAAAATATCGGTATTTCCCCCAGCTATAAAGTCTAGTTTAATTTTTCTTCTCTTCTTTAGATACTCACATTAATTAATAAAAATATTTCATTCAATAAGAATTGAAATTACTGAACTCAAGCCTGATTAAGAAATTATTTCTGATTAATAAAAATCGCTTTCATCGCGAATATTGCAAAAATTCGCGAGAATTCGCAAAATCGGAAAACCCCCACAATGGACCTTTTTTTATACATATATTTTCGAATTAAAAACAAAAAAAAAAATCAAACAGTTCGTCGTCTTTCAACGACTTAAGAAATATAAATAAATCTACTGTGAGAGTCAAAAGAAATTGTACACCTGGTTCTCTTAGATATATCAGAATTGTTCTTGTATCACACACCAAAATAACTGGACTATCACCCACAATTGCCGGTCCTCAACATAATTGAACATTTCTGAAAGAATTTCGGCAGACACTCCAGAAAAAGAAACTTAACCATCAAAAACCTTCTGAAGGAAATTTAGCGGGGAGAGTGGCCAAATATGTCAATGGAAGTAATAAATAAATTTATGGAATTGATCCCTAGAAGGCTACAAGCAGCTCTAAAAGCAAATGGAAAACAAATGGAAATCAAAGAAAGTACTAGCCATTATTTGTTTTTGCATATTGTAAGACTGTACAATTTCTTTTGACGCATTCAAATTGTGTTTTTGATTTTGTTTCAATTGTTGTTGTTGGTGTTAAGGAATTTTGAATTTTTATTCATTTATTTTAAGAGCAATACAACAGGCCGTTCACAACGATGCTATTTAGTCATAAATAGTAATTTATGCCAAATGACTTTAGCAGACTTTGTGAATTTGCTAAATGATTCTCAAATATGATATCTGAAAGAAAATTATCGTGACCATTATTAATTTTTTGAAAACGGGAAACACAAACATTGAAGTGTACTTTATGTACAATTAGAATATTTGTTGGTTTACTTGTTGCATCAGAACATAAAAATTATTTAAGGTAAGCATTAATTAAGGCAAAGTAAAAAGAGGAGACCTTATAGAAACTATCGACAAGACACTTCAACATTCAAATATCAACAAGATACATAAATTATAAAACAACTGCATTATGGGGTACTTATGTTTCTTCCAATGATTGGTTATGCAATTAACTGTTTTGTTTTTCAATCGTTTTCTACTTTATTCATTATATGGATATTTTCCTAATTATTTTTCCAGCAAAATTCTACGAGACAATGTCAAAGGCTAGATTGTAAAAACATTTTTCATGTGAAAAATAAAACATTATAAACTTCAATTGGAAAAACTTGGTATGCATAACGAAAAGCAAAATGTTTAAATTTGCGAATGCTTTTTTTCCCAACAATCCGTCACTGCCAAAAAGCAAACCGCAAATGTCATTTGCAATGCAGTTGCAACTTTAGTGTTTGTATAAAATTTCAAACCAAACAATACTGTTTCTAATATTTTCCAGCTATTGTCCTCTTACTTTATTAATAGCAATTTGAAATGTTTATGCTGCGTTTATTTGACATGATGTCATTGTCACTGCACAATGTCCTGACCGTCAATACTCGTGTTTGCTTTGCTCTTATAAATACCATTAAATTAAAAAAAAATATATATAAGAACATTTTATTTTTTTGTAGATAATTTTAAATGCGTAGATATTCGATAACATGATAATATTGTTTCAAGAAATTGCAAAAAATTTGATAACAGAAATTAGTTATGCATTTCATTTGCTTCCGAACTAATTCTATTCGGTTTGGTGTGATGAGAGACATTTTATTTGTTTGACTTTGTTCTCGAGTTGAGGACGCCAAGTGCGTGATGGTCGGGCTATTTTTCGAGTGTTGCTGAGGGTTCCAGTCAATAGGAGATATATCAATATCGTTGAGCTGTTTGTCGCAATACAATACAATAGGCAACCTGTGACAGAGGGCATATCAGAGAACAGCACACAAACCTTTACATGAACCTTGCGTACGTCTCTGTTCCCGGCTATTTTGTTAAAACGTTATTTTTCTACGTAGGTCTTGTGCTACAAATTTGACGGAGTGTTACAAATTTTGAAAATTTCCGCCTTCATTTAAATAAAGTCATCCATAATGAAGCAATGGATGTGTTAATCCAAGATTTAAAGTTAATTTGTGTAGTTTTTTTTTATCCAAAAAGCACTATGAAATGAGCAGAGATAAAGCATTTATGTAGATACAAAACTCAAAAGGAAAGCTATTGTCTGGCCATCTACAATGTGTTAGAAATTGTATTTAATGCGTGATGAAGTATCAAATAATAAATTAGAATGTTGAAATAATTATAAGGTCACTAAAAGCAATATTTCACTACCGTAAATCATTTCCGTTTATTGCATATTGCAGATTAAAAGTTTGATGTCAATTAATTCTTTCATATATTTGATGTGCAGGTAATCACAAAGTTCATTTCACACTTCCCCAGTCATTTATACTCGTACATGAAAAACGTATGAGATAGTATGTAATAGAACACACCATGTCTAACATTTGAATACATATGTACTAATGCTTCTCGGAACATGATGTTGTTTATTCGACAAGTTTTTGTTTTGCCGAAATGTCAATAGTTTATAGTCAAACAACATTTCAATGACAGCAGAAGGGAAAATATGTAACGTGTTAAAAGATTGCTGAAAATTAAAAAAAAAAAGGTTTTTGTGCAAACATGGTTTGATGTAAATATTGTCGGTGCATAGTGGAGCCAAAACGTTTCCTGTTTGGCCTTTCCTTTTCTGCAAACAACGGCAATATTGTTTTCCCTTCTAAAGGGAAGGAAAGTAAATTTTTTAGATAAAAAATGAGCTAAATTTATGATTTTACGTCCAAAGTGGTACCGATGCTAGCCTGTCAGTCCAAAGGTCGTGGGTTCGATTCCCACTGTGTGTTTTCCGTAGGCAAACTAATCGCTTCGCGAGGTTGTGTTTGTTTATTAAAATAAAAAAAGTTTTAAGATCATAATCTAAAAAAATTCTTACAGCGGATTAAATTAAACCGAGATTTGTCTATCTTTAATCTGTGTGAATTTCGGTTAAAATCATAACTTCACTTCCCAAATCGATATTGATTATTATGATTAAAATAAACTGCTTAATTGTAATTACATAATTACTTTGATTTTTCAAGTTCAATTAATTTTAATTACATAATTACTTTGATTTTTCAAGTTCAATTATTTAATAAAATTTTGTGATAACTCCTTCTCAATGGTGCCTTTAGTTTTAAATAACTCTGAGCAGTTCGATCATATTTTACTCTGCTCCACAGTGTGATGATTTCCCTGGCTTCAGTGTGTGTATGTGTGTGTATCGGTTGTGAGAGGAAACTTCTTTGGCTTATTTAATCATTGAACGTAAACTTGCGCTTCAATTGGTTTTTTTCCGCAGGAATATTTTCCACTCCAAAGACTAACTGCAGTTTTGTTTGAATAAACGTTAAATTGCTGTTTGAATTTGACAAATCCTAAATACAGCAAAATCTCCCTTTGACATTTCAATTGCCACTTTTATGGAAAATGGTGTACTTTGCGCACAAATTTTCGAAACTGTTTTTAGCAAGATGAACAATTTGTTCCATTGTCAGAAGGCAAGGGTATGAGTGTATCTATGGTTAACAGGTTGCTGGTGAAAAGTGAAATCTAGGGGTCCAGCTCACTTGGGTAACAATACGATGATCCTTTTGTGTACATACATATGTATGTATGGCGATCTAAAAAATTCTTAGCAATTTAGTGAATGAAATTCAACGAGTACTTTTGCCAAACTTAATGTCTATTGTAAACAAGTTTTCGATTAGCAACATTAATTAAAAAAAAGTGTAACTGGTGTATTCAGAAAAAATAATTTTGGTTTACAATACAGATTTTGTATAGAAATTTGTTTGTTAAACGTTTTGTAAACCTAAATTTATGAATAATAAATAATAAATTTAATAACAGTTCTCAGTTGCAACTCCGTTAGAAAAATATCATATGTGTAAAGAATTAAGCCACTTTTTGAATCAAATATAGTTGGCTAAGGGCAAGTTTGAGTCCACCGTGCATCGCTGGTTAAGCTCTACAGTGAGCTTCACTTTGTGTACATACATATCTATGTATTTTCGTCGATGTCTTTTCAATATGATCTAGTTCAAACCAAGCCAATACGCATACATTTGAATAATTCGCATTTACAGGATCGCATTATGCACTCGCACTCCTCTTTTCAAATAATTTTAAATTGTTTTAAACTAATAATTTCTCTAAAAAGAACACTTTGTTTTATTTTCAGGCATCTGCTTGCAATCTTGTGCTTAAGATAATTGGATTTAAAAAAACCAACAGCCTCAACCATTCAAACTCTTATACTGGTATATCAGCAAAAACTTAAATATACTTTACAAGTAAAATGGCAACATAATAACCAGGAAACTGCAAAAAAAAGTTAAAGCAATAAGAAGTGTTTTATGACCTACTGCAGTAACACCAAAAATCTACAATAACCTTCATTCTGCCTTTTCTGCCTTCTCATTGTTTCTGGAGTTTGTGTTTATTGGTGTAAGAAAAAGATAGTGTTTCCTACTTAAAATGCTGCATTACGAGGAAGACAATATTGCAGTATGAATGTGTCTGTCTATGCAGGGTTACATAACGATGACGATGTCTGGTTTCTATTATCAACATGTCAACAAGGTAATGGAAACATAATTTTAAATATTAGCCACAAGCTTATCGAAAGTAAGTGACCTCTTTAAATGCTTAAAAATAAAAGTAAAATTTTCATGCATGTTTTATGAATATTTAATTGTCGTATAATTGCTTTCTGATGGATGCCTTTTTTTTAATAATCTAAGCAACTTAAAAATTTAGTTATCCAAAACAAACAAAAGATAAAAAATTACATACATATGTATGTAAGTACGTACATATCGTATGTATGTAGTATACGTAAAATTTTTTAAGAAAGAATTTAAATTATTCGTACAAAAGTTGTTAACTTATTTAACCATAAAAATTTGCTTTTGCTTCAATGCTAAAATTATTCATGTCAAATATTTATTAGAAAACAATTTATAAATTTGCAGATTCCTTATCAAGAACTCAAACTCAGTTACTTCGAACAAAGTCAGAGTTTCTCTGAAAGTAATGGGTAAATGGGCCTCTAGCAGGGCCTTATATATATACTTACTATTGACTGCCTTCCGTAGTTATGGCGTTGTTCACACATTGTCAGTTCAAATCAGATGTTTCATTTCCAATTATCCTCGCAGAGCTTTATTTATTTTAGCTTGCTGTTAACTTTGCCTGAAAATTCATTTGAAAGTTTCGCCCTTGAACTGATTTTTAATTATATACAAGATGATCCAAAAGTAATGCTATAACTGGAACTGGCTACCTGTTTGTTTTTTGTTTTCATAAAAAGTTATTCGTATAGCCTCTGCCTGTAACGTTCATAAGTTACGGTTGCGGTGGTGGCAAATCGTCTTCAAAAAATTAGAGGCCAATAACTTTTTCACTGCAAAAACCGTACGAAGCAGTCACTTCGAGGGGACGCAAATTTTGCATCGCTCGTTATGAATTTTGATACCAAGTCTTGCTCTTTTTGCACCAAATTTAATAGAGTATGCGATCAACAAAAAAAAGAAATTACGAAAACTTTGAAAAATTTTCTAAATTTGTGTAAAAAAGGCAATTTTTTTATTTGAAACCAGTGAAATATTTACTAAATTTCTAGTTCATTAATGAACTAGTAATTATATATATGTTTATATTTAAGTAAAATTTTTCCAAAATTAAGTAAAATATTGCCATAAAATTTGGAGATTTGCAAAAAAGACAAGTATTGAACCAACAAACTACTGACTCATAGGCAGCAATTGCCTCATAGGGCAGCCTGAATACGCATTGAAATTATTATGTTTTAAAATTTAATTTTATTTACAAAAAAATATATTTGAAGTTCAAATATGCCTCGAAGATATGAAAAATTTATTTACTGCCTATTTCACAATATCGAATGAATTCTTTCTTTCGTAGAAATACATTTGAAACAAAAACAAAAACAAAATTTTAAAATTTGTTTTTGTTTTAAATGTATTTGTAGGAAAGAAAGAACTCATTCGACATCGTGAAATAGGCAGTTAGACTTTTTGTTTTGCTTAATGCAAATAAATAATATATGCTATAATTCAAAGAAAAAATAGTTAAAACTGGTAAATATTTTCCTAAAGTTTAGAATACCTCCTAACATCTTTTAAGGCCCCTTTCAGATTAGGCAACTTTAATTGCGCAAGTATAATTTTCATTTTTATTTATTTTCTTTTGAACTTGCTTTTATGTTCACATTCAGCAACTTTGTTGAGCAAGTTTAATTTTCTTATGCTCGAATTTTCTTAATTTGTTGACGTTTTATTTCATTTCTGTATTCATAGTAATTGTGAAAGTGATTTGAAATTTTGGTGTATACAATGGAAGTTGAAGAAAAAAATAATTTAGTTAAAGATATACTTGAATATACATACTACATAATTGCCAAGCACAAGTACAGAATTGCCAAGTACAAGCAAGTCTGTACTCAAATCTCGGCAATTCTTTCCCCTTCAAACCGACCTTTCCTCTCACACCCACAAACACAAGATTTGCGCAAGTAAAGTTGCCTAATCTGAAAGGGGCCTAAGTAAGTCAAATTTCATGAACTCAATAAAACGAAATTAACTAGTCCTTAGTATACAATTTTGATATTTTTAGTAAATATTTCCTTTAAGTCAGTAAATATTTCCTTAAATGTAAAATACATTTTTGTGTATTTTTAAGAACATGAACTGTTTATTTTTTACTCAAACGAGTATTAAGTAATTTTTACTAGATTTTTGTAAAAATTTGCTTGTACTTAGAAACATCTACTTAAACTTAGAAAAATTGTTTTCGTAATAATAGTACACTGAACGGAAAACATTCATTTGATCAATGAATTTTTGTCATTAATAACGTAAGAATTGGTTGTATTAACGAAACATTTCATGCATATAATGAAAACTTTCAATTAGCTAACGAACAATTTCATTCATATAATGAATATTCATTCACCTACTTCATTAGCTGAATGAATATTTTTTCTCTTAGTGTACATGGGTATTTTTGTGTGTGGCAGTAAGTTAGTCTTGTCCGGCAGAAATTCGTGCACAGTTTGCAGTTTGTAAGAAAACATTTTGAAATCGTTCATCAAAATTCTTGTCCGTTGGTGCCTACTGCTGTCTATCATTGCCGTTTACAAAAAATGACAGCCACTTTATATTATGACATTCTTTTTGCGCTACCTTGTACAACGATGGCTTATACGTTGAATGCCGCCAAAAAAAAAAAAACAACTCGGAACTCGAGCTTGGGCTTAATTTAGGAAATTTTAAAACAATATTGAATCTATTAAAATCTAACGTCTATAAGGGTCATGAAAGTTAAACGAAAAGGGAAATTTGAGTAATCCTACAAGGTGGTCTTGACTATACAGGCCTTTGAGATTTCACTTCTGGTCGCATATACATATACTCGTATTTATAACAAATATTTGACACAATTTGCGAATGAAATTTATTGTTAAAATTTATATGTTCATCTTTACATACATATGTATGTACATACGTAGTGTAAGTATGTATGTAAATGTGTATGTCAAAGTTGCTGCTCATACATTCACAAACCACTTAAATGTTATATGACATTTACATTTGTTTTTGTAGAAATCATTTTATTGTCAGTATGTACCCTGCAGGAAATGTCAGTAGTAAAATTATACTGATTATCTATTGACGATGTCACCAGTACTACTGACAAATTATACCCCAACTAATGCTATCTACTTTTGACATTTAACACAGGCTTGTCCTACGAAATCTACCAGTAGACTTCGTCAATACTGACTAGGTAGTTCTTTTGGGACCATATGGCGAAAATGTCAGTAGTAAGATTGTACTGACTTACTATTAACGATATCACCACACTGTGGGAAATGTCCGTAGTAAAACTGTACTGATTCACTATGGACGCTGTCACCACATGCAGGAAATGTCAATAGTAAAATTGTAGTGATTACTTAAGTATGGATCTGAAAGTGTGACAAATCCTTAACTGATGGCACAAAAATCTTCCACAGGGTCAAAATAGGTTCCATAATTAGCACTTTCACTTGAAATTTTTTAATTTTCTATTTTTATACAATATGTATTGTTATTTTATTTGTTTTTTTTTTTTTGTAATAATTGTTTTTTTAATTATTGTTCAATACACCTTTATTAACCTTTTAATTTGATTTCTTAAGCTAATTTTTATACACACTTAAATTTTGTTTGACGCCACTTTTATTTTCAACAAACCAATAAAACATTAAGAAGAAGCATAGTTGTGTGTATCTGAAAAAATGTTTTCTACGCATCAAAAACAATATTAATATGTAGACGCTCCGTTGACAATGTCACCAAAATAGTCGACAAAAGTGGTGACTTGGGGACACTTTACCCCACGTTTCCTTCAGGGTACTCGTATATATGTAAATACATACGTACGTACGCACACATGCACTTACATAAGCAAGTAAGTAAAATTTTCAAAATTGATGAGAATTTTTTTTTTATATATTTTATATGTAAATATAACAAAGATATACAGCAGATAGGCAGTCAGACAGACATACCGACAAATGTGCGCTGATATACATATGAGTACACACATACACACATACACACATACATACAGATGCTATTACAGCAGTTTCATACATTTTTATTTTTATGAACAAATATGAAATGTTATGGTGTGCCAATACTTCTGATGATTATACAGGCAATCATACGGTCGCTATTGTCGTCACAACGAACATTTCAGGCGTTAACAGTAGAACAAGCTACACCATCAGAATGAATACTCGCATTTTTTTTTTCTTTTTGTTGCTCACGATTGTTTTTTTTTTCTTTTTTGTTCTCTTTATTGCCTTTTAAATTTACAATCATCATTATCGTCATTGTATTGTTGATATTTGACACTTTATTATGTGCACATCATTAAATTTAATATTATTGCATATTTGTCTGCCTATTTGTCAAAATTTTTTATGTGTTTTCAATTGCCATATACTAAACACATTCATATACATACGTATGTATGTATGTATGTAATGTGTGTATGAACGTATTTTTAAAATGTATATTTACTTTTCAATTCGTTTTCCTAATATGCATACATAGTTTGCTCGTTTGTAGTAAAATGTTGAATTGCATTTGCTGGTTGATGGATTTTTAACGTGACTGAAAGAAATCTTAGGCTTCAGTTACTCGACTGTAATGTAAAGTAACTGCAACAGCTGATCGATATTGTAATGTGAAAAGTAATGAAAATGATTAAAGAGATGTAATGTAATGCTAGGAACACAATTGGGACGAACGACGAATTTCGTCCACCTCGACGAATTCGTCGATATGAGTTCGCTGCGTAAATTCGTCGTGTGAAGCACAATAACGACGAATTTACGCAGCGAATTCCTCTCTTATATTTGATAAAGTTGGTTGTTGTGTGTACAAAGACAGAGAGTGAGAGAGAGAAAATTGTTTTTTCGTCGTTCGTTGGCGTACAAATTAGAAATAAACCTATCTCAGAATTCGTCACGCACGACGAATTTCGTTGTACGGCGGTGTTGTGTTCATTTTCATATGCACACATGTGTTTTATTTTTTATGACGAAAATTCGCACCGAAAAATTCGTCGTTCGTCCCAGTTGTGTTCCTAGCATAAAGTAACCTACTTTTCATATAAAAATATCGATTAGCTGTTTCCTACGTTGCAGTTACTTTACATTACAGTCGGGTAACTCAGCCTTTAGTCATGTTTTCTTAGACTCGGCAGTTTTTCTTGCTCAACTTTTGATTTTATAATGAGAAAGAAAAAGGTAGACATAGAAAAGGTATATATTACTTTCTCAATCCTCTCATACAAAACTTGAGCAAGAAAAACTGCCGGGTCTAAAACATGACTTAGCAAAACTGCTACACACGGGTATACATATACATATGTACATATATAAATAAGGCACACGTTTTTTTTTTTGTCGTACACTCTTAAGTATCTTCTCGTTCACCAATATTGGTGAAACATATATGGTTTAAAAGGTATTTTTGTGTAGATATGCAGAATGTAAATATTTTTTAAAATTTCTTGGCTCAAAAGTAGTAAAAAGCGATTTAAATTTCCTTGAAAAAAAGACGACTTTCTTCTTTGTTTTTATATTATACACATATGGTTATAATTAGGGATGTAACGAATACCAGTTTAGCGAATGCGAATGCGAAAACGAATAATACATTTTAATTTTTGCGAAAGCGAATGCGAATGCGAAAGCAAATGCAAATATTACAATACGTTAAAAAAATCACATGAAAATAAATTTATCTAAGAACATGAAGTTCTGTGGTATACATAGATCTACTTGAGTCTTGAAATCAGCAAATGTTTATTAATTTATTAGAAATAAAAATTGTTAGACTGAAAGATATGTGAACTCATATTAAAATAAATATAGATAGTAATTAAAAATAAATTTACAAAATGTTAGAAAATCAACCCATTCGAACTTTGGCCCTAAGACCTTGTACTAAGTTCAACATTTCCTGTAAAATGCTACCAAAATACATATTAAGAAAAATTGGAATGAATTGTTCATGAATTTTTTTCCAGAAGTAGTACTCTTTCATCTTGGGAAAAACATATGAAATATATCTTCAACATTTTAAGTTTACATGCCAAATAATATGAGTGGCACTTGTTTCGCAAAAAATTTACAACAAAGAAGGAATAGTTAATATTTTTGCATATAAAATTTTTTGAACGAAGTAATGATGTGCTTACCATTTTTCAAAAGTTCTAACAGACTAGTCTTGAGTAGAAAATATTTTCGCGCATTTCAAACACTGCCTTTTCTTTTTCGAAAACTGTAAAATATTTCCAATATTTTTGTCTTTAGTATTCGCTTTAAATATTCGCATACATTTTAGCGAATGCAAAAGCGAATGCAAATAGCAAAAGTAAGCGAATTATTTGCGAATGCGAAAGCGAATGCGAAAGCGAATGCGAAAGCGAATGCGAACATTCGTTACATCCCTAGTTATAATAAATAAAAAAATCCTAGGTGTCAAGTGGTCTCATTTAGACCACCGGGCGATCCTAGTCCATATAAATTTATGAACTATTGATCATGTGTGATTAAATATTAAAGTGTGAGATGACGATCGCAAATAATCGATTTTGATAAAAAAAATTAAGTTTTAAGTTTTTATGGCGGTTACGGTACGATATGTATATGTATGCTCACATGTAAGAAACAGAGGAAAAAATCATATGAAATTTATTGTTGTAGAAAAGTTCGTAAACATTTTTATCTATTTACTTGCAAGTTGCATACAGCAAATTTTTTACATAAAAGATTGTAGATACAAGTTCTTTAAAAATAAAAATTACATAGCAAATAAATAGTTGAAAAATTATCTAACTTTTGTTGTAAAACTTAGTGCATATTTTTGCTGCTACATCTATACATGATGTCGTCGTATTCTTGATCTCAATGGATCTAATCGTATATAAGTTATCAGTCCCAAGTGGGAACTATTAAACGTTTAACTTATAAAGCGTTGGGAATTCTGGTACTTAAGAAACTCGTAACTATTTGACATCCAGTTTCATATTTGGAGAAAATTAACTAGAATGAAATGACAACTTTACGATAATTCCCATTTTTTGTAAAAAAAAAAAAATTAAACCTCAAACTCACGCCATAAAAGTGTGGCGCACCCCAACAATTTTATTTATTTATAAAATTTTGTTGTGGTTATTTTTACAACGCTTTTGTCTGCTTCTAAAAATTAAGTATTACTGCGTAAGTTTAAATATTTCTTTTCGTAAAGTTTTCTTTAAAAGCTTTAAATTCTACTTTATAGTATATGTATGTTTGTTTGTTTGTACGCATGTTACTTTTCCGACTTCTTGCTGAGTTTGTTTTTTACCTTGAATATTGAAAGAAATAAAAACTTTTGAATCGTTATATGGGGGCTACCTACATATTTTGCCCATATATTTCAACTTAATTATTTATGTTGTCTTATAGTCTTAGAAATGTTAATACTTCTTTTACATGTTCTTCATAAAATATGCTGTGCATGTATGATTTCAATCATATACATACATACATATAATATACATTTCTATATGGGTGTACGTTCACATATACTAATTTATAAATATGACTGCATACATGAAAATAAATTGTTCTCTTTTAGTTTTCTTACTTTGGCTGTTGCTGGAAAATTTTAACTTTGTTTGGAGGAACAAGTAAGCTGAAAGAATTAAAATATTTCAAGTTTTAGAAAATTAGAAAATTAAGTTTATTTGTTGGAATAACCACCAACAAAATAAATTTAATTTAAAATAAAATTAATAATAATAATAAAATGTCAAATAATTAATTTCTGAAAGAAAAATTTATAAATTCATTATCTTACTCGGGAAAATTTGGATTCACCGTATTGCAGATTTAGTCAGCATTTAAAGTTGGAATTAAAAATCTCTCACTAAAATGACAGTGTTGATGTCTTAATTAATCAGGCTTATGGACCAATGTTTTTAATATTATTATTTCATTTCAATACTTAAGGCATACATTTAATGTGTATTTAAATTTTACGAAATCGCTTCCTGAGGTAGAATTTTTTGTATAAATATATTGTACGAAATTATTGATTGGTAAAACATCGCCGGTTATCCCTCTAAAAATTATCGAAACTTTGCTTAGAATTTCCAAATACATTAAAAATGCGTACAGAACTTAACTTGAAAATTGATTATTATCTGATCTAAGTAATACTTAATCTTACAAATATTTTTCTACAGTTTTAAACAAACACCTTAATGACTAGCTCCATATAATTACTTAACTTTAAAAATATTTCGTTCTATAATAAGTTATAAATGCCACAAAAATCTAAATGAATTAGTATGCAAAATTTTTTGACGATAATAATGGTAATAACTATCGCTATAATTAAAATTAAATGATAATTATAAAGCTTACGATCATTATTAAATGAAAGAAATATATCAATCGTGTTAAAAATTTTAATATGTTGAAAATATCAAATTTGTTTTAAATTATATTGAAAAATCCAAAAAAATATGATCATATCATCGGACCATTGTGTCGTCTAGGTGATTGATTTTTCCTGTCGATAGAGTATCAGAGTATCAAAAATAATATATCGATTTACAAAAAGATAACAAGTTTTTCTTTCCGCGATAATCGACGTTGCCGGTTAATCGAATCACAGATAATCAAGGCCTTGCTGTATATCATTAATAAGTGGAAAGTAATATCTAAAATAAGTAATATAACACAATAATATAAATAAGTACTTAAAGAAGGAAGCACTGACTGTGGGAAGTCATTATTATAAATATAAAATAATTACATAAATAACTACCCCTCATTACTTTGTAAGCCATTAACAGAATACTTACCACGCATTACAAAAGCGCGAAAAGTTGATGATCTAAATTTCCATAAAAAACACAATTAAATTTATATGAAAATTTGTTCGATATCGGTTGGCGTGATGTGCCTCCTGGCTGTTTGTATACTTACGTATACTTAATATTTAATATTTTGCAATTGCAATGATCATACGCATGAGGTTCGATCTCATTTATATCATACTCGAAGTTAAAAAAGAGCACAAATCAAGTTGTTATTCAAGAGTTGGAAGGCATTCCTTCCCCGAAACATACAAAACTAAAAAAGTGGAAGTTTTAGTTAAAATTATTTTAAAAATATACAACAATAATAGAGTTTGGTTATATATGCATGTTAACTTCATATTTACTTAAGTCTTGTGTGCTTTTCAATGTTGGATGCTTTAACATGTTTTTCTACTGCAACTGTTTGTATCTTGCATAACAATTAACATCCGGTTGCGCATAACTAAAAAGCAAGTTGCAAAGTTGGAAGTTATTTAATTTCCTGTGAAGATAGTGTTTTACTTTTTTTAAGATTGAAATTTAACATTCTAAAAAAATAATATGTAATAATAAATAAAAATTTCAACCAAAACAAGAAGGTTATACATATATATATAATTTTACTCAAAAGTTTGTTACAAAAAGTAGACATGTTTGGAATTACTTTAAAATTTTTCAAGTGCCTACATTCCGAAATTTAAAATTTAAATTAATTTACGGCCTGACCCACGATGTGGACAGAAAATGTTCGACCAACAAATTGTATTGAAAAAAAGAAAATTTTACTGCTTACTGGAACTTCTAATGCAGTAAATATATAATGAGGAATGCCCATGTACTCGTATTATTACTTCCAATTTACATACAAAAATAATTATTTTTTAGCATCATCTTATTTACATATTGAAATTATTTATTTTAGTATTACAAAGGTTATGTTGAAGTAGCAGGCAGGTTCCATACAAATGCACTTAATAATTAGTAGAGATTATTACATTTTGTACTTATTTTATTTCTTGTTTAAATTTTTTATTAGCTAAGTTTTTGAGGTAAAATATCTCTAAGCCAATAAGAAAGCATTCGCCAAAAATATTCAATTCAGAAACACCAAAAACGTTAAAACAATAAAATGACAACTTATTTTAAATTGCTTTTCATTTAATGTATCCCATTGTTGTTTGCGCTTAATTTTTATACCTAAGAAATGCAAACACAAAAACATTATACAACATCATAAACTGAACCGCCCGCCACAGATACAGTAAACAGAAAGAGAAATAAAAATAAAACTTGAAAAAAAAGTTGAACTCAAACTAAACTCTATTAAGTCCCCAGGGCACTTGGAACGTGATTTTTTCAAATTTCTGTATAAATGAAAATTTTGTTTGTGGAAAGAGAACAAATAAACGACAAGTCCAAACAAAACAATAATATTTTACATAAATATTTTCATGTATAAACTGGCCCCCTTCCGCTCTGACACGAAAAAAAACCCACAATAGCAATTACAAGGCAGAACAGCCAGCCTACATGTCAGCGATGTTTGGCCCAATCACTGCACAACTTCCATCTGATTTAACGTGAATATTTTCTCCAACGCTGGCAAGAAAACCAGGACAGTAAAAAAGAAACCAAAAGTACAAATATTAAATTAAAATGTAAAACAATTAAAGCAAATAGCGGCGCTGGTGGTCTTGGCATTGTTTTATATAGTTAATGTAGATGTTGGTTTATGTTTTTCTCTTCCTTTCACTTTTCTTTCATCTCTTTCTCAAGACGGTCGTATATTGTTCATTTCAAGTACTTGTGAGCTACAGCGATTGTTCGTTATTGACAGGAAGTGTTAAAAAAAGTGTTGCACTGCAATATCTGTATGAAGGAGAGAAATTTGATGTATTTACTAATAATAAGTAAGTGAATTTACTTAATGAAATTAAGAAGGCACGTCATGAGAAAAAAAAACCAAAAATATTTCTTACACATTCACTGAATATTGGCAATGAAAATTTTAATTAAACATTGGTACCTTCTCGAAACTTGATTTTTTTTTTATAAATAAAACCGGCTAAAGAATTGCAATGTCATTTCGAAAATTTATTCTATTTTTCCATACATCTGAGTATATTACATCATGGGTTTTTTTTATGAGTCCATCTAATATTTTCACGAGGTATTCCAGTATAATTCACCATAACTCGAAGGTAGTATGTCCGACGCGCACTAATAAAACAAAATTTGTTTCATATCATCTTAATATACGAGTAGTAAGCTAGAAGAATTAATGGTTTCTTAAGCTGGATTAACCCATTGTTTCCGAAAAAAATTTTTGTGCAATGCTAGTGTAAAGTTCATTTAGTTTGTTTTGTAGAAAAAAAAAAGAAAAGAAATTCAATTGCTGCTTGTCCATAGGGCTTAAGTGACGGTTGAGAAACCCGACCAGAAATCACCGGCGCGGAGCTACCTGTGACAATTCACTTAAGTGCCACCTAGGGCACGTAACAATATGGAATTTAGGAATTAATAAAATAATCGTTTATAAATGTAATGTAAAGGAGTTAAGTTTTATTGTCAGATTAATAGTATAATTTAAATAAAGAAATTTTGTAATCCGTGTTAGAAAGAAAATGATGAAATTTTAAATAATTCAAAAAGGGGAGAAGATTGTGTAAGGTAAGTGTGTGTGTGTGTGAACAAAAGTGGGGGTCATAAACTAAATTAAAAACGGAAACAGAAATGACCACGGTTGGGAAATGGGCGGCTGGAAGAAATATCTAACTTCCTTAATAATAATGTACAATGCTAGTGTAAAGTTCATTTAGTTTGTTTTGTAGAAAAAAAAAAAGAAAATAAATTCAATTGCTGCTTGTCCATAGGGCTTAAGTGACGGTTGAGGAGAAACCTGACCCGAAATCACCGGCGCGGAGCTAGCTGTGACAATTCACTTAAGTGCCACCTAGAGCACGTACAAAAATGCACAAAAATTTTTTTACTGAGAGTTTTCAGCAACACGATTCATCCATTTCGAAAATTTTTCTGGAAAATCAAAGCTACCGTATGAAATACGTGTGTAAACGATGCGTATTAATTTTACAAGTGGCAGCAAATTGGCAAATGATTACAATTCGCTGTGTCTTTTTAATTGTTTATTGCAATTCTTTCGTTCAACTCTATATGTATACATATGTTTTATTTTTAAATTTTCCTTTATTTCTATTATAATTAATACAAATATACTCTGTGCTGTTGTTATTCATATAACATGATGTGGCAGCTCAGTTCAATTTTGCCTGAAAAATTAAAATACTTGGCAGCTCAGCTCGATTTTGCCCGGACAAAATATAAAATTAAACAAATTCAAACTGAGAGTTGTTCGTTAAAAATATTTTCTCTCTCTCAAGAAAAGAGAAGTCAAACTAAATACATATAAAAAAAATTTTGTCCGGAAAAAATTTTGTTCGGAAACAATGGGTGAATCCAGCTTAAGTTATTCGTAAAATAGGATTGAAAAATTAATTTTTTTTATAAAAATTTAGCTATTTTATTCTTTTAAAAGCTAAAAAAAAAAATTCAAAACAGCAATATATTGAACTTGTGGCCATTGTCCATTAAGGCAAATGTGTTAAGAATAAAATTAGCTAAATTTTATGAAAATGGACTAAAAATTTTAGACTTTATTAGTAGTTTAGTGAAAACAAACTGCTAAAGAAACGCTAAGTTTGTTCAGAGTGAGAAACAAGAAAAGCATGTATTATTACCTAAAGTGATGTTTTGTGAGTTTGATTAGTTGCACTAAATTAATAGTAAAGTGTAAAATTTTTCGCCGATTTTCGTAATATTTAGTAGCTTGTTTTATTCTTAACACATTTGCCTTTAAGTACTATGGTCAAAAGTTCAATAGTTTGCAGTTTTGTATTTTTTAAGTTAAACAGTTTCATACATAACTAATAGACAATTTTATAGAATCCAACACGATTGGAAACTGTTTAAATCAATAAATACATGCCTGAATCAAACAGTTTTTTTGGGCACATGACTGACATACAGATGTAAAACCCGGCTTAAGAAACCATTGATATTCTTAGCATAGCGTATTTCGATGACTTGGGGCAAATTTTGTTAGTTAGCCGATGGTGAGTTTTTGGTCAACGTCGGACATAATGGAATCTTTTAAATATTTTTGCTGAAGCTTAGTAGCTAAGGTCTATCCAAATAGCTTATTAATTTCTTAAGGGGAAAATCATATTGAGGTTGTGTTATTTTAAATGATATACATATTTGAATGCTGACTTCCTCAAAATACCGTATGTTTTTTTTTTAATCTTCTTACGTGGCTGCCTTTTTCAAGATGATTCCTTTTTGAAGAGTCTTAACTTTTCAAAGTTTTCCTCCTTCCGAAAGTTATTTTTATTAGTTAATACGTGTGTATATGATTGTCACCTTAACTAGTTCGCAGTGTACTACTCTAATAAGATTCGCGGGTTGGATTTCAGCTATGTATATTAAAAAAGAAAACGAAAACATTTTTTGCCGCCCGCGAAAATACGCGAAAAATTCTTAGAGAATTGCCTTATTTTTTACTTTTACTGGTGTATTTTCATTTGAACTATAAAAAGCTCTTTTTTCCGCCAGCAAATTGATTTGTGTTAAAAGAGAAAACAATTCTCAATCCTAAGCGAAAATCAACAACACCAAAGTAACAACAATTATTTTCACTTTTTGTTTGTTTGTTTTTGTAGTTTCAATGTGTTATTTATGCGAAAAAATTCCAGTAAAAAAATTAAAACAAATAGGTTTTTTTCAAACACACAGAGAAAATAACAAAAAGTGAGAAATTTGTTACCATTTGAACTTTGTTTTTCAGCTACTCCTACATAATGTTACTCGTATCAATGTTTGTTGTTTCCTTGTTGTTTTTGTTGTGTTGTTGTTGCCTCTTCGTTATTACTGCTGCAATATCAAATACTCCAAGGACATGAAACAAGAACTTTGTTATTTTTACAAATCTGGAAAAAGTTGAAATGAAGCAAGAACAAAAACGCGTTTTATATAAAAGTCAAGTTTAAAATTTATTGCCTCCACTAAGGGTGCAACTATTTTCATTTAACATTTCTCAACAACAAACAGCAATAGACAAAAACACAAACACAAACACAAACAAGTTTCAAATAGAAGTAAAATTTTTAGCAAAATTATAAGAACAAACAAACAACAGCAGCAACAAACACACATATAAATATACAAACTTCATCATGTTGCTTCGCTTGTTTTTATTTTTGTTTTTTTTTTTTTTAGCAAGAATGCGAGTAGGATATAAGAACAACCAAATGGAATGTTTATGAGACTTTTATTTTATTTCACGCGAATTAAAAAAAAAATTAAATAATAAATTGATTTATAAAACTCTTGAGAATATCTTTAAATAGTTAATTTTGCATGGCTATTGAGATTTAAATTGCATTTTCAGTCCATGAAAGAAACACATTTGGAAATATTAAATTGCCAAAATAAGCTTAAACACAAATACAAAAACTGTATATAATAAACATGATACAGCATGTTTATGTTTGTGCTTAAAATCTAATAACAACAAACTGATATGAAAAAGTGAGGAGAAACAAAGACGAACTAAGCTTAACAAAAAGCATATGTGAAAGTTTAATAGAAACATCAGTTCGGATTAAAGTTGGACATTTTCGTTTCATCTCGTACATATGTACATTTCCGCGTACCGCACCCACACACTCGCACACACACACACACACAGACACACATATTATTTTATACTCAAGTACGTGTTCAATTAACTTTCATATGTATACGAAAACCAGTTTTGCCAACAGAATCACATATAATTAATACAACAGCAATGACCAAAGCGAAAAAATTTAATATATACTAATACTAATTGTTCCCTACACGATGTCTTTTTAAGTTTTTTATTTTTAACTCTATTAAATAAAAATTAAAAGTGCACTAAAAAAAATAACTTTTCCTTTTAATTTTTTTATATACGATATAAAAGCTTGTCGTAGATATCTTCACGGATAAATCAAGCGACAGGCTTTATATCTTTACATCTTACAGCTCAAATATAACCATAACCATCAGCTATGTCGGCATCTGAATGTCCAATTTATATCATAATGGTATGAGAGCATATTGGTTTAATACGAAATTTTAAATCCACAGTGTGAATGTAACCTATAAACGATGTTTATTGCGAATTGAAGCAGGTTATGGTTGTACTAGTATCTTCTTAAAACTGGTTTTTATGTTTTTTTATGAGTAAAAGTGGCAACACTATCTTAAGAAAAAAAAATTAGTTGCGTTTTCAATAAAATCTTTCGATGTTATGTACTGACAAGTGGTACGTACAGTGTAAACAATAGTTGAGGTCACTGTAATGCCGGCTTCCTCAGTTGAATCTGCCAGAGAAGTTGTCCGAGCTTTGAAACACGTAGGTTTGCGTCTCTTGTGTGTCCTGTACACTTTATTCTAAACGTTCAATATTTCAATGAATAATTTTTTTAATAAACGTACCAACGAAGCAGCATTCTACGTTGTTCATCATGTCAAGTTTTGTGTTCGTCGAAACAGAGGAACTCAAGCATCATACAACATATGTGCACACCCAGAAAGCATTCGATACTTAAGTAAAGATTCATCCTCAAATCCTTGCAAGTTGGATGTTGAACTTGTTGGTATGCTGGGATAGATAGAGAGAGAGTGTTAGCAGCATAATGTTATTGGTTGTATAAAAGATACATTTGCTACATAGCTTTGTATGTAGAATGTGGTATGCCTTAGTATGTTAATGTAAGTAGTGAACATCTAATACTTGTTTCCTTGCTAAAGGGTCATGTATCACAACGATAATATTCAAACAGACGTTCATAAAACAAAGGCTATGTGTATGTATAAGTGCATGTCTGTATATGCATAATATACAAAAGTGTTGTTTTATATTTGTTTGCTTTTCATTGTTTTTTCACTTACTTTTACTCTTTTTCTAATGTACATTACACAAGACAACAGAAATGCCAAAAGAACAAAAAATAAAAAAAACAACAATGAAAAACACAAAACTGAAGGAGCAAGACTTTAGATATTTTATGGCAACTAAAGTCCACTTAATGTATGCAACATAACATAAACAAACGTACATGAATGACAATATCCATATGGTTGTATAAGTTACGTATGTATGTTTGTATTAGTGAACAAAAAAAATATAAATATATGAACATATGTATATTGCACTTGGATATTCTTATGCTGTTTCATATGCTGTTGATGTACTTAAAAAGTTGAAGAAGCGAATTTCCCCCTTCAGAACTTCATTGATGAATGTTTATAGTTGATTGGTCGAATAAAGAGAAAAATTAAAAAATCATTACATTGAATTGAATCCTAATGTGAATGAACGCAGAGTGAATAGCAAAATAAATACATAGGAGTTAATAATTCTAGCAAATGGAAAAAAATTATAGAAAAAAATGCATATTTCCAATTTAAAGTATTTAAATTCATGTCGAGTATAGGGTCAAAGATCCAACTGTTTAAGACAACTTTGTTTCTATTTAGTTCCAATCAAATATTCACCTATTTTCGCCGCTTATAATTTTAAAATCCCTTGAAGTTCAATACACGTTTTTAGTAAACTTTTTTGATATTAAAAGTATAAATTTTTCAAAGCGAAATTTTATTAATAAATATATAGCAAGTTTAATAAAATAGTTTTTTTTTTCTTTCTATATTCTTATGAATTGAATAGGCTAATGTTCGTAACGCTTTTTAAGCCAAATTACATGTGATAATTATTAATGAACAAATAACATCAAAGTTAGTTGTAAATATTCTGACAACAACACATAGTTGAACGGAACAGCCAGCCGTTTTCGAAGGCCACTAAACCTTCCTCATCAGGTTCTTCTGTGTTTTTGGTCCACTGTGTGTGGTGTCAGATGTCTGCCTTATATACGAAACTTTATTGCAAATGGAATATGTGAATTGGTTTGATTCATCGTATTTCAATTTGCTCATGTGTTTTGTAATGAAGGCTCAAAGTTACCATCTCTATATTTACAACAGTCTTACCATTGTCGTTTGTTCTTTACTAACTATGCACATGTTTGTTAATTTGCTTATTTTTGTTCTACTTAAGACAAACTTTTTTGGTTTGTTACTATTAAGTATATTTTTATTTTAATTTTTGCCACAAGCAAAAACAAACGGGTTGTGTTTGTTAAACACAACAGGGTCAGTGGCGGGGCAAAAAGGAAAAAGTGCTGAAGTCAAGATAAGCTGATGTTAAGTTAATGTGGTACCTCGGTAATCTGCATATTTCAAAGTACTCCTGGTCAATATCTCAATTAATTTGTGTAGTTTTTCAGGAAGTTATCTTTTTTTTTTGACATCTAATCGCATTTGGAATAATAGCTTAATTGAGGATATACTTTCGTATATTACAACTTAAATGTATTACTTATTAAAGTCCTGCACAAGACCATTTATAAGAACTTTCAAGACATGAGGGAGTTTTCAAATGCTTTACTACAGACAAATCTTCTAAAACAAACACTAAACAACACTGTTTGCAATAATTTGTTTCAGCTATTGCAGGTATAGGAATAAAGAAGAAAATACTTCGTGACTGAAACATTTGTGATGCTTGCTTCTTTCTACGCATGGGCGCGTATAAAAGCGTTATGCATGTACATACAGACACGCGTTGTGTGTATGCTCTTTTATTTTTCTGCGAACACACAAACGCACACATGCATTTACATTAGTTGTGTGCGCTTGCCCTACCCTCTAGCCAGCCTAGTGCCTTATGTCTCTATGTCAACACTCTTTTCTCTAGCGACAATTGCACTAGTTGAAATGCCGACAATTTTCCTTTTATGCGCGAGTAGAGATACGTTAGAGACAACAGTTCTAATGTATTTCTGTTGATATTGCCAATGAACGCGTCAATAGTTTGTTTTTCTTTTTTATTATGCTATGCAATAATGTTAAAAACTTACGTACATATGTATGTAGGTATGTACTATGTATTTAAGTTTGTTGGCCCAACCCTTAATAAATTGTAGACGAGGGTCACTAAAATGTACTAGTGATTCTTTAGTTCAAATATATCCATATGGTCGTAAAAGAATAGTGCTAAAATCTACTGGTAGATTTTCAATGACAACCCTATGTTATATGTCAATAGGCTATTACATTGGCTGCGGTACACCTATTGACAATGTCACTAGTAAATCACTACAATTTTACTATTGACATCGAGCGAGGAAATATCGATATTGTAGACTAGAACCCCTAAAATTTACTAGTGAATCATTGGTGCCAATGTCTCCATGTGGTCCCAAAAGAACTACTTAGTCAGTATTGCTACAGTCTAGTGGTGGATTTTCAATGACAAGCTAATGTTAAAAGTCAATAGATAATTACATTGGCTGGGGTACACCTGGTCAGTAGTACTACTGACAATGTCACTAGTTAATCACTACAATTTCACTATTCGCATTTTCTGCAGGGTAAAAAAACCTCCCTTAAACACATAATAGCTTACCATATACATATTACACACACTCACTCAAACGTACAATATGGAAAATAACAAGCATACACGTATCAACACTACTTTGTTGACTGTTTATTCATAACAAGAAGTCTTGACGACATTGCTTGTTAGCACTCATATACACATACACCAATGCATCTATCGTGCTTTGCTTATAATGCGACAGCATTTATTATTGGTTTAGCATTCTACAGCCACGAGAATACATTTAAAAAACAAGACGTATTTGCATTTCAAGACAATTTACGCATGTCTCTATTACTTATAGTATGTAGAACGACGTTTGCTTGAAAAAATAAACGTTAATAGAGATCTTCCCTATTTAACTGTAAAAGAAATAAATTTCTGAAAATCGACTTGACGGTTAAAATTGCTCTCCTGCAATTAAATCAACAGTAAATATGATTTAAGCACTTTTTCCGTGCAATAATGTGAAAAAAAAATCTAAACAGCTAAAAGTAACTTCCAAAATAAATTAAATATTCGATGATCTTAGATAACTTTTAAGTTTTTGCACAAAAACGTACGATGCCATCCCACTGTGCGGAGTGCCCACTTCAAGACATCAGGTAACTTGCTCCCAAATTATTTTGCAAATATAAAAATCTTTAAATTGGGTAATAATTAAGCACTTTAATTTTACTGCTAAATAAATACATATCGTTACCTTAATATAGAAAGACCCTAACTCATTTTTTTTAAATCTACTTTTTTTGCATACGAGTATTTCGATAGAAGAACATCTATCTCAAATGCAAAAATCTCCATTTGAAAAATATAATGAGTATATATATAAATATATATATATATATATATATATATATATGTATGTATGTATATCCATTCCATTCCATTCTCAGTATTTTAAATATAAATAATTTTTGATTCTTGTTGGTTAAGCACGTCTCAATAGACTTGAATCAAAAAATGTTTGAAATACCCTTAAAAAACTTCACATGCTTATGGAGAAACTGTCAAAATGTTATTGAGAATTACGTACACAAACATAATAAGCTTAAAGGCATCGAATACAATTTTTAAAGTCAAATAACTATACATACTTACATATTTTTTTTATAAGTGCCAACTAAGTGTAACTAAGTAATTATTGTACAATAATGAAAAGACCTCTACAATCAACAATTTAAAATATATTTTACGCTCGTCTGACTGTTGTTTTCCTTGCAAATATTGCTTTATTTCCTGAAAACAATAAGCACTAAAATGTTCGCATATTTTCCAGCCTGCTATCTCTTTATTGTTATTGTTTTTTTCCCCCTATAAGTATTTTCTTTTGTCATTTAGTTTTTATGATTCCTAATTTTCATTTCAGTATTCGCTTTTTTTTTTTGTTTTTGCAAACAAATATGAAAACAATAATAGTAATAGTGATAATTTTGCAAATATTTAAAATGGTTTTTGCAATCTCTGCTGCTGTTATTATTATTGTTATTATAAAATATTTTTAATGACATCTAAAAATGTGTTCGAGGGAGACTCACACTTTAATACTTATAGTGTTTTCACACTGCAAGTTAAAACCTGGTTTTAACGTTAAAACCATAAACAGCTGATTTTGCATTCACACTGACAGTTTGCTAAATTCAGGTTTTAATTCACAGACTGTCTAATAACTTTGCTCAAAATAAAATAAATCTCCTGCAGAAATGCGTGTGTTTGTTGTTGTATTTTTTTCTGCTTTTTATAACACTTATTTGACAAACTGTACAACAGTTTTTGTTTGTATGAAAAACTAAGAAACTTTACAATGCGCTCTAAAATGGAAATTATTTTATATTTTTGTAAATTAATATTTTAAAATTATGGAACTAGTAATACAAAGTAAAGAAGTGCTTGGAAATCAAGTTATTGTATATAAAAAATTCACAAATAAATCACAAAATAAAACATTTTTATCGGTGGATCGATGTCAGTCATATCGTTTATTTTCACTTACCAGAGGTCAATGAAAATATTTTTGTTGTTATCCTTCCAAAAAACTCTTATTTTTCCTTAAATGGATGCTGCTGCATCCATTTTTAAGTTGAAAATCTTGCAAGCGACATCTCTTGTTATTCACTGGCATAAACATTATCAGCTGCTTCCGGTCATTTTAACTTGGCAGCACTGAATTTACCACAGCGAAAACAGGGTTGCATTTCATAAAACCAAAATAAAACCAATTCAGAAATGGTTTTAAGTTGGATTAAACAAAAACAATTTGTATGGTAAAACCAGGTTTTAACAGTTGGTTTTACCATTAAAACCAACTTTTATTAAAACCAATTCAGTGTGAAAACACTATTAAATACTGAAGGCGAACATACAAGTTGTATTGAACTGTGAAACCTACAAATAATTATTCATGTTTACTAGTTGAACTTTTTTCCAATGCTATTTTTATATTTGCTTTTTAATATTTTGTCAACAGTAACCATTATAATTTGCAGAGGAATATAATATTTTGTTTTCATTTTCAACGTATTTGCTTTTATTTAGAATTGAAAACATGCTTGTTGTGAATGTGCTTGTGATAAGTAGCAGCAGTGGTCCCGTCCCGTCCCATCCCGCTCACACCGATTTTTCTTTCCCCTTTGCGCTCCTTCAAATGTGTCAATTACTGTTGTCAAATTGTTTATGCGTTGTGTTCATTCATGTGCATTCATGAAAACGTTTTCAATATTTTGAATTTTGTTTATTTTTTCTCAGTATTTTTTATTTTTTATTACTTATTAGCATAAATTGTGTGTATGTGCATATTTACGTATTTATTACATCACTGCGTATGTGTGTGTGTGTGTGTGTGTGTGTGTGCGTGTGCAGGACTATCTGTTGCCAGTACTTTACATGTTTTTATTGTTGGTTTGTTTTAAATAAACTTTTGATTGTTGCGATTTGTTAATCTGTAATTTATGCACAATTATTTTAATTACTGTTTGCTGTCATAAACAGTTTGTAAATTTTATAAATACATGTCTACTCTAATTTTTTCTATAAGGGTTTCTTTATTGTCTTTATTATATTACCTGGAATTACAAAATGACAACAGATTAAATTTTAATATATTTTATAAATTTTAATAAAGCCAAGGATTACTACATAATCAAGTAGCAATGAAATTATACTGCAATGTTTATACCAACGATATATAATGAAGGAAATATGTAATGTCAACTTGCAAAATTTTTATTTATGTTTATGACAAGGAAGAGATATCTGTACTTTTTTGTAGACAGCCAATATGTATAAGAATGTACTTACCAGACTTTGTCGTGAGATCAACACCGCTTTATCTGGATTCCTGCAGATAGTAGGTGCACTAAGTAGTCGGGGCTGCATATGCTATGGACGCCTCTAATGTATTTTCAGTGGCAGTGCCCTTTGGCATATTTAAAAATACAATCCTCAAACACTATATTCATAAAGCAGAAGAAAGACTTGGCTGAGTATTTGTTGGTAGCAAGTGGAGTAATGTTTCCCCACGAGAAATGCTCATAATAAATAAAATTAAGAAAAATAGGAAGATAATATCAGTGTTGGTCGTAGTGATGACGGGCTACTAAACGATCGGCAGACGTTATATTAGGGTGGGTCGTCTTTATAACATATTATGCCGTAGCTGGCACGAGCCATACAGAAACAAGAATATTTTTCACCTGTTCTGTACTTGCACGCCATTGCACACTACGTGAATACACATACTAGAAGACGTATCTGAGGTATCACAGATTTGTATAGGGGACGTCATACTATACTTCAAAGCAAAGTTGTTGGATCTAATACGAAAGATCAGTGGTTTTAGCAAGTGTTATGTTTCTAAGTTGCAAATAGCATCGCAAACCAACCAACCAATGAACATTGTATCCCCTATATTTTATTTACTTGTTAGCTTGTTTATGACTTCGGTACCTACCCTTCAACAGAAAAGTAAATTGATAATAAAGCAATTTTGCTATAATACTCCATTAAAAAATATGATCAATATTTTCTATAGGTGTTTCGAAAAGAGTGAAAATTTCGTTCAAAAAAATATCGTTTAAGCATTTTAGAGGGGAATTATTTTAAATACTTTTCGTGAATGATAAAGACATACAGAAAATGAAAATTAATTAAATGAAAATTACTCTTGAGCTGCCTTACTGTTCGCTTTTCTTCTTTTTATAAACATCGGAACGGAAAAAATTCTTGGGGAAGGGAAATGTACATAGATATTATTAACGTAGAAAAACAAAGTTATGTAATTTCTCCCCTGAAATTTTGAAGGGAGTTTGCACAATTATATATGTATTCTTTTTGAAATGAAGTGAAAGTGTATAAAAAATTTTAATGTACATAGTGGGTGATATGAATAAAAAAAACGTATTTGCTTTTTACTTAAAAATTTGTTTTAAAACCCCAAATATGTGTGTTTTTTGTTTTTTTTTTTTAATTTTTAAGTAAAAAGAAAATACTATTTTTTATTCATACTACCCAGTAAGTCGCAAACTACAAACAGATATAACTACATGTAAACTTATTAACATGACAACCAAGAGGTTCTTTCAAGATTTGTATCCGGTTGTTTGTGTGTATTTTTGTTCTCTTTCCTCTGCCGCTTTTGATACAATTATCCACATTGGAAAAATTTGCGTTTCAAATGTTCGCATTCGCAAATTATTCGCATACTTTTGCTATTTGCTTTCGCTTTTGCATTTGCTAAAATGTATGCGAGTATTTCAAGCGAATACTAAAGACAAAAAAATTTTGTACTTCTTTTACGAAAATAGTTTACGATGAACGAACGTCAAAAATACGAGAATTATTTTATGTAAAGCTTTAAGATTTCATCAGAAAACTTTTCTATCAATAAGTTCTTATAAGTATCAAAATGAAACCAAAATCCAGTTTTGAAAAAGAAAAGACTGTGTTTGATTTGCGTGAAAATATTTGAAAACCATTCATTACTTCGTACAACAAATTTCAAATCCAAACAATATTAACTAGTTCTTGTAGCTCATATTATTTCTGATGAAAACTTAAAATGTTGAAGATATATTTCATATGTTTATCCCAAGATGAACAGAGTACCACTCTACAAGATTTTTTCAGGATAAGTTCATTCCAAGTTTTCTTCATATGTATTTTGACTGCATTTCACATTAAATGTTGAACAGTGTAAACTTATTTTTAGTCATTATTAACCTGACCAGACATCCCGCTTTAGGCGGGATTATCCCGCTTTTCTGAGGTTGATCCCGCCTTGAATTTTTATCCCGCTTTATCCCGCTTTTTAGAGTTTTGAAATTTCTTATCTCTTAATATATTTTTATTAATATGTAACTGATGAAAATTTATTCCAAATATTTTTTAGTGTAGTTATTGTTTATTTTTTTTGGATCTGGCAGCTCCTCAAATGAAAAAAATAAAAATACAAACGTACACACTCAAAGATCCTTTTGTTACAGTGCTTTATATGTGCAGACATTCTGCTGCTTTAGGAATTTATTACCAAGAGGGCTTATTAGGAGAATAACAACTGACATTCACCAAACTGTCAATAATAAAATAAAAAGTTCTTGCTTATTTTTTTATAAAGAGTTTGACACATTGGTGTAGTCAGTTGATGATAATATGGACTAACAAGGCTTTTTTTTAGCAATTTGAATCAACAACTCATTTAAATTGAGATCTTTCCTAAAAAATATGGAAGAAATCTTATTTTTGAATTTATACAAGTAAAAAAAGTTTATGTCACTAAGCTGAACAGCTAGCTGACTTCGAAAATTCTATTCTCCCTTTGCCTTCGAATTTATTCTCGGTTCTATAAAATAATCAAATATGAATTTCATTATAAAATAGTTAATACGGAATATTTCCAAATAACACTCTGCGGCCTGCTACCGGCACTATTTATGTGCGTATTTGCACACAAGTGTTTTCATATTTGTGGCTGCTTTATGCTCAACCAATGGCTGCATGTTGCTATTGCAGTTATCATCGTCTGTGTCATCATTGCCACTGATTGCAAGCAGCAGCACTATTAAACCTCCTCATGTTCATCATCGTAATGATGTGTGTGTGTGTGTGTGTGTGTGTGTGTGTGTGATATACATTTATATTTGCTTCCATTCCACTTAACCGTGTGCATGTACGAATATCACTGTCAAAGTATATTTATATAAAGTATATGCAGGTCTACAACAACTAAGAAAATACAAAAACAACATGCGCTTTGTTTGTGTAAAAATAATGGATGAATGTCGAAAACAGATGATTACAACCAGACCTGGGCAACTTGCATTACTTTTCATAAGCACTGATTGAAAAACAAAAATTTTAGTGAAAATTTAAATTTGATGTTTGTAATGCACTTTTTTTGCACTAAAATAAAATCTCTTAAAAGTAATGGATTAATATTGCATTATCAGCTAATCGTATGGCGAAAAATTCACTAATTTTGTATTGCCACTATATAAAACATTATATAAAACGTAATCATATATTTAAAATTTTTAAACGCACTAATAATCCCAAATTATTATTTTACTTATTAAGTAAAATATTTTTTATTAAAAATACATTGAAATTGATTATTGAGGGCTTTAGCTGGATCCTATGCGCATTTCACTGTTGCTAATGCAGATCATCAGGGAACCTTTACCCAAATTTCTTAGAACAACTAGAGTTATTATGTTATTAACTTTCATTTAAACAAATGAGAAGCCTAACAACAAATAACAAAGTTGAAACAAGAACTCAATAATCAACATGTTTTTTTATTTTCTTACTTTACCATTGCTACATTGGCTGACTTTTTTTCAGCTTCAAATTGTAGTTGTAAAAATATGTAAAAGAAAATAAATGTAAATAACAACAACAGCTATTAAAGAATAGAGTATTTTTGACCGGGTGCAGTCAAGTTAATAATTAGTGTTTTTATGGGAATTGTTAAAATTTAAGTTTAAATTTTATCATATTTTTATCAGATAGCACAAATAAAAAATACATTAAAGAACCATTGAAGGCACCTTAGAACTTAGGTTTTCGTTTATTTTATTGTAAAGCTTTATCTTAAAAAATGGTGATTTTATAAACGGAATATACTACCGCTTGGAACAATTTAATCAAGTTTTGTCTTTCTCTTGAAAATTTATAAAAATGGTAGTGATATGATTTTTGCCTGAATTAAGTGGCGATATGTACATGGAAAAAAGTTTACATATTTATGTTTGTACGTATGTTTTTATGTACTTATTTACACATTTACGTTCTATTTTTTGCCATGTGATTTGCTGCTAGCGCAATATTAATGTATTACTTTGAAGAGATTTTAGTTTAATGCCAAAAAATTGCACTATAATTATCAAAGTTAGTTCTAATGTAATAAATTTGCATTTGTATTGATTTGGTTTAGTGTGGGAAGATGGTCAACGCATTTGCTTATTTAATGCAAGTCCCAGATCTGCATACAACAAAAAGGAAATGTATGGATAGACAAAACCAAAATAAATTTATTAATTGATAAACCTTAATTACGTGAAATAAGTATAATAAAAGCTACATATTTATTTTAATAATTAAATATAATTATTTTTAAATGTTTTGTAACACTTTTTTTGAGTAAGAATGTATTTCAACTTTTTCACTACACACAATTGTGTATAACAAATCAAAGCAAAACAAAATGGCGTACGAAAATTGTAAACAACTTTTGACATTCATGCATTGACACTACACGAGAAAAAAATTAATCACCTGAGTACTTGCATATACTTTATATAAATTTACTTTGATCACTGTATGCGGATGCGTAAATTTGTTGTTAATAAACATACACAAATTTGCCAGCTATCAAATATCCTGTTGAAGGTATTTTTGATGTTTTAGGATTTTTCATTAGCCTGCCTTTTCAAAATGAAATTAACGTATGATTTTAAAATTCAATACCTAAACCACAACATATGAATTCATACGTAAATACTTTGGTATAAAACACTGCAACAAATTATATTGCTTTAGTCTACTGAACTATAGCGCGTCTTCATATACATACGAGCTTTGGGACAAAACACAGAAAGTAACTTGTTTTCGAAATATGTCTCTGTGCAACACTACGTTGCTTCAATGACTGCAACAAAAGCAACTACATATACGTCATCCATCTATGGTGACTGGACCAATCGAAAAAGCTCACATTTTTGTTAATTAAAAATTTCATTTATATTATGTTCCAAGATGCTGCAGCAAAATATAAATTAACAAATTCTTTAAGTAATTGCACAAAACATAGTGATTGTATGTATAAATTCTTTATACATACAACTGTACCGGTATTATTAGTGAGTGCAAACATGGCTATTTGGAAGAAAATGGTTGATTGATTTTTACAATTCGGACACATAAAACACTTCGAATGTTTTGATCAAAAGAACAATTAAAAATGTGGATTATGATCCCACGGATCATAAAAAATCACCTCAAAGCCTTTGCTAAGAAGTATGGCTCCCAATTTGCGCAATGTTTATCAAATATCATAGTGAAATAACATCCTTGGGAGAAATATCTCTTTTCAGTAACAAAATTTTTTCATATAATTGTACACCGAAAGAATTTTGCTTCATAAGTCCAATGAAACAATTTCATTAAAAATTTTTCACAAATCTAATGATAATTTCACAAATCCAATGAAAATTTCATGAATATTGTGAAAGAATTTCATTAGAATTGCTTCGTTTTTTCGTTTTCATGAAATTATTTTATTGTTTCGATGAAGTTGTAGCAGTGCATTAATTACACTGTTAAATAAATTTGATGAAGTTTTCAATAAAATAATTTTGACGAAATTGATTTCATTAATCCAACGAAGCGTGACGTTGGTTGAATTTTAATGAATTTTTCATTAGATTAATGTCGAAATTCATAGAATTTAGGCCGAAAATTCTTTCAGTGTATAATTTCAGCTCCAATTTTGTTTAGTATTCAAAAATATTTCAAAATACTAACTTGACTTGCTATCTAAAAGAGATTCTTCATGCACATTACGAATAGTATATGTAAAACATAGTGCAAATATGGACTGAGTAGCCCTCTTTTTTTTAATGCAATATACTACATACGTTTACAAATAAGTAAGTGCAGGTAAAACAAATGCACCTGCTCGCTCTGTGTGCACATATTATATTTTCTTGCAACACAATACATCAAATAATTTTTCTCATGTAAAATCTACATTTACTATTTTAAATAAAAATGCACCTACACATACATACATACAGTAATGTGCAGAACAAAAGCAACAAAAACGCTATTTGACTTAAAATTTAAATATTTTAGACATTTGATTATTTGAAGCAGCTCTTTTAACAAACTTTTGTAGGCATTCATACTAGAAAACGAATTCTCAGTTTAATTTTTTAATATTGATATTTCGTGAAAAATAAAATAACTAATATTCTCAAACCCATGTATCGAGATTGTGCAGAACAATAGCAACAAAATGAAAATGTCATAATTATCAATAAACTCTTTGATATATCGCTATAATTCCAAAGTCCAACAGCCTTAACAGTACTTATTAGTCCTTATATTAAATATTAAAATGCATATCTCAATGTTATTGGTGCTGCTTGATTTAGGAAGAATCGGAAGGAGTAGGTATTGCTGAACTTTCTAATATTTAAAAAATTAAGAATCTGAAAACATTAGATAGGCGGCTGTTACTTATTTAAAAGTGTAATAAAAACATATTTCTAGTTTGCTGATGGATAGATCGGCAGAATAGTTACGTATTGAGCAGTTTTGTGTACCACCATGAAAAACTTCCGCAGCTTATCATAGCTAAATGCATTTCAAATAATCCAAAAGCTCGTTTTCTGTTTCTAGTGAGGTTATAATATCTCGAAATTTTAGTGTGCATTATGGTACAACTCGAAACCGTGCCGGAGAAGTCAATTGAAAAAGTTACATACTAAGAAAATACTATAGTTGACCAAGAGATAGATACTTAAAAAAAATCCAAGTAAATATTGTATTTAGTTCATACAATTTTATTGTTTTTTTGTTTAAAACGGAGTTCAGTAGTACACACCGTAATTGAATCCTAATAAAATGGGAAACCGATGTTCTTATTGAAGAATTCAAGTTCCATATATGGAATTGGTATATCATCTCTTCAATGCGGCGCTTGCCTAGCAAACCGTTTTCGCGCCGAAATATTAAAATGAGTTTTAAGCATAACAGCGGTTAGGTGATGGTGATGTCTTATTTTCCGACGTATAAAGTTGGACCATTCCCAAAAATGTGTAAAAAAAATATCCTTTAAATAAAAATTATTTGGCATTTCGAGTGGAATATGACTCTTTTATGGGTGTTTCAATGCGGTAGTATTCCATAACATATTTGGAGGTTGGGAAAAAAGTCAGGAACATTAATTTAATTCCAATCCTTGCTTTACCGAGAAACGCAGCTTTCTTGAACGCCATTGCAAACCTCTTTCCGTAGTAGTGTTTTCGGAAAATGGATCCTAATTTGCAACGAACACTTCAAAATTCAATTAACTTAGCGAAAATGTATTGCTTAATGCATAATAAATAATATTTGTGAATTTATCCATCGTTGATATGCACGTATTATGAAAAAACTAAAGATTATACAAAAAGGATTAATTTGTTGCTTTTGTTATGCACAGCTTCATATCAAAGTCTGGACTATTTTCTATAACTTTCGAAACCCCAGTTTTTTTAAGAAAGATTTTATTCAATACGATATATAGGGCATATAAATACAAATAAATTATGCTCAGAGTTTTTGTTGCATATGATGTATATTCTGAAATAATCGTCTCCATTTATTTTTGCGGAGTTTGTTGCTTTTGTTTTGCACAGTACTGTATATACATAAATACAAAAGTCTTTAAACGCGAGTACATAGTATGTATGAATAAGTATGTAAATTATTTATTCCCTTGTCAAATGCAAAAACTCTTATTAGCCCAAAAATTGGCAGCAAAGCTGCAGGCTGGTAGGCCCATACATATAAAATTTAAAAATTTGTTTTTGTTTGCTGTGGTCAGTTGTGGCCCCACAGTTTGAAAAGTTCTATGGCCCACAAACCACATAAAGTGCCAAAAATTAATGCCCTGCTCATTCATAACTTGTGCACTTTTTAAAACCCTTAAAGCCCGCATACATATGTACATACAGTAAGGGACAAAATTGTTCACAGAATAGTAGTTATTAAGAATATGTTGAATTATATTATTGTAGATATTATTTTATTTGAATATTATATACTTTTTGTAATTCATAGGCAATGATATGATAGAAAACACTTTAACTTAAAAATATTTTATTTCATAAAAAATAAAAAAATTTTTTTTTTTGGAGTGTAGGTGTGAACAATTATGACTCTCGTAGAAACAACATACTAATTTAGCTGTTAATACTTTGTATGTTTACCACGAGCGGCTTCAACAGTGTTTATCCTTCTGGGCATACTTTCCACAAGATTTGTAAGAACAGCTTTAACAATATCTTCCCAAGCTTCAATGGCGTGATCACAAAGCTCATCCAAAGTACTAGGTGGTTCTTTTTTAGAAAATATTCTCCTCTTTAATATTGACCACAGGTGTTCAATCGTGTTCAAATCAAGCGATTGAGGAGGCCAATCTAAAGTCTTAATCCCATTGCTAACAAGCCACTCCTTACTAATTTTAGCCGTGTGCTTAGGGTCGTTATCTTGCATAAAGATGTCGCTCTGACCAGGTCCCAAACCAAATATATCCAGACTTGGGAGATATGAATCTTTCGGAATGGTTGTGTAGTCAGTAGCACAAGTTTTACCTTTTATTCGTCGAAGAATTTCAAGCTCATTACCACGAAAACAACCCCAAGATATCATTGAACCACCTCCAATTTTTAATGTGCTGCATATGTTGCGCTCTTTAACACCAACACTTTTATCTACCCATGTCCACTGCCGTCCGTCTGATCCTATTTTGTTGATTTTGAACTCATCTAACCACGTAACGCGTTTCCAGTCTTCTACAGTAAAATTTTCATATTTTTTGCAAAGGCTAATCTTTTTTTCGATTTTTTCACTTAAAAATGGTTTTTAGCCTTGGTTCCAGCAACGAATCCACGTGCTCGTAAATTCCTCCGAACTTTTTTAGCGCTAACATCTATATAATACTCTTCTTGAAGATTTTTTTTTGCCTCAACAGCTGTATTAACCGCTCCTGTTGTGATCATTCGCTTAGCTACGCAGATACCAGCAGGTGAAAGTTTCTTTGGGCGACCTGCTTTGTTGCTTAAGATATTGAAATCACTTTATTTTTCTATTTTATTTACTAATCCAATTAAAATTTTATAATTTTGGGCAGTTGTATGGTATGTGAACCCTTCAGTTAAATCTTTGACAATATTTTTCTTCAAAGAAGCTTTCACAGGGATTACCATTATAAAAATTTTAAATCTAAGCACACTATTATTTAAGATTTAGTTTAAAAACAATTTTAGACATATTTTATTTACTTAAGACCAAATCCACAGAAAATCAATTAAGAGTAATTAAAAAGTTACTAATTTTATGTATACCTTATTTTATAAGGGACAAAATTGTTCACACACGTGTTTTCTTTTTTAACTTTATAATAAATACAAACATAACGGTATTTCCGAAACAGATATGTCATACAACATTAAACAACATGGCACTCAATATGTACAATTTTAAGAGTTGACAGATGTATTATGAACAAAAATTTTTTGTATAGAATATATTTTCCTTTTTTCTGTGAACAATTTTGTCCCTTACTGTATACTTGTGTACATACATACATACATACATGCATATGTATGTGTTTGTGATTGTGTGTATGTAAGACATGTATGTATGTATGTATGTATATGGTATAAATAAACTCTGTGTAAAATGATAAGATTTTAATTTGATGATTTTCTGAGGATCATGTGCGCAAAATGAATATGAGTATGTGTTTATGCGTACATACATACACACACACATACATACATACATTAAAATATACATTTATACATGTTATATGCATTTGTTCATTCACTCAGTTTGCTTATTCAACAATTCATTCATTCATTCATTCATTAAAAAAAAAAACTAAGAATTTGTTGGTGGCCACCGCTGATGGCCGGATTTTTGTTATTTTGTATAGTCACAGATAATGGTGCCAGTGGTAGATGTGACGTTGCGTCTGCTGTTCGTGTGGAATGCATTTTTTCTTGTTGCCACTATTTTTGTTGTTGTTTATGCCGTTTTTAAAATTGCATATATGCATTGTAAAGGTGATTTAGGATTATTTTTCACATTTTGGAATTGGTATGTTTAGGAATTTCATATTTTAACCAAATGCATACATACATACATACATACATATGTATGTACATACACACATACACACATGTGTATATCGCTGTATTGGTATTCATCTGTGTTTATGTGTACATACTTGCATACTTATGCATATGTATGAATGTAGTTTGGCGTCTATGTTTAGCTGGTATATAAATTCATTAAATATTCATAAATGAATTAGAATAGGATATTTTTGATTTTAGGTGTGGAAACTGTGAACAAAATCAAAAGACCATTAAGGAACATATATAGTTACTAAATAATTTGTATGAAAGTTTTACAAACAAATTAAAGAGAGAAAACACTTAAAACATGTTCCGATACATTTGGCAATTTTTAAGTTTATTATCCCTTTATGATCAATACAACAACTTATTATCTCATCCTTCCTCAATGTTTTAGTCATTGATCGCTGAAATGAGGGAGAATGAAGTTGTCACACACAAAATGAATCCTAACTATGATAACAGTTGGATTTTCCAAGAGAATTTTCAATAGTTATTGGCACAAAACAAATCATAGTGTTCACTGATTCTGCCACATAATCATGTTTGTTATTACGCAGGAGGAATGTATTCATTACTCGTATACAGCAGTGTTTCTGTCTTTGCTTGTGATTGCGATAGAAATGAAGGCAGAAACGTAAAAGTACTCACAAACATACTACATGCATATACATATGTATGTATGTATGTATGTATGTATGTACATGTGTTTGTATGTAGGGATATGTATGTAAATGGGCATGCATAGTCGATTGATTGTTAATGCCTACGCTGGATTGTGAATGAAAATGTACAAGATGGATGTATAGATGTTTGAGTGTATGTATGTAAGTGATTGAATTTGGTTAAATGAAAATTTGTACTTTAAGGATTACGAAAGCAGGCAGAAAATCTTTTTTGTAATGTAAAACTGAAACAAACAAACTGTTAATTGTTTTACGAGGTGTGTATGTTGGGGTGTGAGTTACATGTCTGCATTGTAATAAATGCTAACAGTATTAAGGGCATAGCCGAAAAGAAATACAAGCTGTAAACACAGTTGTTGCAGTATTTCATTTATCCCTTTCTGTTTTTGTTTGCCTCTGCTGTATTGCTGTTGTTTTGTCGTCATACATACATATAAAAGAATCACTTTTGCGGTAAAAGGCACATCACACACAAAAACAACATTGATTGCAAATTGATGTTATTGGATATGTGAATAAAGAAGATTAAAATTTCAAACAAAACTAAAATAAAACCAAAAGTAGGGAAAACAAAAACTTAAATGAAATGCAGTTACATAGATAAATGTGAGTGCAAGAGGAATTGATGCTGAACAATACAATTTCAGAATCTTTTCTTTTAAAACTACAATTCAAATATAATCACTCGTCTAGTATGCTTAAGAATATGATTTTGGAAAATTTAAATGACGCTTAAGAAATATCGAACAGCTTGCAGGCTATTAAAAGAATTTTAACAAAGACTTGTACTGAAAATTCAAAACCATATTAATTGCATTAAAACATAGTATATTCAATGAGAAAACAAAATCCGCAGTAATTTAATTTCGCAGCATGACGACACAATGTCAGCAACATTTATCCAAGGAATTTAAAATCTAATAATAATCTAATATCATTGCTTGCTCTCATTGTTTCTTTGTATATAATGGCTATAAGAGTAAGCTCATCACTATGCGCTGAGTATTTTATGGTATGCCACGATGAACCAGTACTAAGCGCCAAAAGAAATATTGTATCATTTTTGATTGCAACTTGAAAGACGAGCAAGTCTTCCTACACAGATTCAAATGTAATTTAACAAAGTTAAGACTAGGACCTGCTTGCTTGCTTACTTTTGTTTTCTTCCCAGATAATTCTATTAATTTAAAACCAATTTAATTAAGTCAACATGCACCAGAAAAGAAGACATAAATGCATCATCGTTAAGGAAGAGTAACATTACTACTTAAACAACATTAAAGTTTCAAGCAAATGAAGACAACAACATATATTTTAAGAACTTGTAGAAACTGCATTTCTATCTGTTCAGCCAGCTTGTCACTGAACAGTAGATATTGCGTTCTTTTCGCAGGAATAGTAAAGAAATGTTTAACCATTAGAAATTATATTTAGAACATTATAAAGTCATCCAATGTCATCTGGTTACTGAAAGTTAAATATATTAAATTAATTGCTTAAAAAATAAATAAATAAATAAATAAAAAAACTATGATCATTCCTTTCTTTTCTAGAATATGAAAATGTTCACGCCACGCCAAATTACATTAACATTACATTGTATTATACTTTTTAAAAATAAGTATACATACATGTATGAAGAAAAATTTAAATGTTGGTTGCTGTTAAGAGCAATTCTCTATCTTTGACTGAAAGCCATCATCATTGGAGTTTGAAATTCAATATTTCATGTTCGAGGCAGGCAGAGTTCGAATGTATTTCCACTTATAATAAGGACCTTTTGTAAAATATAATCGAGAGTAAGCAAGAAGGAAAATAATCAAAAACTTTTGTACTATTTTGCACATTCTATCACAACAAAAAACTCGTAATCTTTACTACATTGCAGATAGTATTTTGAGGTCATAAAGCAAAAGGATGAAAGTATTTCACACATTCACAGATTCACAATGCTCATTAGAACTTGCTACTATATTTCCTAATAAGATATTTGAAAATCTTGCTATTTAGTTTCGGGAAGTTAAAATTGTACAACATTTGTAAGTATAAAGAAAAATAATTGAGCATTGCACAAATATTTTCGAATTTTTCACCTACTTACATATATGTATATGTAGGTTAGGAAGGGCGGTGCTATACCGCAACTCCACTCGGAGACCAATCTGGGTCCATTGTGATTACTTGTACATGTAAGTATGTACAAATTTGTTCAATTTACGAGTGTGTCACAGTTCTCCTAAATCCAGAATAACCTTCCCGTTTTTCTCAAATCTTAGATAAGTTATAAGCATTTTTTTTTTTTTTTTTTTTTTTAATAGTATATTTATTTATTGTATCTTCAAAAATGAACTAACAATAAGTAATCAAATCTTAAATCTAAATATAATTATTAGGCCCGACCAATATCGGACATAAACTTAGTGATAGTTATAAATAATACATAAGTAGTGATAATCAAAAAGAAGTATTTTTAAGCAGTCCCATCTGGAGTGTTAGGTATAAGAGCCCTTGTGTCCCTTTTTTTTAAGCGGATGTGTCCAGTAAAGCTCAAAATATTACGGGCAAGCGGATTAGGATGTGACTCGAGTTTAGTTAAATATTTGCCTGCGTATTTTGCAATTTCTTCACTCACTAGTGGCATATTTAAATCACGATGAATATTTGAGTTTTTAACGTACCATGGAGCAGATGTTATCAAACGTAAAATTTTGTTTTGCCTTCGTTGGATTCTCTCGACATTTGAAGCTGAAGCAGTGCCCCACAGCTGAATTCCATAGCACCATATTGGCTTCAAAAGCGACTTGTATATCAAGAGTTTGCAGTCTAGGCTGAGTGTTGAATTTCTGCCAATTAACCAATATATTTGAGTCAATTTAAGTTTCATTTGGGTTAACTTAGAGTCAATATGATATTTCCATGTAAGCCTTCGATCAAGGTGTATGCCAAGGTATTTGACTTGAGAATGTTGAGGAATATTTTGATTGTTGATTCGAATGGGGGAACAGGTATCTTTTCTTAGGGTAAACGTTATATGAACACACTTTTGTTCATTGACTTTAATTCTCCATAAGTTCAACCATATTTCAAGCTGGGTAATGTGTGCTTGGAGATTGCGGGATGCCTCATCAGGATTTTTGTGAATACTCAAACAGGCTGTATCATCGGCAAATGTAGAAGTGTGGATGTTATTGCTCACAGGCATATCACAAGTATATATTAGATACAAGACTGGCCCCAGAATACTACCCTGTGGCACACCAGAAGATATAGATTCGGGTACACTCATGAAGTCTCCTTCCACAACGGTAAATGTCCTATCAACAATATAACTTTCCAAAAGCTTTTGTATATTTATTGGTAGGTATGTCTTCAATTTTAAAACTAGGCCTTTGTGCCATACTTTGTCAAATGCCTGAGAAACATCAATAAAAAGGGCAGAACAATACTTCTTTTCTTCAAAAGTCCTCCTTATAATTTGAACCAATCTATGCGTTTGCTCAATAGTGCTATGCTGACTTCTAAAGCCAAATTGATGGTCCGGGATGCACCCAGTTTCAGCTAAAATTGTGGACAATTTAGTCATGAGCAGCTTTTCGAAAAGCTTTGAAATTGTTGAAAGTAAGCTTATAGGCCTATATGACTCAGCCTTGGTAAGATCTTTGCCTGGCTTTGGAATCATTTTAATCTTGGCAAGTTTCCAGTTATGTGGAAAATACTGCATTCGTAAAATGGCATTAAAAATAAATAGCAAAATTCTTATTGCAATATGAGGCAAGTTCATCAGCATCTTGTTACTAATGCCATCAATACCTGGAGCTTTCTTAGGGTCGAGTTCAGCAACTATTTTTTGTAGTTCACGCATCTTAAACCTTAAGGGACGAGGGGGTAGAGAGACTACACTCGGTAAATCGGCAGCACCCGTACATGAATTGGGAGTGAATACAGATTTTAAATGCTCAGAAAATAAGTTACCTTTCTCACTATCGCTTCTTGCCCAGCCTCCAGTCGAAGTACGCAATGGTGATTTGAGATCAACGGGTCTTTTAAGATTTCTAGTAGCGCGCCATAAAGAGTAATTAGATGTTGACGTTACATCAAGACCTTCTAAATACTTTTCAAGTAATGCAGTCTTTTCCGACGATAGCAGCTCTTTGAGTCGTTTAGTACATTCTTTAAGTCTGATTTTATTTAGGGGTGATCGGTGTTGTTGCCATTCTCTTCTAGCTCTCCTTTTTTCACATACAAGACGTTCAATTTCCGTAGAATAAATTCTATTAAAGCCAGTCTGCGGATAGGAAGTAGTGGCATGTTCAGCAGCCTGTTTAATATATTCGTTAAGATTGGCAATATTAATATTGCCAATCTAAGTTATAAGCATGTGCATATATTGGAAATTGAAATCATAAATAAATGTGACAGGGAAAGTTAAAAGAGACCTATGGGCCGACAATACGCTCTTTCTAAAGCAAACAGCAGCTTTCTACATGCTTTAGTTTTGTCATAAATAAGCTTCAAAATACACTTTAAATAAGAAAAAAGCAAAAAAGATTCCGATTAGACAAACTTATCTGCAATTACTGTTGGATCCGCCATTTAGGATTTTTAACATCTAATAGCAGATTCATAATCAGTGATCCCGAAAACCACTGAGTGGTGAGTTTCAAGCAAATTCAATAATATTACAAACAAAATAGTCGACCATATTGAATCCGCCATTTTGAATTTTCCAAATTCAATACCAAATTCGTAAGCAGCGACCCTGAAACCCCCCGGTAATGAGTTTCAAGTCATAAAATCGTTTAGGCGCATCAAAATCAACTTGTTAATTTCAAAGTCGATTTTCTACAAAACTTATTTTCCCTTTTAACTTTCCATGTCGCATATTCTTATTTTGGAGATGAAAAGCAGAATGTATAAAAAAGCATCACCTCTTTTTTTGGTCTGATTTCTATTAAAAGTTATAATTTAATTTCTTGTGCTTGTTAAAATATTTCTTTAGTTTTGATATTTAAATGTTATATTTTTGCTATAAATCTTTTTGCTTTCCCTGTGTTTACTAGAATTTGTCCCTATTGAAAACCTTTTTTTTTTAATATCGTTTTCTTGGTGTTTGTTATTGTTGGCATCTTTCATTTCGGTTCTCAATTTAACCACGAATGTATAAATCATTTAAAAATTTAATGCTTCCCAATGGACTAATAAAACATTGCCACAAATTATGCCAGCAGCACAAGCTGCTGTATGTACATACATACAGACCTACATATATTTTTTATTTCCAAATCCTTTTTGATTTAATTTTTGTTTTAATTTTTCTTTTTTTTTTCTATTTATTTAAATACTTTTTGTTTCGGTGTCAATTTCTGCTTACCAATTCTGTGTTCATTCTGATTCGAAGTGAAGTATGAATGAAACACTGCTTAAAATGCAACCAATCATTTTGTTGTTGCTATTGTTGTTGTTGTGTTTGTTGCTATTGTAATTGTTATGTGATCAGGGAATAATAAAAGGATTGTTTTTTAATTGTAATTTTATTTTACACTTTGGTACTTTTAACACAAACAATGCGCAGACGAAATTAACAAGCAAAACAAAAAAAAAAAAGAAAAAAACAAGGGAAAATATCTATTAAATACCACAACAGTTTAAGGCAATATAATGGGGAGTAAATTACAATTTGTTACGACAATAAAAGAAAAAACTAATAATAATTGTACGTGTTGCCAAATGTAAAAAGAATAAAAAAAATTTAAGAAGTGACCGATGACAGTTTTCAAAAAGTGGCACCAAATAGAAGATTTATAAAAAAAGGGGCACAATTAAAAAAAAACGAGAAGACTACACTAAACTTTTTATTTTTAATGTGTTTTTATATAACTCACACTAAAAAATGGGTGATAAAAAGTGGCAGGCAGGGCAGTCGAAAAAGTGGAAAGGCAGTCGAAAAAGTGGGAATTTGAAACTTTAGTCGGTGAAACGGTCACGCTGCGTTTTCGGTTTGTTTTGTCATTCGTAATACTCTACGACAACGCAAATTGATGAAACTTGATGAAACAAACTTGACGCAAATGCAGCTTCAAAGGAAAATTGAACAAAAATTGCTCAGGTAAACCTGACGTGTATGAAAGAGGACTAAAATTAAATAAAAGTTATAATTTTAAATATGTATTGGATAAGTTGTGACTCTTAAAATACATATTTCAGCATACATACTTTCGACCAAATGACATTTTTATATTTTTTTTTTCATGGAGTTTAAAACAGGGATCGCAAATAACGATTATTTTCCAAATTTAAAGTAAAAAAATCACAATAATAGAGAAGTGCTACGTGCACAAGGAATATACCAAGATACTCCATGTTACATGGACTACCGATAGATGCAATGATTTTTATTTTTTTGATTTTTATTTATTCCTCACAAAATAACTCTTATTTTGTGACTTTTATTTATTCCTCAGAAAATAACAGTTATTTCTTGATTTTTATTTATCCCTCACAAAATAAGAGTTATTTTGTGACTTTTATTTATTCCTCACAAAATAACAGTTAATTTTTGATTTTTATTTTTTTGCTCAAAAAAATTTTAACTTTTAAAATTAATAAATAATAAAAAAGTAAATTTAATTTAACATATAAGAGTCTTTTTTAAAGACTCTGGCGATAAATTCAATTTTAAATCGGTTAATATTCATTTTAACGCAAAAATTACGCTTTCTACATTTTAAAAGTTAAGCAAAAAAATAAAAATCAAACAGTAACTGTTATTTTGTGAGGAATAAATAAAAGTCACAAAATAACTCTTATTTTGTGAGGGATAAATAAAAATCAAGAAATAACTGTTATTTTCTGAGGAATAAATAAAAGTCACAAAATAAGAGTTACTTTGTGAGGGATAAATAAAAATCAAGAAATAATGATTAAAAAGTGATTTTTAAAATAAAAATTATAACCGTTACGGTCCCTGGTTTAAAACAATAATTTTTTTGCTCTTAACACATTGTCAGATTAAATAAACAGTCGAGCATTTCGTCACCTTAAATGAAAACGGACGTAACTATACTTTTATACATTTTACAGGAGAAACAAAAAACTTTACAATAATAATAAAGTATTCTTGAAAATTTTCTTCGTAAATTTACTTGTACTCGTAGTATGGATACTTGTATGTTTTTAACCATTTATTTCCTTTTTATATATATTTAAGCTTTTATGTTAGTTACGTTCCTTGCAATAAAAAATAGATGCATTCGTAATTACGTCGGTTTGAATTTCTTTAATAAAGTCTTCATTTTTGATCGCAGAGGTCGAAATATTTGTGTGAACATGTGGTTTGATAAAATGAATCATAATAAATCAAAAACTCGATTTCGAATTTTTGTGTAGTTACGTCCGTTTGCATTTAAGGTGACAATATGTATGTATGTATTGTGAACATTGTAGTGTAATCTACGCAAAGGAAACGGAAATATAGAAGCTTTTAGAAAAATCATTAATTTAATAGGTCACAATGTACTGGGTTTTATTTATTTATAAGCTTATTATTCCTTTCTTCAAAAAAAGCAAAGGTAAATCGTCGCCTAAAATCCAAAAGGCCGTCAACTTTTTTTTTTTAAAGAGAAGTGAAAAACTTTACAAATATAGGGCTAGACGCTTTTTTCGTTGTGAAATTTGTATGGAAAAACTGTTTTTTGAAGCGAATTTTCGTTATTATTATATATATATATATTTATTATATTATATTTCGTTATATTTTTTACAAAAGTTTCCTATTAAAACAATTTATATGTTAATAGTCAAATCTTGTGATCAAGATTAGAAAATCAATGCATATGTGACTTAATAAGAATCAGTCGTTTTTGTTTTCTCTAAAACGCCGTAGTTTGAAAATACTTTTAATGAAGCTCGTAGAAACATCAATTATTTTAATAAAAGTAATAAGAAGAAGCATATTTGGTCAAACTATGTTTTTTACTTTGTATTCCTTTTGTTTTGCATATAAAAAATAAAAAAATATAATCATGAAAAAACGTTCATAAATGTCATATAAATATAATTGCTTTTGCACTCAAACAAAAGTTTTAGAACATTATGAGAATATGACTTTTGTGACTACCGTTTAAATCCCCTAAACATGTTTATCTTTAAAAGTACTCGTAAATTCGTACCTTTATTTAAATATCTCGTTTTATTTTCAATTCTCTTGAAAAGTTGCTTCCAAAAACTTTTCACTGTCATACGATGACTGTTTTTATGTTTATAGGGTTGATTATTTTAGTGCGTGATCAGACAATATTCTTTTCTTACTAATTTGCGTTAATTAAATTTGCATACAAATTTGCTATAAAAATGAGTAATTTAATAAACAAATTTTCATTTTTCTTTTATTTTATTCAAACATTTTATTTAATTCATATCAAACCGATGTTTTTACACTAAAAATAAAACAAAGCCAGAAAAGCACAAATGAACGTATCATTTCTGATATTCCATTTCATTAAAAATGCTTGTTAAATAGGTGATGTTAAGAACTAATCTATGCCCAAGTGGATAGATATGGTTGCGTGGAGGTATTTTTCCCAACTAAAGTCCAGTTTAATTTTTCTTCTCTTCTTTAGAAAATCACAATGGTGTATATTCTGGAATACTCTTCGACTTGGTGAAAGTTACATGTAAAATTAAAACAAAATTTAATAAATGTAAAACTTTTTCTTGTGTTTAACATACAACATTCACTGTTTTTAAAAGACATACAGAGAAATATGTTGAAATTCACTTTAAAAAATGTATGGCAAACAAAAATAAATTTGTTAAACTTTGTTTTTGCTTTAATGGAAAGTTTCACTTCTTCGAGGCGTTTTCCCGAATAGCCACCAACAACACTGTAAGTACGTCAAAATGGTAATGAAAAACGCCAATACACCCCAACTCAACTTTGGGCCGTCGTGGCAGTTTTAAAAGATTAGATAAAAATCAAGAGATATACCATTTTTAAGTTTGTATTATTTTGCAAGATATTTGTATACCATATATGAAAAAAGGCTGCACAAAGTATTTTGAAATAACGCTATTTATTGTTTATTTGTCGATACTTAACTCTATCAATGAAAGCCGCCTGTTTTCAGGTGGATACAATTCAATTATTTTCAGTTTTTGGCACTACTTACTCAAATTTTATCAATTATATTGCAACAAAAAAAAACTAACAAAAATTCATAACATTGGCCAAATATGGATGAAAGAAAGCCGGAAAGAAGATGGAAGGCCATCATTATAAGAGTTGAATTTCGACAAATAAACAAAAGCTACAAAAGCTCTTGATTTTGACCTAATCTTTGAAAACGGAGTATACCACTGTGTTCTACGGCCCAAAATTGAGTTGGGATGTCTCAGGGTTTTAAAGTATTAAATTATTTTAATCAGTAAGATTTCTTTCTTTAAAACGCTGTCCTTAATGAAGTTATTATCTTCATTCCTTTTGACTTTTTCTCTTTTCCTAAGAACTATTTATTTAATATTTTTTTCCTTGCATCAGAGGAAAAAACAAAGAAAATACTTCATCAACTTGAACAAGAATACCGTATCGCATGATTAAAATTCCCATCAGTCCATTTGCCAGAATGTTACAGAGTCAGAAGAGTTGCTATAACGTGTAACATTCGGCGAAGTTTCTTTAACATTTGTTACAGCGCACTGTTAACTTAAATAATTGAAGGATATTTTCGCACCCCAATGACTATAAGTTTCAATTCCATTTATTTCCATACAACACACTCATACATTCGATGAATGTTACATTTCATTCCACTTGTGTCCTTTATCCTTTGCAGCCATTGTGACCATATTTTAAAATAATATAAAATAAAATCGTTAATAATATAAAGTTAAAAAAAAAAATCTGGAAAAAACAGAAATTCAAAGCGAAAAACAAAAACAATTTTTTTGTTGCTTGCCAATAAAATATTTTAGGCAATTAAACCAACAGATTTTTCAAAACTTCAAGCATTTTGTTAATAAATTCTTCAAATTAAACTTTGATGTACACATACATAGATACTATTTAATCGTTCCATAATCAAAATTTTCCAAGTTGGCTTGATTTATCCAGCTAGACCAAAATTAATAAATCTAATGAAAAAATCGAGTATGGTCACGCCGTTTTGCAACTAATAATAATAAAAATTTAAAAAAACATTATTTAACGCTCAGCACTCAGTTATTCTTAAAAAAATTGTTTTGACACATACTTCTCTTGCTGAGAATGTATCATAGTGTTCTAAAACATTAAATATTATTATTTGTTTTTGAAACGCCAATATTGCAAAAGAGTATTTCAAGCAGCAGCATCTCCAAATACGGTTCGTCTTAGTAATTTAAAATGAAAAAACGAAACACGAAGTAAATACAATATTCAGTTATTATTACAATGCCGAAACGAACAGACGTTGAACTAAACACGGATTAAACACGAAATAAATGTTTTTAAACACAAAATAAAAATTGAATCTTCTATAGAAAAAATAAATCAGAAATTAATATACAAGCATATGTAGATATGTGTGAACTTGTTGTATTTTAAACCGGTGCAATAAAAAGCTTTTGCCGTAATATTTGATTACCTACATACTCGTATATAGAGTGCAAAAAATAATTAAACATAAATGGATGCCTACTTACATATATATGTATGTATATATAGTTAGTCATGAACTTCTTGTGCATGATTATTTTTGTTAATTATTAAATATTTTTAGAAAATTAAAAAAAATTAAAGGAAAGATTTTTTTTAAATAAAATTTAGTGCTTAAAAATCGTAAAGAAAATCAGTTAAAGCGAATGTTGAAAATCTATAATTGTACAATTGCCATAGTTTGTTAAATATATTTGTATGTGCATCAAACACAATGGTTCAGTAAACATCATTATCCTCAATAGCAACGGATGTAAAAAGCAAAGAGCCTTCAATATAAAAATCTACAAACAGCATTGGAAAAAATAACATCAACTCAAAACAAAATACCGAAGAGTTAAGGGGTTTTTTTTCTCAAATGAACAAACCTACTGCCCACAAATCATAAACTTTATGATTTGTTATCCCAAAGGTAAAAAATTCACGTACACTAAAACCCACACAAACAAAAATACACAAACACACCCACACACACAAATAGAGATAAAGAATGTACGATGAAAGTTTTAACAGCAAAAAAAAAAAAAAAACACAAAAACTTCAAATCCAACTTTTAAGGATTGTACAAACTTTAAACTATGCTCTAGTGAAAATTGCAAATTTTTGAAAAGTCACTCATTTTTATCTGTAAGGAAGATACAAAAACAAAATAATTTAAAAGCATAGTTGTCCAATAAGTGTAACTTTCGATCCGTGTTTCTATACTCAATATCCATCTATACAACAAAATTCTAAATCTTAAAACTATATTAGGTATGGAAGAAACAATTATAACCACGATTAATATAAATTCGTTGCCATCAAAGTTGTCGGTTATACAATTTGGAGAAGTGTTAGGATAAACGTTGCATGTTTTTTTAATAGATTAGAAAAAAGCAAATTGACGCATTCTTGCAATGTTATATACTTTTTTTTATTAAAAGACTTTGAAATTAACATAACAAGTAGCCCAAAAATATTTATTGAGAAAACCATAGTGTATTACGAGTATCTTACTTTGTCAAAACCAAAGAAGAAAAAAATCCTAAAGTGTCGTAAATTAAACGATACCAATATTAACCCAAATGTAATTAAATCAACATCTGATTGTATCATAGTTTAGTAAATACAAATTCTGTAATATTTCTGCTTCTTTCCTTCCCGCATTTTCGGGAATAATTTAAATACACTCAAGAACGATATATTTCTGTGACAATATCGAAGAACACTTAAAAACACTTAGCTCTATTATACTGCATTGCAGTAGCTCCAATTCTCTAGAGTCTAGACACACAAAGAAAGGACTATACGAAAGTAAAATCATGTGTTAGAGACTTTTAATGTCTTAGCGGCAGTGTCAAAACTTCCGAAAAACACTGCTTTTGCTTAACTTGACCTAAGCTATTATTCCATAATGACACATATTCATTGATGTTTCATTTTCAATATATCCAAAAGGATTGGATCCGCTGCCTAATTTGTAATATACTGAAGTTTGGCAATATTGATTTCCGAAGGATTTGGAAATTTTCTTCAGTTTAACTGGAGTAGTTAGTATTTAAAGTTCAAAGTAAACATTATCAAGAGAAAGAAATACTTTCATTTAAGACCGCAATTAACTATTAACAGGCACTGCTCTGAATAAAAAACATAAGAAAATAAGTTGTGATATTTTTTGTTCATCAAAAGAATGTAAATGTCGATGCAGTTTTATGTACAGGACTCCAAAAGGAGTTCAATGCCAGCAAGGATTCGCTATAATAATAAACAATATAATTCCCCCTTGTGGGGGAAAAAAGACGTCAAGCTTTGCTTCTTTCCAAATAAATAACCAAGTCTAAAGTAAAGACAGTAAAGTTCGCCATTTATTCCCATAAGTGCCAATAATTTGTAGGAAATATTAATACAAAACCGTTAAGACCGGATAAGTTATTTATTATTCTCGATAACTTAATATAACCGGTCGGTGTTCTTTATAAGCTAACCTAATAGCTTTCTACGTTTCTGGCTTGGACTTTTTAACGCTAACTTGGGCTTAAATAGAGACTTCTTTGAGGTAAAAATGTTTAGTGCTTAGGTTCCAATTCAAGATATTCAATTCATATTCTTTTACTTGAAAAACAGCTTACCATTTATTAGCAAACAATTTTTGCTGGGAACTATCATTTTGAATTTTGCTTCAACATCTTTATTTTACTTGCTTTCATTTTATTGAAAAATTTTCTACGTAACTCACAAAACATTCTTTACCGAAAGTGAGTAGCTTAAAAACTTTGTTTCTTTCTTTTAGAAATATCACACTTTACAAACATTTTTGACTTCTTATCATCTTCTCGTTATTCCTATTATTGACTGTCGTTTATATAAAAATGATTAATGTCCTTAAATCAAAGTTAATTAATGCTTTTAAATATTTTGCTATGACTATGAAAAGAACTTATAATAAAAGTTTCACGAAGGGTTGAATTTCATTTGTGCAACTGACTTAAAAGTATGACCATAATTAAAAGTTTTAAAAGAGAGTTAAGCAACAACAATAAGTTTTTATTGTATTATTTACATTTCTTCAATCCCAATGGCCTCGATAATAAAATTTTAAATGAAAGTGGAACAGGCATTTCACATACAACTGCAAGAAGTTCAGTTTAAGCGCTTTTCGAAGGATATTTAAGCGAAAGATTACTTCTTAAATTTCTATTTTTATTTTATCAAAATACATAAGAAACACAAGGTTTAATTTTTTTTACATTTAGCATTTTCGATAATAATACTCGTATGTAAAAAACAGGCCGCATTACTGCTGTACTATAAATATGCTTTGAAAGATTTTATTTAAGCAAGAATTGAAGCTGCTTAGGACAAATTTTAAATCATACTTAATTCTTACTTATTCACTTAAAATAGAAACTTAAAGAATTCAATGAACTTTGAACTTTCAATGCACCTGATGCAGAGCAAATAACAAGCATAATAAAAATGCAGCCAAAATAAACAAATAAATAAATCGCAAGGAAAAACTTGAAGGTATTGTGATAGATTTTAGTTGCAGAAAAATTTCATTCAAACTACGAGTATTAAAGAAGGAAAGCTGTGTATGTGCGTGTACTTCTTTGTTTGTGAGACAAAACTTTCATGTGTACTTACACATAGATATATTTAAAAACTAAATTCATATATTATAACCCAGCTGCAAAAACCATTCCAGCTTTTTTATTTTTACATCCAATGTTTGTTTTTTTCAACTTCAGAATGATAACATACACTCTTGCTGGTGGTGGTACTTGCTTGTAATAATTTTTCTTATGTTTCTTCCTTTTAGTGCTGGAATTCTTGAAAATAGTAACCCACAAACAAAAACGCATTATTTTTCGAAATGAAACCAACATATGAATTATATACAGTTGGTAGTAAAAATGGTGGCAGTTTCTAAGTTTCTTGCATAAGCATACAAAATTATTTTGCCAACACTTTTGTTTTCGAAAAACAATAGCTATTTTTTCTTCGAAAAATTCAGTTCATTCAGATAATCTTAAGTTTGAATTCTCTACTTTTTTTTTAAAAGAGCGTTCTACAATTTGCTATCAATTACGAACTTACTAGAAATATCGTTTTTATAAAATTTTAGTTAAAACACTATCTGACATATTCATAAAAAAATATTTTAGGTTTATTAAGCCCTTATTTGACGCATTTCTATGGGAAATTTGTCAAATAAACCTGTAATAAACCTAAAATATTTTTTATGAATACATCGGTATTACTTTAGAATTTAGTGAATTTTTTTAGAAATATTTACTAATGGTTATTTACATATGTATCATTTGCTAAGTAACATATTCAGTCGATATTTTTTATGTCCACTGTACCTACAAGTGCAATATTTATAAAAATATCGTGCCATAACCACCAAAAAGCGATAAGCGACATAATTTTCGATCGTAATTTTTTTTACCAAAATCTATCATTTGCGATCGTAACTAATCGATTTTCATCAAAAAAATGAGGTCCAAAAAATGTGTCGGTTAAGCTTTTTTTGCGGTTATGACTCGATATATTACTTACATACACTCCTGATCAGATGATTAGAGCCACTTCAATCTCTGTTTTTAGCACTGCACGTCTTTTTAATTTGTTTTTTGCGATCTTTCATCAAGTTAAAGAGTATTTAGTGGACATCACAAAAATATCAATTATAAAAAATAAAACTTGTCTCAACAGCAACTTTTTCAGAAAAAGACGATGAATTTTTTTTTCGTTCACACGAAAAGTTTGTGACTTTTTGATTGAAACGCCGGTTTCATTTTATTTTTAAACGTAGTCTAGTGATTTATTAGCTTAGTTCATTTCATATAACTTTTTTTTACTAAAAATTTGACAGGCAATACGCTATGGGGAATATTGTACTGATAAGAAAAACCGATATGCACCGAATGAATTTCTAAAACCTTCCAAACTTTTTTTTTAATAACTCTGAAAATTCAATAAACCATGAGCGAAAAACTTTAAATGTTATTAAATTATTTTAAATACTGCCATCAAAAAAAATTCCAAACTTCATCGCATTTGGTGCGGAACGTTTTTTAACGTTTGTGTTAAAGTAAAAACGCAATTATTCTTATTTTTCCATGGACTATTCAGCCCTATCTGTCAAGTTTTAATATTTGAAAAAAAAAAATGCCCAAAATTAGGACCCTAATGTAGGTACATTAGGTTTGCATTGTCCTTGTGGCAGCCAATGTGTATTACACCGCGTGCATAAAAAGAACGTTCGCCATGACTTAATTGACTGAGAAGAGTAACTTGGCCTTCTTTGACTCCGATTTATTACGAGAAACCCACTGTTTTAACTGCTGTTTGGTCCTTGTGTACTCTGATTGATATAAATTTCGTCCACAGGTACGAAACTGCGAAAATTTTCTTCCATATTGTAGTTAACGCCAATGCCAAACAATCCTGCGGAGTTATCACACGCTTATGTTTGTGGTCGTCTTGTGGAAAGCTTTCTCATACACAAGATATCATTAAAAATTTAATCCACGGAGCCACGTGAGGTACATATGGCTTCTATAATCTCGCTCTTTCAGTCTCGGTAAACTCTAATCGAGAATTTTTCATATGTTTTGGGGTTAAAGCATTCTTTGCTCTTTAACGTCCATAAGGTTATTTTATCAACCACATTTTTTTTACCATTGAACTTGATGACGAAGAGTTTCCTTAGTATTTGTCTTGCTTATAGTGTTTTCACCCTGACATGGTTTTACCATACAAAATAATTTTGATAAAACCACTTTAAAACCAATTTTGAATTGGTTTTAAGAGGTTTTATGAAATGCAACCTTGTTTTCGCTGCGCTAAATTGAGTGCTGCCAAGTTGATATGACCGGAAACAGCTGATAATGTTTGTGACAGTCATTAAAAATAGATACCGATTGGAACATTTGCAACTTAAAAGTAGATGCAGCGGAAATAATTATCAAAAAAATGTGAAGAAAAAGTATAATTTGAACGGAAAACAATGAAAATATTTTCACTGACCTCTGGGAAGTGAAAATTGACGTTATGACTGACATCAATCTGCGAAAAAAAAATTAAGCTTAAAATATATTTGTGTATTTTTTATACAATAATATGATTCCAAGCACTTCTTCACTTTGTACAAGTACGAGCATTTTAAAATGTTCATTTACAAAATATAAAATCATTTCTATTATCAGTAAAATTACTGAGTTTTTCATGCAAACAAAAACAACCGTTCAACAGGGTGTCAGATAATTATTACACAAAGAGGAAAAAATACAGCAACAAATACACGCATTTCTACAGTACATTTATTTTATTTTGGACAAAATTTATAAAACAGCCTGTTGTTTAAAATCTTAATTTATCAGACTTGCAGTGGGAACGCAAAATCAAAAAATTATGGTTTTAAGGTTAAAACCAGGGGGTGTAATCGGTAACTCGAAACGAAAGAAAATTCTTTCGAATTTGCATATACTTAACATACAAATTAGAAAGTATTTTCGTTCGTTTCGAATTACTGTCGGTGTGAAAACAGTAGTAGCCTTGATTTAAGTGATGTTTCATTTTCGCAAAAAATACTGATTGTTTAATGTGCACACGAAAGACACTTTTTCCCATTTTCTTCTCAAATTATGCGGTAGTCTGCTCTCAATTTCCATTGAACACAAACTAAATGGACCATATTGTTTACATTTTGACACAACTTAAGTGACAGCTGCCTGTTGACAGAAACTGTGTTCCCCTTTAACTTAAGAAAGTCACGGAATTATAAGCCGCCTTCGGTATAATTAGAACTACTTAACTTATTTTAATAAAAAATTTAATACTTTATAATATAATAATATTTTTCACTTTTTAATTTGTTTAAATTAACTTGAAATATATGGTTTTTAAATTTGTCATTAATTGACACAGACATCTCATTCCAGTATTTCTTAGTGGGCAACCCCAAACAATTTCAATTACCTTTAGGTCGGAAGAAAATGGTGGCTCTAAATGAATTCTTTTGGACCAAAAATTGCATCTATTTTAGGGCAAACTAATTATAACAGGTTCTTGTAATTCTAAATCGATTGCTAAACAATTCATTAGAACATAATTCCTGTGATTGCGATTTAGAAATTCAAGTGATTATAATCATCTGATCAGGAGTGTACGTACATACATATGTATGTATTTAAGTATGTACATGTATACATATGTATACCTGATGCCATTACCAGTATTATATTTTCGAGAACATGTATGTGTTAGTGCATTTGTTGTTATTTGTTTGAGTAAAGTGTGAATATAAGTTAGTGTGTGTTAGAAAATAATCCCTATAGTAAACTACTAACAATTTGCTATAGAATTAACTTGTAGTTTTTTCTTCTTGTTCTTATTTTAAACATGCTTTTCCATTTCGGCACAAATGATTCTACTCGTAGCTGTAATATTTACAACACACAAACCATTTTCAAATGTAGAATAATTTTCATTCATTCGTATGTGTAATAAGTGAGTGTGTGTGTGTGTGTGTGTGTGTGAATTACATACGAATACGTACTTGGTTTGAGTTTAAGACTCCGAGAAGTATGTATGTATTTGTACTATTTCTATTACAAATGCGAAAGTAACTTTATGTTTTTAAAATAAATATATTTTTCCCTAACAATTGCTTTAAAGTCATGGTGATGCATGCAGTTGTTGCTATTAGGACTACAGAAGCTTTTAACATTTCAAGTTGTTTTACTTCTGCATGCTATTTTCAATTTTTGTAAAAACAAATAAAATGTTATTTGTTGTTTTTCATAGTCGGTGAAAATATATACTTTTATCGTAGAAAAAATATATTTTATTTTTATTTATTTTTTTTTTAAATAACGACAAAAATACAATAGAATTGTGCTAGAAAAATATTAATTTCAAGCCATAAAACTTTCGTAAATACTTCAATTGTACGCGTAAATAGGCCAACAGAGTCCACTGTATTTTAAAAACAACATAGAAAATTAAATTCAAATGCAATATGTATTACAAAAAATATACATGTTTTATATATACAAAAATATATAAAACATGTATGTATGTACAATGTAAAATGTATATGTGTGACCAGAACTATTTTATTTTCTATTCAATTACTAAATTCAAAAAACTAAATAATATATTAAATGAATAGCGTAGAATTCGTTAAACGAAATACATATCAAAATTCTTAAAAATTTAATAAAATGTAAAATGAATTTTTTCTTTGTTAAAATAATGTTATATTGTAGTCATCAAACCGAATACAGACAGTAATTAAATTTAAAATCAATTTTAATAACTTAATTGTTAAAAAAAACTGTCATAATTTTTTTTATGTACTGTCAAACAACAATCTTCTTGTCGTCTAAGTCAAATTTACATTTCATGAAGCAAAATAAAATATGATATGCGCCATATGTACCGTAAATGCAACACCAAAAATAGAGTAAAGTTACGTTAAACTAATACAGGGACTGGTGTTTTAACCCGATATAGCTTTCGAAAGGGTCAGCTGTCAAACGTGCTGTCATTTTGACCTCACTTCTTGACATTAGTGATTATTATGCTCTGGCAAATCATCATGAATAGATTAAAGCTTGAACAATGCTAAGACGATGATTTAGCGCAACATTGTGATCAACAATAAGGATGGAGTGAAAGCAATCCACAACAGACTAGAGACGCCATAATATCAAGAAAAATACAGCGTTTGGTGAGGTTTACTTCGAAAATTAAGGCGGAGTTCGCCTTGCTCTGCGACTAATGGAGAAAATATGAATGACATTGATCCGGGCGAGATGCAGTTTAATCAGGATGGCATTAGGTGCCATAGGGCTACCACAACAATCGACTTCTAGAAATGGACCTGTCAATTAGCCTCCGAGGTCGTGCGATTTAACACTTCTCGAATATTATGATGAGATACCGGCTGCAATTGACGACTGGCGATCAAAGTTGCTCGTATAATTCGTGACATACGACCAGAAATGCCCCCAAAATAGGATCTTAAGAATACTCTTCATCAACAACGGCCGCAGTGGACATATGCCCGAAATCATTTTCTAGTGTTAGTGTCATGTATTAATCTTTCGAACCAAAAAATTATTTGTTTTGATAACAATTTTACTTTTCGTGCTATCTTTCACTTTTTACTTTTTCTATCGGTCTTAAAAAACACCCATTACAAGAAAAAAAAAATGCTTCTGCTACAGGAGAAATTTATATATATATATATATATATATATATATATATATATCAGATTATCGTATTAACCGCATTTTCAACTTTAGTGGCAGCGAAAGTGAAATAAATCGAAATTTTTATAACTTTAGCATCTGAAAAATGTTGTTACCAAAAATCCAACAATTTTGTTATACTTTCAATTATGATACAAAATCCGCAAAAAAAAAAACGGGTGACAGAATTAACTTTATTTTTGATTAACAATATATAAAGAAAAAAATCTTCTTCGGAATGAATGAAATATATTGAAATCTGGTGGCTTGTCAGAAGTTTTTAATCAATAAAAGAAAACTTGTATATAAAAGTTTCCACAACTTGTTTAAAATGCTTTCTTTACGAAATCCATAATATTACTCGTATATACACACAGTTTTTTTTTTTTTGGTTTTTGCTTACATTTGTTTCAAGTTCCCAGAAGTTTATTGAATTTCTTTTTTTTTTTTTTAATTTTATACTTGTTATACTCGCACATTTCACAATAAATCCAGCATGACCATTAAATGGAAACGAAAATTAAATAAATAAAACAATAAAAGCACTAAAATATACAGACAAATAAACAAATTAATTTTTGTTTAAATTTGCATTTGCTTGATTTAACAGAAATAATAAATGTCTGTCTGTCTGCCAATCTATCTTTAGCAATGTTATTTTGTAGGATTTGCTTTCATTATTTTCCGTTGTTTTTAATGTTTTCAATATAACTTTTTATTTTCATTTATTTATTGTTTATTGTTTAACTGAGGACAGCAATAATGGCAAATAGCGAATGGCAATAAAAATGAGTGAAAAAGCAACAACAACAACAACAACAGCAGCAACAACAAATCCAACTCAACTGTGAACTCAATAAAACAGCCATCGAGATAATAAACCATAATTAAACCAAAATAGTTGAGGAAAAATAATTAAAATTTCATTTGAAATAATTTCACATTCATCAGCGAATATTTATCTCAAATAAAACAACAGTAACAAGTTTAGAAAGAAGAAGCTTAAATAAAATAAACTACAAGAGAATAAATACATACATACATACATACTCACTCGTTCGTATCATTATGAAGTTTATAGTAGAAGAAGGTGTGTGAGTGCGTATGTGTGATAATAAATAATGTGAACTGGTATTGATATTCATCATGCGTCCCGATAGTTTACGCAAATTGAATAATAGGAATAAAACTCATTTCATGACACTACTCGTACATACATACATATATGTATATGTATGTATGTACATAATATGTAGATACAAACAAAGAAAACTTAAGTTGCAATAAATTTAAAATAGACAGGTTTTTATTATGCGCAATTAAAAGTTTGTTTTTGAATTAATTAAAAACTTTTATTTGGCACAATAAATTTTATGCCACTAGAATGCTTAATTGCAGCTTTTGATTTAAATAGAAAACACAGTAAGACGAAGAAGAATGCGGAGAGTTTAAAATTTCAATTGAATTTGTTGTATGATACGCTTTTTATGAAAAAAGTTCAAATTCAGCACATACATATTAGCTCTTCTGTTAATTCACTGCGATTTATCTATTCTTTGGTGTGATTTTAACTTCTTGAAAACACACTCTGATGAAAAGGAAAACAAAGCTGTTTCAAGATTTTTCTTAATTTCTAAGTTTTTTTGTTTGTTTTTGAATTAAACAAGTAATTCTCAAGAATATTAAATTATAACATTTAATTGCAATATTAATCAGATTGTATCTGTGATAGAAACTTAACCTGTGATAATTTTAAAAAGTTATCTTATGTTTGTGAGTTTCGTTTTAAATTGCATAAAGCCTTATAGTGATACATGCGTACATACGAGTACATTTTTGCATTGTAAAATTATTCTAGTATAAAATTAAAATTTAATATGTCTAAATGAAATTAAATAATCTCCTGAATAAGTTTGCAAAAGACCATCGAAACGCTGAGGGAATATATGGAGCCTTATTTTCGATTTTATCGTAAGCGACATGTTAACGAAAATATAATTTTTTAATGAATTATCAAAATGCCAAAATTGTTGATAACTTTTAAGGTAAGGGCTGTAAAATGTTATTGTAAGCGACAATTTATGTATGTAAAACAAATTTGAATATTATAAAACAACCTTCTGAAAAATTAAATTTTTGTCGCTTATGATAAAATCGAAAATAAGGCTCGATATAGAAAAACACACATACATAAAAAATGAAACAAAAACTTACAAAAAATCAGCCTAGGGAAACTCAAAAAACAAAATTTTATCAACTTCGTTCCCATAAAATAATATTTACACATATGTACAATTTATTTAATTTTAAAATTTTAGAAATTGCAATATTATCGGTCCTAATTATTAATTTCCAAAATTAATAATGACCCTACAGGTGTGTTTAAAATCTTATACGATAATTTTCTTTCAGTTATGATATGAAAAAATTCTGAAAAAGTATTTCTATTATCGGAATTAGTTTTTAAAATCGTACGATTTCGAATTGATTCGGCTTACAGAACAGGGCCATATATGTACTTATCCTAGAATAACTGCTTGTTGGTTTCAAATCACTTTGACAAAATGTGATTTTCAGAAATGTCTGAGAATGGGAAATTCTATTACCTACGAAGAAAAGCTTAATACTTCTTGGGAGTTTCCAACGTTTTGTATATATTCAGTACCCCATTTCTGTAACTTGTGAGAAGTTCTCGCATCGAGAAAAAGTAAATAATTATATTGGTTGTCCTATTTTACACACGGTTACGCACATAAAAATTTATATAAACTTACAAAAAGTATCAACAAATACAGTGTTTTTCTTACTCACCCTGTTTTTCACAGGATGATAACAATTTTTTCGATTCGAAAAGTTCTCACATTTCTTGCAGAAACGAGGCACAGCATTTCGTTAAAAAAAATTAATTATTTCATATTGAAATCAGCAAATTATGTGGTTCGTCAATTGTATGCAAAGTTACACAGGACTCAGCTTCACATTAAAATTAATGGTGTTAAGTGATGAAAATCAACAAATTAGAGATAACCTACGTTGTAGTTTTTTTCAAGTCATCTTCTATACATTCACACTTCAATAAACAAACTTTTTGCGTCAGAGTTTCAGTCAATAACTTTCTATTTGTTTCATTTTAAATAAGCAAGTGCTTTCTTTGTATTTCATGTTCGATAACAATGAGCATAATAAAAAAAATCATTTAAAAATACCGTCATTGTTATGCTTTTCATCGTTGGCGTTTAAGATTGAAAAGTTTATTGCTTTTCAGCATAAACAATAAAGATAGAGCGAAAAGAAAACATTCTTATAAAAAAAAAACTTGCATTTATTATAGTAAATTTTACTTTTATGCCTTTCACTATAAATAAAAGCCACATAATAACACATTTGAAGAAAACATTTTAATCCTACCCGTATCCTGTCCGAAATGAAAATAGTTGCTTTCGACAGCGACTAGACTAGACGGATTTTTTTTAGTATTGTATTGACGTGACGTCGAATGAAAAATAATACGTGTAAATTTAACAATTGTTGATTAAAAACTTCTGAGGATCTTTTGTTTCGAATTAGACCCCTGAATTTGATTTTTTAAATTCTGAAATTTGACATGGAAATTTCCGAATTTGAATGTATTTGTATTTGAATTTGTATTTGTATTTGTATTTGTATTTGTATTTGTATTTGTATTTGTATTTGTATTTGTATTTGTATTTGTATTTGTATTTGTATTTGTATTTGTATTTGTATTTGTATTTGTATTTGTATTTGTATTTGTATTTGTATTTGTATTTGTATTTGTATTTGTATTTGTATTTGTATTTGTATTTGTATTTGTATTTGTATTTGTATTTGTATTTGTATTTGTATTTGTATTTGTATTTGTATTTGTATTTGTATTTGTATTTGTATTTGTATTTGTATTTGTATTTGTATTTGTATTTGTATTTGTATTTGTATTTGTATTTGTATTTGTATTTGTATTTGTATTTGTATTTGTATTTGTATTTGTATTTGTATTTGTATTTGTATTTGTATTTGTATTTGTATTTGTATTTGTATTTGTATTTGTATTTGTATTTGTATTTGTATTTGTATTTGTATTTGTATTTGTATTTGTATTTGTATTTGTATTTGTATTTGTATTTGTATTTGTATTTGTATTTGTATTTGTATTTGTATTTGAATTTGTATTTGTATCTGTATTTGTATTTGTATTTGTATTTGTATTTGTATTTGTATTTGTATTTGTATTTGTATTTGTATTTGTATTTGTATTTGTATTTGTATTTGTATTTGTATTTGTATTTGTATTTGTATTTGTATTTGTATTTGTATTTGTATTTGTATTTGTATTTGTATTTGTATTTGTATTTGTATTTGTATTTGTATTTGTATTTGTATTTGTATTTGTATTTGTATTTGTATTTGTATTTGTATTTGTATTTGTATTTGTATTTGTATTTGTATTTGTATTTGTATTTGTATTTGTATTTGTATTTGTATTTGTATTTGTATTTGTATTAGTATAGAAGCCGAAATTCAAAACAACAAGTATTATAAAATGTTTATTTTGCAAACAAACATACATAAAGACGTATACAATACATATTCATAAAATATCGTATAAGTCTTTTATAAATAGTTTGCAATTTCGCATAAACTAAACATTGATAAATGTTTGATATAATCAAGTAAATAATCTTAAGCCTGGTTCTCAGATAAAAGTTTTGCAACTTTCATTATTTTCTATGAAAGATTTATCAAGTAAAATATAGCTCTTATGTTAAATGTTTAGTTTATGTTGCCTTTAAAAATGTTTCGATATTTTATGATCCTTACGTTCATACAGTTGTATACAGTTTTAACAAGTTCTGATAGTAGTCATACCATATACATATGTACAATAACACTGGCTTATAGAAAAATATACTTGTTATCCCTCTGATATAATAGATTGCTTTACATTATTTCAAATCTCAAAATATTTTACGGTTCTATCAAAAAATTCTACCCCAGCTGGATAGTGATTAAAAGAAAATAACTTTTTAAGGTAAAAATGATCTGTATGAGCTATTAGGGTACCTAGACACGTTCAGATTATATTGAGCAACCAAAGTTGTTAAGCAATAACTGTTGCTAAAACTTTACCAAATATTGTTAGCAAAAAGTTAAGAGTCCCTGTAAGTCATCCCGAAAGAAGTGAACAAAAATTGTGCTCCTTTAGTTTTTCAAAAAGAGTGCACAGAGAAATTTTATTTTTTGGCCTAAAATGTTAATAAGATTTGTTGATTTGTTGATTTGTTGTTGTTATTGTTAACCGGTATCATCGAGTCCGAATTAACTGGTGGCACCATTTTTTGAAGGTGCACTTAAAATGGAAATCTTTTGAGGCCCATAAAAAAAATTAGTGACCACAATCGCCAAACTGAGTATAGGGTTTTATTAATCTTTGGTAGTGCTATCAAACCTTTACTATCCAGTCCGTGTATTTTCCCAAAAGTCTTCATATGTTGCATAGTGTTATTAAAACAGAGGAAAAATTATGCAAAATATGAACTTTATCAAATGTTCTTGTTCCAAATATAATTCTTCTTAATGGAATTATATATTCGTAAACAACTTTTTTTCTTATATTAATATTAGTTTTACGTTTTGCATTTAAATTGAAATAAAAATTAATATCTCTTTTAAAATCAAAATATGTCATAAACAAAAATGAAATGTACGCAATGAAAATAAAATTAGATTTCTTTATGGGGAAGTGTGTGGATCTCAATCTCATGTTTAATGCGCAGTGAAGCTAATAAAAAACAAATGGCAGCAGACAGACAAAATTATTAAAATAACTTCCACTTCCAAACATTCACGCATTTGTCTTTGAAGTCTGAAAACCGATTAAATGTCAAAACAAACACAACAAAACTGTATAATTAAACGCTCAGTTGGGAAAGTTTTAATAATAAAAACAAACAAAATTGTCTTAAATGAGAAATGTCAGACTGTATGTATGTGTGTATAAGTATGACTTAGTAAAAATAAAGTAAACAAAGGAAAGTGATGACATGACGGCTGAATGTGAGACTTTTTGAGGCTTATTTATTATTTTATGATGATTTTGAAGGTTTTTTTTCATTTTCAAGTTCTACTTTATACTGGCAAGAAAGTGGCTGAGGAAACTTTTGGCAAAGAAATAATTACAACTACAAATTTATAATAATTTAATTCATCCCAATAAGCATTTTTTATGGCCCTAGGCTCCTTGTAGGAACTATGGGAACTTCTATATATACATACATAATGAGCAGTTTTGCTTGAAATTATACATATGATAAAAAAAAATTATTCACTACCTACCCTACTTCAATAGTATTATCCAGTAAAAAGAGAAGGCAAAAGGAAATTCCAGTAGAACATTACATTTTTAATACAGTTTAAAATTCAAATTCAAAAATTTTTCAAGTTTTAATTGGGAATCAGTTAATCTTGCAGACCCAGCCCTGAATTTCTCGCATTTTTTCAGTCTTTAAAATTCAGTAAATATTTAAAGTCGATTAAATAACTATCATGTAGAATTATATAAGAATGCAAATCCTAAAGCTCATAATGTGGCAAGAGAATAATATTAAATTAAATTATTAGAAAAAAAAACGATGTTCTAGAGAATTTTTGTCAACTATATTTTTCGAACGAATCACTCGATTTTATTAAAATTGTCAGCCAACGAAGAGTCTTTTAGAAATTAAGAGCTGATTAGATTTTGGTCTTAAACGGTGTAGTGTAGTTTTAAAATTGCTTTAAAAAAAAAAACAGCTTTGAGAAAATTTTAGTTTCGAAACTTTTAAAAATCTACCAAACCGAATCGGTTTATTATCTTACGACAACAAAGTGAATATTAAATCTTTCGAATGCGAAAAATTGTGCTGGCCTGCTGATATGTTACGATATCCTTATATACATACACACATACATCCTGGACCTAACGAATATTGCGGTAAAATCAGTACCTTTATATAAAGGGAAGATAAAAAGAAATTACGTCAGAGATTTCGTTGGTGCTCAGGCAACTCATCAATAGACTTTAACCATTATTCAAAAAAGATTACTGAAATACAGACACAGTTGTCATTTAAACTTTTTTATCGAAAAAAAAACCAAGATAAATTCACCAGATGAGATTTTTTTTAAATTAAAGTTGATCGGTAACTTCAAAAATTGTTTAGGGAAAATAAATTTAAAACAAAAATTGCAAATAAATTTCAACATGAAAAATATTTTATTAATAAAATTTCTTTGTAAACAAATTTAAAAATGTGAAAAACTATCTTCGTAAACAGCTGGTTGTTCCGTTCTGCTCAGAATATTTATCAGAATATTTACAATTTACTTTTTAGTGTTATTAAAAAAACATCACATGTAATTTGGCTCACAGAGCGCGCTTATTCAAATCAGGTATATAAAAACAATAGCCCAATTCACAATCTTGTGCAAATGGTGGTGAGTACTAACATACTAACCATTTTGCACATGCTACGATGCAAGACCATTTGCACAAGTTTGTGAATTGGGCTAATATGATTCATGTGCCCATTTTATTTATAAATTACTAAAAAATTTTACACGCTCAAGTTATTATCGTACAAACAGAAATTAAATACAAATAAACAACATCACCTTTCAAACAATTTCATAGAAAAACGACCCATAATTTAAGTGCATTAAAATTTTCATATTTCCAGCACAAACTTTGGTTATACGTATATACACTCAGGGAAAAGCTGCAACTTAAAAATAAGAACGCTTCACATTAATTCAATAATTTTCAATACAATAGAAAATGTATATTGAGATACTTAAAAATAAATAAAATCAATAAATTATTTCTGAGTAAATTAATATCTTTCCATATTGAAATAAGAAATTTCAACATGACTAGACTAGACATTCGTTAATGTTTCTTATTAATTCAATATGGTTTGTATTGATTTTAAGCTGTTTTTTCTCTGGGCGTAGTTATGTATTTTTATATAGTCAGATTAATTTCCCCATTCTAATGGGTGAGTTCCTTTATACAATACATTATAATCCTAATCGCTGCTCCAGTAGAGATATTCATTCAAGCACATAATTTATTTTATGTTAAACTAATATTTAAACTTTAATCAATATTTTTCAATGTTAGACTATGATTTTGTTCTCGTACTTTGTGCGGGTAATTTTTAACTTCTGCTCTGGCAGCTTTTTGGGAAAATTGTGCTAAAGTAAATAAAAATGAATGGATCAATGAATAGGCAGAATTAATAATCCTTTTAACAAACGATTTTGCTTTCATACTGGACATTGAACTATATCATAACCCTGTTTTCCATTCATCTTCACAAAAATCCTTTCTTTCATCAAAAAACTTAATCAATTGCCTTTTAGAGGAGCCTTAATCTATACTTGAACATCCTTGCTGTAGACGTGTTAGCACACATAATAATAGATGTGTGAGTGTGTGTACAATGTAAGAGTATGTGCAGAATTGTGAGTGTGTGTGTGTATATGTGTGTGTATCTAAAAACTACTCCATATATAATACTGTTGTTGTTAGTATTGTTGTGCTTGTTATATTCCTGTTAAGTTCAGTGAATTTTCCAGTAGCTGCTTTTTCTGTTCTGTTGTGCTCTGTTTAGTTAAAGTCTTGGAAAATTTATTTATGTACTTGTTTTGTATGTGAACTTGTGTTGCATGCAGCTCAACTTAAAATGTTTAGGCCTTAAGCCTTTTCCATTTTGTATTTGTTTCGGTTTCTATTATTTTTTTTTCCTCCACTTTACTCTTACTATGTACATATTTTATTTCTGATAGAAAAGAAATATTTTAAAATCATGTATAAGATTTAATGGTGTGTGTAGCAAACAACCCAGCAAACACATATACACTCATCTGTATTTATTTATTATATACATACAAACATACATATGTACATGTTTATAATTTTGTGGTATTTACGACTCTGTCAGTGGAACGAAGCGTGCGTTGAAGTAAATGTGAGCACATGGAATTTTTCTGGTTAGTTTAAGATGATATTTTTAAACTGTCAAATCCATGATATTAATTTTTTTTTTTAAATCTTATCATTTATGAGCAGCAGTTAGTTTTTAATAAACTTTGTGATTGTATCTAAAATGGAATTAATGAAAATAGATACAGTACTATTTCGATAATCCGGACATACATATGTATGTATAATCAGGACTCTGCTATAAACCCGACAGTATTAATTTTTACTAAATAATTTGGAGAGTTAAATTTTTTTCTTATGTGTAATAACGGAACTATTTAGCCTAATACACATCTACGTGTTATATTTTTGAATTTTTGTAATGCATATGTGACAGCGCATAGAGAAAGGAACCTAAATGCTCGTCTAAATTCGGATGCTAGAACACACACTATTAATTTTTATTTTCTAAATTTCAACTTGAAACAGGCGTAGGATGTGTTTTAACATCCGAACTCACAAGAAAACATGTGAAAACGATGTGAAAGCCAGAACACACACGATTGTCATAAATTTATTTTAATTGAAATTTATTCGCTGGTGTTGTTTAAGCATGTCTATGTGCATTTTATTGGTGTTCTGCCAAATCATCAGTAGACTTCAGCCACACATTTTGAATACTTACTAACCTCTTATCTTATGCACAGACTTTCGAAAACTATTTGAGAATTCACAAATATAATATTTTTGAAAATCACAAAAAAAGCATAGTAGACTTAGAAGATTATACACACCCCTGCAAATAATTTATATTCCATATGAATCTGTTATATTTTTCCACACATTTATACTATTAAAAATCCATTGTATAACAATAAAAGTATTTTTTTTTTTGTTATTTATGGTGTTTTGTAGACTTATACGTTTATATACATATATATACATATATTTGAAGAACTGGCGAACAAAACTAGACATGTCCTCAGTAAATGATTTAGTTTTTAATTTTTTTTCGGTCTCTCCAAGTACACATCTGTGAAGTCACGAAATATTTTCATTCAAAACCAGTTCGATCATACCTTAAAAAACGACAAAATCTGACTTTTTTTTCTTACTAGTCTCTATCTAGTTAGTTCAGTAATTTTCCACTCCTGTAACAGTTAACGGGACTATATAGTCTTGTTTTGTTCGCCAGCTCCTCATTTAGTACCGTCGTTCCAAACTGAAAAATAGGGCCGTATTAGTTGCCAGCAGTTTAACTTCATTCCATGTTTTTGTCATTATGGTGATATCGGCATGTATGTATGGAGTTATCTTCTTCAAGTGTGAGAAGGTTTTCAAGTCATTCTGAAATTTTTGCAACATGTGACCAATCTAATTCCAATTGCATTTAAGAATATTTGTTGTTATTGGTACTCGTACTTGATTTGTTGCTGATAACAAACAGATCATCAGTTGAACTTGTTTTTGGGCAAAAGATCTTCATTATCCTAATTAGACATCTGTTGACGAAGATTAATAAGTACATTTGTAGTAAAAAAAATACAAAAGCTAACATCTGTAGTTTGGACATTTCAGTAATACGGAAATGTTCAGCTATTTAAATATAAAGTCAGTGCAAAATAATATAAAACTTAATTTGTGATATTTATATCTTAATATTATCTTTACTGTATTTCACCAGTGTTTATGCCATATCATTAGACATAAATAAACATCTCCCTGGATGATGCACTAAAGCATCCATGAGTCATAATTATAAAGGCTGAGGTCTATGCAACGAATAGGCTTAAAGTCACTTTACTCGTCATGCCTCATTAATAGAAACCGTACATATGTATGCACATATATGCACATTTATATGTATATGTATGTAAGTATGTATGTATGTGTTAAAATTTCATTTAATATGAAATGTTTCTATTCAAGCCTAAATTTTTATGCAGGTACATAAGTAAGTACACGGAATATAATTTAATAAGATTTTCCGAATTTGCAATTGTCTTTTCGTATTTTCGCTTTTCTTCAAATTCTATCTACTTAATGTCTTTTAAAGAATTATCTTTTTGCTAAGTCTTAATTTGTTTTACTTCAGCAATGCAGTTTTAGTTTTTTTTTTGCCAGCGCTGAAATCTTCGCTATTGTATCCTAATTCTAACGAACGAAGTCTTTCATTCTACTTAGTATTATTGTTTCTTCATTATGTTGTTGCACAAGCATTAATCCGCATTTAATTACAGCTTGCAACAGCACAACGTGTATACATTTGTCTATACATATACATACGTATGTGTGTGTGTGCATGACATTTACACAGTTGCACAGACACATACGAGTAAGTATGTCACACTCCCAAAATAGTCGCAATAAATCTGTGAACCTACATATTTATACATACATATCTGTATGTATGTATGTATGTGTGTATGTACGAGTTTCTGATAGGTTAGTTTGTATACACCCATTTCTAACTTTTTGCCAACTTAACATTTATCAGCAAAAAAACGCACTTGGGAATCTGAAAAGAAAAAAAAAACGTAACGGCATCATCATCGTCCTTATATACGAGGGCGGTTCGGAAACTTCTTAGCCTATCAATGAAAGAGAATAGTTGGTTTTTCAAAATATTTTTATTTTTCAATATAATCTCCTGAAACTTCAATACACTTAGTCCAACGCTTTTCTAGCAATTCTATCCCTTGATTAAAATAGTTTTCCTCAAGGCCTTCAAAATAGTGGTTTACAACTGTAATTGCATCTTCATTTGAGGTAAAACGCTTGCCAGCAAGGAATTTTTTTAGATTTGGGAACAGGTAAAAGTCACTGGGAGCCAAATCAGGAGAATAAGGTGGGTGGTCAAGCAACTCGTACTTTATTTCGTTGATTTTAGCCATTGTTAAAACACTCTTGTGCGCTGGTGCGTTTTCTTGATGAAAAATTATTTTTTTGTGTTGTAAGCCAGGACGTTTTTCTCGAATTTGTACATTTAATTGATCCAAAAGGTTGCAATAGTACTCTGAATTTATTGTTTTACCCCTTTTGCAGATAGTCAATCATTAAAATACCTTTGAAGTCCCAAAAAACCGTTGCCATAACCTTACCAGCCGATTGAATTGTTTTTGCCTTCTTTGGGGCACTTCCTCCAGCTTCAGTCCATTGTTTGGATTGTTCTTTTGTCTCTGGAGTATAGTGGTGGATCCATGTCTCATCAACAGTTATGAAACGACGCTTAAAATCCATTTTATTTCGCTTAAAACGATCCAAACAAGCTTGAGAAATGTTCATTACTATGCGTTTTTGGTCGACTGTTAACAAATGCGGCACCCATCTTGCAGAAAGCTTTTTCATCTGTAGTTCTTCATGCAAAATTAAATGGACTCGATCATTTGAGATGCCCATGATATTAGCTATTTCACGCACTTTTATTCGTCGATCATTTAATAATACCATATCATGCACTTTGGCTACAATTTCTGTTGTTGTTGCTGTTCATCTTCAATGCTTGTACAACCACGTTTAAATTCAGCAACCCAATTTTTTACTGTTGCATATGAAGGAGCACTTTCACCTAACACCATTCACCATATCATTATGAATTTCTTGTCCCGATAAACCTTTTTTATGTAAATATTTAATGACACCACGCATTTCTAATTTTTCCATTGTTAAAAAATCGCGGATGCGTCTTTTGTGAACACCTGTTTCTATATGGAGGAGTTGCCAGATTAAAACAAAATTTAACATGTGTTCATAGCATAGATGGAAGTTTCCAAAACACTTAACTTTTTTCTGTTTATACCGCGCTTTTTGTGCTAGGCTAAGAAGTTTCCGAACCGCCCTCGTACTTATGTATGTACGTAGAAACAAAACAGCATTGAGAAATCAAAAACAATTCAACAGTAACAAAAAGGCCTTAACTAACACCGTACGTAGATTGTACGTACGCCAGATGTATCTACTCACGGTATTAAGTATATTATACTGCAGGCAAGCAATATAATCCTTTAGCTGAAAGAAATTTACACTTGCAAAAAGTTTGTTGGCGCTTAAAGCTTCTAACGAAAAAAGGAATAGCACGGTAAAAACAAAAACGACAAAGTGTCTTTAGAGAACAATAAGTTGCCAAGTTTGGCATTAACAATGACTCTATGTATGCGAGTGTGCGTGTGTGTATGCGTGTGTGTGTGTGTGTGTATGCACGCTGTATTAGTGTGTGTTGGCAACGGCAAATAAAACAACTAGTAGCAACAGCATCAAACAAAGATCAAACCGACATAATTGTTCCTGTTTTGTTAGGAGTATGTTGTTACCTAAAAAATAAAATTGGAAAATAGTTTGAGGAAATAGCTAACACCCATGACACATCATAATATACATACATACATCATACACATGTGCATATATGTGTATGTGCGTCTAAGAAAAAAAAAACACTGAATACAAAACAAGCAAATTTGAAACCAATTATGCAGTCCAAAGAATCCCATTTTATCAATGCCCAAAATAGAGAGAATCTGTCTAATATATGAAGAGTTAAACATAAGCACATATGCTTAATGTACGTTAAGAAAAGTAACCAATAGATTTAACTATTTAATATGTCTTAAAAAGTTTAGGGTATCTTTCAACCAAACAGCAAACGTAAACGGCAAGTAACAGCCAAACATATTCTTCCTGGTTGCTAGAAGAGGATGTGCTCCTTAACACACATTAAAAGTAATACAAATCTTGAAAAAAATGCGAACGAATAAATAAAAGCGGTAACATTCAAAAGTTTCACTACTGCAAAAAGAACAAAAATAATACATTAAATTCCTATAAAATGTAGACAAATTTAAGTTAATGAGCACATGGAAATGCAATTAAAATAGGAAAAGCTGCCAAAAGCAATGCAAATAATACACAGCCATACATACATAAATAAGCACATAAATTTTTGCATGCCTATTCAGCAGAGGCTAGAATAAAAAAAAACTCCGTCAAACAACAGAATCTCTGTGAAACACAAACGCTTAATAAGCAAGAAAAAAAAACTATTGTAAAAGGGGAGCACAAAACTGAACCAGAAATTTTGTTTTGAAAATTTTATTGCAGAACATATATTCTTGCTGCAGCTCAAAAGTAGGCCACACAAATTTTATATTTAATGCAGGACACTTTTAAAGAAATCTTAGCTAAAATGCCTAATAGTAGTCTACAAATTAGTTTAGTAATTTTTGTCTGCCAAAAAGAAAGAATAAAAATATGTATAAAAAAATATTATGAACACTAATAAATAAGAAAATGTAGAACATTCGTTTATTTACGAATATGGTAGACCATTATACTCGTAAATTCCAGCTATTTTAAATTTATTTATGTATTTTTTAATGCAAACCAAAATGAACAAAAAAGCCATAGGATTGTCTAAAACTTCCAGTTTAAACTATTTTCAGTTAAATAGCAATTCAAAAGTGAGCCGCTTTTTGTCAATTGCTCGTAGCAAATATATGTATATAATTTTACTAATACCAGATTAACGTCTTATAGAACTTTCAAGTGAAAGTTTCCACATGGTTTTCAAAGGTCATCAAGGCTTTTTCATTTAGTTTTGCTGAAAAGTATTTCGATTTATACACGAATTTTTACATAGTAGCCCATTGCCTTTCTTTATGAGCTTTCTATCTTTAACTTAAAATAAAAAAAAATGTGTGTGTGAGATAAAATTAAAAGTCCTGTCGATGCCAGTATGCATGGAATTTAAAAGTGAAAATTTCCGCCGCACATAAATAAAATGGTAGTTATTATGGAACTTGAATCTTGTGGGAAGTCTGTAACTTAACCAGGGACGAGGCTACAGGCAGTGAAAGTGAAAGTGAACTATCTCAGGGAGAAAAACTTTCTGCGGCTTCTACCTTTCTTAAAATCTGACCAGTTTTCCAGATTTTTTTTTAAAGGTTTTAGATTCTGCTAGACTAGACAGGAAAAAGTTTTAAAATACTTGTCTTCGTATGTTTTTAGTTTAAAAGGTATTTCTCTTTCAAAATAGAATGTTTAAATTTAAGGGTCGACTTTTTTGGTTTTTTGGCTTTCACTACGCATTTGATTTTAATTTTAAGCACACCGTATGATTTCCTATCAAATTTATGATGAATGTCCAGGAAAAACTTAGAAATATCTTAATCCGTTAAGTATTAAAAAAAATCCCTAAACTTAAAACTTTGAAAATTTAAATGTAAAAAAGAATTTTATTAGAAATATTTATTTTGTGTTTTCACGTGGTGAATGATGTGTATACCAACTAATTATACTACAAAAACTCTGAAGACAAATTAAAAAAGAAAATACAAAAAATGTACGGCCTGTCCCACGATGTCACAAGAAACCAACAACAAATTTTCTAATGTTATTGTTGTTTGCAACACAAGTTGTCGATCGAACGATTTCTGGTGACATCGTGGGACAGGCCGTTAGTTAATTTTTTAATGATATAAAAATTGTCTTCCCAAAATTTTCTCTTGTTTAGTCTTATATTTACATTTGAAGGAAGATCAAGGCAAATCATCCATATAACATAATGTATATAATTTCATTCGTGGATTTTTAATGCCACGACCACTGTCAAATGTATGTTACATTTACTAAATAAAAACAACTTTGTGCTAAACATATTCTTAAGAAGTGACCTTTCCATCCATGGGGATTAGACAAAACACACTGAGTAAACTACAACCAAGTCCACAGCCGTAAGCTCAACAATATGGCCGATATCAATTGTCAAAGTTGAGAAGCATTTAGCAGAAGACATAAAACTATACTAATACGATTTCTTCTTAATTTCGCTTAAATATATTGTAAATAATATAACCCACAATGTTTTTTTTAGAAATAAGAAGGGTTAATTGCTATAAAAGGATTATAAGTTATTCACAAGTACAAAACTTTATTATTTCATCACACATTTTGCTATTTTTTTTTTTTTGGACAATATCAAAAAACTTTAATTTTGTTTTAACACTTATCACTAGACGTACTAAAGGCCGATAGAAAAATAAGTTTATTAGATTTTACATGTACATACATACTCGTAATATCTACACACTTTTTCAAAATGTTCTTGGGATTTTGTTTTAATTAAAAATTATTTACTCCAAAATATGTATTCTTATACTTTAGTTGTCCTGCAATTTCAGAAGCCATTGTCTCGTTTACGCTTTGTTATTGTTATTATTATTATAATTTTTTTTTGTAAAATCTTAACAATTGCTTTTGCCGTTTGTTTCTATTCTCCATTTACTTGGTTTATGAAAAGTAGTATTTTTTTTTTTTGGTTTTATTCCGTTTTATTATCCATTATTCATATACGAGTACATCCACATAAAGATAAATAGCTAACGATAGTAAATGTTTATTTCATTTTCTACTGTGCTGTGCATACTTATAGACATTTAGCCACAGATACAATTGTGGTTCATTGATTGCCATATTACGTTTCACATTTTTTTTTTTTTTTATTTTTCAAATAATTTTCCATCGTTTTTTAGTTGTTTTCAACTTTTATACCGATCTCTTATCCAGATATTTTGTATTTTTTTTTCTAGAATTGGTGGTTGGCCATTTAACGTTTTACTGTTCCGACTGTGTGCTCATGTATCTTGTATGTATGTATGTATGTAGGACTTGTGAAATGAAATTGTTGCTGTAGCTGGTGCTGTTGCTTTTGTTGTTGTTGATTTTTTATATTTATTATTTTGAGAGTCATTTGTGGTTTAAAGGACTGTTTTTCACTTTTTCTATTTAAACTGTATCCATGCTCGGTGCCAGTCAGCCAGCCATTAAATAAACTGTACTTTTGCCGAGCAAAAATGTGAAAAGTGCAAAGTAATGTATCTTGCTGAACCTCCCATTGAAATATTTAAATCTTTAAAACGCAAATTTACTGATACATTTAACAACAAATAAACGAACAAATAAAAGTACGTAAAAGATGAAAAGTAGATAATGTACATACATATGTACAGATGTACAAGTATGAAGTAAGACAAATAATTAATGACATGTAAGAATATTTTATTGCAAAGTGTAATGATGCGTCAGACGGATGATCATGGTAAATTCTTACTGAAAAATTGTTTAACTACGTACTTAGTGCACACACACAGAGAGAAAGAGAGAGAGAGAGAGCGCGCGCGCGAACATATTCAACAAAAGTTAATTAAAGTTCATTTTGTGAAATTATATTGTAATCAAAATATAGTCACAACATTATTTTATGGCATAATACAGCAAAATAATTAATAAATTCAGTAAAGTGCGACTTTGACTCGCGCACGAAGGGTTCCGTACGTTGGGCTTTGAGCATTTTTTTAAAACCGTTTTTTTACGTTTTTTCAGCTGAAATAATTTTTTTTTTATTTTTCGCTTTTTTTCTTGTTTTGGCGATTTGTTTAATTTTGACGATTTTTTTTGGCGATTTTTTTCATTTTGGCGATTTTTTTCATTTTGGCGATTTTTTTTTTCATTTTGGCGATTTTTTTAATTTTGGCGATTTTTTTAATTTTGGCGATTTTTTTATTTTGGCGATTTTTTTTCATTTTGGCGATTTTTCCGGTTTTTCGCGATTTATTTTCGATTTAGAAATTTTTTTAATTTTGTGCTTTTTTTCGTTTTGGCGATTTTTTTTATTTTGGCGATTTTTTTCGTTTTGGCGATTTTATAATCTTGAGATTTTTTTGTTTTACCGTTTTTGAAAATTTCAAGAAGTTTGCTCTTACGGTTTCCAAGATACAGCAAGTTATCAAAATTACATAGTCGAAATTACATTAACTGATGGTACACCCTTTAATTAAATTTTTTTAAATTTTAGTGTTAGTTGTTGTAGTCTGTATAAAAATACACTAACCTTACAATTGTATGTATATAACATGGGATTTTAAAATTTTTCGTTGCTCGTTTTGGCACACCCTTTAATTTCCAACTCTCATGTATTTGTTGTTGTAGCGGCCAAGGGTCCCATGTAATATACATACATACATACAGTTGTATGTATATTACATGGGATTTTAAAATTTTTCGTTGCTCGTTTTGGCACACCCTTTAATTTCCAACTCTCATGTATTTGTTGTTGTAGCGGCCAAGGGTCCCATGTAATATACATACATACAATTGTATGTATATTACAATTGTATGTATATTACATGGGATTTTAAAATTTTTCGTTGCTCGTTTTGGCACACCCTTTAATTTCCAACTCTCATGTATTTGTTGTTGTAGCGGCCAAGGGTCCCATGTAATATACATACATACAATTGTATGTATATTACAATTGTATGTATATTACATGGGATTTTAACATTTTTCGTTGCTCGTTTTGGCACACCCTTTAATTTCCAACTCTCATGTATTTGTTGTTGTAGCGGCCAAGGGTCTACACACTCTGTCCAAATTTCAGGTCCGTAGCTCTTACGGTTCTCGAGAAAATACCCTGTGACGGACAGACGGACAGACGGCCAGACGGACAGCGTAGCGAAAACAATAGGGTTTCTTTTTCACCTTTGGTGTACGGAACCCTAAAAATTACACTACAGCTAAATGAAAATGTACGAAATGTACACAGAAAAAAAAATATTCCTGCAATAAGCAACTTTAATTGAAAATTAAACCAAAAATCAATTCAAAATGTTATTGTCAATTAAATTTTGTAGTTAATTAAAATTTTAAGCAAAAATGTAATTGACTTAAATACATTTTTAGTTGAATTTTAGTTTTATTTTCAATTAAAGTTTGTTATTGCAGAAATATTTTATTTTTAAACAAAAGTTTAATTGATTTAAATACAGTTTTAAATGGTTTTTTGTTTTATTTTCAATTGAAGTTTTCAATTGAATAATATTTTTTCTGTGTATGCCACATTGGCCAAAAGTACGAGTACCTTTTGCCTTAGAATAAAAATAGGCAGCATTACAAAAGAAGTACATATGTATATACATATATTATTGAATAGCTTAATTAATATAATTCATATATTCATCCTTGCCTATGCAAAGAGACCAGTATTCATTTATACCATAGTGAAGAACATCCTCGTATTTGTTGCATGAAACTTTTCTATTTGATATACGAGTACAAGGAGCGTTAGAAAAGAAAGTGGAGCAGATAAGATGCCGTAATATTTGTGTCCCTTCATCATGCTGCTATTATATTAAATGAACAATATTTCATGCAATTAATTTCATTAAAAATTTTGTAGTGCCTCAGACATATACATACATAAATTTCACGATGTAAAGCTATTATGTATTATAAATTAAATTAATTTTAAACAAAGTGATAAAACGTACTTGAGAGAAAATTTATTACTATTGTATACTCCAGAGTCCTTTTTTAATTTTTTTGATATTGTAAAATTGTTAACAACTGTAATAAAATAATACTTTGACTAAATAAAACTTCTAATTGTAGTGCATTAATGACAACAAAAACAAAAACAACAAAATACTACAACAAATGGCAAACCAACCATAACAAATGCAACTACAGACATTCACACTGCACATTCTCATGCACACAAAAATTCATTAACTTTGTGTGTAATATACGCATACAAACACTTCCACACATGTACATATGTATGTATGTGTACGTATGTACATATGCCCTGCAGAAAATGCGAATAGTGAAATTGTAGTGATTTACTAGTGACATTGTCAGTAGTACTACTGACCAGGTGTATCCCAGCCAATGTAATTATCTATTGACATTTAACATTAGCTTGTCATTGAAAATCCACCACTAGACTGTAGCAATACTGACTAAGTAGTTCTTTTGGGACCACATGGAGACATTGGAACCAAAGATTCACTAGTAAATTTTAGGGGCTCCAGTCTACAATATCGATATTTCCTCGCTCCATGTCAATAGTAAAATTGTAGTGATTTACTAATGACATTGTCAATAGTACAACTGAATAGGTGTAACGCAGCCAATGTAATTGCCTATTGACATATAACATAGGGTTGTCATTGAAAATCTGCCAGTAGACTTTAGCACTATTCATTTACGACCATATGGAGACATTTGAACTAAAGAATCACTAGTACATTTTAGTGACCCTCGTCTACAATTTAATAAGGGTTGGGCCAACAAACTTAAATACATACATACCTACATACATATGTACGTAAGTTTTTAACATTATTGCATAGCATAATAAAAAAGAAAAACAAACTATTGACGCGTTCATTGGCAATATCAACAGAAATACATTGGAACTGTTGTCTCTAACGTATCTCTACTCGCGCATAAAAGGAAAATTGTCGAAATTTCAACTAGTGCAATTGTCGCTAGAGAAAAGAGTGTTGACATAGAGACATATGGTTCTAGGTTGACTAGAGGGTGTATACAATGCAACGGGAACAACAGCAGCAAAGAAAGTACTGAAAAAAAGGAAGTATACAAGCCATGACAGTAAAACTCATTACGGATTTGGAGTTTGTGCTAGAGTGTGTTAGAATGAGTGTGCTGATACTATTATGCAATTAAAACTTTCATTAAAGTAATTAAAAATGCAACAACAACAAAACATTTCAACAAAACAACAACCGAATAAAAAAATAAATACTATTGTAAAATAAAACAAAACAACAAAAGATTGAAGTCACACATACAATTGAAAACAAAAACAAATAGAAATAGAAATATATACATAATGAGTGAAATGGGATAAAAAAAGCTGTGCCACACAAAAGACTTTGACAAATAAACACTACAAAATAATACTCTCAAATGAAATGGAAAAAAAAGAGCTGAGAACAATTAAAAGCAACTACAAAAAGCAAAAACAATAGTCTAAATGACATTTAAGCAGACATGAAATTGACATGTATTTAAAATCCAAAAAAAAACCCCTCTAAGAACTGAATAATATAAGCAACGATACACAACGAAATGGATGCTAGGATTACACCTGCTTGTTATAAAATTATGAATAGCTTTAAGAATTAAAGTTGTGAAGCTGTTTAAATGGTGTCTGTCTAATGGGGAAGTGAAGCTTAAACTAAATCTAAAATTTTTTCCACATAGAAACTACTTTCCTAATGTCAAACTGTCTAAAAGATTTAGTGTCGGCTGTTCCGCTAATGAGTCTCTGACGACAGCCTTGGGCGGGATTACCCTAAACATTTTTATGGCTAAATAAAAATGTCCAATATAAATATCCGATCCTGATATTGGCTGTCCCAATATTAGCATCGGACGGTATGTTCTAATCAGATGTACGTCTTAAATATAAACCATATTTGTGAAACCTGGTATGTACGGCCCTATGCTACCTCGAGGGATGGACAGAGCAATCAAATTTAACTTATTGTACATGATCCATTCTGTGATATTCGAATGGAAAGTCACGAAAGTACAACTTTTTATTATTTGGTTATTTCTTTTACACGCTTTGTTTTGATAAACGTTTTTTAAGGAGAGGCATTATCCATTGACTTTTGTTCTCTAAAATTTTAAATAATAAAAAATAATCCACAGAAATCTATGCTATTGCAATTAACTGTAAATTTTTGCTATGCAAAATCAATGTCACGTGCGACACTTGTTATCAGTGCGTCTAAAGTTCATGAAAAAAGCTCATAAAATATTCGGTACAAGCGGAGATATTTAAGACAATTAATATATTAAAAAAAACTTTTCTGACAAATATAAATATTTGTGATCGTGCTATTTACATAAAGTTGGCCACGTGCGACATCGTAAGTGAAAAATTAAAAAAAAGCATTAAAAAAGTTTACATGCTTTTAAATTATTAAAATTTAGATGAGCAAAAACTGAGAAAAAAAATAAAGAGTTGCTAACGGTGGAGAGGAATTTAAGGAAGATTAAATATGATCACAAGTATAGTATGCAGAATGCTAAGAAAAAGAGGAAAGTGTTGGCTAAGGGCAAAAAGAAATGTTTGAAACGAATATGCGGAATAACCGCATACATAAGAGACAAAGTCGCTAGAAGCAAAATACAAATTCAAAGCTGTAAAGCTGTTAATTTTAAAACATTTTCGCTAAACTTGTTTACTTATAATTTGCTAAAAAGAGCAACAGAAACAATATAAAGATAATGATAGAAAAATGCGAATTGAATTTAAAAGAGATAACTTATTTATTATGGGTAAAATCAGAACCGCTTGAAAAAGGCATCAGTGCACAACATTTTAAAATTAGTCACATTAAAATATTGCTTCAGGTTTTGCGGAGATCAGTATTTTACTCGTTGGCCCCAAACAAACTTCTCTGATTTTTCACATGCGAATGCCTTTTAAAAATTAATAACATGTTGATTATTCAGTTCTTGTTTCAACTTTGATATTTGTTGAGCTTCTCATTTGTTTAAATGAAAGTTTAACATAATAACTCTAGTTGTTCCAAAAAAATTTTTGGATATGGCTCCCTATTGATCTGCATTAGCAACAGTGAAATGCTCATAGGATCCAGCTAAACCCCTCAATTTCAATGTATTTGGAATAACATTTTTTTTTTACTGAATAAGTAAAATGATAATTTGGGATTATTAGTGCGTTAACAAAAGTTACAGTAAAATATATAAAATATTTTACTTTGTTCTTACTTTGAATGAGTACGACAGTTTACGTACGACTTAATGGTAATGCCCATACATAAAGACAAAGTATTAAAATTCTAATTACTTAACAAGTTAATTAAAATATATTTTCATGGCTTAAACATAAATTACGTTTGAGATTTTAGTGCTAAACTTGCATATTATTTTTACTCTGTAATAAAAAATGTTTTACTAAATAGTTTGCTGTCGTTAAAAAAAATAAATCTGAATCTTAAAATACTTTTGTAATTTCATTCATCGGACCTTTTAATGCGTATGAAAAGATTTAGTAATGATAAATATAAATAAAGTACAATAAAAAACAATTAAATAAGGGGTGTTTAATATATTAAAAATTTAAATAAAAAAAAATAATCTGCCTATTTTAATTGTTTTTTCTTTTAAATTTGTTTCTAATGGAAAAAAACTTAACTATTTTCTTTTGCTTTATTCCAGAGTCCATCAACGTACTCACCTACCAAACAAACCTCAATACTAATTTAAATATTTTTCTAAAAAAATCAAATAATGTTGCTGAGAAGAATAAATAAGGAGAGGACAAAAAATTTATTTAAATCTATTCAGACGGACTATTCAATTGAGAATTTGGTTTAAATAAATCTAAATAAAAAGCTATAAAAAGGCTGCACAAAAGAGAGATAAAAAGCATGTACAATTTTATTTCTAAAAATCTTTAAACGGAAGCGGAAATTGTAAAAAAATAAAAAATAAATAAATTGTTGTATAAACATACTAACAGCCATAGAACTGTATAGACTATTGAAATAGAAGACCCAAAAGGAAGCCAAACTACCTAAACCCAACAAACATTTGCAGTTATAAATACCCCTTAACAACTACTGCCACTTCCGTTTGTTTTTCTTTCTTCGGTTACTTTGCTCCCTTATTTTGTTTACTTCCTTTAACACAAACAAAACATAAACAATTTCAATATGACTCTTGCAACAACCTTTGATTCACCTCAAATACAACAAAAACAACAAATGCATGTTCCTCTGCCGAATCGAAGAGAAAGAGAAGTGGGTAGAGGAAACTCCAGAATAAAAAGGTGTCCACAACATTTATTGGCGTACAGTATTATACCAATCTTAGTCGCCCTGTGCTGGGTGCCTGGTAAGTAAACTATAATAATTAAAAAAGAAAAAAGAAATTATTTAAGTATTAGTATATTTATTATTTTATTATATTTTAGTCCAGCAGAACACAAAATCAAAATAATCAAATGAGAGTAGAAATACATTTAATATTCAAATGGAAAATGAACCTGTGGCAATAGTAACATATTTTATTTATTAGTTGCGTTAAGCAAATCTGAGTCATAAAAATTAATGCATTGAACAAAAATAAAGAAAGGAATTGAATTAGTTAGTAATGACATTTTTATATTGATTTTCAAATTGAATATTTCCCTTAATTAAAATAATTTTAAGATCCCTCCTTGAATATTTCATAAGAAACATTTTTATTTTTATTTTAAAATATTTAAGTATACTGCCCGACTATTCTATTTACAAATCAAATCTATGCTAAAGAACGAATATGCAAACTTGTGAACTATTGAATTTATTGCGCATAAAACGCCTGCAAACAATTCGTTTTCGCCCAAAACCTGGAATGAAAAATTAGGATGAAGAGAGAATCCCCTTATTCTAATTGGCGTCGGCAACACAACACGACATCGTTTATAATGTTTTTTGACAAATCGGTATTCCCGTAGATAGTATTGCGATTTATCGAAGACTGTCAACATATGTTTGGTATAATGTTAGAAAAACTGATGTTGCCGTTCATTTTGGCGTGTTTTTCATGTCGTATTCTATTGTGTGTATGCCTCAACGAATTTGGGAAATAATGGTCCTTATCGCCAGTGTAGTATTACGACTTCGACTAGGACGATTTAGTACTAGACTAAAGAACATTGCAAACTTTTTTCTGTAATCTAGTACAAAATCTCGTAGTCTTAGTCGAAATCCGACACTTGTAATAAACCCCGATTTAAATAGTAAAAAAGTGAAATATAAGGAATATCAAAGTATACATACATAATTATTTGAAAAAATTTCTTTAAAAAATTGAAACATATAATAAGTATGGTCAAAATTAAAATTACCAACCCCAATCAGTAAATTCCCTCGGTCCACCCATTACAACTAGTGATGGATGGTAAATGGTAGTGTGTTGGAAAAATATATTGTATGAAAGCATTATTTTCACAGTTCTGGCGGGACTTGAGGTTTAATTAAAAAAAAATGTTGCAAACAAAGCTGAGTGCGAAGCAACCGTATACGACGTATATAAAGAATTATTACTGAGCCTTTGGAGGAAGCTCATATTTCCAATAAACGTTGATTTGGTCCCTTTTTTCCAAAATTGTTTCAGAAGGCTTCTTTGCGCTATTAAATTTACGTTGCATCATTAGCTCAAAAAAAACATTTTTTGAATTATGACACTATTGAAGTAAATGAGCGATATGTACATTTATGTAATGTGAAACTTTAATTTGATGTAGGTAAAATATTAGCGATTATAAACATATGTGCATTTCTTGTTCTGCTGGTATTAATACTTTGTATTTTAAAATTCTTGCTACCTTATTTATTTAATTATGAAAAATTATTTTGTAATTCTGTTATAAAACGCAAGCGTTGCACAGACAGGTATTTGGCCCTAAAAGTCGCTCAAAATGCGACTACACCCTTTTTCCTGTTATTTTTCGAAAGTCAGGTAACACCTCCAAACAATAGAACCAACATGGTGCGCTTGAACCTTTCACCAGCTCCATGAAGTTAGAGGAAAGTCACCGTTTCACCAAACGTGTTCGTGTAATTTTACATTGATTCTAAAAAAAACACATATCTTCACATATCACAAAGGTTTTAAACTATTTCTGTTAATTTCTGAGCTTAAAATTTTATAAATTAAAATTTTTTTATTTTGTAGAATAGACCCTCCAAAAATTAAAAAAGCTAAAAACAGCCACCCCAATTTGTATTTGTATTTTGTATTTGTATTTTATTTAAATTGCGATCTAGCACAACAAGACAAATATCTTATAAATGATAGTGCTAGTGATTACAACAAACATCTAAGTGATATAAAAGAATAATTAATATATAGAAAAAGCATTATGAATAAAATAGGAAAAACAATTTTAATCGCAGAAGAACATAAATAAAAAGTAAATATAAATAAATAAGCAAAAATAGTTATTACATAAACAATTTGAATAACTCCCTTTTAAATCCACCCCTAAATTTTTAGCGATTTTTTTAATACATGGGCTTTGAAAACTCGGTTAAGCAAGAATTTCAATTAAATGCAATTTTTTTTATTAAAGGCTTTTCTGGAATGAGGGTTTTAACCAGAAAAGACTTATGGGCCATTATGAAGCGCTCAGATGCTAGAAATTTCAACGAAAATTTTAAATTTATGGATTCAGAGGTTCTCACTCATTATTCCAAACATGACCCAAACATTGCTGTAGTGAAACATAAATAGTCGATTGTACGACATGAATTTAAGCAGAAATGGACAAATGCCCGAAATACAAAGCCCAGATTCCTAGAAAACAATAGAGAGTGGCTTAATGGAAAAATATCGCTTCCAAAAGCGGGTCTTTTTTTTAGAGTATCCTACATGTTACATACAAATGCCAGTAAGGAAGTGGAATGCTCGCCTATCCGCCGAGGAGAAGGATCTGGTGGCAAACCAAAAAAAGGAAATACAAACAAAATTTCGAGACCAACTGGGCTTATTGGTGGACATTGTACCTAAGGCGAATTTCGGGAACACTAATGATGGGAATACCAGTCCCCGCTTTTTAAAAAATACGAAAGATCAGGAGAGATAACTGGGATTGATTAAATTTAATCTACCGGTTAAAATAATACTAGATGATCTAGTATTAAAATTAACACAGAAAAGTTCGAGGCTTATTGTAAGGAAATTGCTGTATTATATGTTTCCCTTTGTAAATTTCATCCTATGTCACCGACATTGCACAAGGTGTTGCGCCATGGAGCAGCCGTAATAAGAGAGGTGATTCTGCCAATCGGTCAACTCTCTGAAGAAGCGGCAGAAGCCAGTAATAAACATGTTCGGACATGCAGGCTGGATTATTCTAGAAAATTTTCAAGAATAGAATGCAACAAAGATGTGCTAAACAGTTTGCTTTTGACATCAGACCCTCTTCTGAAAGGAATGAGGAGAACTAAATCGAAAATGAAGAAACCCCTTTTGATTGAAATGTTAAATTTATTTGACGAAAACGGCATTTGTAACGTTAATATTGAAAATGAAGACGATACTGTGGAAAATGACGAATAAATAATATTTATAATTATGTTTTGCTTTTTTCTACACTGAAATACCCTAACCTACCTTTAAATCCAATAAAATATAATATAAAATTTTTAATGAAAAAAAAAAATAGTTTTGAGCAACTTTTACAGTCAAATACCTGTCTGTGCGTTGTTTCATAAATTAGGCCTTTATATATTAAAACTAAAATTGTTTTATAAAGGATTTTCAAAATTGATTTTCATAAAAAAACGCAGTAATTTGTATGTATTTTTGCCAAAAGTTGTATAATTAAATTATGAAAAGTTTAAATATTTGGGTAAGAGTAGAATTTTTATTTATGTACAAGCTCTTCAAGTATTTAAAAACAACATTTGAGAAAAGATTTTATAGTAAACTTTCTTGTAAAATTACTTGTTGATTAATGCTGTATACTTACAGATATATTATATATGTATATGTATATATTTATGTAATATATGTATATATTGAAAAAATTGCAAAATTATTCTGATTTGAAATAAATCACACTCGCTAAAAAACTCGTTGATTCCCTAAGGGCCCACATAAATAATATATAATGTGCGATATATTTGTTGGCGACTGAAAATCCTAAAAGAGCATCATAATGAATGAGCAGAACCCATATATTACATACATGATGTATGTATGTATGTATGTATGTACGTTTTTCTAATTTTCACACCAATTTTTATGTTTCGAAACAAAAACTTTCCCGCAATCTTTGTATCGAAATAATTAAAGCAAGAAGTCTTACAACTTAATCAGAGGTAAAGTTTTGTTTTTCCTTTAGATGTTAATTCGGTGTCATACTTTTTCTACCTTTGAGTTTCATTTGCTGTTTTCTTCAGTACTGCAGTATGATGGCATCTCATGTTTATGCAAAATACAAACAAAATCATAGAAGAGCCAAAGAAACAAAAGGAAAAACAGTAACTAGTGGTTAGTAAGTAATAAGAGATATACATACATAGATACGCACACACGTATGAACATATGTGCGTATAGAGCTACATCATACTTTTTCAGAGTATACTTTCGTTCCATTGTAGTGTGCAATTACAATACAAAAATAGAAAATTGCACATACATAAATACATGACATGTAACACAACCACAAAAGTAACAACATAACAACCAAAACCTTGATGGAGTCACTCCCAATTGAATTGATTTACAAACATACACATGGACAAAAACTGGGGTTAGTTAAGTTAGGTTAGCAGGCTGCTGGTAAGGAAGGGTAAAATTTAGAGTCCATCTCACTTGGGTTCAATGCAATGATCTTTTTGTGCTACCTGTGAGTTAGAAGAGAATAGGTGATAGGGAAGGGAAAGTGATAAAGAAAACAGATGGTAAAGGAAGAGATATCGGAAAGCTTCATTCTTTTTGTACGTTTTTTAATAGTGCAGTGTTGCAGCGCCTCTAGTGTCAATGAGGCGTGTTAAATTTTGAAGTTGTATTTAGTAACCATTTTATTGGTTATTTTACTTTGCCGATGATTCTGCTACACAATACCGAAGAAGTAGGGCGCTCTGATGACACATACAGTGTCTATGCTTTCATCACTTGAACTTTCCTACAACAACTGATACAAAGGCACTGTCTGTCTGTCGGAGCCCAGGGTTCGAAACCAGGACCTTCGGTTTTGTAGTCGTCGTGCTAACTACTTCAGCCAACGACTAAAACCAACTAACATACAAATCTATATTTACGCAAACACAATGCGCACATGTACGCTGAACACATATACACTTTTGTAACGAAAGATTGATAGTTGAGGGTTTTAATGCTTCACAATACCGTTTTCTTTGCAAAATTTCTCCTTCCTTCGGTTTAGGGGAATCAGTAAGCAAAGGCACCCATCTGTTGCCGATTTTGTTTCCATAAAAATCTACGTTAATTACACTGGTTTGCAAAAAAAAAACAATAAATTTTTTTCCTTCAAATTGGAATCATTTTCTATATTTGTATCTATAAGGTGAAGAGCGTGTCACAGATTTCCGGGAGTACCTACCAATTAAGGCATTACCTCACGGAGGCCTTAACACCGGGTGCTCCCATGCACCCTGAGAAAGCACAATGTGACTTGAAAAGAACACACAGATATCAAAATCTACGAACGAAGTTAACCCTGTTTATGAACCTGTACCTAGCTGAGGTACTCGAGCTATCTAAGCACTTGCTGCTAAACCATCTCAGACATGAAAAATTGCAAAAAAAAATTGCTTGTCTTTTGTAAAAAAAACATGCTGTGTATAGCAGGCTTCATACCGTAGTCGAAGCATGCATCATCTATTTAACTCCGCAGGCTTAGACGAAGTTTACCATTAGCGTTTGCTAATGGATGGTCTGCCACTTGGGTAACGGTTCTGGTAATACCACCTCTTATTTCCGAAGAGGTCCGCCTCCGGTTGATTTATATGGTAGATATATTAATATGAAAAGGGTGAATATTTTTCCATCCATAGTTTTATTTACCCAAATTGGAGAAGCTTTTCCCGACTTTTAGTGGTATGTACATCGTACATGGACATCGTATTAGTTGCTGTCATTAAAAAAATTTTATATGATTAAAAAGTTAAATGACAATTGACATTCGTCAATAGTTATAATAACTTAGTTCTCTTTGGTTTTCGTTTTAACACTATATTTTTGTTTAATAAAATAAAAACAACAAATTCGTTAGAAATAAAACAGGGATTCAATCGTTGGCTACACAAATGCGTATTTTATTTGCAATAACTATTAAATTAGTTTCCATTACAATTATTGAAATTAATTTAAATATTTAATGAAAACGCAGCATTAGATGCAAAAACTCTTTTGCATTTAAAATAAGTTATGGATTTTTTTTTTAATAAGTATTGAAAATTTAAAAGCTTCGAATAAATGTTTGTACATTTCTATTTTATATGCAAATTAAGTTTTTTTTTTCTATTATTGTCATCATATGTAAAATTTAATAATACAATTTTTGCTTTCACTAACAACACTACCGGAAATTGAAACTTTAACACCAGATGTTTCAGCAAAAAACGGTTTTATAATTTAATTTATTTAAATACAAAAATATTGTCACACCATTTAGAGGGAATTGTATTTTTGTAGTGCAAAGAGTGTGACTAGCAGCAAAACCGATTAAAGGCTAATTATATTCCCAATATAGACTTATCGAAGAGAAAGTTAAGAACTGAATATGTATTATGAATAAAGTTGCATTAAAAAGAACACTAATATCAACATTCTTGCTAGACCTGCTTGAGGTCATAAAACAGCCATTGGCAGCCTTGATGATAACAATCCAGTCTGGATTATATGTATATAAATACCCAGTAAAAAAAGACACTCCAAAAAAGTCATGAAAATGTAGAGTTTGCGATCTGGAAGTAGTGCAAATTTCGATCCGATGTAATGATTTTTACAAAGGGTTGTCATTGCAAGAAGTTCTCTTTTTCGATGCCTGGTCACCGAATTGGAAGCGATTTTAAGAAAAATTTCCTTTTTTGTGTTCTATGATAATATTTTCATCTAGGAAAAATGGTTGATAGTTACTTATTTTAACAATTAGTTTCTTTTTATAGGAATTTAAACGTGAAACAGTATTTTCATGTAAATTTAAGCAAATAACTTCAAAATTTTAGACCAAAATTAGTTCATAAGTTTCTTCAAAAAAATCGATTTTTTAAAAATTCTGGTGAGTAATTTCTAAAACTATTGACGAATTACAAGGTTTTGTATGACTAAAATAAACTTCTACTTGGTTTTCTGCTAACTATCGGCAAATTAAAAATATCGATTTTTTGGAAGCAATGAAAATGTAGTTCCTTTGGAATGACTTCCAATTTTTTTTACTGGGTATGTATGTGTCTCTGACAAAAAAATTGTAATAAAAATACACCAAAGTAGAATAATTTCTTAGTAAACAACGCGACATTACCTCAATCGATCTAAGTTATCTTTTTTGTCATCTATAGGAAAACACTGTTATTTATGTAATAACCTGGGGGTCTACTCTGTAATTCGAAACAAAAGAAAATACTTTCGAACTTTTATGATAATTACATGCAAATTCGAAAGCATTTTCTTTCATTTCGAATTAAAGAGTAGACCCCCTGATATGTTTCTAATAAAATGTATTAAAAAAATAATGCTTCAAAAGTTTTAAACTAATATATACATACATATGTATGTATGTATGTTTAAGATATAATAAATATGTTCAATTTATATACATACATATTTTTTCTTCCTTAATTCATCTTGTTTTATAATCTGCACACTGGTGTTAAAGATAATAAATTCAGTAAAGTGCGACTTTGACTCGCGCACGAAGGCTTCCGTACGTTGGGCCTTGAGCATTTTTTAATATAGCGTTTTGTCGTTTTTTCAAGTGAAATTTTTTATTTGTTGTTTTCGCTTTTTTCTCGTTTTTTCAGTTTTTGGCGTTTTTTTCGTTTTAGCGATTTTTTCATTTTGCCGATTTTTTTTTAAATTTTGGCGATTTTTTTCTTTTTGGCGATTTTTCCGGTTTTTCGTGATTTATTTTCGTTTAGAAATTTTTTCAATTTGGTGCTATTTTTCGTTTTGGGGATTTTTTTTGTTTGTTTTTGGCGATGATTTTTTTGGTTTGGCGATTTTATAATCTTGGGATTTTTTTCTTTTACCGTGTTTGAAAATTTTAAGAGTTTCCAAGATACAGCAAGTTGTCAAAATTGCATAGTCAAAATTGCATTAATTGATGGTACAATTTAATTTTAATTTATATTTTTTTAAATTTTAGTGTTAATTGTTTTAGTCTGTATAAAAATTCACTAAGCTTACAACTTTCAAGTGTATATACATACATTTGTATATATATTACATGGGATTTTATCATTTCGTTGCTCCTTTTGGAACACCCTTTAATTTCCAACTCTCATGTATTTGTTGTTGTAGCGTACACACTGGGTACGTAGCTCTTACGGTTCTCGAGAAAATAGCCTGTGACGGACAGCGTAGCGAAAACAATAGGGTTTCTTTTCACCTTTGGTGTACGAAACCCTAAAAAGTGGTGAAAAAGCGAAATTATTGTGGAAGCACCACGTTTTGTGAAGTCAGTAGATTAACCAGGGTTAAATCTACAGTGGTTGAAATTCAGCTACCGCGGGTTGAAAAACTCTGTGCGACTTGTAATCCATTCGTTGCATTTTTTTTATATTTTACACTACTGTGCGCTGTAAATATTATGTGGCATACCATACTCCTTATAAATATACATACATACATACATACATATACCTACACAATTCTTTCGAATATTTTTGATAACTTTTTGATAATGTTTTTTTGCTGTTATTAGGACTACGATAGTTGTTGTAATATTTGTTCGTTAACATTTTTTTGTTAGATAAACTGGACGATTCAAAGCATTTTTGATTTCGTTTTTATTTTATTTTTAATATTTCTTTTACAATTGGACATGTTCCAATTTAAAAGATATTGAACAATAACTAACTAATGCTAGTTTACAAAGTTAAACACATGGCCAAATTTATAAACATCCATGTGTATCACACATACATTCAAGATGATACACGGAGGCACAAACATGACAGCTTGTGTGCACACATGCACACTCTTGCACACAATTGTTTCTTTTCAGTTGTGGATGGATGATGCTGTTATTTTCCCATTTATGTATTTATTCAAAAAAAAATTGAGGGAAATATATTATATATATGTTACCTATTGCCGATGTACAAAAGTCAAATACGATGTAATGTAAAATATCTAAAAACAAAAATTAACCCTCAATCGAAATCTAAAAATATATTCGGATCTGTTCTGTAAATCGAATCCGAGTAAATTTCTAGTTTTCAAAAAATTAATAATGCTGCAGCTGACGTGTTTAAAATCATACATGATAATTTTCTTTCAGATTTTATATTTGGGAATCTATAAAATAAAAAAATCTAAAAAAAATATTTCTATTGTCGGAGTTAGTTTTCTAAAATCGTGCGGTTTCAAATCGATCGGTTTACAGAACAGCGCCAAATGTGAAAATAATCGGCCCTTATTATATACATATGTATATTCTTAAATATCATACGGGTATCTGATATAAAATGATCGTGTATGATTATCTCTATGAATATATTCGAATAGTAGGAATGAAAATACATATTATGAATTGATTCTGCATGTACTGGCAAAAATAATATTATTTCCTGGACGGAGAAGACTTAGCTTTTCCCAGTCCTCTTTCGAAGTTCCTAATGAAAAATTCAACAATTCAACTTGAGTCCCACTAAAATATTCACATTCAAGATGAGAACTTAAAACCCAGTGTGAAATTCAAATTGGTTGGAATCCCTCATTTATTAATGCAGAATTGTTTTTTTTAGTTATGGCGTTGTTGGAGTAAAAGCGATAAGAGATATCATATTTGCTATATTTTTACAAATTTTTTATTGTAGCTTTTGCTCCTTCTAGGGTTTATGGGAACTCACTTATAGCTAAACATCTTGTGTCCAAAGAAAAAAAATAAGAAATAAAAAAACATTGCCAACTAAACATGCCAAAAACTAAAATCATTTATGTATCCACATATACATACATATATATGACAAATGGATGTATAAAAAAACTGATAATGGTAGTAAATGTTTGATATATAAAAATGGTTTTTTTTTATATACAATAATTTAAAATATTTGTCAAAAAATAAAAAATAAAAATACAATAGGATACGGGACATGAAGAAAAAACAAACTTATCATAAGTTTTTATAATGAACTGTAAAGAATGGAATTTTATTTCTCACATTATAGAAGTCGATATCATAGAATATAAATCATAAATCAAAAAATGGAGAAATAATGCAGTGCATAGTATAGAAAAGTGCTGGAGCACTGGTAGATAGTAGTGCATACCCTCTAGTCAGCGTAGAACCATATGTCTCTATGTCAAAACTCTTTTCTCTAGCGACAATTGCACTAGTTGAAATGTCGACAACTTTCCTTTTATGCGCGATTATAGATACGTTAGAGACAACAGTTCTAGTGTATTTCTGGTGACATTGTCAATGAACGCGTCAATAGTTTGTTTTTTTTTCTTTTTTATTATGCTATACAGTTATGTTAAAAACTTAAGTACATATGTATGTATGTATGTATGTATGTATTCAAGTTTGTTGCCCCAACCCTTATAAAATTGTAGACGATGTTCACTAAAATGTACTAGTGAATCTTTAGTTCAAATGTCTCCATATGGTATTAAAAGAATAGTGCTAAAGTCTGCTGGTAGATTTTCAATGACAGCCCTATGTAATATGTCAATAGGTGATTACATTGGCTGTGGTATACCTAGTCAGTTTTACTATTGACAATGTCACTAGTAAATCACTACAATTTTACTATTCGCATTTTCTGCAGGGTAGTTTCTGTCATATCTATACGCACTTATTATTCACTTTGTATATGTTACACTTATTATTCTTCAGTATATTTTGCTAAAAATATATTTTAGAATATACATACATATATATCTATACTCGTATTGATAGTGTTAACATCTATACGAGTACCATAAAGGTTTGTCCTTAGTTTTTTTTTCTCAAGTATTGACTGGCTGAAAACTATCCTATATTTATTTAGACAATTCACAACAAAGTACTATTTAAGACCAAATTAAATGATTGTTCCGCCAAATAAAAATATGACATAAACGTTTAATTCAAATGTAAGGAAAAATTGGACAAAGCTAAATTATAGAATTATAAATCTTGAAATTAAAATGAAATAATATTTAAAGTAAAATCTTACGCTGTTTTTCTAAACAACCCACAGCGGACTATACACTGTGCTATACACTGACGAATTAACGTCGATTTCAGAAATTTAAAAACCGAGGAAAAATGGGAATAGCTTGTGGCTATTTTTTTTTTAATTTCAGCGAGATTTAAAGAGAGGAAAGAAAGACATCAGGATGTAGATTGGTGGCGGACAGTTTCCAAGGACACTGTTCCACTGTCACGCCAAAGAGTCATATATTCGTAACCGTTTTCGAAAAAATTTACTTTATTCAAAATGGCAAAAACACATCCATGAATCTTACCATTAGTTCTTGCACGTTATACTGAGCCTTACGAGTACTTTTTAGTACTACTTTACTTCACTTCATAAAATGAATATACTGTCCAGTGTTGCCATAAGATGTAAGAGAAAAAGTGCTAGAATGCAGAAATAAAAGTGCTAAAATGTTCAACAGCACACACAACAAACTGCTAAGATCAGTAAACATTTTTAGTTTCTCTTATTTATTACTTGCGGTCTCCAGCTGACATGAAATGACTAACTCTAACATTAACTTCAAAAATTTTTAAATCCAGCTGCTAAAGTCTTGGGCTCACTTTAACTTTGACTGGGCTTTTTGTCAAGCTAATAAATAACGTTGTTATGGTGTACTTTAATATATTTGTATCCATAGTTGTATCTCAGAGCGGTTCAGTTATATGACTCCTGTCGTACTAAACACTTAGTGAACAAATTTATAAATTTATAAATTTAATGAAGAAAAAAAGGTGCAAAAAATGCCAAATAGTTTTAAGAAATCTTAAGTGCTAGACGAAGAAAAAAAGTGCTAAATCTAGCACTAAAAGTGCTAAAATGGCAAGCCTGATACTGTCCCATGTTGTTTACAGAAAGTGTTTGATCGATTACTTATGTATGTATGTATGTATGTATATTGAAAACAAATTTCTAATATTATTTATTATTATCAAAAAGACAACAAGTTGTCAATCGAACGTTTTCTGCCGACACACCTGGACATTCCCGAAAGCTTGTTTGGCCGTTTTGGACGCTTCTTAGTTTTTATGACAGACTTAAACTTTAACACCATACAACAAATGTGATGAAATAGAACAATTTGTGAACTGGCTAATTGTAAGTAGTATCATAAAAAAGTTCAGATTGTTCAAGGTATCTTACAGCAATACTATTTAAGACAAAACATTAACAGCCTTATTTATAAAACTTATTAAGGCTTTATAAAGCCTTTTTAAGAAAAATTTTGTATGAAATTTTTTTTTTTTAACACTTTTTAAAGGCGTAATAAGTTTTATAAATAAGGCTATAAAAATTTAGCTCCACGTCTATGGGAAATACGAGGATATTGACTTATAACTTTCAAATACTAATGTATTGCTTGCTACCCAATTTGAGTGTAGATGCATATATTTATTTCAATGAACCATTTCTTAGGTGTTCCACACGTCGTTGCTCTTCGCCCTTTTAATCTTTATATTTATTTATTTTCACGAGCTGACAGTTATAAATATGCATTTAGTTCACCCTGTAAAGTACATTCTACATTATTTTGTACATGAATGGACTTATACGTATGGCAAACTGTCTTATGTTTTTATTTTATTTATTTTTTGTCTTGCACTGGAAAACGTTAAGTAAATAAGTTTTATATGAAATAACTAAAAATATGTTTTTTATTCCTTCGTTAGTTTCTTTTAACTGACAATCTTTATTTGAGCTTCGTTGAGCTGGAAAAATTTTCTGACTCGTTGATAAATAATAAATAAGACAAATATTTGCAATAATAATCTAAACAAAAATAAACAGTAAACCAAACCATTTATACTCGTATATCAAGGTATTAAAAACTTATTTATTGTTTCTATGCGCTCGTATCACTTTGTGTCTATAGTAAGTGCCAAATAGCATTTGCTTATCAAACATAAATTTTAACGAATGAGAAAAGATAGCAGCAGTCGTTATTAGTTATTGTAAAATGTTATTATAATTTTAATTCGTTCAGCAATTGAAGCAGATATAAATACATACATACATACATAAGAACTACAAATACGTGTACTTATTATGATCCTACATAAATATTTTTTCTTTTTTTTCCTACACAAAAGTCCTTGCTTATTTTTTTGAAGACTTATTTTAAACAAATGCCGAGTGAGTGTAGCAGCAGCATGTTGTCACCCTCAAGTGAAAATTTAATAAAAAGAATCAAATTTTCTTCAGTTATGCTTCATTAAATTAAAAAAAAAAATAAACATTTTTGATTGCATAATCCGAAAAGGTCCAAACAAATCCATTGAAAGAAATTCTTCTCTTACGGATACAAAATAATTTCAATTTATATGGCATAATTTGTAATTTCCATAACATTAGCATTTTCTAAGAAAAAAAAACAAAATCCGTAATAAGGAAAGTCAAAGTTAAAAAATTATACAAATAATTGAAATGTTAAAAAAAATATTAACCTTATTGTCTTGGCGCTCAAATTAACTTTCCTCCCCTCATGTAAAAAAGTGAATATTTTTTCTGATTTTTTTTATATACATATAATTTTTTTTAGTTTTATAATTTTTGGCAATAAAATGTATGGCGAACTTTTCAAATTTAGCAAGTAAACAATTACCGAGCTTTATGCTTGGAATTAAGCTTTAAAAACTAACTCTGCCTACTATGCAGGAAACGTAATAACAAAACTTCTTTCCATTTTACATTTCCAGGCTCTAAACTAAGTAAAGTAGACATACATACATCGTCAGCCCATTATTGGTTTGACCCACCGACCATTTTTTTTAAATAAGTTAGGTATGGGGTATATATATTTTGAGTATCCCCTTTCTGAATCCAAAACAGGTTTTGCGAAATTAATTATGGTTACCGAGATATTTAGCATTAATTTTGCTCCATATCAACTATTTTAAGGTTTAATAAATATTGTTTTGTCGTTTTTCTCCATTCTGACTTTTTGTCGTATGCTCCAAGCCAATAATGAGCTGACGACATATCGTTACTTTAATATAGAAAGGCCCTAACTAATTAATTTATGAAATCGAGATTTTTGCATTTTTTAATACATTAGATGTTCTTCTATCGAAATATATAAAAACCTTGATTTCAGAAAAATAATAACTTACGGCCTTTCTATATTTAAGGTAACGGTACACACTCGTACAAAACTAGAAAAAAAATTGATGAGAAGTACAAATTTACACCAAAAAAATGTGTCAAACGCAAAAACTTCAGTAACCTACAAATATAATAATATAATTATAATAATAATAAACAAAATATTTTTGGAATTGAATTCTTTCTTTCCTCCCTGGAAAATATTTTCAAAAACAATTCAATAATTAAAAATGAGACAGAAGAGTGTTTTATTCATTTGTCACGTAATTTCTGTGAAACGAAATATAAAAAATCAATAAAAAAAATCCCAGTAAAAAAAATTGGAAGTCATTCTAAAGGAACTACATTTTCATTGCTTCCAAAAAATCGATATTTTTAATTTGCCGATAGTTAGCAGAAAACCAAGTAGAAGTTTATTTTAGTTATACATAACCTTGTAATTCCTCAATAGTTTTAGAAATTACTCACCAGAATTTTTAAAAAATCGATTTTTTTGAAGAAACTTATGAACTAATTTTGGTCTAAAATTTTGAAGTTATTTGCTTAAATTTACTAGAAAATACTGTTTCGCGTTTAATTTCCTATAAAAAGAAACTAATTGTTAAAATAGGTAACTATTAACCATTTTTCCTAGATGAAAATATTATCACAGAACACAAAAAAGGACATTTGTCTTAAAATCGCTTCCAATTCGGTGACCAGGCATCGAAAAAGAGAACTTCTTGCAATGACAACCCTATGTAAAAATCATTAGATCGGATCGAAATTTGCACTACTTCCAGATCGCAAACTCTACATTTTCATGACTTTTTTGGAGTGTCTTTTTTTACTGGAAATGTATTCACAAATATGAGTAAGATTGGTCAGCGTTGCCAGTTTTTTTTTCTAGAGCTTATCCCCAATTTTTATTTGTCATCCCCAAAATGAGCTTTTTGATTAAAATTTTTGTTTTGTGAAAAAGTAAATTCTTTTTAATTAAATGACAAAAATAACATACTCGATAGCTATATTAACATTCACATTAATTTAATTCGTACTTATAAAACTTGTAAAGAAAAAATTACACATAGTTTAATATACACAAGTATAAAAAATGTTTACCCAAAGTTTACTATTTCAAAAACTTCCGAATTGAAATCTTCTGATTCATCAGCCTCAGTACTTGTATTAAAAAGCTTTAGCATTTCAACAGAAGGATTAAATTTGTCGCAACAAATTGAATAATTTTTAAAGTGTGTGTTCATTCTAAGAAGTGCTTCCAAGAAGTCATATTTCATCTTTGTTTTAGTAGTGTTTATTATTGGTTAATCTGCCTTGATACTTCTTCTTTATTAGAAAGCATTCACTATGAATAATAACACACATTGCCAGACGCACATTTATTAGCTCAAAAATCATTCTTGTTACTGTCAGCTATAAAAAAAATCCCCACAAAATCCCGTAAAATTTACTTATAATCCCAACACAAAACTTTTATCCCTAATCGCGAAAAAAAATCCCTAATTTGAAGACAAATCCCCTAAAATGGCAACGCTGAAATTGGTTAATGATAAAAATATTGCGTATACATACGATGGCGGTCCCAAAACTAGCCAATTTGACATATAAATGGCGCCAGTAGTCGTGATTGTTTTTAAATAAAGTAGTGTTTTGCGATGTTTAAGCGCAATAAAGCCGATTTACCATGAATGAGACATCAATCAGTCCACCACTTGACACCTGAGACAATGGAACAATCAAAACAGTGGATTGAAATGTCCAAAAATGCCGAAGACAGTTCCATCTTCAGACAAGATCATGGCGTCTGTTTGTTGGGATGCGCTGGGATAATTCCTATTGATTATCTTCAAAAACAATCAATAGCGAGTATTATATTCAATTATTGTTCATTTAAGTGATGAAATTAAGAGAAAAAATGGATTCTGCGGTTTATGGATGTTTTAAGGAGTTAGAGAATTCTTATTATAAACAGGGTGTCGAATCGAACTAAAAAGAGACTATGTTAAGAATTAAGGAAAATGTTTCCCAAATTTGTTGTGTCTACTATACGAGGTCGGCTAATTTTGGAACTGTCCTTGCATGTGTATATGCTTAATGAAAAAAACTCGTCTTGAATTTATTTAGATTAAGAAATTGCAATTCTTTACATTAGAGGGGTGCGAAATAATCAAAATATATTTATTTCGTCATATCAGAGAGAGAAAACTAAACAAAATTATTCAAGTGAGTGAAGTAAAGTTTTTTTTTTATTTTAATTTTTTTACTGTTACGATAAAGGTTTGAAAGGACATGTGTTTTGATGTAATACTAAACAATTAATTATAAAAATACTTACACAAATATACATGTAACTAGACTAGTAAATTTATATGTATCCTATATTCTTACCTTTTATCTTTCCAATCAAGGAAAATAGGGTGAGAGTACAAACAATTAAGTCAAAGGTACTTTATCGAAATGAAATAGTGAATATTTCCCCTTATCGTAATTGGCGTATTTCGACTATCACGTTTCTGTCATAGATTAAAGAACACCGCTACATTTTTATTTTACCCAAGGACCAACAGGCCGCAGTTGAAGTCAAAGTACCCTAACCAGGTTAAGGCCCATTTGCTTCTGGCTTTCAAATGTCAATTAAAATAAACTTTAGGTAAGGTCTTAACATTTCATTATAACAAATAAAACTTTGTTTGAAATTTAAATGTAAAGACATGAAAATTCTTCAACTTTATTAATTTTTTACAGAAAAGTATTTACATTAAGGTGGGTCAAAAAACACGTAATTTCTCTTGTCAATATAAAAGTCAAACAAACAGTTAAAGGGAAACTAGTACGTCAGTAAATGGTTTTTCTAAGTCCTTTTTGGCATTATTTTGCTAATAAAATTAATTCTTCAACATGGGTGGATAAACTATGTTTCATATATTTAATAAAAATAAAAACAAAATAATTTTTTTAAATAAACATAATAAAAAATCTAGCACAAACGCTTGTGGCGCAGAAAATAAATATATGCCTTGATGGAGTTATAAAATAAATAACCCAAACGTTGTCCAAGTGTATGACATAATTAAAATGTTCCGTTGTTGATTAAACTTCGTTTAATTAAGAAGAAGACATAAGATAATATCGACGGCCCATTCCAAAACATAGTAAGTCGACATGGCATTTCTGAATTCATCGTTTATTAACCTAGGTTCTGTAAAATTTTGATAGTAATCGGACTATTCCATCAAAAGTTATGAGCAAAAAAGTCAAGTTTAAAAAACCTCCCTTTTAAATGTTTTAAGTACATTTAGCATGATGTGGTTTGCAATTAAGTACTTATATGTACTTAGATGGCCATTGTAGGTGAGAAAGGACCACCAGATAGATGCTAAGTCTACTAAGAGGACACTCTTAAGTATTCTAAGTCACTTTTAACTATGATCTACAACAAATTTATAAAGTTCAAATAAACTCAAAAAATTCTATTGCAATTATTATATGATTACAAAAAGTCTCAAGTTTCTATCTCATAACATTCCCGAGATATCATCAATAAACTTTGAAGGCGTTTATCTCAAGACTAGCTTTTTTGACTCAGCATGTTTTGGAATAGAGCCGTCGATATAATGCTACTGCTAGAATATGATAAAATTCACATATGTGACACTCCCTAATACACATTTTGTGTTCACTTAGTTTTTTCCTATGGAACAATTTGTATATTATTGTTGTTGCTGTCTAATTTCGTTTGATCACACGAATTTCCAATTTGTTACATAGTGACAGTATTTTATTGTTTATTTTATAAACATTCTTTTATTTCGCTCTATGGCATTCTTGTTTCCCCCAATTTGTTTTTGTCTTGAAATTCATTTTCTATCACATCAATTTTCCAAAACGTGTTACAATGTTTAAAATACTTTTAATATTGCTTTTAGTTTTTTTTTTTTATATTCAAATATTGGAAAACAAAGACAATATTTTTCATAGGAAAATGTATTGAATACAAACTAGCTAGAAATTCAAATACGTACTACAATATCCACTTTATTATTTATTTATCTGTTATTGTAATCTAAGTTTTTGAGACATTTTATTACATCAATTTGCTCTAACTATGTATTCAATGTTTTATAAAATGAAAACATAGCCTGTCAACTCATTAAGATAATGGAAGAAGCTTCAAGTCTTCGAAATATTTTTGGAGACAGGCAGTCGAAACTGGCCATGCCGCATGTAAAAGCAAACGTTACATGAATTGAAAAAAAAAAATATTTTCACTTTGTGTAGCAGCATCAATCCACACAGAGAATGTTTAAATGAGCATTCAATGAATTTTCTACTAGAATTTGTGTGTTTAAACAAACTAGACAACAAGCGCTCCAAAGTACCCAGCTCGCGAATTGTGTACGCGTTAGTCTATTATGTAAGTTGTTGCCTGTGAAGGCAATTAAATCATCAAGACAGAACAAATTTTGTAGATTTCAATTACTAGAATCAAATAATATTTTTCCTGAAATAGGTACCACAGAATTCGTAAAAATTTAATAAAATGAAAAAAAAATTTTTCCTTTACTAATATATGTATATGTGGTAAAAAGGAAAAAGTGCTTAAGTCGAGTTAATGGCACTACTGTAATCTGCATATTCAAAAGTACCGCTGCACAGTGGAGTATTTGAGCCAAAAAGCTGTCCAAGAAGACAAAAATTAATTAAAAGAAATCTTAAGAACTAACTACGCAGTTCGATACACAACAAAATTTTACATCATATTGTAAATTTTTAAAACTTTAAGTTGTGATTTGTAGATCTGAGGCACTGCTAATGTCAGGAAAGTGAAGAAAATTACATGAGCTTTTAATGTTATTTTTTCGCTTTTAACATGTTTATATGAAATTTTTTTGTGGCTAAACGAATAAATCAATAATAAAGGTATTATATTAATATTTTCTTTAGCTGAAAGATTTGACCAAAACCTATTTTAAGTATTAAAAGAAAAAAATTATTTTGAGTTGAAACAATTCGTTTTTTGCAAAGTGAAAACAAGAAGAAGGTTTTCAAAAGAGAAGGTAGTTACATTTATAATTATATTTTACACCGCAATAAAATTTGAAATCTCTTATTTTAGACGCAAGAAAAAAAGTTTGCACAAGTTTGGAATAGTAGCTTAATTTAGGTTATACTTAAATGTATTACTTATCGTCTGTAGAACGATGCTTGCTTAAAAAATAAAGTTTAACAGAGAAATTCCCAATTTAACTGTAAAAGAAATAAATTTCTGAAAATCGACTTGAACGCTTAAAAGTGCTCTCCTGCAAAACAGTCAAATATGACACAATTTTTTGAGGGTGCACTGATTTTCGAAATCTTTGGAGGCCCATAAAAAAATTGGTCACCAAAATCGCCAAACTGGGTCTAGGGTTTTACTACCCTTTAGTAGTACTATCGAAAAGTCTCAATTTGTTGCATAGTGCAATAGTTCGATTTGATTTACTTCCTTTGACTATTAAATACACTTTAAACTGGTTCTTCAATTCTTATGAGTTGTTAAAGGGAGTCGGTAATATGCAAATTTATTTAGTACTTCCTTCAATTATATTTATGCTTACTTGTGCAAAATATCAATAAATTAGAAATTTTAATCAATTTTATACAAATCTTATTTATTGCCTTTACGAACATCACATTTTCTTCTATTGATAGATGAGCAAATGGTTTTGTAGACCTCAAGTAAAATTAATTTCATAATGGTATCAAATAAATTTTAAGTGCAATTGTTGAAAAATTATGTAAAAAAAAGTATAAATAGTAATAAAGCTGGTGAAATTAGTAAAATGTCAATGTAATTAATATTGCTTTCTTAGTTATGACAGCACCAGAAATCCCTGCAACAAATAATGACAACTTCATCTAATGTATCCGCACTTAAGAATGTGTGTATGTATGTATGAGCATTCTTTGCCTTACTTTCACACACACACACATGCATACGTTTGCATGTGTGTGAAATATGAGGCATTCGTACTATTTATTTAATTATAATACCGCATCAGCATTTTTTGCTATGTATGTTTAAATATGATATGTATTATTTATTATACAGCTTCTGGTGCTGATGGTGGTGCAGCTGCTGGTGCTGCTGCTGCTCCTGCTGATAGCTCTTTTGCCTGCAACAGCAGCAGCAATAAGTAGACTATGAAATGAAAAACCATAAATTTACTTCAAAACATAGCAACCGCAAAACTCAGTACGGGTAGTACGAGTATTGGGTATTGTTGCATGTAAAACAACAACAATAAAAACAACAACTTCAATAGTTACTAAATACGCAAAATTCAATCAACAAAATTACTGCATTTATGAACCACATACATACATACATACATACACAAACTCATACAGATGTATGTTGACACATATAAATGCATAAATATGGAAATGTGTGCGAGTATACATATCGGTACATAAAATTAAAAAGTGCATTATTAACACAAATTTGGAACATATACCCGAAGATACAAAAGCAATAATTTTCCAAAGAATCAGCCAAAGTGTCCACTCAAATTAAGAACAGAGCAGTAAAACTGTTAGAAATCAAACTTATCAAATATAGCCAGTGTGAGATTTATAATACTTTTTCTTCTTTTTTTTTTCACTTTATGACCTTTTTCAAATAACCCTCTTCTATCACCTTTTTTTTAACAGAACTTACTTACTTTCTTTAGGAAAAGGAGAGTGATAGGAAAAGCAGGTGGTGAATTGAAAGATAAAGGAAAGCTTTTACACGTTCTTTGTTTTTAGCAGTTTAGCACCGCCTCTGATGTAAAGGAAGAGCATTAGTATATTAATATGTATATATATATATATATTTAGTAGCCAATTTACTGGTATTTTAGTTTCACCTGAAGCCGGTACTTTTCACTGACCAGGGACGCTGTTTCCTTCACTTAAACTTTCCTACACCAATAGATACAGAGACTAACTAACTAAATTCGTGGTTTTTTATGTTATGACTTTGTGGAAGACTTGGAGCCTAATTTGAAGAAAAATGTACATCTTCTTAGTAGTTAACAACATTTAACCTTCTGAATAAATTAGATATAAATTTTCAAAATGGTGCATCACAAATAATATACATATCTTGTTTCCTACACAAAAGCAAACTAATTTTAAGAAATAACATGATTTGAAAAAACACATTTTTTAACACTTAATTAGGAACATTAAGAAAATCACACCACAATTGGTCGCATGGAGTCTCAGCTGAGAGGTGAAGAACACAATATCTATACAAGTGTTGATAAAAACAGATAAACAAGCAAAAATAAAAAATTACTGTTAAAAAAATTCATGTTACAGTTTGCTTTGGGTCAATGCTTATGAGTAGCGTCATGGCTGTGTACGCTTGGATGCTCTGGGGTTACAATTAACTTTTGTCTTATTCTTAAAAATGGGAATGTATGTTTAAGAAGGGCGTTGCGTCTAATTAAGGTTAAGGATACATTTAACATCATATATAGGCAAGGAACCAGAAGTCGTAATGTGTGTTGAAAAGATTATAAAAAATAGTTCTATAGAAATCACAAAAACTTTTGCATCAAGAATCGATATTAAACATGAGATCAATACTCTTAACCTGTGACCGCTTTTTTGTAAAATATTCTATTTGCAACCCTTTTTGAAGTTTGTCCAACGAATTACTCGTACGGCTGCGACATGCTGCATGCATGATTAGTTTCTGCTCTCAGAATTCGAAATTCAACTCAAAAACTTAAAGCTCTAGTTGCGATAATCTGTGTACGAATAATACGACTATATATAAATGTATGCCTGTATGTGTAAAGGTGAATGATTTAATAAAATATTATTGTATTGCTTGGGATCTTCGGTTGTATTTATATATTGCATTTATTTTGAATATTTAGATACATGCATATTTTAATTGTTAAATTGTGTGAGATTATATGTATGTGTGCGTGTTTAGGTGAAAGTGTGTGTGTTTGTGCCATTTTATAGGATGAGTAATGTCGGCATGCAGTGCGCCATGACGTATGAGCAATTTATGATTTACTCGGAAGCAGCGTTGCCAAATGTGCAGATTTATCTGCTTTTTGCAGTTCTTTGAACAGTTAAGCAGTCGTGCAGTTTCTTCTTTCCAAAAGCAATTTTTCCTTAAAGTTGCCAGTTTGTATGGTTTTTTTTTATATTCTTTTTACTTCATATCAATGACAAGCTCATTCAGAGCTTTTAAATTAAAATTCCTTTATGTTTTTCATTCCATTTTGTTTTCTATACACACAATTTTCATTTAGTGACTTTTCTACGATAAAGCTCATAACGATCACACTAACTTCTTTGCAGCATTGACCACATTATGCTAAAGTGTATTTAAAAATTTATTTAAATTGAGACCTTATTTGATTTATAACAATTTTGTGAAGCAAATAAAGTTTTACTTATTTCAGACTCCCAAGCCAGAATTCAAATTCGAAAACGAAAGACAAGCAAATAATAATGGAGCAATGTCTTCAGAAAAGCGCAATGGAAAAATGTTTAACTGTGATCTAAAATGATTACATATAATATCTGATTTAATATTTACTGCAGGCTGTACATCACCTGCTTAACGTAGCGATGTTATGTTGGTTTTAAGTTCTCATAAGAAATATAATACGAGTATGTACTGTTTTAAAAATATATTGGCCAGTTTTTTCTTCTGAGAAACAGATTTTTTTTACGTTTTCCTCTAACGTATTTGGCAACACTGCACGTAATCTAAATTATACCGAATATTTTAAAACTTGTGCAGATATTATTTTTTTCGAACTGAAGTGTTTATAGCAAAACTTGTATCAAGAGAAGTTTTAGAAATTTTTCAAATAAAGAGTCAATGTCTTATAAATTCTAGTCCTTTTGAGTACATGAACTAAAAGCAAAAAGTTATGTTGGAAATAAGAATAAGGCAACTAAAAAAACTGAAATAAATACCAGGGTAGGGAAAAATTCTGCTCGCGAGAACAATTTTTATTAACTCGCTCGTTTTAAAATTTGTGCTCGCGAGTTCAAAATTAAAACTCGCGAGCACAAATTTTATAAGACTCGTAAGCACAAATTTTAAAAGAGTGCAAAACGAGCATAAACGAATTTAAAACGAGTAGTTATTACAAAAAAATTTTTTATTAAAAGTATATGTATTTATATGCGAATTTGAAAAGTATAGTACTTACAAATGCATATATGTACATATATAAAAATATTTGTTCTTACTTTCATGTCATGAGATATTTTTCAAATGTTTTAAGGCTTCTGCTTCATGAAAAGCTATGCAAATGCTTACCTGTCAGTAATAAAATATAATTTCAACATTGCGACCTATAGAAAACAGAATTTGAGCAAACAAAACTAATAAAACACGCGAATATTTCTTTTTAATTGTATAAAAAAATAAATATAAATAGATAACTAGTTTTGACAAATACTAGTAGAATTCCGTGTGTGGTGGGTGTCAGTTAATGCAAACTTCAGGCTTTATTTTATACATATTTTTCAGTGCAATGAAATATAAGAATTGGTTTGATTTATCATATTAGAATTTGCTGAAAAATGTTTGTGATGCAAGCTCAAGTTTATAAAATTTGTCAAGTATACATTTGCTTTGAATAAACTATTTTCCTTAACTAATATTTAATCATATTATTTGAATAATCTTTGTTCATTGCAACTGACGCACGTATGCATATTTGTGTTATGTGTTACATATTTTGTAAAATATTTCACAATTCAGGCAAAAATCAAAGCGACATTAATTTAATGAAAAATGCAGTCAATTTTCATGAAATAAAGACATAATAAGTTATACTGGACTTTAATAACCACCTGACTAAGATATAACAACAAAATGCTGAGTATTAACTTTACAATTGTGTTAAAATTTTAAGACTTATTTCTATACCCACACACATACTCATAATATCATCAGCGCCATTGTTGCTAGAAAATGATGATAGGAGCATGCTAAGTCGGTCCAAAGTATCTGATAAAATTGTTGCAGGTTTTACGAGTAGCTATTTACGGATAGACACTGCTCTCATAATTTGCTTATTTGTTATCACTTATGACTAATTATTGACTTCATTCAGTTATCAATATGATTGTTAAAGAGTTTGACGTGAGTGTATCTAGATTAATGTAGTAGGGCCTTAATTGTTTTATGGTCGAACCAATAAATTTTGAACTTGATGAAATTCTCGTACGCTACAAATCGTAAGTAATAAGTTACTGCCATCCTCAAGCGAATAATAATAGTTAGAACATAGAGTAGCTTAAAATCAATGCCAATTCTGCTAAATTTTCATTTGATTAATTCGCTTCTTAATATAATATATATATATAATATATTGTGCGTAACTATTTTCTAAATATGTACAATAGAATTTCATAAACAAAAGAGTAGAAACGCAAAAAAAGTGTATTAAAAAATGTATGCACAAAATTGTATAAATTGTACTGGATTATTCGTATTGTGTTGTTGAAGTATTTATTGTTATATAATTATTATTGCTGTAGTGGCGATTGTTTTTCTCGTTTACATTTGTACAGTAAAGGGATGCACAAGACATGCACTTGTTGGTTTGCATTTAATTTATAAAAAATTCATTCACCCAACTATTTCATATTCAATGGCCTTTCACACGCGAGAACAATTGTGGTGGCATAACATGCCAGTTTGTAGGTGAGAGAGGCAAAGAGAGTGGTTTTATGTTTAGCATAATTTTGCAACCGGCTTCAACACCGCATCCGCAGCACAAAACCGATACACACATAACTTAAAAAAACAGCAAATTTCAAATGCATACAAAAAACACTAACGCATACAAAGCTATGTATACGCATACATTTTTATGCCGGATGAATTAGTCTCGGGTGTTCTTAAAAGAAAAAAAATTGTGCGGCATAAAAATTAGTCTCTTGTGTGACAGGCCAATGAGAATTTAAAGTAGTTTCGCACGGCTCGTAGTTTGTATTAAACTTGTCAGCTTTTCGACTCATATATAATTTCATATGGATGGAAAATTCATTAATTAATTCCATCGTAGTCCTTTTGAACAAAGTAACATTAACTGTTTTTGTACTGATTCAATATGTTGAATGTGAGTTTTATAATATTGATTCTATATTAGTCCTAGTTTACACAATGCAAGTCTTATTGCTAAGTTGATTAGTTTGTAGGAGAGAGAGAGAGAGAGACAGAGAGAGAGAGAGAGTCGAGGGCACATGCATACACAAAACTATGCATAAAAAATATGAGCTGAAAAATAAGACCTGAAGTCAGACTTACTGACGCAGAATCGGTCTAACTATACACTAAGTTGCTTTTTGATATAACAATCAGAAAACTTCATCGTCGGCCATCGTTTTATAAAAGCTAACATCGCCTCAGTTATCTGTTCATATGCTGAACAAAGTTTAACTTTGGATCGAGTAAAATTCCAAGATCTAAGAACGTGTCTAATTGATAACTACCCAGAGAATAGTTGTTACAACTTCTACAAAAATGCATGCATTTACATTTTTTAAGTTAAGATCAATAATATTATATGAACACCAGATGACGAAATTATTAAGGTCTTGCTGAAGATAAACTGTGGAAAATTTTGACATCATCATCATATATTATTATATTATAGTTATCTAGTAAAAATCAATTAGAATTTGCTCAGGTGCAAATGTACTTTAATAAGTATTGAAAATTTTATTCTCTAACCATATTTCTATATTTAACATATTATGTTCAGTTTGGCTTGTTTGACTGCTAGAGTAATATTTATCGACTTCTTCTCTCATGGGTGTGTCATTTATTTGATCTTATTTTAAGATATAATCCAAACTAATGTGTGAGTAATACTACGCAATGCGATTGCGAGGGAATGTCTTGAAATGGCTTTCGACTTATTCACTGCAGACCTTTAGTACACACAATTTCGCATATTTCAAATGCACTTGTGCACATGAGTTTATCTAAGATTTTGATAGCAGTTTCTGATTATTTTGCATGGACGTGAATATATTTATACATGTACGAGTATGTAGTTGCTTGTACTATTTTATAAAAGGTTGTATGAGGTTGTATGTAAGACTCCCATGTATACAATTGTGTGTATGAAGAATGAACTGTTTGCCGTTTGTAATAGAATAATCATCATTTATCCAATGATCAAGGAATATGTTTTGTCATACATTTTCCAGGTATGTACATATAAACATACATCATATTTGGAATTTTTACGTACATACCCAGCAAAAAATTACACATTACCATCAGAACTACTTGCCATATAATGACTTACTTTTCTGATTACCAAATTTCATTACTCGCTTACAAATCACATTGCCTAAAATTTAAAAAAATTATGTACAAGTTGCTAAATGAGGAGAATATTTTTTTTAGATTAAATAGAAACTATGTGAACAAGTTGCCAAATAAAAAAAGTAAGTAATTCTCAAGAATCGATTATTTTAGTATCACGCCTTGTTAAAATCATTAAGTTGGTAATCCAGTAAGGAACAGCTTCCACCAAAAATGCTTAATTCCAAACCCGATTACCTTTTTTGAAATTTTTTGCTGGGTACGTATGTGTGTGTGCAAATATAAATGTATACGCATACCCCTTAGGAAGTGTCAATAGTAAAAACACAGTAGTGGAGGCAAATTACGGCATTCGATATCGTCTTTCACCCTCTCATTTAGTTTTTAACCAGTCCTACTGACGAATTATACCCCAGACAATGCTTTTTGCTACTCTACTATCGTAGATAGTCGATATCTACTCAAAATCTTTTAGGATCATCGGAAACAGAGACTCACTAGTACATTTTAGTTACTCTAGTCTACGGTACTGACGTTGGTACTGTTGACTAAATAGTTCTTTTGGGGCTATATACTATCCCCGATATTCATAAAAATATAAAATAAATATGGGTGTATGTATATTATGCATTAAGTATTAAAGTATATTATGTATAGCATAATTGAAAAAAAAAATACTCCGGAAAATTATCACGCAGTTGCCGCCGCTGAGAGTGTGTATCTGACAAAATATTTTCCATGCTCTATGTGTAGGCGCTCCGTTAACAATGTCGCCGCAAAGTCACCAAAATAGTTGACGTAATTGGTGACTTACAGACACCCTGCAGGGGGTATATATTTATATATGTATATGTACTACGTGTATCAATAGCATTTTAGTACACCTGTATGAGTATTTGCAAACACACAATAGAAATAATTACATAGTTGTTGTTTGTATGCGTATTTTCAGGACTATTGTTGTCTTCATATCTGAAAAACAAATGATTTATGATCACAAAATGTTATTCAATTGTTGTAAATTATATTTTACAAACAGAAAATTTACTATTTCTTTGAATAAACCAAAAATCAAAACACAAAAAGAGAGAAACTACAATAATACTGTCAAAACTTGATAACCATAAAAGCAATTTTTGATAGGTTTTATAAATAAATGCTAAATTGTTCGATGAAGTTTTCAAATCGACCTCAAGATAGAAAGAAGTGAAAGGTGTTCAAATCAATCACGTGATACCATTAAGTAATATTTTGCACTTTGCTGTGTGTAACTGAAACTAGGAGTATGTATTGCAAATTTTATAAAAGATTTATGTTGCACAAAATAAATAACTTTATATTTAAGTTCAGCAAACTCAAACTTAGTAATGTTAATATATTTTGCTTGATGATGATGATGAAGACTTCATGTGAGATAGATATGTAATGTTATTTTAGTTAATCGGTTCATTACTTGGCGATATTGCCAACCGGTCCAGTAGACGGACTGAATTTGCAACATATCGTATGATGACTGCAACTACCAGAAACACTGTCTACAGAAAATGCAAAACTTTGTATGTGCCGTTTTTAACTCAAGTATAATTATTCTGGTTGCATTCAATATGGCTGAATAAAAAACTTTGGTAGTTTTTGGTTCCTTTTTTTTCTTATATTGTTATTCTTATTTTTTATTTAACACATTCAATTTCATTTGTATTCATGCAGCCATCAGGGTTGCCACCGCACATCGTGATGGTCTAGTGAACAAAATTTTAATTAAGTGTGGAAAAACTTTTTTACATTTGTGCAACGTAAGAGTAGCCGGAATAGCCAGTGCTGAAGAATGATGAGAAAAAACGAGAATAAAAAACAAATTTTAAATCTAAATTCTTTCATCACTAGCAAAAATGTATGAAAGAATGCAAACTAACGTAGATTAATCCTTTTTTTATAAATTTGTTGGTAGAGGGTTGGTTAATTGATTTGCTGGTTACTGCCATTGTCGAAATGACATTTTATTACATCCATTACTTTTCCATTTACAACAATAAAACTTTAAACACTCAGCATGTACATACATAAGTATTGATCTAGAATAACTACTTCATTTGTAAATGTCCCACTTGACCAACTGTTTCATGATCATCATTCATTGTATTGGTTTTTTTTTTTGCATTTTATTACATTACATTTTGCAATGGATTTTTAATGAAATCCAATTTATTTTGCATAGTACTGCCTTGTTTGCTGTTTGGGCTTCAAGTTTTCTACTTAGTTGACTTATATTATTTTCTCCAAAAATATGCACAAATTTCACTTAAGACGCATATTATAGAAACAAAATCTGTAGTTTTTGCAAAGTGTTGCACATATTGTGGTTAACACTCGCACACCTTTACAATTGAACTTCCGCTTCCGTTTAATTCTAGCACTTGCAATATTTTTTGTTTCGCAATTCAATCTCTTTGCACCCGACTCGCAGCACTAAGACGCCTTAAATCTGGAGAAGGGAATTTACTTTCTTTTAAGTGGGAATTTATATAGTTTTAACATTTATCTGCATATGCAACTGCTGCTGCTGCTGCTGCTGCTGCTGCTGCTGTTTGAGTTTGTTTTGTAATAACCACATACATACACACATACAAATTTAAAGCTTACGATAACTTTGTGCATGTCGCCATATAAAATGAACGTTTGATTGCTTTTCTTTCGCAATTCGTTCTGTACAAAGATCTCTCTTTGCATACAGTTTTGGCATTTGTTGCTCTTCCTCTTCAAACAACGAGAAGAGGTGGTTGGGTGCTGCTGGTTACAGTACCATGAAACCATTTAATGTTACCATAACCGCCTCATCAACACGTGACACGTTCTTTTGCTGATGAGTGTATGTGTCAACGTTGAAAATGGGAAAATAATATTTTCTAACTTCACCTTTAGCTGTGGTGTCAAGTTGTTCTTTGCCAAAAACTTTTTAAACTTACATACATGGAAACATACAAAATTTCCCCTACATAGCAATTGTTTTCCATAGCGATGCACATACAAAGTTCTTATGCCCGCATTTCTTTTGCTATTCAAACAATTCATACGATTGTTAATAATGGGTTTTCTTCTACTCATGGCTTATGTATGCAAATCATGATTATTTTCATAGTAAAGTGATATTTCTTACGTTGTTAAAATAGAAAACGTGTTAGGACACTTAATGGAGGTCACGAAGAACTATCATCAATCTGACAAGGAAAGGTTTATGAAATGAAACGCAAATATGTATGCAATAATACGAAAGCCATTTATTTTGATTGACAAATAACTGAAATGGATACTTGATTTTCAATTTATTTTCTATTGCTTCTTAATTTAAATAGCATTTATGTATGTATGTATGTGTGCACATTAATTTATCATTATAAAATCAGACGGATGGGCTGGATATTTAAATTTAATATTGAACAAAGTACATTTTCCTATTATAGCTGGAATTATTATTATTTTTTTTTTAATTACTGGAATAAAACTATTTTATAATAACATTTGAATAGAATATCTTCGCTTTACAAAATAATTACATTACAATCTCATGATTATGATTAACTTAATTCATTTACGCACTATTAACATCCTTTTATATGAAAGAAGAAAATTATCTTTCAATTCGATTTATTTTAATGTATTTCTTGTTTTAAAATTTTTACATTAATCTTAGTCTTAAAACAAATCAACCTAAGGGCAGCCAAGTATAATAAACAACAAAAATAAATCGCCTTAAGATTAAAATTTTTGAAAAGGATGACTGATATCCTAACAATAAAGCTTTATAGATACATCAAACAAAGAAATAAGGAACAATTGAAAACATTAAACAACTAACAAAATCAGGAAACATTGAGAATTTACAGCAAAGGAAGACAAATAAACAAAACAGTTTTGTCATTGATAAAATCGAATATAAATTTGATTATTTTGTTAATAGTCATATTTCCTAATGGTGAAGTAATTTCTGTTTACAAAATGTTGGCAAAAATATCCTTAAGACCAAACAAACAAATTCAAAATGGCAAAATAATTATGTAAATGTGCCATTTTATTCGTTTGTTAAAACAAGAAAACTTACACCCTATTTTTAGAAATAATTTCATGTTATTCATTTCTTTTCTTTTTTTCATTATGAGTTCAGAGGGGCTTATCTCTTCTTATTTGGAAAATTTATGGCTTCTGTCTAGACAAGCGTAGGCACGCATGTTTGAAGAAACGAAAAACTTTGAAATATGTATATTGCTTCAACATTTTCATAACTTAAATTCATTTATTATGAATGCAACATGTTAATTTGAAATGTCAATTGTCTAGAACCAAAAGCACAATCTTAGAAGAATTCTGATTTATCTTTTTATCATTAAATATAAGTAATACTTATAATTACAATATATGTACACATTCAACTAGATAACTTAAAGTTAGCTTTAAAAGATCAGCTTTTGGCTAGTATGCCAAAAGATGATCTGGCCTTGGTTATTCTAGCGACTACATCGAGTTCGGTTCCTCCATTTGTATTGGCCATTTTATCTGTTGTTGTAAATATATTGGGTGTTTTTGGCTGCATTTATTTTTAGACCAGTTTATTGCAGCTGTTCCTAAAGTTTTATAGGTGTTTGCTTAAGATCATTAAGTTTGTGTGAGAGCAAAAAAATATCGTGTCCGTAGTCCAGGTAGGTAAGATAAAATTTTTTGATTTGCCTGTATTCCCTGTCTGTTATTTTCAATACCGTTGAGAACATCTTCCATAATAAAAAGAAATAAAAGAGGTGACAATATGCAACCCTGGCCCACTCCACTTTTCACCATAAACGGATCAGAAAGATTTCCCTTATGAAGTACAAAGCACCTCTCGTGGTTATAGATTTCTTTAATAAAATAAACTAATTTCACAGGCATGTTTCTTCTTCGTAGGGCTTTTTCAAAGTTAAAAACTTTTTAAGAAATTTATTATTCGACATATTGTCATAACTTTATTTTAATTTGAAATTTATTTTGAAAGTCTGTACATAAGATAAGAGGTTCGTGACTGTTCAAAATGTGTGGTTAAAGTCTACTGACGATTTCTTACAGCAACAATGAAATGCATAATATTAATAATAATAAATGATATGTAAGGTCATGTTTTTTAGGGCGCTATATTAAATTTTGCGTGAGGTCGTATAGTCTTTTAGTACGGGATGGCTAATATGCTTTTAACAATGCCACAACTTTTTTTTTTAATAATGACAGCTGCTTAAAAGGGATGAGATAAGTATAAATATATAAAACTAATAGCTGATACGATGATATAATACTTCCGAGGAAATTCAAATAATTAAAAAATAATATTCCAAATCTACTGAAGGTTCCATATTCCCGCGCAAATAACTTTGTTATATCGCATATCCTTGGGGCAATTGTATTGTTCAGTGTCAAGTATTTAGTACAAAGAAAGAGCGGATATTAAAACCTCATTTTACGTACATATTGTTTTTTTTTCATATCAAATATTTGCATTTGTTAAATACAAAAGCGGATAAAATACAAAAAACACAATAAAAGCTTTTAATGGAATTCCTTTTTTTTGGAAAAGTTTAATTTATACCTGAACAAAGCACTCCTTACAAATGATAGCGATATTAATTAATCTCGTTCAGCCATTGTGGAAAACATCACCCTTCGGCCTGTTACAATGAAATTTTAAATTAAAATAACATACGTAACAGAGAGGAAAAACTTGCCAAAAAAAAAAATATATGTACATATAAAACTCTTATTATATAAATTTAAATAAACAAACTATTTACTACATTTTTCATGTCTATGTCAATTTAACTGTGAAATAAAATAAAAAAGAAATAATACAGAAATATTGGAACTTTATTTTTTCAGATTGTCTGCACAACCTACTTGTACAAATGAACAATTACCCAGAAAACATTTCCACATGATCACAATAGAAATACATAAGTGTGCTAATTTACAACTACTTCCGTAGATGTATCTTTAGTTTAGAGTTCTTAAATATGTATACATAACATGTACATTTGGCAAAGGAAGTTGTCAAAGTACTCGACGCAATTAATGTATATATGAAAAAATGTTTTAACAAACTGAATTAGAATTATAAAGTTTACAATGAAATTAGTTGCATGAAAACTTAGTTTGTTGACCAGAAGTGTATAGAAAGAAGCGTAAGTTCAGACAATTTGAAAGAAATATATTTTGAGGAATTTGTCGACGCTTTTCATAAACGCATTCGTTCGCAATCATATTTTATTTTTCTATCGCTATTAGTATTAAATAGAAAATCGTGGAAAAAGGGGCATGAAAAAAGTTTATGATGTAAACACGGCATGTACAAAACGCATTTTGTTCATGCCAAAGTTCTCGAACTGTAAAGCAGCGATGCCAATTTAGCGCCTATCGCGCTAGTTTTAGCGCGTTTTAACTATGCAAAACGCGCTTTTTTCGTTTTAGCGCGTTTAATAAAAAAAAACGATAAATTAGCGCGTTTTGATTAAAGTAAAAAATATCATTTCAGTTCAATGTCTTTTTACTTAAATTTAACATTTGTCTAATATCCAAAATTTAACTTTTTGTTTAAATTCGTTAATAATTGAGATGTTGCAAATAAAATTCCCTTGACTGTGGTTAAAATTAAAAACGCATTTTAATATTATAAATGGCAAATATTTTGAAATTTCACACTTAAGAATATGTACTCGTACTCGTGACCCAAAAAAATTTATATAACTTATTAAGAATATATTCTTTTTGTACTTCAAAAAGCATTTGAATCGCAACACTATTCGACAATTTATATAAGTTGTTACAAAGTTTGACAAATAAAATCAAAACTAAGAATTTCGAATATTTGAAAGGCGATACTGATTCTGTATTAAATTATTTTAGTTATTTAGGATATAATTTCGAAGAAGCAATATTGCATAATCTGACAATGAGTTACTAAAAAATTAATTGTACTCGTATTTACTAATACATACATCGACCTTTATTAAAATTTAATTTAGTGCGTAGGAAAATAGCGCGTTTTGACTATAAATTGTTGATAATGCTGTAACTTAGCGCGTTCTAGCGCGTTTTGAGAAGGGGTATAGCGCGTTTGGGTTATCAATAGTTGGCATCGCTGCTGTAAAGTAGTTGAAGAGCAAAATACTTTATTTCTATTGAATGAAGATTACAAATCAGTGATGCCAACTTTTTAGACTCAAAACGCGTAAAAATTTTTGAAAAAAGGGCTTAAAAGGGCTAAACTGAAAAAATATACGTTTAATGCAACATAAAGTAAAATTTTTGGAAAAGCGCGAAAAGGGGCTAGTTTTAAATGTTTCTTTTGAAAATCAAAGCCAAAGTAAAGTAATTTGTTAGAAAATAAATAACTACCATGAGATGAACTCATAGCTTGATATATAACATTTCAATAAGGTACATATTTCATTTACATTTCATACTACATTTCAATAAGGGACATACGTAGATTAAATAGTGTATATGTAATGGGTGTTTTTTATTGAGGTATAGAACTTTAAGTTGGCATCACTTTTTTAACTGGCGGCCATTTTGTCAGCTGTCAAGTGATTAATATTTAGTTTGGTTTGCCATTTCATCATGAACAGGTTGACAAAAGAACAACGCTTGCAAATCGTGCAAATTTATTTCGAAAATAATGGTTCAGTTCGCGAAGTTTACCGCAAGCTCCGTCCATTTTATGGTCGACATAATCGTCCATCAGAGCAATTAATTCGGTTAACCATGGATCGTTTTCGCACTACGTTTACTCTATGTGATAATACGCATCCGCAGAGACGTCGAACAGTGCGCACCGAAGAAACAATTGCCGCTGTAGAGCAAAGTGTTGAAGAGGACCCGAATGAATCGATTCGCCACCGTGCACAGCAATTGGAGCTTTGTCCATCAACTTTATGGAAGATTTTGAAGATTTTGAATGTGGATGAGTTGTGGTTCCAACAAGACGGCGCTACATGCCACACAGCGCACGTCACAATCGATTTATTGAAGGAAACATTCGATGAGCGCATAATTTCGCGGAATGGACCTGTCAATTGGCCACCAAGATCGTGTGATTTGACACCATTGGATTATTTTCTTTGGGGATATGTGAAGTCGCTCGTCTACGCCAACAAACCAGAAACGTTAGGGGACTTGGAAGCCAACATTCGTGGCGTTATTGCCAACATACGGCCCCATATGCTCGAAAAAGTGGTAGAAAATTGGACCTGTAGAATTGGCTTTATTCGAGCCAGCCGCGGCGGCCACATGCCCGAAATCATATTTAAACATTAATGGCATAAAATTATCCTTCCAATAAAGCCAAATTGATGGACATTAAAACGATTTTCTTGTGTTTTATTTCAATTCGAAGTTCTATACCTCTAAAAAAACACCCGTTATAGATACAGTAGTAGTATACATACATACAGTAGTGGAATACATACATACAGTAGTAGTATTCATACCTATCGTCGCTGGTTTCTGGTTTACTGCAGACATAATGTATTTTGTATATACTGTGCCGGAAACCAGAAACCAACCGACGATATCGCTACGTAAGTAAATTTTAAATTTATTAAATGCAAATCTGTTTTAGAAATAGTATACTTTTCCATATTGTTTTTTCTTTTTTAAATTGGTAAAGCAAAATAAGAGAAGAAAATTAGTAAAACAATGCTGTCACGTTATTTCATAAGTCGATATTGTTATATTAAAGGAAGAAAAAAGTTCGTAAAAAGTTAAATGTAGACATATCGAGCAAAAAGTTAAAAGGGGCTAAAAGGGCTAAAAGATAATTGTAAAAAGTTCTAGATAAACGCGTTTTATAGTTTCGGGCCAAAAAATTTGTTTCGCGTTTTGAGTGACTGAAAACGGGCTAAATCTAGCCCGAAAAGGGCTAAGTTGGCATCACTGTTACAAATCTTATATTCTGAATATATCCAGTGGTACTTAAATAACAATCGACGATCATTATGTGAGTGTAACTGAACAATCTAAGAGGATGCTGTTTGCTGAACTAGTTAGTGCGACAACAGTAAAGCAAATGATGGTCTTTTTTGAGTGACTGAAAACGGGCTAAATCTAGCCCGAAAAGGGCTAAGTTGGCATCACTGTTACAAATCTTATATTCTGAATATATCCAGTGGTACTTAAATAACAATCGACGATCATTATGTGAGTGTAACAGAACAATCTAAGAGGATGCTGTTTGCTGAACTAGTTAGTGCGACAACAGTAAAGCAAATGATGGTCTTCGATAGCCTGAGTTCGATACCTAACCAGACCCACTCATATCAACTTTATACATCTTTCTTATATACATACATATGTATATTAGTGCTTATGATCATGATACAATTATACTAGGTACATGCACGACTACAACAAAATTCCAACACCAAAAAACACATGTATTTTGTTGGTATAAACAAACGAAAAATTGTCGGAAACAAATGTCTTTTGTTTATAAAAATAGCAAGTACAGGGTAACTAAAGTACAATTGCAGACGCGGCATTTCTGCATGATTATAGTTATTCAGTGTTGCCAATCGGTGTGTAGTTAAATAGTGTGTAATTTCTACTCACATGTGTGGGCCATATAATTAAATTCTAGTATAATATGTGTGTAATTCTACTTTGGGTTCTATTTTTATTTATTTTTCTTTTAATTTTAACCTACACAAAAGATGTGTAGTGTAATTTTCTTCAATGTGTAATTGCAGACACAGCCTTGTATAAATTCATTGGCAACACTATAAACATTTAATTCACACACATACACTAACATTTTTGCAGCTTGTAAACAAAGTTTGACATTTATCTGCAATGTATACAGTAACAGGCCGGGCTTGTGCATGTACCTGTTATAATTGTATCATGCTTATGATAATGCATATCACATTTCATATCACACTTTAGCTTAAAAAATGCGAATTCTTTACACCAGTTGCGCTGCAGGGATAATATGTGATATGTCCACTCTTTAATCTCCTAAAAAACTTATCATTCATACATGAATGGCATTACATAAGATGTGTTCCTTTTCAATTTAAAGTCATGTGCTGCCTAAGATATTGTAAAATTTCCTTACTGCAGGTTATTATTATATAAATTCCATATTGACCTGTAGTAAGGGCAAAGAAGTAAAGTAAATAAATTTAAAAAATAAAAAATAAAAATTGATCTTTCACGCTCAAAGTTCCCGGTCAATGCGGTGCTGATCTGTCTTTCATTATGTACTGATAATACAGACACAAAATACTTTTTAGAAAGATTTGTGATCGCATACAAGTAGACTCAATTAAATATATTGTGTTTCCTCTTAGAAATGTCAATACCAAGTCGTTGCTCTTAACATCATGAGCAGCTCATAATCAAATCATGTCACATGATCATTGATTTATCGCATACAAGGCATTATTTTCTAAATGTTAAATTTATTTGAAGATTATTAACAAAGTTCAAAAGCACAAATCATACTGTACAAAGTCTCTTTCCAATCTAATTTGTGATTAAAAACTAAAGCATCTAAAATGTATTTCAAAATTGTAAAAAAAAAAATTCCAGAAGCACAAATCATCCTGTATAAAAGCGCTTTCCAATTGAATTAATAATTACAATAATTAAGCAGGAGGCAGTTTCTCAATCAATAATTCCTAGTGCGATACTTTAAGCGTCATAACAGATCGAAGAGAGTCTGCACATAAGAAAGTTATCAAAATTTTATATTAAATTGATCTGAAATGTCTGCCGGGCTCGAGAACAAATTACACTTGCATTGAAGCATACATTTATGCAACAACATTCCATCTGGATTTAAAATGGTATGAAATTCTATAAAATTCTGTATGCTGAATGTTCATATAAAAGCACAAGTCAGTTCAAACTCACAACTACATTTTTAAATTTTCATCTAAAATGAAATCAAATTGTATGTTGGAGCAACACACAACATTATACGCACATGTCCTTACTCATGTATTCATGTTATCCTTTTTTTTTTGCATTTATTAAATTTCCATAAAAATGAAGTGAACGACTGTATGTGTGAGTAATTGTTATGACCCCGCAAACATTTTTGATTAAAGATATAATAATAAACTAGTAAAATTTAATCAACTTTTTCAAATGCACGAATCTCGAACTTTTTTTTAATTGGTTTTTGTTTCCAATATAGGAAATTAAGATATAGAAGATATAAAAAAACATATGAAAAAATTGGCATTGCAGAATACTTTAAAAATCTAAATATGAATGAATTAAAATGAATTTCAATGGAAACGTGTTAGAAATAATATACTCACAAATAAATGTTCGCAATTGTAAATATTATTTAAGGTTTAAGAACTATTGAAGATTATATAATTTCATTCATCAATAAACAATTTAAAAAAGAACTCACTCCTCAATATTACTCTATAGAATATTTAGTATAACGTTAATCAAACACTAAGGAAGAAACAAATAAAAGGATAACTATTAGAAATTACTGCATGATCACCAGATATTTTTGGACTAAGATAAATACATACAAATTGATGTCCGTCTTGATCGGACATTGTCTCTTGGGCAGGAATGCACAGAGGTTGAGCGTTGAATATAACAGCGCAATTCACGGTAGGCCTTGAAGATCTTTTACGTATTGTAGCTTTGGTTTTGTTGTTGCTTTTTTTCGCAGTTACCAAGATATACACGATGAAGAGAATGTAAAACATTTTCTGTGTAATCCCTGGATTAACAAGAAAAAGAATTGTAGCTATGGGTTCAAGGAACCTTCTGATGTTACCAGGGTAGAACTTCATGGTGTTATTAGCTTTATAGTTAGCTTTGGTTGGTTCGACTTCAGCGATTTCGATTACGCTGAGTATCCATGGTATCACAGGGTACCAGAAGGGTCTAAGTGAGTCCATTATTCTGATTGTCCTTATAATGTACAGACTTGCTCATAATATTGATTCAAGCAGCTGCCTGACATTATGATACTTTTAAGGGAATCTCAAATTTGATGTTAGAAGTGGATGGGTAATTGACTTCCACTGCTATAAGTCCTTGAGGGATTGTTGTTGCACAACCGCATAAAAAGACGAAATTTCGCAACTGCAACACCTTAAATCGGTTTTAGTTAAGTTTTTAATATCTGTTCAAACTTATGTATTTGTGCTTCTTGATCTGATTTACATGAATGTTTAAAGAATGATTGGATTTTTTTAATTTTTTAATAGAAAAATGTTTGCTGGGTATGAATACATGTGTTTGTCTGTTCGTTTATGTGGTTATTATGTGAATATTTGATTTTCAGTTTATTTTTGTTAAGAGTTACAAACTTATTTGTTGTGCTTTATACATACATATGGCGCCATGTGGTTGTTCTTGTTGTTATTGCTATTATTTGTGCCCTTGTTGTTGTTTTTTTTGATGATGCTGCAGCTATTATTGCCATTTGGAAGTGGCTTCAGCTACTGTGTTTTTTATTTTTTTATTTTTGTAGTTTTCTTTTTTTATTTTTTGCTCAAAAACTTTTTTATATGAGAATTCGGTGTTTCTGTCTGTTTATAAACATGTCATTGGTGAATTGGTCAAAGGTTTTGTTTTACAAAAAGTTTAAGTTTAACAAAGTTTTCATTTCATTTTGATTATTGTGAACACATTATAAAGTGAAAATTTTGTGATGAAAATGAAGTGAAAATTATATACTACGAGTATATTCAACAAAAAGTCCTAAAGGATATGAAATTTATGAAACCAATTACTTTTATTGATATGAGGACATTTCTATACATATGTATGCATGTATGTACATACATATGTATGTATCTATGTGTCCATTTAGAGGTGAACGTTTTTAGACAAGCATATATTTAAAGTATAAAAAATAATAGATACCACGTGCCAAAGTAAGTGTAAAGTACTGAAACATATTATACATTCATGATTCAAAAAAATCTGATGTTCACAGAATGTCATTATATTTTGTGAGAATATTAGTTACGTTCTATATCATCTTGCGAATAAATTACTAATAAATGTTCAAGATTAATATTCGCATTTTATTTACTCAATATGGAGTTCAAATTTAAACTAATAATTTTATAATTTTTTACGATAGTTATTAGGAGTACTAAAATGGGCTTCCTTCACTCCTAACGTACATATATTTTAAAGGGTGTGAAAGTATACTTACAAACGAACAAAAAGTAATCAAAACTTAGGTTAGGTTAGCAGGCTGCTGGCAAGGAAAGTCGAAAATTAGAGTACAGCGCACTTGGGTCCATTATAATGATCCCTTTGTGCTACCTGTAAGTTGAAAAGAAGATAGAGTGAGTGAGTGGGAGGTGGGTGAGAAGGGTAGAAGTAGAAAAGAGATAATAGTTATAGTCAGCGGCTATACCAGCCACTATTCCTAATATAAAGGCTCAAGTTTTTTAGCTCGATTTCCGTTAACTCGGATAAGCTGCCGAAGGATATTCTGCCAAGGAGGTGCAGACGGAAGATACTTTCCTCCTCTTCCTCGTCATTGCAACTGTAGCAGTAGTCATTATACGGGAGACCCACACGCTTAGCATGGGTTCCGAAGGCGCAGTGACCGGGTCACGATGCTCCTCAAGTGCTTCCTATTGAAGTTCATGAGATGTTTCGTTTTATGGGATTTTAGGCGAAGCCAGAGAATTCTCGCTATTGCACAAGTGGGCTCATTGTGTCATCATATATAAGCTAATTCCAGAAAGTTTACATCGAAACGTCTCCATCAGGTTGAGAGTGGAATACCACAGGGCTTGTCGATATCGACTTCTCCCAGTAGGGTTCCCCTCTTTGCCAGGTCATCCGCAACTATGTTTCCTGAAATAGTCCCGTGTCCACACACCTAGTTTAATGAGATATTTGAGTGCTGCACAAGTCCATCCAGGGCTTTGCGACACTCTTGGACAAAAAAGCATGTGGTGTACACACCTATGAGGGACTTAATAGCAGATTATCAAAATTTGATTTCCTGTAATTTTTTATCAATGCCTTTTAGAGCGTTTATACATTAAAACCCAAGTTCAAAGAACTCCTTAATTATTATATTACAATAAATATCTACATATGTATATTAAATTTCATTGTGAAAAAACTAAATGAAAATTCTAACAACTCATACACATATAAATACACATACATACTTACAAGGGAGTACATATTTCTATCTTAGATTCGTTAAAACCATTTACAACAAGTTCCCTCAGCTGAATCCAAACTACAATTTTTGGTATTTTTCACCTTAAAAACCAACAATGCCTGATAGAAAAAAAGCTACAACTGATAACCAATAATAAATAACTGCAAACTTTGGACAGAAACCAACAGGAAAAAAAAGTTATAAATTGATATGTACAGGTGAAGGTTAACTGCAAATGATAGCCAGTGGTTACAACTTTAACAAGAGACAGAGGAAAATTTATATTTATTTTGCCAACAAGATAAAAATTCAAAACCTAAGGACAAATACTGGTCGAAAAAGAAATAGAGATTTAAAAAGCCAACTAAACTAACATTTTTTTTGTAATAAAAAGAAAATGTTACATAAAAAAGTGATAAACTTTATCTAAATATTGTTTAAAAAATGCAAAACATTTTATTATATTCTGCATTTAAGCAATAAAGAGTTTCCGATACCCCATATGGTTTCCTCTGTTTTTAAAAAGGAAAGAATTACTGGACAAAACAAAAAGTCTAGAAAAATTCAAACTGCAAAAATCCATACAAATAATAATAAACAGTTTAGTGATTTAAAAAGAATTAAATGTGCTGTAGCTTTTTTTTTCGTAGAAAGGAATAACTCTTTTGGTGTATAAATTACAAAATGTCGTTACTGCATCTGTAGTACACATTTTTTATGTTGCTCAGTTTTTTTTTCTTTATTTTGCTCGGCTGCAAACATACAAAAACTGTCATCACCAAAAGACCAACTAAACCATTATAAAACTTAGCAAACAAAACTAAAAGTAGTCCTGCACACACGAACTAACGAAAACTACAAATACAAACACAAGCACATTTTTCTCTTCCTTTTTTATATTCCCCTTCAATAAATACATACACATGATACTTTGTTTTAAAATAATAAGAGCAACATCAAAAAAGAAATGGCAACACGCACACATACAAACAGCAACAGCAACAACAGTCCTTGTTAAAGGATAACAAAAAAGTTTTATATGGTTGTAGCAAAATGAAATGAAGGAAAATTTGTTATTCTAGCCAAAAGAAAAAAGTTTTAGTTTAATGTGTCTTTTTAATTAGTTGTTGATAAATGCTTAGAATTACAAATTATAAATAAAATACAAATCTAAGAAAAACCAGACAAACATTTTTACAAAGCAAAGTGGCATACACAAATTGTTTCATAAATTTTGTTATTTTATTTAAAAGGAAGTCTGTGGGATTTCAAAGTACAAATTTATAATTTCTTAAAGTAAATTTCAATTCGTGGTATTATATGTACATATGTATGTATGTATGTATATGTAACTAAATATTTTACCGAAAAATGCAAGAGGTGGGGCCATTGACATTAAAATTTAATATTATAAATGATGTACTTGCACTTAACCGATTCCTAGGAATCAATGTATGCAGATCGCATAAAGAGCGCATGAAACAATATATGGGTATAGTTAGAAATGCATCACTGCTTTGCATCATACGAGCTTTTTTTAGTAGTAGTCATGTTTGTACTTCATATTTGACGTTTATTTGTGCGTTATCTGCTTCCGGCAAGTACTTCGGAAAACTTAAATTTTCTATATCCTCGAAAATGTGCTGCTGTTTTTTTATAAAAAATAACGGATGTGCTATATACTCCAACAATTTTTAAAATTTTAAACTTTTTTATGAACATCTTTTTGTATACTTTAAGGCAGCTAAGTGCAAGCCATATGAACAACGCGCAAACTTTTATAAAGAGCTTTTTGTGCTTTCACAGCGACGAGAGCACAACAGCCAACCAAATCTCAGCGACAACAATGTTTGCTCTTATTTTGAAAAGAAACAAGAACAAATTTAAGAGCCTTCAAAGCTGTTTACCTCAAATGCTTAATAGTTTCTTAATCGTGTGATATTTTGTAAACCACTGTACATAAATACAATGCTTCAGTTTTGACCACATATTGACTATGCACTAGAGTTTTTCTTTTCCCGAACTTTTTCATTTCCCGGGAAAGCGGGAAAGATTTTTCGGTTTCCCGGGAAATCCCGGGAATTCCCGCCCAGTACAAAACAATACAAAATATTTTTAAATTTAGTTAATTTAATTATTATTTTTCGAACTGTATTTGTTTCTATATTCTTATGAATTGAATAGGCTAAAGTTCGTAACGCTTTTTAAGCCAAATTACATGTGATAATTATTAATGAACAAATAACATCAAAGTTAGTTGTAAATATTTTGACAACAACACATAGTTGAACGGAACAGCCAGCCGTTTTCGAAGGCCACTAAACCTTCCTCATCAGCGTTCTTCTGTGTTTTGGTCCACTGTGTGTGGTGTCAGTTGATGTAGATGTCTGCCTTATATACGTAACTTTATTGCAAATGGAATATGTGAATTGGTTTGATTCATTGCATTTCAATTTGCTAATGTGTTTCGCAATGTATACGCAAGTTACCATCTATATATATATACCATCTTCTATATATATTACCATCTTCTATATATATTACAACAGTCTTACCATTGTCGTTTTGTTCCTTACTAACTATACACATGTTTGTTAATTTGCTTATTTTTGTTCTACTTAAGACAAACTTTTTTGGTTTGTTACTATTAAGTATATTTTTATTTAATTTTTGCCACAAGCCAATGACTATTAATTAGTTAATTTAATTATTATTTTTCGAACTGTATTTGTTTCTATATTCTTACGAACTTTAGCCTATTCAATTCATAAGAATTTTTAAATTTAATTTATTTCAACAAAAAAAAATTATAATTGATGAGATCGATTAAATAATAACGTTGTATACACACATTATTAAAAAATAATACCGTTTCCGTTCTTTATATAACAGTAATACATAGATACCAATATTATAAAAAAGAAATTATACAGTCAAATCCCGATAATTCGTAATCGCAAGGGACCGGCCATTTCTTACGAATTATAGGGGTTTTCGATTTAGCGGGATTTCGATTTAACGGGGTTAAAATAAAATAAATACGAATTAACGGGGGTTTTCAATTTATTTACTAAAACGGTAAAAAAAACATAAAAAACAATTGTCAAAAATAAAATACAAAATAAATAAAATAAATACATAAAATAAAATAGCAAATTCATTTACTTAGCGTAAAAACGTGTAATTTTAATAGCAAACAAAAAACAATAAAATAAAACTGACAAATTCATTTCATCATTCTTTCCATGTTTCTGTTGTTTTTATTACGAATTATAAGTGGTAGTTAGCAAACAATTACGATTTATAAGAGGTAAAGAAGATTTTATTTGAAAAAAAAATTACGAATTAGCGAGAGGACCAATGGAAATTGGTATGGAAATTTTACGAATTAACGAGATTTTTTCAAGGGACCGACAGTTTATTACGAATTATCGGGAATTACGATTTATCGGGGTACGAATTATCGGGATTTGACTGTACCAGTATTATTAAAAAAACATTAAAAAATATCCCCCTTATGAAAAAATCATTGTTAAACTTAAAATTGGTTTAACAAACGAATTTTGTATGGCAAAACCAGTTTTAACGCATGCTTTAGCTTTAACAATCGTTTTTGCATAAGAGCATATTTCTTTGGAAATAGGACTTTAGTACAGAATAAGCTGTTAATGCTGTTAACCGTACTATTTACCAAATAGAATCTGTAATTTTTTTTATTTCCTTGCTCATTTCTGTTTTTTACTTTTATGATTTGTTGTAGAATTAAATTTGGACGTCGCATTCTGCTTTTTCCAAATAAAGACATCTCAATCTCAGAACGCATGCGTGCCAGATGTAAACTCGGCCTTAGTTGTTGTAAAGCTTTAGCTATTGTGATATTGCCATCACCCTATTATTGCACCATCGCATACATAAAGTGAATAACGACACTCATCAAGGAATGTGTAAATACAAATTAAGTTGCCATAACAAAATCAAAAAATCCCGGGAATTCCCGCACAAATTTCCCGGGATTTCTTTCCAGGAAAATGTGCGGGATCCCGGTAAATCCCGTATGAAAAACACTACTATGCACATACATTTGTATGTATATATCTATATCAAAGCTGCCCAAAGTAGCACCAGAGTGCCGAACATCAATCGGCCTCTTATACAAATTAATACACGTACGCGAATATATCGTCGCTATTTTATCTAACTGACCTATCTAACATTTTTAAAACTACAGGAGAGCAGTTTTATGATTGTCTTCTACATGTACTCTTATGGAAACGTCTGAAATATTTTTACTGTTATAGGCTCGACACTAATGTTTACAGTCATAAAAATTGTGGACAGGGTCTATTATGACTCATAAAGTACTCATTTTTCAAAAAAAAAAAAAAATCAGTTAGGTCGGTTAGTTAAAGCAGCGACGATATAGTCGTTATGGCCGCTAACTTTTTTTTGAGAAATAGAATGAAATTCAGTTTATCGGTTTTGAAATATTTTATAAACTGATCGGCAAATTTGAAAATTTTTTACTTAAAATGCATTTGGTATATTATCGCTACACTCATCCATCATTACTGCATTGTAAATATTCTATAGTCGAGAAAACAGCAACAATTGAAAAATAAAAAATAATTTTACTTCCAACGCTATGCAACTGGTAGTTGTTATGCATAAAGTATTTTAAGTCTATACAAAATCAGCAAGTTAAAGTAGCAGAGGCAACAACAGACAACTTGCAACATACATATGTATGTATGCATGTTTGTATGTGCAAAAACATATGCATATGTCACTAAACACTGTGTCAGACCTTTTTTATATTCAATACAAATACAATGTTGTGTGTTATTACTCCATACACGTACAATCTCCATAAACATATTTAAATGTATTAGTATTATTAAAAGTGTGTGTGTGTCTGTATATCGTAGGTCACAAGTAGAAAGGACCTAACTAAAATAACTGTAATTTTACAGGAGAAGGTAAAAACATAAAAATAAATAGTACAACTGCTTGTAAAAGCGTTATTTTTTATACTATTGCAATAGGTTTTTGCGACGAGGAATCACTGAAAATGCGAGTTACGGCATTTCTACGTGTGACCATCGATACTTGTGCTTAGATACACACGTACATATGTATGTACATAAATATGTATGTGCTTATGTGAAGAGTTTGAATGTTAGATGGTCCTGTATCTTTCTATCGTCACTCTAAACATGCACAAATTCTAACACACACAAGGGTATGTGTGTATTTAACGGAAACGGAAACTTTATGATTTGTTAAGAGTATAAAAAAGCAAAATGCACAAAAAAATATTCTAAAAATATAAAAAAAGGAGAGATTTCATGTAAATACATTCACTAGACATGACATAATACAGAACCGCAAAAAATATGGCATCAACAGAAATGTTCACTACTAATGGAGCCGTAGAGTGGAGAGACTCGATATCAAAACGTATAAAAAAAATGAATAACTCGATTAAAAAAATTAACACAGAATTTAAAGAATATTGAACATTAAATATATGTTTGTAGGTGCGATGTTATCCTAAAAGCTTTGTATTATATCTGAATACAAAAAAAAATGTTTAAATAAATTTCAATTAAATTTGTAAAGTTATACGGTTATGTGTTTCGGAAAGAGCGATGATGAACTCAACTCAACAACCAAGAACTCTATCCTACTGATATCCCTAAGGAAAATTTTAGTTTCTTTTTTTTTCGATTTATAATTTTTTCATTACAAATTACAAAAATTATAAATTTAACAATACGTAATGTCAAATCTTTTATATCCAAAGTTATCAATTACCTGATGTTAACAAACTTAAGAAGTTTTTATAGAGAGAAAACAGAAATATCTTGCTAAAGCAGATTGATAAAGGTATTTATTTATTTACCCCTTGTCTCCACAACACGGTAGCTCGACTTGAGTAGAAAATGTTTATGAAAAACACTAATTGTTCTTTTTTTAGTGATTTTCATAAAAATTGTCTAGACGACTCGTGGAAACAGAGTATTAATTCAATATTTTCTTTTTTTTTTATTTTAAAGTACACTAAGAGAAAAAAACATTAATTCAGCTAATGAAGTAGCATCATTAATAATTATTAATTATAATTGTTCATTGAATGAACGAAATTGCACATTAGTTTATTGAAAGTTTTCATGAAATTTCATAAAACGTATGAAACTTAACAAAATATTCTTCTTGAAATCTTGCGTTAGCTCGTTATAAATGACAAAATTCATTTATCCAATGAGAAAAAAGAATATTATAGTACAAATAATTCCCTTCCATCTTTCTTCACGAAAATTAAAAGCGAACGTTTTTTTGTTTTTCCTTAAACAGCCGAAAGTTAAGGAATTGTAAGATACTTTAGCAAGAAAAACAAGAACAATTTGTTATAATTGTAGCGTGTACATTTTATGAAGACGTACTTGTGTACATATTTCTCATTGACTTCAATAGTGTTATAACTCAAAAAATTAGTTTTTAGTTTTTAATTCGAAAGATTATAGGGTCAAGTATTTTTCAGATTTTTCGGAAGAGGTTTAGAGTAAGGGTGGAAAAGTATCGATGGCACTATCGATACTATCGATAAATAATTTTTTTTGTAACTATCGATGTTTTTTAATCACTTATTTTTAACCCCCGACCAAAAAAGGGGTGTTATAAGTTTGTAGTGTGTGTCTGTGTATCTGTGTGTCAGTCCGTGTCCACGTACAGACCAAACGGCTCGACCGATTTTGATTTAGTTTTTTTTTTTTGCTTGAAAGCTGACTTGATCTAGAAGATTCTTAACTATGTTTGAAGAAAATCGGTCAAGCCGTTTAGAAGATATCACATCACATCTTTTTTAGATATATCGGGGGTTTTTTAAATTTTTAATTTTTGTTATTCATCCAATTATTTTAATTATGTTATTTATTGAACTGACAAATAAAATTCTATTTTATTTTGTTTTGTTTTGTTTTGTTTAAAAATATTTAGTTTTGAATTTTTAGTGTAAATAAATATGTACATTATACGACAACCATATAACTTCGATACTATCACGATAGTATCGTCGATATATCGATAGTTTTTCTAAGTTTCGATAGTCTTGAATCGATATATCGATAAAGCTTTTTAAACTATTGAAAACTTTCGATAGTGACCCTATCGATAGATTTCCACATTTAGTTTAGAGGTCGCAAATATCGAATTTTGGCGAAAAATCGAGTTTGCCGGCCGTTTTTTGTGTTTTCTTCATAACACTAACCATAACCACGATTTTCTTCACTTTTGAGGAAACAATTTAAAAGAAAAATGCACAAGCTTTATCTTTGTGTGCAAAAACTATAAGGCTTTGCAATGAATTTGCTCACATTAGAATTTTTCGTAATTTTTCCATAAACTTTATAACTTTTAGGGTCATTATTACAACTTAAAGTTAGTTAGTTTTCCATCAGTACAATTTTAGCTAAACCTAAAGTGAGCGCTAAGCTAAAGGCAAATGAATCCTTCCTGGTAAGTTAAATTAAATTTATAATAATGGATAGCGTTTTATACGTTCGTCAAAATCCTACTACCTAAAAAACTTATAATGTAGCTTAAAAGGCCAATTAATTCTAAATGACACTATGCAACAAATTGAGACTTTTGGAAGAACACACGGTCCTGACAGTATAGGTTCGATAGTACTACTAAGTGGTAGTAAAACCTTATATTTAATTTTTAATTTTTTTAGAGGCCTCCAAATATTTCGAAAATCAGTTCGCCCTCAAAAAATGGTGTCATCAGCTAATTCAGGCTTAGTGATAGCGCTTAGCTATAATTAGCAATAATGTAGCTAAGAGTCTACCGAACAAATCTTGCTAAAAACTTATGAAAAAAAATTATTCATCGTGCAGTTTTTTGTGCAAGAATTAAGGAAAACATTTTTTTCAGAATAACTTAAAAGGGCTTGGACATCTTTCTTTTAAGTTGTTCCCTCAAAGGTGAATAAAATCGTGGTTAAGGTTAAAGTTATGAATTTTTGGCAAAAATTTTACTTGTGCGACCTCTAAACCTCTTCCGAAAAAAACTTCAAAAATACTTGATCGTATACGATTTTAAATTATACTTGATCACCCATGAAAATAAAAAATTAATTTTTTTTTGGGACACACTAATGTACATACATATGTACATACATGCATCTTTCTGCCAATAAGATACAACTTTTAATGTGAGTTTCACAATTCAGCAATGTATGGAACTCTTCGTTTAAAACAAAGATATCGCCACATAACACGGAAAAAGAATATAGTTCTGGCTGATGAAATGACCTAATTAATTGTGTAATCTTTTTTATTTATTACAAGTAGAACAAAGAAAAATACCAAAACGTACAAAGATATTTATAGTAGTCTGCTGAGAAAATTTTGTAGTTTTGTTATCCCTTACAATTATTTAAATTTTCATACGTCCTGATATATTTCGAATAACCACATGTATGCATATATTTGCACACTTTCAACCAAAAAGAAAAAAAGAAAAGAAAATATACATAAATACGAAATTACATGTGGAAAGATACTTTCAAAAATACATATCCATTTAAAGATATAACTTTTTAAACAATATTTCCTGTTTGTCTTTAGTTAGTTTTTACTCTCATATTTTATGTTTAAATGTTAAATAACAACGAGTACAACAACAAATTCAACCATCATTATAACTCTTTTATGGCAACTTTTAGTCATTCTTCCTTCTTTATATTTTTATTTATTTATTTTTGTATTTTTTTTTCTGCTGCAGATTTCATTGCAGCACTCAAGGATGTTTCTGTGACGATACCACAAGCTGTAAAACGTGGTAGTAATGCAATGCTAACATGTAATTACGATATGGAAAATGATACTTTATATTCAGTGAAATGGTACAAAGGACGACGTGAGTTTTATCGTTATACACCAAAGGAAAATCCGGCAATGAAAGTTTTTCCTAGCCAAAGTGGTCTAAATGTAGAGGTAAGTAAGTTTTATTTTTTGTTCTCTCTTTTATTTATATTTATTTCGTTTTTTAAATATGTATGTGTATGCCGGCACATTTGTGTTGCATGGAGTATAATTTAAATAAAACAAATACGCACAACTTCTCAGTACATCAAACCCGGTGTAAAAAGTATACTTTTAGTACAGAAGAAGTAGTAGAATATTGCGGAAACAAAAAAAAAAAACAAACAAAATCATAACAAAATATTTCATAAAAACTTGTCCTTATTCACGTTTTAAACGAGTTGCAAGAGTGCAACAAACGAACATACATAAATACAATCGCTTGCCACATTGCACAAAGATTACATGTAATTAAAGCAACTGTTGTTTAACGAGGAGAGCAACAACAACAACAACAGCAACAACAACAACAACTTCACAATAAAAACTCATTAACAATATATTGAATAATAATGTATTATCGATCGATTACATTTTATAAACAATAAAGTTATGAAAAATATGCACATAATTATGTTTTTCATTTTTTCCTTTTTAATTTTCACATTTCAATAAATTGCAACGAAACTTGCTTTTATGCGCAAACAAATAAAATATAAAACAATAATGATAAAATTATCATTAGCAGTTTCATTCTTTTTTTTTTTTTTTGAAATTTACAATTTACAATTCAATACATTTTAGTTGGATATATACATACATACATACATACATACATACATACATACATACATACAGGTATTGAAAAAAGCACAAAAAGCAGATAAAATCAGTGTTAATAATCCGCTGTTTTTATATTTTCCCACACATTTTAATATTAAAGAACGTTTTTTTTTTTTTGAAATGCAACAATTAACGACCAACATTTTCAACAACAATAAAAATTTCATATCGCTTTGATGCAAGTGTATAAAAATGAATGAATGGTGAGCATTAATTCATTAAAGGCAAAAGTTATGATTTATTTTCAAAGTGAAAAATTTAACAAAAGAAAACTATTAAAGTAGATTTTTTAAATAATAAATTATTTAAATTTCTTAAACGTTTTTCAGTTAGTAACGTTAAAAAAACACTTAATAATGTATAACCCTATTATATATATTGATATTACAACGACTTGGCCAACGATGTCTACAGAAAACATTCGATCGACAACTTGTATTGAAAACAGCAATAAAAGCAGAAAATTTTGCTTTTGTTTTAAGTGTATGTATAGTTAAGCAAGTAATAGATCTGACGTTTTCTGCGACTTCGTTTACCAGACGTTAAGCTCATGAATCTAGTCGGAATAAAGTAGAAATCTTGCCAGGAATATAAAAGATGGCGGTCCCAAAACTAACCGACTTAACAAAGAAAACACAACAAATTTAGGAAATTGTTCTTTATATTTCAACATAAATCTCGATACATTTTCCCAGCAATACTCAAAAGCTTCGATAGAAGAATCTGAACCTGCTGAAGCAATTCGAAGTTAAATTAAATGATGTTGGTCATCGAATGCTGAATGTGTGAACTGGTACATTGTTCTGGTGAAACAAGTATTTTTCCTTAATATCATCACTTGAACTCTGCAATCCACAGAAAAAAAATTTCAGCAACCAACAAAACAAATTTATTTTAAAAATTAACAATCATCATTGTTGATGTAACAAATTCATCAACAAAATTATTTGTTAAATTATATATTATTATAGCACATGTAGAAGAAACATAAAAAATCGTGTCCTGAGGTTGCCGATTCAACTCCGCCCAAAGTCATTTACGGCCTGGCCCATGATGTCGATAAGAAACTTTCTATCGCTTGCTTATATTGAAAACAAAAACAAATTTTCTTATTTTATTGTTGTTTTCCATACAATTTGTCGATCGAAAGTTCCTTGTCGACATCGTCGGCCAGGTTGTTAGTGTTTTTTGTAGACAAGCAAAAAATCGTTTCGAGGATTGAGATTGTATAGAAAAAAAAATTGTTAATATGACAATTATGATAATCAAAATTTTTACAGAAATTCAAAAATTCGCATTGTTAATTTAACAATAACTTTAATTGAAATAACTTTGAAATCTAACAAAAATAAATGTTGAAAAAAATAAATAAATTTCAACAAACCATTTGCTGATGTATTTAATTGAAAATATTTTTCATATGTTCCTTTAACTTACAATTTTGTTGATTGTATTAACAAAAATATCGTTGTAGGTTCAAAATCAATTAATTATTTAATTGATATAACAAAAAAACTTAATTGTACTAACAAATCATTTTTTTCTGTTAACAGTTAGCTTAATACTTTCCGTTGATTATGTTGTTGTTTTTTTTTTAAGATAATCAACAAAAATTATCCAAGCGCATTTTAAAAACAGACGCTATGATCTTGTCTGCCGAAGGAAATATCTTCACCATCTTTGGTCACGATTCTTCCACTGTCCACTGTTCACTGTCTGTTCGGTGGTGTCAGTGGTAGGCCCATATCTTATATGTATATGGTTACGCATAAAATGCACCTCAAAATGCAATCATCTTCGCGACGCAGTTGTTATTCTATTGTGAGCAAACGCGGGACCGATTTTTCTTATTTTTATTAGTTACTGCCGCCCCGCACAGTGTTGAAGATATATTAAATGAGTATATTACAGTTAAATTTTTTTTTTGTCAGATGTTTTTGCAGAGCTTTGCAGGATTCGGATCATTAAACTCATAAGCTAGCCTAATATAAAAAATAAAGACAGAGAGATAAAACTAGAAGCCTTATTTACATATAAGAATTAAGAATTTTAACTAAAACCCCCTAAAAAAAATGTTCATAAAGGTTTTTTGAAAATTTTCTCCTTCCATTTGATATAATTTACATCCACCTGAATATAAAATAATTGTTATTTTATATCTAAGTAGAAAAGGATAAATCTTCCTAAACTCTTTAAGAAAACTGTTGTAATTTCATAACCACATATGTTATATGCAAATAAGGAATTGAATTGAATTATAAGCTCTAAAGTCTTAAAGCTTGCTATTTTAAGTGAAAAGCTTTGAGACGAGTTAAATTTTTACTCCAAATTACGACTTTTGAATTTGTGAAAATTGATTGAATATCGAAAACATGATATTCTCTAGCAACGCAGTAATTAAATCATCATCGGAACTTGTAGTCGTCGTAAGTTTTGAATGTAGATTCATGTTAAGTCTCTTGTTTGAAAAGCTGCAAAAGAAAACTTACAATTCCTACCGTCTAAAAAAAGTGAAAAAAAACTAAAGATGCATTTTTAAAGCGCATTCTGTGAATATTTTTCACAAATATACATGAATTCAGTTGAATGAATAAAAACAAGAAAAATTGGTTTTCTGCAAGTCATCGAAAACACTTACATGAGTAAGAGTAACTTTCAAACAAGTTTCAATTGATGAATCTTCGAATTTTACCAAATGATTTGAAAAACTCCTCCCCAGCACCCAAATCTTCGGTAACAACTAGAAGAACAAAAAAAAAAAAAGGAGATGAGAAAAAGTCTTCATAAAACTCATCTAATTTAAAAAATACAGTGGTATAATGAAAATAAAATAACAAATCATCATATTTTTTTTTTTGTATTATGAATTGAATGCAAAACCACAGTTGGAAAAGGAAAAACTATCAGCATACTAATTTCTGTGACTTGCAATTTGCATTTTATGAAAATTATAACGGAAAGCAGAATTATTGAAAAAAAAAAACAAACCAATGCAGAAAAGAAATAAAATTTTATTTATGTGAATAATTTGTGCACCTTTCTTTCACTCCATCCAACCAACCCCTGATTGCCAGCCATGTGCCGGCAATAGAAATATAAATATATGAAAGTTGTTACAATGAGATATTTCTTTCTATTGAAACCAATCCATGTTTTTCTTGTTGCTTGGCAATTTTCAGCGAAATCTTTCCAATCAAAGTCATGTCGTTTTGCTAGCAGTACCTCTGAATATATCAGGCAAATTCACTTGTGAAATATCCGTCGAAGCGCCTTCATTTCAAACAGCAATGGTATCCGGTGAAATGGAAGTTGTAGGTGAGTATAATGTTTTCCTTTCTTTTCTTTTCTTTTTTTTATCAAATTATATTAACGTATACATTTGCAATTGTGTGTGCTTGAGTTTGTGCAACTCAGTGAATGAGTTAGAGGCCCATAAAAAATTTCGAAAATGTGTTAAACAAAAATGTAAGTGGAAATAACTATGAATGTACGAGAGAGAGCTGGGGGAGGGAGTAGATAAAAAAAACAAATTAATTATATAAATGAATTTTTGTGGTATTTCTTTTCAAACTTTTTGTTCCAACCAATTCATGTTTTCTTTTTCTTCTTTATTCATTTTTCAATAACCACAATTATTCTGTGAAGCGTGTACTGCTGCTCATTTTGATTAAACGTTATGTTCCTTTTTTTTTGTGCAAATTCAATACTACGTGTACTCTTGCATTCAGTCACACACATACACGAAAGGGTAAAAATTAAAAAAAAAAATTGCTTATACAAGTATCTTATGGATTTTTTTTATTTCTGTAAAACACCCTACTTTATTAATAAAAAGAAAAAAGTATTGGGACAATGATTTTTGTAGTGTTTATTTCATTCACTCACTCTTCATTCTCCTCTGCCAAAAGTACGAGTAATTTCAACACGTATAAATAGCTCACAATTAATTCGTCTTGTTGTATTTACATTTTTGTAATCATTATTTTTGTTTGAATTCATTTTGATTTGATACAGAATTGCCCGAGGAGCAGGCTACCGTGACGGGCATACAGCCACGTTATCGTATCGGTGATTTGGTTGACGGCAACTGCTCAATTAAATACTCTAAACCAGCTGCTAATTTGACATGGACTATTAATGGGATAGTGGTAAGTGTTAAGCTCCTGCAAAATAACAAAACAAAAACCCTTTATTTTTATAATACTACTCGTACATGGGGCTTCGTAAAGGTTTATTACACATTTCATGATGGCATTAAAATCAATGAGAATATTATCCAACATTAAATCACATATATGTATGTACTCCAATAAAAGTTTAAAATGTGTAAGGGGCTCAAACTAGAGAAAAATTTCCAATTTGGGGGGATTAAGGATAATTGCCAATTTTTGTGAAACATTTAAAGCTTGTACATAATATATAAGTAGTTAACTAAATATACAAAATCTGTGAAGATTTTTTGTTTGTGTTTCATATTGTTAGCTTATTTTGCATTACAACAAATGTGACACAAGAATTATTTGATTTGTAATTATGTAAAATTCGTTAATATTTTGTTGAATCTTATCACTGAGTTATTATTAAATACACATCATACACTTTCAAAACATATTATTTAATATTAATAATCTTTCCTTTTTCTTAGAAACCACACTTTCATTGTTTTGCAAATATATTTTTCATCATTAGTTGTCTCTGACAAGTACTTTTTCATCATAAACTTAAAAATTACATAAATAAAAATAAAAAAAAATTTGAAAGAAAACCTTGTAGAGAAGACCATCAGATGCCACTACTTTTCTTATCTCCAGCGCCACTAGTCAAAGTCAAGTCATCTAATAGTAAACGAAGTACAGCGAGAAAAAAATGTTTTGTTTAGTGACTGCAATCGTGCAAAATGAATTTATTTTATATTGAAGATGGAATCGTGAATAAGTTTTCACTCACGACAATTTGTTGAACGAACAAACAATTGCTTGTTCAAATATGTTTTATATATGTACATGCGTAAATCGTAACGCTGACGTTAAAATTTTACAGGCCGTATCCTAAAAGTTATAAAAAATTTTAGTATTTTTCAATAAAAAAGTATATTTTTCACAACATGTCGCTTATGATTAAAGCCTGTATCACACGATCGGCACAATGTACCAATTTTCGTCGGCTCACTGCAATAAAGGCATAAGTAATAAGCGAAAATGGCATTATTACTTAATTTATTCTTGAATAAGTCCATATGGTTTTATTACCAATACAGTGTGGTGTAATTATATTTCAATTAGTTGAGAAATAAGGCAAATTTACCTTATTACTTATGACTTCATTTCAGTGAGCCGACGAAAATCGGTACATTGTGCCGATCGTGTGATCCAGGCTTAAATATAAAATAGGGCCCGATATCTGGGGATCTGCTCTGTTATTCGAAACTAAAGCAAATGTTTTCGAATTGTAATGTTAATAACATACAAATTCGAAAGCAAATACGGAAATTTGTCAGGTGTGTGTCCTGACTATTGGGGCGCTGGTATATTGGGGTATGCTTCAGCTAGGGCTTGACATCTTGAGGTGAATTCAATCAATTCCGTTTCCGAATGGAATTGAACTCTGTGACATGTCCTCTTATTTCATTTATCAATAGGATGTCTAGAGAAGCAAATTATATCAAAAAGTTTTGTGCAACAAATTTCTTGAAAGAATGCATAATGCAAATTAGGTATAAACATATGTATAATAGTTTTGCATGATAGATTCTAAAATAAAATGTCCGGAACCCAACGAAACGTCGCTATTGATATTAAAATTTACTCGATTTTCCCAGTGATGAAAGCCACATATTACTTAATGGTTTTGCCAATAAGCAGACATTTTATATGCCCTCTTGATTAGTAGGAGGGTCGCAGCTTCGATTCCTGCCGAAAGCTCTGGGTGTTTCTGCAGACAAGCCAAAGTATCTTCGCAGTTTTTTTATTAAAAAAAATTAAAGTTAATTGCGTGTTCTATACATTATATATGCATCGCACTTCAATTAGATGATATTGATAAGATATTGTGGCTTATTTTATAATTTGCATAGCTACATCGATACATCTAAAACAAGTAAGAACCAGCAAAATATTGGAAGTAGTTCTTGGAAAATCAAATCAGAGTTACTCTGCAAATAATACGCATGCGCAAAAATATATAGTTCAAATCAATTTCATATGACGAAACTTCTACGCTCTCTCACACCTGGAGTCTAATCGTCGCTTTCGATAGCGAGCTGATTCGATCATTTTTTTTTCAATTTGAGATTATGGCATTCGATATCGAATAATATAATAATATGGGTCGATATCGTGATCGAATCAGCTCGTTATTGAAAGCGACGATTAGATAGACCCCTGTTGTATGTAGACATCAGCCTATTTGTGTTCACGATAAAATGTATCCATAATTAAACGTGAATCACGTCAGCATTGCCCTTCCCTACTTTAAAGTTATTTGCTATTTTAAGCAGTTTAACTTCAAACCCACAATAACATTTATACTCCCCTTGTTTGTGTTATAGAACGAAAAAAAATCAAAAAGTGACTAGTACTTGCTCCACTTAATCACTCAACTGTAAATCTCTATTCTTGTTAAAACATTAGAAAAGGCAAAACAACTCAAAGAAGTTGTATAGAATAACAAATTCAATGGCTTTCTTGAGACGCCACAGACAACAAAAAAATGTTACGTTTTCATCGAGGGAAAGTACAGGACCGAGTAAACCAAATATTGAAGATACCCACCATGAAATGGTCACGATGCCCTTATTGAGTATTTAAATAATTTGCCGTAAAGAAAAAAGAAAGAATTAAATGAGAAAACATTATCATAAAAAATGCAGTCGAAAGATTTTTATGGCGAAAGAATTTGGAATATTTTTGAATGGGAGTTAAAAGGGGTTTTTGGTTTAAAAAAACATATTGGACATATCTATAAACATCGCATACTTAATAATGCATTGTTTTGTTTTCTGTTTTTTTTTCGTGTCTTCGATACATCAATAGTAAATAAATACATACATACATACATACGTATCTGCAGCGTGCATGTCCTTTTACTCATAATATGTTTTTCATTTCCTCTTTCAGCTGTTATCTACTTTTGTTGAATATTATGTATTTCCGCTTAAATAAACGTTCTCTTCGAACAGTTTTTCTTTGTGTTCTTTGAAATGTATAAAAGTGAATAAATTTCATTTCTTCTTTTTTTCTCTTAAAAACTAGTAAATTCATACACAAACAGTTCGTTCGTCTTATTTCGTAAAATACAATAATAAACATTTATAAATTGATTTCATATTTTACGGTTTATTAAAAAAAAAAAAGAAAACAGCAACTACTTGAACAGAAATTGAGAATATTTATTCACGCATGTGTGTGTATTTAGGGATGTAACGAATGTTCGCATTCCCAAATTATTCGCTTACTTTTGCTATTGGCATTCGCTTTTGCATTCGCTAAAATGTATGCGAATATTTAAAGTGAATACTAGAGACAAAAAAAAATTTTATTTCTTTTATGAAAATAGTTTGCGATTGCCAAAAGTAAAAAAAACGAAAATTATTTTAAGCCAACATAAAAACGACACATATACTTACAAGTAAAGCATTCCAATCAAAGCTTTAAGATTTTAGCGGAAAACTATTCTATAAATAATGTCTCGTAAGTATCAAAATGGAACCAATTTCCAGCGGTGTTTGGAAATATATTTCAGTTTTTGATTAAGGCTAGTCTGTTTAAACTTTTGAAAAAATGTAGAGCACCATTCATTACTTCGTACAATAAATTTAAAATCCAAACAATATTAACTAGTCCTTGTTTGGTGTAAATTCCACGCCACTCATATTATTTCTAATGGAAACTTAAATTGTTGAAATCCTTGTTTTTCCCAAGTTGAACAGAGTACTGCTTCTGAAAGATTTTTTCAGGAAATATTCATTCCAAGTTTTCTTAATCTGTATTTTGACAGCATTTCACATGAAATTTTGAACAGAGTACCAGGCTTTAGAGCGAAAGTACCAATTGGTTGATTGCCTAACATTCTGTAAGCTTATTATTAATTATTATCTATGTATACTTACTTACTCTTCTATAAATTTATTTGCATGTTTTATTTTGTATTTTAACGAATTGTAATATTTGCATTCGCTTTCGCAAAAATTAAAATGTATTATTCGCATTCGCATTCGCTAAAAAGGTATTCGTTACATCCCTGGTGTGTATGTGTCGGTGTATACATAGTTCTTTGTACAATACAATTCACAAGAAAAAGGAATATTTATGACTTTGGATGAGTCAGTATAAAATTTTTAAGTGCTTGGGATTTAAAAGATTTTATGATTATAAATGACATGAAAAGCTATTACATCAAGTTTTCTTTAAAATATTAAGAGCATGCAATCGCATACATACATAAATGTGTACGTACATACTTACACGTACGTATTGATATTTACATACATACATACATACATATATATAGGGTCATTATGTAATATGTAGATAGTATTCTTAATCAAAGTTTGTGTGACAAATTCATCCCGTGCAGTTTGTGACACAAACTCGACTTTAGTTACAAACTAGAAACAAAAAACTAAAGTGGTATTCGGAAAACGGATCGTATATTTTTTTCTTCAAAATATGTATGTAAAAATTTTTATGTGAAATCCACTGATGCTATGAATATCCTTGAAAGGACTAATTATAATCAAAACGGTTCATACTCCCTCAACAAAAAATCTAACATTAATGACGCTACACTTTTTGAAATACTTCAAATACATAATCTGTAACTTTTTACATACTGATATATTTTTTCGATTATTTTTTATGAATTCATATTCGTAAAATAATGAAATAAATTTTTAAAATTTAAATGGTTGCTACTACTGCCTTGGCACAAGGCGAAAAATATACGATAAGTTTGGAACAACCCACTGTTTGACACAGTTTTGCACTTTTGTTGCCAACAATTCAAAACTTCGTTATTTTCATATAAAATAAAAATATTTACCATCTAGTTAATAAAAGTTCAAAAGAAATTTGATGTTTTTTGAAACAAAAAAAAAATTTCGCTAAATTAAATTTACCAAAGAACAAACTAAAATTTTTAGATAATTTACATTTATTTTCTTTAAATTTAAATCGTAAGTTTTCCAATCTGCAACAGAACAAAAAAAAAAAAAACACTGGTAACGCCTTTTTTTTTGTTGTGCAGTTTATTTGGCCATTTTTAGTGCAGATTCGTTGAAGTTTTTGTTGCTTTATTTGCACATCATGCTAAATCTATTTTTTCGGTCAAAACCATTAATTCTTTTTTTAGCTTAAAATTTTTTTACTGTAAACTTTTTTCGCTATTTGTCAGGTTTAGTGTTATTTTTGAAGAAAAAACAAGCCGAGTTTAGTTTTTTATTGTCTGCGAATCATGTACAGCAAATTATAAACATTTTTGTTTATTTTCCTATTTTGCAAAATAATCTATTAAGAACGGATTTCTATGAATAAATTTTTGGGTATTTTAAATTGTTTTTCATTTTATTTATAATTTTCAAATATTTTGATAAAAATAGTCAGCGGCTACATACTATTATTTGTATAAAATATAAACTTGTTAACAACAATGAATGAATTTAATTGTTTCATAAAATAAACCGAGATTTGTTTAATAGAAAACAGAATAAAATTTGTTTAGAAAAAGTATTTTTTTTACTTGATATACATAAAACTAAAATGTGAAAATTTAATACTTGTTTATGCTTTCGGTATTTATGTATTTAAATATAGAATGATTGCAACTAATTTAATATATAACTTGAGGAATTGAGTGTTATAAATATCACTTAAATGCAAAAGTTCAATATTGTATATCTTGTAAAAAATACTTCTAGGTTTTTCATTTGCGATTCATCATTCGATTAATCGTCAGCCCATTATTGGTTTGAACCACTGACTATTTAAGAAAAATTAGTTAGGTATGGGGAATATATATTTCGAATATCTCCTTTCTGAATCCAAAATATGTTTCGCGAAATTAATTGTGGTTTCTGAGATATTTAGCATTCATTTTGCTGCATTTCAACTGTTTTAAGGTTTAATTAGTATTGTTTTGCTGTACATGCCACTTTTTGGCGTTTGTACCAAATTCTTCATACAAAAACATACAAAGTCAAGTTAACTCTTGTTTTGCTTCATTTCTACAAGAAATGAATAGTAAAAAAAGGTGCTGTAAGGAAAATTCAACGGCGACTGTTAAGCAAAAACATCATCACCCATACGCAGCCGCCGATTAAATGCTTTAATATAAACTTGTTAAACACTAAAATAAAATAAAAGAAACCTTAATTGTGCATGTTTGAGCATAACAGAAATAATTTAATTTCATTCCTTATATTAAGCCCGGGGCCCCAGCTGGGGTGATGTGGCTTTTTCCATTGACGTACCTTTGCTACATCATCCATAGAACTTATGTGTTACTACCCGATCTCTGGCAACAGAGGAAAGGATGTGCACATATTTATAAAAGGAAGACAGGTTCCTCCTGTTGATGTCAGTTAGGTGCAACGTCACCTAGAACTGCCCCTGAGTTCAAAAGACAATAGGGGTGAAGAAGCCCTTGTGGTGGAATTTCGAGATCTAACCAGAGGCTACTTCTGGTGCCACGGGTGCCGGTTGCCGACAGTCGAGCTGCTCTGAAGTTTAGAGTGTATGTGGCGGTCGTCAGGATCCTTTGCTAAAACGCAGAGTTCGTCCTACCCCACGGGGTTTAAGGGATGATTTTGGTGTGTGTGGAGTAGGAACTGGATTTTTGGCGACATAGGCATGCGTTCATCTCGGTGGTTGAGCTGTGCCGGCAATGGTTGAGTAATTCTCTTGGTTACCTCGCTGTGGGTGTATACACAACAGCTGTAGCGTGAGAACCGGGAGAAGAAGCGTGGTGGCTGTGGTTGCTACCAAAAACGCTGGGAGAATAGTCTTGGCTTCCTAGTGTTAAATCAATGCTCGTGGTTGGTCTGACACGGTAAATCAGACACTATTCTAGGTACTGTTGCCATACAACAGATAGTACTGTTTTGACAAAGTCATTACGGCGAAGAGTTTAGATAGCTCAAAGTACCTCAGCAAGGTATTTGAATATAGTATAAGGATAACTACAGGGTGTTTTTTTACAGGTATAGAACTTCGAATTGAAATAAAACACAAGAAAATCGTTTTAATGTCCATCAATTTGGCTTTATTGGAAGGATAATTTTATGCCATTAATGTTTAAATATGATTTCGGGCATGTGGCCGCCGCGGCTGGCTCGAATAAAGCCAATTCTACAGGTCCAATTTTCAACCACTTTTTCGAGCATATGGGGCCGTATGTTGGCAATAACGCCACGAATGTTGGCTTCCAAGTCCCCTAACGTTTCTGGTTTGTTGGCGTAGACGAGCGACTTCACATATCCCCAAAGAAAATAATCCAATGGTGTCAAATCACACGATCTTGGTGGCCAATTGACAGGTCCATTCCGCGAAATTATGCGCTCATCGAATGTTTCCTTCAATAAATCGATTGTGACGTGCGCTGTGTGGCATGTAGCGCCGTCTTGTTGGAACCACAACTCATCCACATTCATGCCATCCAATTCGGGAACAAAATAGTCGGTTATCATGGCTCTATACCGGTCTCCATTAACGGTAACTGACTCTCCAGCATTATTTCGGAAGAAGTATGGCCCAATGACTCCACCAGACCATAGAGCACACCAAACAGTCAGTTTTTGTGGATGTAATGGCGTCTCAAGGGTCTCACGTGGATTCTCTTCACTCCAAATGCGGCAATTTTGATTGTTGACGTAGCCATTCAACCAAAAATGAGCCTCATCACTGAACAAAATTTTGCGATGAAAATCAGCATCGAGATCAATCTCATTTTCGGCCCATACACCAAAATCACGACGCATTGCATGGTCTCGCGGCTTTAATTCTTGCACAAGCTGGATCTTGTAAGGTCGCAAGCCAAGATCTTTGCGCAAAATCTTCCATAAAGTTGATGGACAAAGCTCCAATTGCTGTGCACGGTGGCGAATCGATTCATTCGGGTCCTCTTCAACACTTTGCTCTACAGCGGCAATTGTTTCTTCGGTGCGCACTGTTCGACGTCTCTGCGGATGCGTATTATCACATAGAGTAAACGTAGTGCGAAAACGATCCATGGTTAACCGAATTAATTGCTCTGATGGACGATTATGTCGACCATAAAATGGACGGAGCTTGCGGTAAACTTCGCGAACTGAACCATTATTTTCGAAATAAATTTGCACGATTTGCAAGCGTTGTTCTTTTGTCAACCTGTTCATGATGAAATGGCAAACCAAACTAAATATTAATCACTTGACAGCTGACAAAATGGCCGCCAGTTAAAAAAGTGATGCCAACTTAAAGTTCTATACCTCAATAAAAAACACCCATTATATACAAAGATTGCAACCTATGTGCCTTATTGGATGGGCACATTTGTTCATTCTAAACGTTGCAAGGGCGTTGGTCGGACGTCTAACCCACACCCGGTGCTTGGCACCATTGCGATAAGGCCGTAAAGGCAGGTGCTCACGAAAATCCAAGCACATCTGTGACACAGCAGTTAAGTATACGTATGAAGCACAAAAAGCTCCTTTTTGAAAAAAAATTAAAAAAAGTGGTTTATGCGGCACAAAACGTATTTTGACTTTTACAATAAAGTAATATTAACTTTTAACATTATTCATTAAAGTTCACTAAAATTTACACATTTCTTCCAAACATGTGTCGGAAGCAATGGTGAAAATAGAAAAAAAATCTATCAGGTATATTTTGAGAAAACTTCATGTAAACCTTCCTTGTCGTTTTTCTTCATTCCGACTTTTTGGCATATGCTCCAAACCAATAATGGGCTGACGTAATGTTGAACATTTTAAATTAAAATATTTAAATTAACCAGCCTTGTCATAAATAAAACTTCGCATGGAAATTTTCGAGTGTGTGAACAGTTTGTATCGTGAATAAAACGTGTTGTGAAAATTTCCGAATGTTTTTAAATACGAAAAAAATTGCTTATCAATTTGTTTGTATTCAAAAAACGATTTAGAAATATTTTAACAATTTATGAATAAAATTATTCACAGACTTGAACGTCGGAAAAGGTGAATATGTATGTATGTATATGTAAGTTTTTAACAGCGTTGTCAACTCGGTGCTTTTCGCACCGTTTTTAGTGCTTTTTGAAATTTTCGACGCGAAAAATTTTGAAGTTAGTGCTCAGTGCTTTTTTAAATTAATTTTCGGTGCTTTTCGTTTCGAACGGTGGCACTAAACCAAAAATTCAAAGAGAAATTTCTTTATCTATTTCTTCTTCGAGGAAGTCTATCATTGAAAAAACATAAGCTCTGAAGCATTTAAAAAAATTTTAATAAGATTGTACAAGACTTTGTTGAAGAAGTAAGCGCCATATTACCCACAAACCTTAACATTTGAAGTATAATTAATGTAAGCAGTGTTTTGCCACACAACAAGGAAGACATAATACAAGTATTGAGTCCACTATCGAGTTTTGGGCAGAAGTAAAATCTAATAGCGATTCAGTTAAAATGAACTCGTTTGTGGCACTATTAAAAATTGCATTACCATCAAACTTCTGTCACTTCCATATTTAAACGAAGAAGTTAAACCAGCTTTTACCTCTATGAGTGTAGTTTAGTCTAAACTACGTAATAGAATGTCCTTACACTTGGTTAACACTTTGCTTTATATAAAAATCGGCCTGAAACGAGAAAATTTTGCTGTGAATAGAGCTGCCGTTTTTGGTTAATTGTTATTTTTTTTTTTTTTTTAATACATATTTTTTATTTATTGTATCTTCAAATATGAACTAACAATAAGTATTCAAATCTTAAATCTAAAATATAATTATTAGGTGGCATGTTTAAATCACGATGTATATTTGAGTTTTTTATATACCATGGAGCCGATGTTATTAATCGCAAAATTTTATTTTGCCTTCGTTGGATTCTCTCGACATTGGAAGCTGAAGCAGTGCCCCATAGTTGAATTCCGTAGCACCATATCGGTTTCAAAAGTGACTTCAGCCAATGTACCTGAGTTAATTTTAGTTTCATTTGGGTTAACTTAGAGTCAATGTGGTGTTTCCAAGTAAGCCGTCGATCAAGGTGAATACCAAGATATTTCACATGGTATGTTGAGGGACAACTTGATTGTTAATCCGAATGGGTAAACACGTATCTCTTCGTAATGTATATGTTACTTGAACACACTTTTGTTCGTTTACCTTAATTCTCCATAAGTTTAACCATAGTTCCAGCTGGGTAATGTGTTCTTGAAGATATCGGGATGCCTCGTAAGGATTTTCATGCATACTAAGGCAGGCTGTATCATCAGCAAATGTGGAAGTGTGGATATTGCTGCTCAGAGGCATATCACAAGTATAAATCAAATACAAAACTGGCCCCAGTAAACTCCCCTGTGGCACACCGGATGAGATAGTTTCAGGCATGCTCATAAAGTCTCCTTCCACAACAGTGAACTTCAGTTACAGTAATGTAATGTAACTTTCCAAAAGACTTACAACGTTAATTGGCAGGTATGATTTTAATTTTAAAATTAGGCCTTCATGTCACACTTTATCAAATGCCTGAGAAACGTCGATAAACAGCGCAGAACAATACTTCTTTTCTTCAAATGTTCTTCTTATAAATTGGACCAATCTATGAGTTTGTTCAATGGTGCTATGCTGACTTCTAAAACCAAATTGATGGTCCGGTATGCACCCACTACTAACTAGAATTGGGGACAATTTTGTCATAAGCAGTTTTTCGAAAAGCTTTGACATTGTCGATAGGCCTATATGACTCAGCCTGGGTAAGATATTTGCCCGGCTTTGGAATCATTTTAACTTTGGCAAGTTTCCAGCCGTTTTTGGTTAATTATAACGAAAATTTGTAAAAATTTTCCCAATGTCCAATATTTTTTTCATTTCGATTACTTTTTTGCTATGAATATTTTTGTATATATGTAACTTGATAAACTTGCAAATCACTTTTTTTATATATAACTTTGTTATTTATATTGCGTTTGCTGCACAATACCTTTGACACCTTTTTTCATTTCGTTCAAAATTTATTGCCTTTGTCACATAGTTCAGCTGCAGCCGAAAGAATGTTTTTACAGCATAATTAAATTAATTTTAATTTTAATAACAACCAAATTTGATAAGCCTTGATTTAAAAAAAATAGACTATTAAGCCTATCGAGTTCAAAATATAATCAGCTCTTAACCTCATAAATACTTGTCGATTACTGCCAACTTGACCAAAATCGAGTGATTAGTTTGTTCCTTAACGAAAAAATATAAAAAAAATTCTATAATAACTTCAAAAGTCTTCGTCAAATTGATTTCAGAGTACACTGATTCCTATAGAATTAAAATGTGAATCGGATGCCTCTACTTTGACGTTTTAGGAATGAAATGCAAGGTCAACCGATTCCTTTATTTTTTATATACGTACTAAAGTCCTGCACAAGACCATTTATAAGAACTTTCAAGACATGAGGGATTTCTCAAATGCTTTACTACAGCGAAGTCTTCTAAAATAAACGCAAAGCAACACTGTTTGCAAGAATTTGTTTCAGTTATTGCAAGTATAGGAGTAAAGAAGAAAATACTTCGTGACTGAAAAATTTGTGATGCTTGCTTCTTTCTACGCATGGGCGCGTTTACAAGCGTCATGCATGTACATACACACACACGTTGTGTGTATGCTCTTCTATTTTTCTGCACACAAACAAACGTTCACATGCATTTACATAAGTTGTGTGCGCTTGCTTAAAAAAAAAAACTCCCTTAAACACATAATAGCTTACCATCTACATCTTACACACACACTCAAACGTACAATATGGAAAATAACAAGCATACACGTATCAACACTACTTTGTTGACTGTTTATTCATAACAAGAAGTCTTCACGACATTGCTTGTTAGCACTCATATACACGCACACAAATGCATCTATCGTGCTTTGCTTATAATACGACAGCATTTATTATTGGTTTAGTATAATGCAGCCACGAGAATACATTTAAAAAACAAGACGTATTTACATTTCAAGACAATTTACGCAGGTCTTTAATACGTACATACATATCGCACACTAAATCAAAGAGATTCACAACTCAAAATTATAAAAGTGCATTGTCTTTTTTACAAACCAGTTAATTGAAGAAATCTATAACGACCTCAACAATTTCTTTTGCAATACAGTCTTCTTGAAGGATACAAAATACCGTTATGCTTGTTTTTGTGTCACATACTTGCGTCATTTGTACAGTATCAACAGTTGTTTGCAACTACTCAGCATCGGAAATTTTTTGAGTTGTGACTCTTTATGATTTAGTGTGCGATACATATGTATATGTAAAAGAATTTTTTTTAATAAAATGAAAAAATTTTAAATTTAGTGCTTTTTTACTTAAATTACGCGCTTTTTTCCTGATTTCAGTGCTTTTTAAAATTTTAAAGTTGACAACGCTGGTTTTTAATCTTCATGGATTCCATGTGAAAGAAAAAATTCATTCGGAAATTTTCACATGTGCGACTTATTGTAAGGCTGAATATTTGTCGGGAAGATACACTTTCTTCTCGAGTGAAAAAGTATTTAAGTACTGAATTTAAAAGTTTTCACAAATAGCTATTAGTGGAACAATTCCATTCAAAATCGGATTTTTCATGGTAGAAGTCTGGTCCTTCTTTAATGTGTTATAACATGCAAATTAGATTATATAACTAAATACCGCTTTCTTTAAGATAATCTAGTAAAAAAAATTTAATGTTTTATTTTGTATGTGGATAAAACGCAACGAGCCTTTTGTCCATTCCTGAGGTATTATACTGCAGAGCATGTTCGTGAACATCAGAATAAATAAATGTTCAAAGTGCACGTTTCGAAATGACGGATGCACTTGTAGCTGCATTAATTATACGCGAGTCATTGGCAAATGAGTATAAATTAGAAAAACCAAAGAGAGAAAAAAATACTAAATTTCTGTTGTAATAAAATTTGGTTTTGCGTATGCAATAACTCGGGCAAACTTTCATTGGATCAACATTCAACACAAATATTCGACAATATATTTGATGTGTAACTGCCGCTTTAGATGCTAGTACATATGTATGTATGTTAAACTTGGAAGTAATATTCAAAAAATTTCAGAACTAGTATTCTACTTGGTTTGCAAAATGTTGCTAAATTTATATTAAAACATCATGCAAAATATTTACTATTCCAGGGAAATTTCTAAGCCGAGTTCGGGTAGAACATCTGCATATGATCTGAAAATAGCTTGAGATAAATCTGAAAATTGTCGGAAAAACTGTCTGACAAAACGTTTGAAAATGTTCTAAGTTCTGTAATACTTTTTACCAGTTTCACATTTTTGCAGGAATATACACAAAAGCAGCAAATATAAAAGCCAAAAAATTAAATTTGTATGCAAGTACTTATCGCTCATATACTTCAACGTCATAACTCAAAAAACAAGTTTTACAAAAAATAAAAGTTTATTTTTCTCCCAAGAATTGAATATACAATTAATTGCTTAATTCACAATCTATTGTAAGAGTTGTAGTTCGGACAAACGTTGTTGGTAATTTCAATGTAAACATTTGTTCATAGACAATGTTTTTATTAAAATTGCCAACAACTCATGATCGAACTACGACTCTCACAATAGGTTGTGAATTGAGCAAATATAAACAACAATATGAAAATTAAATCTGCATTATTAAACCGAATTTGTTGAGTTATGACATTGTTGAAGTAAATGAGCGATATGCATTTACATACACATTCATATCAGTACTGTAAATAAATAAACCTCAAAAAGTGTGACAATTTTGGTTAGATACAAACGTTCGTATTGCTTTCCAAATGTAAACACTTCCTACAGATAAGATGAATTGTTTGATTGACAACAACAAATAAACTAAAACTAAAAATGAAACTAAATGAGAGATTCACTAAATTTTTTTTAGGTTCCACCCCATCACATTAAAACTTACCAGATTGAAAAGTACGATGAAACGAATTTGGAGTCCGTAATGAGTGCCGTTCATTTTATGGTGACCACTCATCACTTCGTAAAAGGACAAATGAGGGTAAGTTTCTCAAAATTGTATACAATTAATAAATATATGAAGATTTATGTTTTTTTTTCTTGATTAAGCATTTCTTCTCTGCTTAGTCCTAGTTTACAGTATGCAAGTCTTATTGCTAAGCTGATTATTTTGTTAGGGGAGAGAGAGAGAGACGAGGGAAAAGAAACGTTTATCTCCCTCACACTAATCAGCTTAGCAATAAGGCATGCATAGTGTAAACTAGGACTTAAGAAGCTCATCAATAGATTTTAACCAAACAAAATCCTGAAAAAGCTAAAAACACTTCATATTCGGGCTTGTTCTGCAAATCACGGTGATTTCAAAAAATAAATAATAGCTTTTGTAAATTTTACGATTTATGGCAATAGAATATTCTATTATACATGACAAAAACTTAAAATACAATAAAAACCCACTAACTAGTCAGCTATTAATAGTTTGTTTTTGAAATCACCGCGATTCAAATCACCGTGATTTTCAGAACAGGCCCCATTGTGTTTATATAAAAACTCTCAAAATGTTTTTGAGAATTACGTACACATACATAATAAGTTAATAAACCTCAAACAAAAAGCTTTTAAATTCAAAACAAATATTTTCATTTTAAATTATTTGATGATATCTATGTTAGTGCCGGTCCAGACTTGCAATTTTTGCTGCAGCAATTCTTGAATATGTGTGAGAGTGTTGAAATTGAAATATATACTTTTTGTATTCCTCTCCCGCTCTTTTGCACTAAAAAATAAAAAGTTGCCGCAACAAAAATTGCAAGTCTGGACTAGGAATTACTTAAATTTCGTTTTTAATCCAGAAGTTTCATAACATGCATACATACGCATACGTACATACATATTTATTTTCAGCTTAAATGTACAGCAAGCATTTTCGACATATTTAAAGAAGAAATCGAAAGCGTTATCGAAGAAGATCGTCCACGCATAATGGCTTCTGGGCAGTCCTATCCACCTGAACACGGTTATGGTGTGCATGGCGATACTGATGGTTATGAACATAACGAATCGTATTTGACATATTTTTCGGGTCAGTATTGTTCTTTTGTTTTCTCAATATGATTCTTATTTACAAAATGATTTTTCCTATTTCCTTTCTCGATGACAATATAGCTCCAAAATCTTCAGCTGCTTCTCCAAGTGCTGACTTTGTTGTGGGCAAAATTATGAAAAATACACTTTTGAAAAATTTGCAACTATTGATTTCTTCAGTTAAGCCTTGTACACAATACGTATTAACAACCACGTTTATCAATAATTTCAAATATAATTTGGCTCCAAGCAATCTCATTAAAATAAAAAACACGTATTATACTGTAGTGCAACTCATGGCATTAAAAGTAATAACAACAATAACATTGGTCATATTATTGATAATGGCATTTTTGCAAGTAAAAAAACGAAAACTTCTACAAAAAAATGGGAGAAATAAACGGACACAAGACAAGCAATTGGCATTTAATTGCACTGAAATGTTTAGTCGAGTGGCGAGGCTAAGGAAAAAGAATTTTTCAGCAATAAAGTTATGGCACGAAACACAGTATAGAAACGAAAAAGAACAGAAAAAAACAAATGAATGTTGTTATCAAGATGCCAACGATGATGACTGTCAGTCTAAGTGTGGACAACGCGAACAATACCAACACGAGGAACATTGTTTAGCAGCAAATCAAAATGTCGTCAACGAAAAAGTCCTTCTAAATGATACTAATATTAATACAATAAGCAAGAATTCAAAAAACAAAAGTACAACAACAGCCACTGATTGCCAACATCACATGTCACAAGCACTTGATTTTGCTACATTGCCACCTACGGTTTGCGCCCCAAATCATTTGCCACCAACTTCATCGTTTCGCTCTTCATCATTGCGTTCATCGACATCGACATCGACATTGCCGAAATTATCATTGTCATTTTCATCGTTATTATCATCATCATTATCGTTGTCAAGTACCCTGAGTCATAGGAAAACGAATGCACATGATAGTTTTCCATTATGTGCTGTATATGCGTCTAAAAGCAATAACGCCAAGTATATGTCAAAGGATCAAACATTATTGATGACTTTCACTGGGACTGCTGCAAACACTATTGTTGTTGTTGGTGCTCTCGCTACTTCAAATTCACTTTGTAATACACCAAGTGCTTTCGTCCCCATCACAGTAACAACATCAGTGGGAGCATTAGTTTTAGAGTCAAAGTTATTACACACATCTGTGCGTTCCTCGTTGCCAGCAGTAGAGACGAACTCATCACCATCACAAATGTTTTCCAGGAATAACTATTTAATGGCGTTTATTGGCGAATTGTTGTTGCATCAATGCTGATGTTAAAATGATGATAAATGGTATGTGTACATATGTATGTACATATGTATATACATATTATGTATGTTTGTATGTATGTGCTTGTTCCTTTTCACGACCCTCGTCGTCAATCTTTGACAAACACTAGAAGAAATAATATGATTTTTTAAAACGTTTTCATCTTTCTTTTTTTTTTACATACACACAAGCATATACTTGCATATTTGTATGTATGTATGTATAGTATATGTACATATAAAAATAAATACGAATTGTATATAATATTTAAGAAGAAATTTGAAATGTGAAATTTTTTCATTCTGTAATACATATTAATTGTTTTAGAATGTTGTAATAATTCTCATAACACCAACAACAACAAAAGTGAATAATGTGTCAAAAACACAACTATGGCGAGTTAGTGGAGGGGATAAAAGGGAAATAAAATTTAAGAAAAAAAAAATACATACATATATGTATGTATATGTGTTATATGTTTAGATATTAAGTGTTGAATGTTATAATTTTTTACAAGAATCGAAAAGAAACAAATACAACAGAATGAAACACAGCAAAACTTAAATTTATGTTAACTGTTATAAATTTGCAAAAGGGGGAATACCCCTTATTTTGTAAGTGTTTGTCAACGTAAAGTCAATACAAAACCGAAAAATTTGTGCTTTTCAATCCGTTGTCGAAAACAAAAAAACAAATATTGACAGTCTCATGCTATTTTTTGGAACTTGGGGATTAAGAAGAGACTGTCAATAGCATAAATGTGTTCTCGAAAACTAGTAGACAAGCGCCAAATTATTGTATTGTATTGACGTGACGTCGGCAGGTAGTTACATAATAAATAAAATTAATAGCATTAAGTAAAATAAACTTTTTTTATTAAAAAAAAACTTATTTAAAGTAAAGTTAAGCCTTAACATAAAATTAAAAAAAAATACATAGATTAATATCATAACATTCATTAAAAAATAGAGGTTGTTCTAATAGTTTCCCTAATATGATAAAAAAAAAGTACAGGGTTGTTTAAAATTCTATCTTGGCTTTCTCATTTTCTTAACTGACTTTTTTTATTACAGAACATTTGCATTAAATATAAAAAATTAAGGGATACAGGGGTGTTCTAAAAATCGCGTGATTTGAAATCGCCTAATTTCTAGAAAAGAGTTCAATTAAAAAGGTGACTTATTGCAGCTTTTTAATTGGTTTTAATGTTTTAGATGCTTAAGACATTTTAAACGAACTTAACTTTGAATGCACTAAATCGTCTGATCAGCAAAACACTTTTTTCGATTTTGGAAATCGTACGATTTCAAATCGCGCGGTTTACAGAACATCCCTAATAAGAGGCTTTTTAAGGGAAGTGAATGTATCATAAATGGAAAAGTTGTTAGACGTACATATGTACATATATATGTAGTGATTTGAAGACCCAGTTGGCCACGGCTTCCGTTAATGATACCGATCGATTTCGGATATATCTCGAACATTTATCGTGTAAGACTATCGAGAGTGACACTCAAAAATGAATCGAAAAAAGTTCACCATCGCTAATTTTTGTCCCAAAAAACATTCGTTCTCGAATTTCGCTAGCAATATCAAAAGTGAGAGAGTATTGAACTAATTTCGATATCTCAAATAGGCAGCAGAAAAAGTGAAAAGTATTTTTATTTTTTTAATTTATTTATTTTAACTTGCTTATTTTAATTAATTAATTTTTTTAACACCTTAATTTATACGCTGCAGGATTTGAACATGGTACCTCCATTCTAACAGACTAGCACACATCCACCAGGCTATCGTGGCAATTTTTTTTTCTGTTCAATTATTGCACATATGTATGTGCAACTCACAGTGCTGTCTTGGCTCGAACTTGGTACCCCTACATTAACAGGCTGGCAGACAATCACTCGGCTACCGTCACACATTCGAAAAACTGTCTATAGAAGTTCGAAGCTTTAGCGATTATCCGATTTTTTTTTTCATTTGCGAACAAATATCGAACGATTTTGTTTCGAAATTTCTTCGCTTTAGTGAGCATTCATTTTTATCGAATCTCATGTCAAGTGGGGACTTGTTTGTTCATTTGTGCATAAGTGGTTTCATACACTACTAATAAATGTAGATATATATTTTTCTAAATAGTTTTTAAGATATATTGCAGATTAGTGCTGCTATACACTATGTGCTTCTCAAAAACTATTTTGATTTTCGCTCCAGCGTTATTTCCAATATACTGATCACAAATATGTGCATCTTAATTTGCTTTTACATCTATAAGTAGTGGACAGGACATAATTCAGGCATAAATGGAGCTAAATTACTAATTTACTTTATTTTTGGAACCAGAAAATTTATTTTGGGTTACACTCAAGAGAAATAAATCGAAACAAAATGCTTGTTAATCCGCAAAGGTAAAACATTTGAGCGTACATCTAGTATAATTCAAGTTCAGCATTCACTGTAGGGAGAAAGTATACATTTGAAAATATATGTATATGCATACTTTTATTCGTAAAGTTGTACATATCGAGCCATAACCGTCAAAAATACTTAACCGACACATATTTTGGACCTCGTTTTTTTTTTGCAAAAATCGATTATTTACGATCGGAAATGAAAGATTTTGGTAAAAAAATTAAGTTCGAAAATTATGTCGCTTAAGCTTTTTTGCGGTTATGGTACATATTGTGCCATATGAAATATATTTACCGTGTAAACTTGTGTATTTTTTATGAAATACTCATTGAAGTGTTTTCAAAATTTCTTTAATTTTTCGCTTGTGCGTATGACTTAGACTACTTTAAAAATTATGGACACATACATATATGATTGTATATTGCAACTTCAAGAAGTAAATATCTGTTTATGAAATTAATAAATTTGTATGAAACTATAGGCCGAATTTTGTATAAAACTACATTAACGGCCTGTGCCACGATGTCACCAGAAATCGTTCGATCGAATACTCATATTGAAACCAACAACAAATTTTCTCATGTTATTGTTGTTTGCAATACAAGTTGTCGATTGAACGGCAGGGCCGTAAATTTAAAAGTTTTAGTAGCTTTAATATATTTATTTAATATTTATTTGTTTAATTTTTTTCTTTTTTTTTTTGGAAATGTAACATAATATTTAGTTTACCTAGTATTTAGCGAAAGTGTTGTGCTAATTGTCTTCCTTAAGTTATGAATTAAATAAAAAATTTAAATAAGCTTAAATAAATAAACAGAAATAATATTTTCTTGACATTCTGAATTATGTACTTGATGTAGTTAAAATTCAAAAAATCATATAATAACAAAAATTAAAAATTTTAAAAACCCCCGAATTATCTAGGTAAGATGTGACATCTTCTAAATGGCTGGACCGATTTTCTTCAAACATGGCTAAGAACTATCTCGATCAAGTCACCTTTCCAACAGAAAAACCTAAATCAAAATCGGTCCAGCCGTTTGGGCTGTACGTGGACACGGACAGACACACAAATACACAGACCCACACTACAAACTTATAACACTCCTCTTTTTGGTCGAGGGTTAAAAATGGAAAAAGATATACTATTATGTGTGTATTCTTAATAAAACGCACAAAGTCACGATAATGTTAACAAATTTAAATTCGAATGCATGTACATACATACATACATACATAATCGTATGTACATATATTAAATAGCTCAATGAAATGTTTTTTGCAAAAACAAAGCAAGACTTTCATTGCATTTATTAAAAACAAAAGTGACCCCATTATTAATTAAAATATTTTAGCATTTAAATAAGTTTTTGTTCATTTTGTTAAAACAAATACATACAATGTATTTGCAAAGAAAAAAAAAAGAAAACAAAATTTATAGTTAATTAGTTGGCGTATGTATATTTATGAGTTTCATAATGATTGATTGGTTGTTTGATTGATTGAAAATTGTATTGTAAATATAACTAGACATAAATAAACAAATGCATAAATAAATGAATATGTAATAAGTTGAAATAAATTAAAGCAGCGTAAAATAGGTATAAATTAAAGTTTAAAAAAATTATATGTTAATAAATCCATATAAACAAACACAGTAAAAGCAAAGAAAGAAATATTTAAAGTATAAATATTCAGAAAACTTTAAAATTTAAATCATGAATACAAATATTTAATAAATCATAAAAAATTACTTAAAATATACAAAATATCAAACATAATTATAGTATAAGTAAGGTATTATTGTATTGTAAAAAATCGAAGCAAAAAATAATTTAAAATAGTCATATCTTAATTGAGATTAAAAAATAATTATATAACAAAAACTTATTAAAAAAATGAATTAAACATAATTTTGCAAATAAATATGAATAAAGATAACAACTTAATGAGAAATAAGAATTTAGTGGAGTTTATTTACTAATGGGAGTATGAACTGAGTTGCAGCAGCAAAAATAAAAATTATTGTTTAACTTTGGAGCAAAGCTAGGATACTGAACGTACATATATGGCGCCGCTTAGCACCGTAAAGCAAACTTAGGTTCGGTTATACGAGTATGTATGTACATATATTAAAATATATTATGTCACTTGCACCTCAATCTTATTTATGAAAGTTCGGATTAGCAAACGTCTTGCAATAACGCATTTTTATGTACAATATAGAAAACCTTAATCTTTGGTAATAAGATTTAATAAGTAAACAAGTGGTCGAAACGAGTGATAGATATCAAGAAAGATGAATAAATGTCTTATTTAGTTAAACTTTTATGTTGAAGATTTTTCTATTCGTGCTGATTTTACAATTTTCTTAACAAAATCGTGCTACCTATTTTACAGAAAAACAAGCTTAAAGTTTGCAATTTATAAATACATAAGTGGTAAATTTACTCTATAAAGGTTAGTATACAAAATTTTTGTAAGGAACTTGTACACAACATAAGCACGATAGTAAAATTAATTAAGTAATAAATATTGAATAAAGAATAATGTTTTTATACATATGACCATTGCAGCAAGGATCGATCTGACTGTTCAAAAAGCACTAAATCAGCGCATCTTATTAATTTACGCTCTATTAATATATAGTTGATATTGTTTAATGAATATATGTATGTACATACATACATATGTACATATCATTACATTAATATAGAAAGGCCTTAACTCATTATTTGTTTGAATACGAGTTTCTTGTATATTTCGATAGAAGAATATCTAATGTATCGAAAAGCAAAAATCTCGATTTCAAAAAAATAATGATTAAATACTTTTCTTCATTAAGGTTACGATATGTAAATAAATCGCCTAATAAATCTTATTCCAGTTGTCGACACCGACATCACTTTAACACATACCAAACAATTTGGGCTTGTGTACCCGTTGTTGAAAACAACTGATTACTATTGACAGGCTTATGTTATTTTCTAGACCTTAGGAAACGGAAATAGATAGTGAGTAGCACAAAATTTTTCTCGAGAGCGAGTAAACAAACCCCAATTTTTTGTTGTGTGCATAGTTGCCAGATGAAATAGGTATGAATTTGTCAAATTTCGCACGAAGAATTGTCAAAATAGTTATCAGGAAACGTCCAAAATTCTTCAAAAACAAAAGAAACACTTTTTTCAAACGAAAACATAGCACAACAAATAAGTTCGAATTTTTTGTATAAAATAAACTAAACTCTTATCCAAAAAGGAATAAATTGTTTAAAAAACAAAATAATTACATCGCAGCAAAAAATTTAAAAAAGGTAATCGGGTTTGGAATTAAGCATTTTTGGTGGAAGCTGTTCCTTGCTGGTTTACCAACTTAATGATTTTAACAAGGCGTGAGTGAGACTAAGATAATCGATTCTTGAGATGTACTTACTTTTTTTATTTGGCAAGTTGTTCACGTAATCTATTTAATCTAAAAAAAATATTCTCCTCATTTAGCAACTTGTACATATTTTTTTTTTTTTAATTTTAGGTAATGTGATTTGTAAGCGAGTAATGAAATTTGGTAATCAGAAAAATAAGTCATTATATGGCAAGTAGTTCTGATGGTAATGTGTAATTTTTTGCTGGGATGTCTTACTTTGGTTTTGTTTAAGTTAACTTGACTATATATTCTTTCAACGTTTGAAGATTGCTGTAAAACTATTTTTTTTTATAAAATTAGATATGGTGGGAAATAAAAGACTAGAGTCACATTTTCCATGTCAGGATTTTTTTTCTAAAAATCTAATGTTTTAATGGAAAACATTTTCCAATTTGAATAACTTCTTTATCTGAATTCAGATTCAATTTCCTGTCTTTCATATTTTTTAACAATGTGAGAAAACTCTTAGAGATTAATTTAATTTTTCAATTTGATGTACTATGTCGATTAAACAAAGCTTGTAGAGGTTTTCTTTATTCTTTGACAAAATTCTCGTAGACGAATATTCGACTCGACATACGCAATACAGGTGAATGTCTAAACAATTATTCTAATATTTTAAAATATTACTCATAAATTTTTAAATAGTTTTTGCATTTGACCGCATAATTTTTGTATTTCTGTTGTTTCAGTAAATTATGTACAATAACAGGCTTAAAAACACTTACTTTCCAAATTATTAATAGAAAGAAATATTATAATTGATTGCCTTTTACTTCTTACTTTTATTGCATATTCTTTCAAAAGCTGCCAAATTCCTGTTCAAGTTCGAATTTGTTTTAAAGTTCTGATAAATGGTGTAAATTTATAATCACACATGTACATATGTATGTATTTTAAAATCGTCAAATTGAAGGCGAAAATCGTCCAGTCGTCAAAATGTTATTTGTGGAACCCCAAATCGTCAAAATAACGATAAATCGTCACATCTGGCAATCATGGGTGTGGGTTGTGTGAAAGTGACGTCGATGTCCACAACTGGAATAAGGGTGAATATTTATACCACACAATTTTTTCCTTGTCATTAGTTTCCAAAAGTTCCTTTTGTGGGAATAATTTGTGTGCATATGTACATATGTATATGAATCAAAAGTGCAAACATTTTCGTGTATTAACTTCGAATACTTTTAAGTTTGCCGTTAAATACAAATTCACCATTTAGCAAAGACCTAAACCAAACCAAGGCATACCAGTTTGAGTACTCACCGCCAGGGAAATTATTTTGTGTAGTGCTCGGTGCAGATTTTTGTGGCACTTAACTTGCAAAGATACCACAAAAGTCGTCGAAACGTGATAACGAAGTTTTTCCGGCAAGTGTGTATGCGAGTTGGCAAGTTCTTGCTAAATAAAAATAAAATCAATAATTTGCAATAATAAGCAAATATAATAATAATAAAAATTAAAATAGATAAACAATTCTAATTAATTAATTCATGCTTAATAATTAATTGTTATCGTAATGAAATGAAATTTATCAGTCAGTTTGCTACCTTAATGTAAACAAACAACGACTGCTTATTTATTTTTGGACACACAGCAGTCAGAACTTAAAAGCATGAGCATACATAATATTCCAGAGTTATGCTATAAACACAATCAAAGGCTACCGACCATCGACTACCGACTACAAAAGTAGCTGGCTACCAAAATAGCCAAGTCGCCAGCTACTTAATTCTTTTAACGACTACCGACCACTAACTACAAAAAATAAACATCATTACATTAAACATCATTACATTAAACAATATAATAAATACATATAAACAGTAAAAATGACTAGTATATACTTACCAATTTCAATAAAAAAACCAAAAAATAAATACAAATGAAACAAATGAAATGATTATTATTTTTCAATGGTGCCACTATAATAGTTTTTCGCGTTTTTAATAGCGATATTTAATGTATTGAGTTTTTAAAACCACCATTTCATGCATTTATTGTATTGGCAGCACTAATCTGTTTTTCGTAGCCAAGAAAAATAGAAATTAGCCTAAGTTGGCTACGGGCTACAAAAGTAGTCGTGTAGTCGGTAGTCGTGTAGCGGCTAAAAGAATTATTCTCATAAGCACGCATATATTCTATTTTTGACATCTTGTAGTCGATGGTCGGTGGACATGATTGTGTTTATTGCATTAACTTCAAAGTATGTAGAGCAGAGCCCACCAAACGTGACTGAGCGCTTTTGTGCGCATGTGTATGTTCTTTCTGCTTTTTATGTGTGTTTGTTGTTCTTTTTGCAGTTCGAGTCATCATCATCACACACACTTTGTCCGAAGTAGCTGCCCTGCAGTCAGACTGGGGCCAAATGTCTCTATGTCAACACTAAATTTCTAGTAGTAGGTACGTTGTCTACAATTTATTTTCTATTCGTCAGTATAAAAGAAAGAGAGACAACAAATGTGGTCTATTTCTGGTCAATTGTTTTAGTGTTACTAGTAGATTTTCAATGACAAGCACATGCTAAATGTCTATAGCACAAAGTATTGTATGGGGATTAATTAGAGAGTAGTACTGGTGACAAAGTCAAAAGCGACTCAGTACATTTTCACCATCGACATTTCCTTCAGGGTGACGAAACAGCCAAACACACAACATCACGCATGCTTTGTACGAAGTGTACGTGTGTCACCAAAACGTCGACTGCGCAAATGAAATTTTGAGTGGCTACGATGTAGAGTTACAACCGAATGAAAGAAACTTAAAAAGCTTTGAACATCCGAAAAATTCATTTAGATTAATTTCACCAGAAGTTATTCACATAAGATACAACATATGCACGTAGTAGTTACGGCAAATTTAAAAGATACATTCATAGGAAATGCTGTTTTGCAGGCAATAAGTGCTCCATAAATATAATTTTTCCCCAAAAATTATTCATATTAATATCGTAACCAGTGTTGCCGTTTGAAAAAAAGTTTTCCGACCAAAATTTTCCCAAAATCCGACCAAAATCGCCTGCTTCCGACCAAATTTGAAAATTTAATAAATATTTGTGTTTTTTGATGTATATTTTATTTAATATTTAAGTAAAATAAAAATTTCAGATATAACATATTTGCATTAAAGAATTCAGGCATGTAAATTAATATTTATGTAATGTAATTAATAATTAAATACATTAAAATTGTAAATTATAAGAAAAAATTTTTATTCAGTCTTTTTAACATATGTTGAAAACAACTTATGTTATAATTCAGGCATGTATTAAATATATCACATTAAAAATAAAAAGTTAAAGTTCTTGATTTTACATTCATAAGGGCGAAAAAACATAACACAAATCGCTGTCACTAAATTAAGCTAAAGGTCGTTTATAATTTAATGGCCAACAGCGGAATTCGGTTAACGTATCGCAGAGTTCACTGTCACTGATCTAATATAAACGTCGTAAATAACTACTTACCCGCATCGAAGTGCATAATTTATTGGTAAATGCGCTGATTTAAGGTAGAATTAGTAAAATCGTATCGTTCTACTTTACAGCTTGCCGTATCGTTCAGCTTTGTGTACAAGTTATAGGAAATGTAACAGTTTGCACAGCACATTTTTTTTGTCTGGCTTTTAATGCGGCTTTTTTGACATTCGCTACAGAAAAATCTGTTTTCTGTAGATTTCTACGTCAGCAGTGCTACCACCACATATTTTATAACTAGTAACATGCATTGCATATGGTACGGCTTTTGTCAGCTGACACGCAACTTCACGATACGATTTTACTAATTCTACCTTTACACGGGATTAATTGTGCTGGCATAACATGCAAGTTTGTTGGTGAGAGAGGCAAAGAGAGGGGTTTTGTGTTTGGCATAATTTTTCAACCAGCTATAACCCCGCATTAGCAGCACAAAACCAATACACACACAACTTAAAAAACTCCAAATGGTAAATGCATTTCATTCATGAATACCATAGACTAACAATATTCTGTGGTGAATACGAAAAACACTAACACACACAAAGCTGTGTATACGTATACATTTTTATGACGGATGAATTAGTCTCGTGTGTTCTTAAAAAAACAAAAATTGTGCCGCATAAAAATTAGTCTCGTGTAAACTACCTCAATGGTAAACAGTGTGTAAAAAATATTTTTAAGATAATATATATGAGATTTTAAATAAATTATGCGAAGAGAAAAATAGTTTGTGATTAGAGACAAAAACCGACCAAAATTTAATTGGTCCGACCATCCGACCAAATTAAATATTTTAAATTTTTTCCGACCAAATTTGGTCGGATCCGACCAAAACGGCAACACTGATCGTAACCAACAAATTTATTTATCCTTTAATTTTTGATTATTCTCTAGTATTGTTAATCTATATCGTGCCATAAATGCAAGAAAAGCTTAAGCGACATGGTTTTCGAGCTTAAGTTTTTCACGGAAATCGATTATTTTCGATTGTAGATATTCGATTTTCGTTAAAAAGCTTTTTTGTTGGCAGTTATGGCTCGATATTTGTACACATGTAGATGTTTCTAGGCTACAACTTTGTTAAACTTGTTTACGCCCCAGTAGAGTATTTTTTTTTTCTTTTTTTAATTCTTTATATTTTTTGCATACAAATTATTTTTTATTACGAGTGCTTGCTCTTTTTTGTTGTACTCTCAAACAAAACAGAAATGTTACAAATGCAATTTTAATAATTTCACCCGAAAAGAAAAAGTCAGTAAACAAAAGCCACATTTAAAAATCTTCAAATAATGTTCAATAAATGTTATATTTTTTATTAATTAAAAAATTAGTTATAACTTAATAACGTAACTATATTAGTATATTTGTTTTAGTAAGTACAAAATTTCATTCATGCAGTTCAAAATGTTCTTCAAAATAAATATAAAAACAAAAATTTAATAAATAACTATTCAACAAAAGTATAAAAATATTAAAATAAATAATTGGGCCTTCAGCTTTACGTAGAAGCTTTTCTAAATAACATATGCAAAATCTCTAACTTTAGGAAAAATAAATAAATAATTTGTATATACCCGACTGGGTTGGTGTTAGAAAAATTTGTGTACAAATTTGAGTATAAGTCATGTTAGAGATTTAGTGGTTTTCGCGTTAAAATAAATAGTTAGTAAAATTTATTAATCAAATTTCATTAGGCAACAGTCGAGACTTTAGTTATTTTAGCAGATTTTATAATAGCCCCTTTTTATATAATTTAGTTAAATTCTTAGTTGTAATTATAAATCACTTCAGTTTTAGCATGCAAAAGAACTTACAATCTAAGGATATTAAATGGAAATAAAGAAATAATAATAATAATAATAGTAAAATATAAAAAGTTCAATTCAAAACTTTAAAAGTTGCATTGGACTTTTACCACTGATTTGAAGGTCGACGCTCAGCACCTGGTGCCGCAGATCCAGAAAATCTTGGAGATGAGTTGGATGAGCCACATGGCATTGTTGATGTTGCCGCGTCATTAGCCTGTAGGGTATGAACGGCAGTTAGGATTTTCTTGCGGGCTCCAAATGCAGTTATACCCAATTCCATAAGGTTCTCTTCAGTGAGAGTAGTGAACATTTCCAAGTCGATTTCGTTTAAAACGAAAATTTCTAGATCGAAAATAAATCGTACAGAGAAGAAAAATATTATTAGAAGACTTGCAAAAGGGTGAACTTACTTATATAATGCTCCAAGCCTAAGGCAGTTAACAATGAGTGTATGTCTTTATATTGGGATAATTGTAATCGACGATTGCTGGGTGTCGAGTCAACAATACCAGTTGTTGCACCCAAACCATAGGGCGAGGCTAGAGTGCCAGTTCCTCCCAGACCACGTTGCCAGGATGTCAAATCATCAACCGTCTCAAGTGGAGTTGGAGAAGTGCGACTCAGACCCATACTCATCCAATTGGGTGTGGGGATACGCAGTTCGCCAGCAATAGGAGGACGTTCCATTGCCTTAAAGCCCATGGCGCGCTTTATGTCAAAGTCAAAAGAACGATTGTGCTGAAATAGCATCAACAGATATTAACATAAATAAAATTTAAATGGATGGAGGGAAGGTATGACAAACCTTTAAGTCATAATGTAGGTTGCGATAGCTTTCAGCGCTCCCGGGTAATAAGGAGCCACCAATGGGTCCAGAAGTATTCAAGCCCAACAAAACACCATCGCTCGATCGTCTACCCAATCGGTTGCAACCAGCTTCATTGCTATAGTTAGAATCTGGCGAAAAAGGAGACGGTCTGTTGTTCGTTAGTAGAGTTAAGCCGTTAGCACCAGCATTGGCAGCGACAGATAATTGATTGCCAAACGGAGGATAAGCCTGTTCCAAGGATGTTGTACTGCTGCTAAAGCTTTGATATCCGCTTGTATTAGTGCTCAAACTGTTACGTGGTGATATATTATTAGTATGTGGCATAACTTGCAGTGGCTGTTGGAGTAAGGGAGGAGGGGCCTGAATTTGCTGTTGAATCTGCTGCTGCGGCGGCGGTGGTAGATGTTTTTGGTGCTGTTGGATTGCCTGCATATAGTTGCTGCTATGATTTAGTTGCGGTGGTTGATGTTGATGTTGCGGCTGCTGCTGTTGCTGTTGTTGCATGGCATAATTAGTGTTGTGGATCTGCATATATTTCTGTGTCGGTGAACAAACGCCTTTCGGAGTGCTGGGGTATATGACACCATATTGTTGTTGCCTGTGCAACTGATTTAGGTTTTGACCATTAGTATTGTTATTAGTATTATTTGAATTGTTATTTGTACAAGGGTTATTGTTGTTATTGTTGTTGTAATTTAGCAACAAAGTATTGTTGTTGCCATAGGGTGAAGTTTGCATATGTCCTGCTGGCATTAAATTTGGAGTTTTAGGACTCTCAGTATAACCAGCTAACAAAGCTGTCAATGAGGTGCGATAGACCAAATTGAGATCTTTGTCCTTAGGCATGAAATATGTCTCCGGTATTTCTGGTTCAATTATCGGTGTTGTCAAACGTAAAATCTCATGGCGGGCTTCATAAATTTTATCTAATGACAAAAAAATAATTTTTTTTTCATGTGCTTTCATTAGGTAGGATTTAATATTTACCAATAAACTTTTCCACACCCTTTATGACAATGGCCAAAGTGCTTTGTCTTTGCTTTTGACGTAATGTTATGTAAACGCCATATTTAGTGCTAAGGCTCATTATTTCAGAGGCATCGTTTTGATTGTCGGGAAAGTCAAAAATTAATGCAATCGGTAAATTACCCTGAAAATCAAGTACATATTTGACAGATTAGGATTAGTTCATATTTTCTAGATTTCGGTTGAAAAAATGCACTTACGAGTAACTGCTGTCGTGCTTTGTAGACACTCTCTATAGTGCCAGTAATGGTCACTTGAGATTTTTTCAATGGTTTAACATTCATGTCCGATAAATCGGGGAAAATTATCTGGGGAGAAAAACAAAGTTGACTGGAAGTAATTTAAATAAAAGCAGAACTAATTTCCATACCTTAGTGCTTGTACGTTCCATAATACTCAGTAAATTCTTATTGTTATTTCCTTTAACAATTTCATGATGTTGTGGAGATATCTCTAGCTGCATATTTACCAAAATTTGATTCTGCAAAGAAATATTTATGTTTCATTTAAATAAATTGAAGCTGTTGTTAACGATACAAACTGCTACATTTTCACAAGAAAAATTTATTAAAGTTTGAGTTGCTTCTTGCACTTGCCCAGATTCCTTTTCAGAGCCCTTTACCAAAACTAGCGCAGAGTGCAACTTCGGGCGAGAAGAGAAAATGACCTAGAAATTTGCCAAAAGAATAATTAAAGTGTCTCAAACTAGAACTTTTAGGCAGACTATCGCCTTACCTGTACATTGTACTTCTGCTCTACTAACGTTACATATGGAGTATCTTTATCGGGCTGCGGACGTCCTGGTGCCATAACAGGCAGTTCAAACGATATTAATAATGGTGTAGATAAACGAACTAGGGCTCTGGCCATCTCTACGCCTTCTAACGAACCACACAATGAAACCTGATTAGACTTTTCTGTTGGATTCGAACGATTTGAGTCAGGAAAATGTATATGGGTTGAAGTATCATCCATAATACGTTTTATATTATTCCCACCACGTCCAATGATGTAGGAGTGGTCAGTATAAGATACATCCATTTTCATTATGACACGAGTCCCCTAAAATCTCTTATTTTAATCAAAAAGTTTAATAAAATTTCAGCCCGACTTACTCTGGAATCCAAATTTGCTAAAATACGTTCCTTAGCTTTGGTTACTTCTTCAACTTTACCAACTATTCGAACATGAGGGTCTATCAAATTAAAGTCGAATATGAATTCAAAATGGTTACATACATACATACAACATTGTGATAAATTCGGATATATGTACATAAGTACCTTTTTTACTCTTTGCACCAATTTTGAGTCTACATGGCCAACTAATATACGTCTCTGTAGTTTTCATAACCTTTAATGAGATCGATTTTTTTTCATTTTATTTCTAAATTATTTGTATAGATTTCACTTACACTTTCAAAGAAATACTCTGCTCCATTCATACCGTCAATAGAGCTCTCGGCTACATTTGTGCACAATTGCAATAAATACAATAAATAAATATTTTATAATTAAAGATTTTTTTTCTCAAATTTTATTGCAGTAATCTTACCTTTTATCATTTGCTCCAATTTTTGCCGGTCTACTTTAAAACGTTCAGTATGCAACTCATCGGGATTTGCAACACCCAATTTCATTGCTATTGCTCTAATGTCACTCCAGTCGCTATCTGCAGATGAAATTTCGCTTTGTGTCTCACTAGGTGCTCCGCTCGATGAAGCTAAGGTCGCTGCAGCTGAAGCTGCGGCTACTAGGGCAGCTGACGGATACATGAGCTTATTGATGCAAGAAATCATTGTGTGTGAGTGTTTGATTGATTTCCGTATGTACGAGTATAATTTAATGCTGGATCAATGTTTAATTAAAATATTTAGTCTTCAAAGTTAAATGTTGGTGCAATATTAATTATTTCACAGTTGGTAGTGGCAAAACTAAAAATATTTTGTAAAAAATATGTACGTATAAGTACAATTTACATATATGTATATAAATATGTACATATAGTGTGTAATTTACAGCATTGAATTCAATACCGGAAGTTTGAAAAATAAACAATATGGAGTCCAACTCTTATTTCTTTTCTAGTTCTGTAAAAATCAAACCACAAATAATTTTTTTATTTCTTACCTTGGGTTTTTTTTTAATTTTAGCAAAAATTATATTCACTTTATGCTAATTAAATTTTCAACGTTTAAATGATTCAGTTAAATTTTATAAATTTCTATAGCACAAAAGTTATGGCAAATTTGAATTAACTACGATCTGAAATCTCTATAAAACGGAATTTATTAAAAATACATATGTCTTAATAAAGAGAGAAATTTTAGTTTACATTACTTAATTTGCAACAGTTTATTGCAAGATTCACAAACAAAATATTTAAATGCACTGATCTTTTATTTAAAAAACTTTTCTCAACACATTTATGTAGAATGTTTGTAGTATGATTAGTTTTCTTTAAGCCAAACTCAAACTCTTTCGAGTTAAAAAAAAAAAACAAAATTCACTTGTCTTAAAAGTAAGGAAAGTAAAACTAAACAATTCAAGTTCCAACTGAGGTCACACAATTTAAACTAATTTAACATTTTGCTGAGACAAAATATTTTAGTAATTATGTCTATTTGATAAGTGAAAAAAAAGACCTGAATACAATTTCTCTCAGAGAATAAGAACCAAAAATTAACGGCTTTCAGGTTCGATGACCGCTGAAAACCTTGTTTGTTTTGCTGATGTATTTTCGTTTAATATAAAAATTGCACTCTTCCTCGAAAATAAGTGAAAGCATTCGGTTATTAAAACAGTTTAAGAACACATGCTTTACTGTTGAAAGCTCCATGCTGTTTGTAATTTTTGTATGTTAAATAACATTTGGCGAATAATAAGGGTATTGAGCGAAATCTTTAACACACATGTTCATATGCAAATTAATTATTATTAATTACAACAGTTACGATACGTTTTGTCTCATATCTTTAACGATTTTGAATTACTTTACTACATGCATACGTACATATGTATGTATGTAAGTACTTTCATATGTAAGTACATATAACCATACATTATTTTAATAGAAGTTTTCTTTTTTAGGGAATACATGGTATTAATTCTATCACAGGTATGTAAGTAAACAGAAACAATATACATATACATATATTTACACACTTATACATATACAAATAAGTATATGTGTACCTATGTACATATGTACATATCGCACACTAAATCATAAAGAGTCACAACTCAAAATTATAAAAGTGCTTTTGCTCAAAAATTTCTTTTGCAATACAGTCTCATTGAAGAATATAAAATACCGTTATGCTTGTTTTTATGTCACATACTTGCGTCATTTGTACAGTATCAACAGTTGTTTGCAACTACTCAGCTTCTGAAACTTTTTGAGTTGTGACCCTTTATGATTTAGTGTGCGCTATGTACATATATATTATGTGTTAATACATTAATTTCCATATTCAGAATTGAGATTTTTTATATTTAAATTTTTTATATTTGTAATTACATATGTACATATACATACATACATACATACATACATACATACATACATACATACATGTATGCAAATATAAGATTTCGTTTCCCCTTCTTAGGTTGATCGGACTTATCACTCACCCATTCACAAGCGTTATAATAAATTTTTAAATATTGTATGTACACACTTACCGGAATAACAAATATTTAAAACTCGAAACGAAAAATGAAAAATGCACAACTATCGTTAGAAAATGGTTAACCAAAACGAAAAAAAACACGCGAATAAAAAAATATGTGTGTATGTAATTGAATGGTTTTAAATTTTTACAATTTACATAAAAAATTAATTACAAAATTAATGTAATGTCAATTGTGGTCATTTAAATAAAAATTGAAGGAAACCGAAAAGAGGAAGCAAGAGAATTTTTAAAGAAAAAATTCCTTCTACCAAATAATAACACAAACGTAATAAATCAAAGAGTCAACGCGTTTAAAATATGGGAGCAAGTTTAATAAATTCGAGAACTGTCTAGTTAAATTTCTTTACAAACGCAGCATTTGTTTAATTGAAATAAATTATTTTATTTTGCATTTTTTATAATATCGATTTGTATTGAAGTATGTTTTTGAAAATGCTTAGCTTTAATTCAGTTCAGCGGAGTTATTTTTGGCGTGAATGAGCGACTGCTTGTTTTGATCGACCGAAGAAAGATGCAGACAGACAATCACTGATATTAAAAAAAATAAAGTTTAATGGCTGCAGAAACGTGTAATATTTTTTCCATTGAGGGATATACATACACATATATATATATATATATATATACATATGTTCATACATATGTACATATACATACATACATATGTATGTATGGATATGTATGTATTTCTCAAAGAAGAACAAAAAATATCAAAAATAAGGAATAACGGTATATATTTTAAAAAGTATTCAATAATTAAAACAAGAGAAGTAAAAACACGCTGAACTTTATCACTTTATCAGAAAAAATAAGGCCGACTTCCTAAACACAAGTTGCAATGCATATTTAAAATCCATACACTTCAAAATTCCGCATCATTTTTATTTTGAATGCAAACATATGTATGTTGCATAGCGACGTTCCTAAATGCCGATAAAATGCTCATACTCATTTTTTTTAATTATGCATTGCAACTTGCGTTTAGGAAGCCGGCCTAAATCATTTTTACTGAATACATGCATACATACATACATACATACATACACAGTTGCGTAGCTAAACATTTTTTCTAGGGGACATTATTACTGCTGATTTTCGTAAGTAATATTAAAATAAATAATTACATGCATGCATTTTAAATAATTCTGACAATGAATGGCCTTTCTACGCTTATGTACACTAGAGTGTCATTATGGTACATTAGAGTGGCACGGCACGCACACTCACGCAGAAAAATATTTTACTCATGCACATTCACGCACGAAGGATCTTCAATCAAAACTTTACTTGTAGGAAGATTGGGGTTGTGTCTCCAAGTCCCATTTTTGTCGACTATTTTGTTGACTTTTTGGCGACATTGTCAAGGGATCGCCTATATATTAATATCCCTACTTACTGGTAATGCTGAACAAATTAATGAATTAGTCCCTCTTTCAACCGAATTTCAAAAACGAGGAGATTATAAATTCGTCTGTATTTTTGTATGTGTGTTACTTCATAGCTCAGTGTGTTTTTGACGGATTTGAGAAATTCGTTTTATGGTCTGGAAGGAAGCTTCCAATTTAGTCCCGTTTCCAAAAAAAAGAGGGGAACACTTATCTACTTTTACTTATGGGATTGCTACGATAGTTATAATACCGTGAACGCTCGTAATGACACAATATCGATGGACCCATTTAATATTATATTTCACGTGGCTCTACTTAACCGATTTTTACGAAACTTGGCACACACGCTGAGTTATAAAAATGGTAGTGGGCGGGTACGTCCGCAATTTATTATTTCATGTCCTTTTACTTTTGTATTTATTATTATAAGATAATTTATTTAAAATTATTCAATATATATCGTCGGCTTAGAGTGTAAACCTGCTAAATCCACTTTTTAAAAAATATGACATTTTAATGCCGTTCGAAAGAGAAAAAGACGCCGCATCGGTTGTCTAATATATTTATCTAAATTTGAAACTCTACATGTCGAAAAAACTTAATGTATTAGGATAATTTTTTAATCTATGTATAGAAAATGTTAAAAGTATTTTGTCTGTCCTGCACAATTTGTTGGAAGTGAGTTAGCAGGTTTACACTCTAAACCGACGATATGTATGTACCTATGCAGGAATGTTATCTCGAGAGAGCGTGAGAATTCGTGCGTGATTGTTAAAAATAATTTTTTAAGTTACTCTCACGCTCACGCACTCACCCGTGATTAATTATAAACTTGATCACATGATTCACGCGTGACACAATAAAATCACGACATTTGCACATCTCTAATTAGAATGTATGAATAAAATAAGCCCAGGCGAATTATTCTAACACTTAGTCTAAAACGTAAATGGTGGAAATTTGAGCTAAGTCCGACTACTCTGAACCGTGCCCCACTGGATCATTTACCAACAATTTATTTGAAAATCCGACATTTTTTGCACTGATTCTGTTGAAAATCAGCGAGGGAGCTCTCTTGGATATGCTAAGTTTTATTCGAAATTTTTGGTAGAAAAAGTATAACTTGGAATATATACATACATGTAAGGGTATTCTAGGCGATTTTCAGAAGAGTCGGATTAAAATGGACGAATTCTGTAATTAAATGCTGGAAAATCGGTGAATTCTGGAATATTTGAACTTTGATCCCAGTGGGGCACGGGGGTAAGAGTAGTTAGATTTAGCTCAAATTTTAACCATTTACGTTTTAGAGTAAGTGTTACAACGATTCGTCTGAGCTTTTATGAATATCAAAAGTTATATTTTCAATGCCATTCTAATGTGCATACATGCATGCATATCTACATTTATATATACACACATACATATATACATTAGGGAAATAAATTTTTAACAATTTTTTAAACGTTTTTTAATCGATTAAGAAAATTAACTTCAATTATTATGTGTCCTGTCAATTGCATAAAACTAAACTAAAGTAAACTAAACTAAACATTCAGGCTTATACACCTCCTCAGTTATATATGTATATACATATGTATGTATGTACATATGTTGGTCCAATGCTTCCATATCTTGTATCTAACATAGGTATGTACATATACATATGCATTTAAGCATAATGCATACATACATTGGGCTAAGAAAATACAATAATTTAAATAAGAGAAAAACTAACAGCAGAAGCTTTAGTCCTGCCCCCAAGTTTGGGTTAGGTTAGGAAGAACGAACAGTCGTCCACAATGCAGTGTGCAGCAAATATTTAACGGGAATGCCATCCAAAAGAACTTGCATCTATGTATGTATGTATTTATGTATATATGTATATACAACATGCATGTAATAGAGGAAAATTACAAGATAATTGGGATGCCTCTAATGCAAAAATTCCTAGTATACATACATACATACGTACATATACATATGTACATATATATAGTGTACTTATATGTCTATGAACTAAAAACCAATTAATTTGGGTATTCACGCCAGTGTAATAAGTGTCTTAAGCGTCATTTTAACATAGTTTAAAAAAAATTGTTGTTGTGGCTTAAACAAAAAGTTCATATAGTATCTATAGCTTTTGCTATACGATTAAAAGGAACCCACCCTACTATACATAGCAAATTTTTCATTTAGAAAAATTAAATGTAATGAATTTTTCATGGGGTAGACAAGGTAAATTTTTCATAGAGAATTATGAATGTATATTTAAATTTAGTTACATGTTTTGCGTTTAAAAAAGGTAAAAAATGTTTTATTTTGTAATTTTATTAATCCACTTTATTTAAATTATTTGTGACTAATTAATAAAAAAAGCTTCTATTTTGTCTGATGCTGGAAGTGTTGCTTGTCAAAATTATAAGAAAAGACTGTATAGGAAAATGTTTGATTAATTTTGTAGAAAACTAATATTTTATCTAGTTGCAGTACTGATTAATTGGATATTTGGTATCCAACAAAGATGCTACATATATGTACATACATGATACATTTTTCATACAGAAATATTTAATGGGATATATATATATACATATACATATATACATACATGGTACGTTGCTAGTGATCACAAAATTAGAGCTTTTCCCTGAACAAAAAACCCATTTTTATGAAATAATTTTATTATCGTGTTATTGTTTCCTATTGGAAGGTGCTTTAATTATATTTGATATATAAAAACTCATTAACATACATATAAGTATGTATATGCAGATATTATGTTGAGATTTTTTCTGAAGTCAACCTTGTCGTACGTTCGTTAATGCCGGCCATATACTACACAAGTTCACTGCGCAAGTCTGGCACTGTACAGTGCGTTTGTGTAGTGTATGGGGGTGGTTGTGCTATTTACGCAGTGAACTGAGTAAATATCAATATAATTTTGATATTTGCTCAAGTTTAAAAACTGTACAGTGTACTTGTGTAGTGTATGTTGCAAACGCTCAGTTGTTTCGTAATTTTTTAAGAGTTCACAACAAGAAATTAGCGCAGAACAAATCTTCTGGAAAGAGTTCCTAGAATTATACAAATAATCAGCAGCATTATGGCGAATTAAAATAGAAAATGCACAGTTTACTTGTATAGTGTGTGTTAGAGTTGTGCCAAATCGTTCATTCAAGTGACCGCTCATTTTCGTTCATTTTCTAAAAAAGAACGAGTTCGTTCATTCCGTTCATCCGCTCTTTTCAAGAAATAGAACGAAGTGAAAACACACAAGCAGTTGATTCTGTACATAAAAAGGGAAACATGCACAATGCATTTTGTTTTGAATTGAAAGTAAAGAAATGAAAAAAGATTCATATCGCCAAAAGAGCCACATACTTACACACAATAATGACAATGAAAATAAACTAAAATATCTAAACCAATTTTGCTAAAAAACTATTAATACCCGTGTTCTAAAAACTTAATAAATATGAATGGTAATTTAATTAATTTCATAATGGCCACAGTGTTACTAAAAGTATATAAAAAGTCAAATGAAAACAAGAATATGACAACAAATCTCACATGAACAAAGAAAAAGCCAAACAAAACAAAAAAAGAGCCAAGTGTGCTCGGTCGTTCATTTCGTTCAATTGTACCACAGTTTTGAGATTGTACTTTTTATCAGTACTGCTGAGCCAAAACAGCTCAGTAAAGTGACCGGCTCACTTCGTTCATTTCACTGATTCGTTCAATTGTACTCGTTCGTTCATGAACGACACAGCTCTAGTGTGTGTCACAAGCTTAGTTTACGCAGTGCCACGACTTGAGCACTGAACTTGTGTACTGTATGGCCGGCATAAGACATTTCTGTAATTTCTCTGAACAATTTTTTTAATAAAAATTTTAAAATCATTAAAATTTTGACTTTTAAGTTACACATGTAATATGTAAGAATCTGTGAACATTTTTGTTTTAAATATGTGTATGTATGTATGTATGTATGTAGTTATATAATATGTGAATAGAAAAATATGTAATAAATATTAAAAAACTTAAGTATGCGCAAATAATTTCGACAAAAGCAGCAACATAAGCGGTACTCTGCTATACAAATAAAAATAAATCGTACGTACATGTCGTTACGAATTCGTACCGACATATCGTTGCGTAGTCAAGTCAACCATTTCATACAAAAACCGTAACGATTTCGGTAATATTTCGCTTCTGAATCGGAACCGAATTCGTTACGAGTTCTTTACGAATTCGAAGCGTTTGGTTTGGTGGGTAGGTACCCTCATACACATGCTTACATATACATACGTATGTACATATGTATGTAGTTTAGATTATTTTTGTAATAAATAATTTCAATGAATATTCATATGTGATAAATGGATGAACAAATGGGCCACAAAACAAAAGGATAAACATAAAGCAAATGGTAAAGTTTCAATAAAAAGCTAACAAAATGAAATTAAAGTTATTGTACAAATATTATTTGTGCACATACATATGTATGTATGTATGTTTGTATGTATATGTAAAAATTTTCTATGTGTGCATGTGCATACATACATCCATATATCTATTATATTAACTTGCTACGAGTATGTTTCCATCCATAGACAAGTACGATAACACTACGCGACACTAAAAAAATACATTTACTTTTCATTATAGCCCTACAGTTGACCATAACAAACAACATTAGAATTTTACATCACGTCACTATTAGAAGTAAAATGCACCTTTTTATTTGTTGGTTATATATGCACTTTTTTCTATTTCTTTATAAAAGGTGGCCGATGTCGGCCCTTAAAATTTAACCACTTTACATAAGGCTGTTAATTTGTAAGTGCAAAAGAAATCAAAATGTTCACGTCTACAACAAAACGTAGGTAAATTCGTGTTCAACGCACTGTCATTAATCACTAATGTGAAAAAGAAATTATGTATAATATAAATCACATTATCGCAACTCAATAACCACCCTTTACATTGGAAATGTATATTTCCAATTTTGACAACGAAAATATCAAATGTTTTTACGTATTCATAATTTGCACAAATCTTTCTGTCATTTGATTCAATTTAAGTTTTAGCTTGTATCAGATAACAGAGTTTAATCGCGAATGAAGTTAGAAATATGGTTTTTGAGTTTTTTCTAGTTTTAATCCTATAAATTTTATATTCGTCATTAACTTTATCAATTGATATACTACACAAAATCAAGACATACTAAGAAACACATTATGGGCAAAAAATTTGAGTATCTATCAGATCATTCCTAAGATATAGGAAAAACAACAACAAAAGTTTTTAGTTAATTTTTTTTAATGATATACAATAAAAAATAACATAATTAATATAAAACTGTATCATTACGCTTTTTATTTCAAAATAAGGTAAACCATCAGTTTAACTACATACATTATTTTTCAGCTAAAGAAAGTGAAATTTAAAAAAAAAAATTTTGTATATATAAAGTGTGCTTATTTTTATAGTATTTTTCAATTATCCTTTTGAACTTTTTTTAATATATCAATTGTATTGTCAAAAAATTAATTTAAATTGTAAAGTTGTTTTTAATATATGTACATATGTATGTATGTATGTATCTCGGCAGCTCCCTAATATTTTTAATTTTTTGGTTTTTCCTTTTTGTTTATTAGCATCATAGCTGTTAAGTAATGATTACTAATTTGATTACTTTTTTTTAAAGGTGAAGTAATGATTAAATTACGATTATATTCAGTTTCGTACTTAGTAATCGTGATTACGATTACTAATAATGGAAAAGTAATCTGAATTACTTAAAATTACTAAATATAGTCGAAAAGAATCAAAAGTAATCAAAAAGTAATCCGACTACTTTCAAAGATTACTTTTGATCCTTAATAAATAATAAAAAAGAATCAAAAGTAATCCTTGGAAGTAATCGGATTGTTTTTAGACTACTTTTGATTCTTTTTGATTATTTTTAGTAATTTTAAGTAATTCAGATTACTTTTCGATTATTAGTAATCGTAATCAATTATTTATCAGCAATTCTTTTAAAGACAATTATATAATCATTACGATTCTTTTTAAAATGTAATCTACTTGATTACTAATCGTAATCGAAATTTAACAGCTCTGATTAGCATGTTTAGTTTCCTTATGGTATGTCAATTGCCAAAGCTTGTGCGCGAATGTAAAGTTTAATTCGATACATCAAAAATAAAAACAGGAAAAGGACATATTTAAATTCCTTGGGATGAAACTCACTTGTTCACAAACAAACTATAAAAAATTCACCAAAAAGAAAGAAAATGTCTAGATTACGAATCTGCAAAGATATTTTATGATTCTGTAATATTTTTTTTTTTAATTTTGGGGAACAACTTTTTTAATATAACTCTAACTTTTCTTCTTTTCTTATTATTCTTCTTTTCCTTTTTCCGACAGTTTGCTGCGTAGTGTAATTTATGAATTATAGTTTATATGGCGTCAAAGAAGAAACATATGTAAATATACATATATATATATAATATTTATTTATATTTGCATTAGACTCTAATGATTAGAGCCTTAAGGATACATACATGTGAATCTGTGTATAAATATGTGCATTTACATATATACAGCCATATGCATGTATGTATGTATGTTATTATATGCGTATATTTGAAGTTTTGATATAACACTAGGATATCACTGAAATAAAATATAAAGTAAAAAACTAAGTATAATGACTATAAAATCGAGCCAATAATGTCATCAAGATTATAAATAACTTGACTTATAAATACTCGTAGTCGTGCTTGAAAAGAATGTTAATAAAATTACTCATATTTATAAACTTTATAATATAAAGTCAGCATACATATGTATATGTATGTATGTATACACATGTGTTTGTAATCCTAATTTTAAAGAATCATACAATATTCTCTGATCTCTCGTATTTTATCTTGTTTTAGTTTTAAGGATGACAATGATAAATGAAGGAAGTTTAGATTTGCATAAAACTAAATTACGAGTACAGCTTCAACATCATAAAAATAAAAGGTTTATTGCTCTCATGTGTTCCCAATTTAATACATATTTGCAACCAATAATATATATACATACATACATATGTACGTAGATGGCTTGGAATCGGCGCGAAGATTGAACGCAAAATTTATTGCATTTATAACTTAATTTCAAAATAAAAGGTTTATTTTTTAATACCGGCACGTAAACAAATCAAATCTTTTTATTGCCTTTCCATTTATTTATGTAAGTGTAGTAAAAAAGGGAAATGAAATGCGAACAAATTTTAGCTTCGTGCAAACTTAATTTACCACAATTGCATGACAGCAACGATGACAAATCTAAAAGAATTTTCTAATAAAATAATGTAATTCAATAAACTTGTATATTAACTTTACCTGACATTCCAGCGGCTTTTATATGTATGTATGTATGTATGTATTGTGATGAGATAGACCCTCTTCTTATTATTATCGCAATTGGGTTTACTCCTACCGTCGTAGTTATTCCACCACCCTCCCTCCCCCTTATACTATCCATATTTCGTCTTTACTTACCCGTTAAGGTTTTTATGTTCGGCATACATTTTATATACTACATATATACATATGTACACATATTTATATATTTTTTTATTAACCCCAACGTTTTGTCTTGCAAAATTTCCTTCAAGTACTTATGCCCTCTAGTTGGAACTCATACCTGATGCGAGTGGGAGAAATTATATGCGGCTGTGTATTGGATTTTTGCACAAGAAATCAACTGACAATTTACAATAAAGTATGTTTGTTCAATCAATATGCACACTAGTTACGCACTGATGTATTTAGACAGATTTGAATTCTGAAGTAGGACTATTGTTTTCATCAGTGCACAGTAGACTCGATAGCAAAATAAATGCAAATATGCATGCATATAACTTCTGAGCATTAGTTAGGAATTTGGATAACCAATAAATATATTAGGTTACATTAACAGGTAAGCATAATCGATAGTTAGTCTTCAAATTGTTCTTGCTGAAACTCACAAAAAAAAAATTTGCAATCAGAACCACTGTCCCATATTGAAGTGTGTACACATTGTAGAGTTTGGGATTTCCTGAAGTCTTTATTTTCCCTAGAAACGGGAAAAAGTAATTACGAGTATTTTAAAGTAAAACAAATTTATACTCGCATATTCATAAAAAATAGTTTAGGTTTATTAAGCGCTTATTTGACGTATTTCTATGGAAAATTTGTCAAATAAACCTGTAATAAACCTAAAATATTTTTTATGAATACGGCGGATAAGCTCCAGCAATGAGTGAATTTTCATAGTTTTGTTGAGACTTGCACCAAACAAATATGTACTTTAAAGCAAATAAAAGTAGGAAAGTATACTTAGCTTTAAAAGAGATTTTAGGACTTAAACCATTCAGTTTCTTTATTTTCGCAAATTAAATTTAACATGCGGTACTTATGGTTAAGAAAGCAAAATTAATTTGACATGCGATAATTTTTAAGTAAATATTGATAACACTAGCAGAAATGAACAACAAAAAAAAATAAAACTTTCATCACAAGGAACAAATAACATTAAGTAAACATTAAATGTGGTCAGGTTTAAATTTCGGCATTGTTTACAAAACGCATTATATTTTAGTTGAAAAAATGAAATCTAGCTTCAGCTGATACCATAAATGAAGGATCAAACAATTGAACACTGATGATGAAGGTATAGCGTCCTTTGACGAAAGCATGTAGATTCATTCTAATAATGTTTATCGGAACGTTAGCCTAATACGAGTATACTACGGTAAAAAAAATAAATAAAATCTATAGTACTGAACAAATTATTATTATGATTTCTTACAATACATGATCTTTGAGCCAGTCAACCGAGGTTAATCCTTACAAAGTGTTGCTTTAACAAAAATTTCAGACTATTGTCTTTAATTGAAAATATATTAGTCTCTGTTCATTGTTCCATGCAAAAGAAGAAAATTATAAATAGTATGCACGGCAATTCTTTTAATAGTGCTGTATAACCGTTTCCTGGAAATTTCACAAATAATTTCCCGGAAAATTTAGTTAGTCTGTTTCGTTTCCCAAAGTCTAGTATGTGCACATACAATAATACAACATAGAAATACATAAAAAAATGTGCATGCATGTAAAGGGTGTTTTTTTAGAGGTATAGAACTTCGAATTGAAATAAAACACAAGAAAATCGTTTTAATGCCCATCAATTTGGCTTTATTGGAAGGATAATTTTATGCCATTAATGTTTAAATATGATTTCGGGCATGTGGCCGCCGCGGCTGGCTCGAATAAAGCCAATTCTACAGGTCCAATTTTCAACCACTTTTTCGAGCATATGGGGCCGTATGTTGGCAATAACGCCACGAATGTTGGCTTCCAAGTCCCCTAACGTTTCTGGTTTGTTGGCGTAGACGAGCGACTTCACATATCCCCAAAGAAAATAATCCAATGGTGTCAAATCACACGATCTTGGTGGCCAATTGACAGGTCCATTCCGCGAAATTATGCGCTCATCGAATGTTTCCTTCAATAAATCGATTGTGACGTGCGCTGTGTGGCATGTAGCGCCGTCTTGTTGGAACCACAACTCATCCACATTCAAAATCTTCAAAATCTTCCATAAAGTTGATGGACAAAGCTCCAATTGCTGTGCACGGTGGCGAATCGATTCATTCGGGTCCTCTTCAACACTTTGCTCTACAGCGGCAATTGTTTCTTCGGTGCGCACTGTTCGACGTCTCTGCGGATGCGTATTATCACATAGAGTAAACGTAGTGCGAAAACGATCCATGGTTAACCGAATTAATTGCTCTGATGGACGATTATGTCGACCATAAAATGGATGGAGCTTGCGGTAAACTTCGCGAACTGAACCATTATTTTCGAAATAAATGTGCACGATTTGCAAGCGTTGTTCTTTTGTCAACCTGTTCATGATGAAATGGCAAACCAAACTAAATATTAATCACTTGACAGCTGACAAAATGGCCGCCAGTTAAAAAAGTGATGCCAACTTAAAGTTCTATACCTCAATAAAAAACACCCATTATGTATATGTGTATGTCTTAATGTCGTTAGGCAAGAAAATCATAAAATACTTAGAGGTAACACCCTTTTCATTTCTTTATTGTATTTGTGTTTGTATGTGTGTAGGTATGTAAATACAATTTAAATGACATCACGCGTTTAAGGTATACATATAGACATATTCCATCCTTTCATATTTTCCTTGAGCCCGACAAAAACATGACACAAACGACAAAAAATTTGAGCAACAAAAAAAAAAGTTGGCAAATCAAATCAATTTGTGTTATCAACACAAGGATAAACATCAATATGTTATTTTATTTTATTTTACCTTCTTTTTTTTATTCACTTTGTTTAATATTAAACCAAGCAAATATAATGCGTTCGAATGTACAACTCGAATGGCAAGTTTATGTCACGTAAAGTGGCAATAAGTGTTAAACGGAAGCCGGTAGAATGAGATTCAAACAATTTGATGTTATACAACTTGATATTAAATAAAATGTTCAACGTAAACATGTTTAGTTGAAAATATTTTTAAATAACGAAATGTCAGAGCAAATAATTTTTTTTTTCGAATATTAGGAACGTGAATTGCATGAACACATGAAAGTGATTGATTTATAGTCCAATCCAAGCAGTTAATGAGAACAAAAAAAAATTATTCAGAAAATATTTCCAGATTTTATTTGAAAGGGAGGATAAAACCATAGCCCATCAATTTAAAATGAGATTAATAAACTTATTTTTTTGAAGTATTTTTCTATGTTAATATTTAGAATTGATCAGTATTTTGAGTTTCTAGAGTAACCTGAAATCTTAGCCAAGCGTGATTCCTTCTGAATTTTCTCAAATAATCCGCAAATATGATAAATTTACATAGCGTGGAAAGAAGCCGGGCCAAAAAGCAATTAAACTTTTTTTTTAAAGAATTTAATTAATTATAAATTTTAATTGACTCAGTTGCATTTTCAATGTATTTTTGGTTTTACTTTCAAATAAAGTTGTTTATTCCAGGAATATTTTTTTCTGTTGAAAGAAATATAGTTGCCATATTAATTTTAAAGGCAACGTTATAATATTAACACGCACCAAATAGAAATAAATAGAAATAAATTTCTTTAACAACCACGTTGCTACCTCCTATGTGAAGGCATAGGTCGTGTACAGTCAGTTACAAAACTTTTTAAACTACTTTTAATAACATCTTGGGCATATGGTCTTAGTTACTGCGCCCATATTTGTGCAACACCATACTATGCAAATTTACCTTGTATAGTATGTTAAATAAATAAATAAAATAAATAAGAAATAAATACATACATAGATTATATATCGTTCGAATAATCCCTCTTATACGCCGGAGAGTTTTAAATGAAATAAAACAAGTAATTCAAGTTTATTGTTTATCTATTTAATAGCTGGCTAAAAGTTTAAACTTTTGTTATTAAAGATGTGCTTGTAAAATCTTATTGGAATCGGTTGACTTTGCAGATTGTTCCTGAACCTTCCCGCTAAACTACAGATTTTAGTAAAATTTGCAGCATTCAATAAGTAAGTAAGTCTATAAAAATCAGAGAATGTCTAAAATCGATTTAACGAACCCTTTTGACGTTATTAAAAATAAATAAAAATTTTAAACATTATTTGTCAACAATATCTTTCGAGCTGACTAGATTTTGAACTTAATCGGCTTAGCAATTTAAAATTTGTTTAAAATAACAGTTTTGTGAAAATCTTATTTTCGAAATATCCCAAAAGGAGTCGATTCACTGACTATCTTACGACATCTACGTTAGGTAAACATCTTTCAAATGCGGAAAATTTGCTTCCGATCCGTTGAACCATTCTTAAGCGCAGAATTCACGATCAAAATGCATGACGCAAGCTGTCAGCATACCCGTATATTCATATGAATGATAAATTAATATCATCTTGCTACAAACTAAGTGCATACATACAAAAACTTTTTACATACATATATAATTTGAAAGTTCTTTATATAATCTACTGCTTTGAATAGCTTATCTTGTGATGTTTGTGTTGCATACATGCGTGTGCAAAAATGAACAAGCATCGTCGGTGTGACTTATACAGATAAAATTCACTAATATTTTTATAATGCAGGATCATGCATTTTGAGATGTTTTCTTTTTTTTTTAGTAGGACAATCGGTCAGGGGATAACCCTTACTCATGCAATGCATTGTTCTAGAACTAGGAAAATAGGTTATGGAGTAGTATCTGTGGACATTCGATTTAAACTTTCACACGTTGAAAGTGACAGGAAAGGCTAAAAAAGGAATTCTCTCTGTAATGCATAGTGCGATTTATTGGTCAATCGACCACAAAAGAATCTGCCATGAATGAAGCACGTATTGTACGTAAAAATTTTCGGGATTCAGGAACAAGTTCCCTAATTTCATTAGAACACATTCCGTTGTAGTAACGATAGAACAAGGAGGTGGATACCCTAATGTCACTGATGAGCTTCTTCGTATTATCCTGTAAGTGCTCGAGCAATCCCAATATAGACTTTGGAACGCCGGTCCATACATGGGAGTTGTATTCCATTTTCGGTCGGATGTAAGTGCTATAAATAGTAAGAAGATCAGATGGGGTGAAGTATTGCTAGCACCGTTTCAAAAATCATAGTCACTTGAATGCTTCTTTTGAGACTTGAAAAATGTGTTCAGTCCATCGAACATCACAATGAATCTTCATGCCAAGAACATCGAGAGTTTTCGATTTCTTAATATTTATTTAATTGGGGTAAAATCAGTAACTTCCTACAGCGGGAAGTTAAAGATACAAAAGCGTAGCCTGAAGTTATTAAAATGTATAAGTGAATCTCTAATTCATATGTCACCATATGGTCCCATAAGAATTGATTAATCAATATTTCTGAGGATAATAATGTTTTGCTAGGCGTACAAAAGGTGACAGAGTCAGTAGAGAATTGTGACAGAGTCAGTAGAACTTATTCCAGTTGTCAACATCAACGTACCGTCAATACAATACCAAAAAATCGCGGCTGGTCTACAAGTTCTCGAGAACAATTTTGTAGTATTGACAGTATATTTATGTTCCCTAAAGTCTAGAAATTATCATGAGCCTGTCACTAGCAGTCCGGTGTTTTCGACAACTTGTAGACAAGCCTCAATTGTTTGGTATTGTATTGATGTGATGTCAACCTTGACAACTGTAATAAGGCGATTGTTTTTTCAGACGTCCATAGTTAGTTTGATTTGCCATGAATTTGCCTGAAAAAACTTCATTTATATGCAGTGCAATTAGTTGCAAGAAATTATTATCTTCTATCCATATATACATATATCAGAAGTTTTATCTAACGTAGACGAAATAGTAGCCAAATAATTAAATAATTTTAAAACTATTAGATATGCAGCAATGTTGAATACCACAAGCATAATTATTAACCGACGTTCTAATGTACATACATACATACATACATATGTACATTTAACAACCTGTTGATAAAAACAATGATAAAAAAGCACGTGTGTATAATGAATAATCAAAACAAAACAAATTAAAAATTAAAATATATATAAAATTGAGAGAAAAAACTCACTCACTCTCTTGAATATGACAAGTAACCAGAGATGGTATCTTTAAGAAGAGCAAAAGCACATTAAGCTGTTGCAAAAAGTTTAAAAAGCGGAAAAAATACGAAAAAGAGGGTAAAAAAGCACCAACACTTTCTTTAATTTTAATACTTTAAGCCATTTAAAAAAAGGAGAGTTTGAGGTGTAAAGCCTCATTACATAATTTCAAATTTTTGCCTCAAAATATTTAATATTAATTATATTAATTTTGCAAAATGTTAGTAGTTATATGATCGGTGTTAGTCATTTGGTAAGTGAAGCTTAGGCCTAGATTAGGATAAAGATGTTACAAAATGCATTAAAAGCAGCACTTTTTTCTTAATTAACTTAAAAGTTTTTTTTTGCGATATTCACCCTTATTCCAGTTGTCAACATTGACAGCACGTCAATACGATACCAAAAAATTGGGACTTGGCTACCCGTTGTCTAAAACAACTTACTGCTATTGACAACCTCATCCTGTCAATTGTTCTAGGATGATTAAATATTTGTGTAAGCTTTAACAAATGCTTATTGCGTGCTACTATCAATCAAATATTATGCAGAGAATTAATTAAAGAGATATACTGCTATTAGCAGTTAAAAGTATTTTAGGTTTGTAAAATTAAAAATATTTTTTTTACAAAAAAGCACCAAAAGCACTGTGAGAAATTGTTAAAAAGCGCTGTAAATACCCGCTTTTTAAAAAAGGGTATTAACCAAAATTTCGCGTTTATGAAGAGGCAAAAAGCACCCAAAAAATACCCGAAACGCACCAAAATACCATCACTGCAAGTAACCGCTTAAAAATGTGCTCAGTGAGTAGCTAATTGTAACGGTAAAGATAGTGTTACCATAAACATAAACCAAAAAGTTCCCGATTTTATAGGAGAAAAGAAAATTAACTAAAACTTTAATAAAAAATCTCCTACGAATTTAACAATTTTTTTTGTTGATGGTGTAGCAATGTCTAGATAAATTTTGTTGCAGCTGAATGTAATGACTCACTATGCTAAACAACCCTGATTTGATGAATTGTTATTGAATTGTGAAAATTTTTATATACTCCACTATACCAGGGCTGTATTTTCCCAAAAATCGCCTAAAGCAACGCCTCATACAAATAAATATTTTAAATTAGTTTTCATTTTTAAAAGCGTCAAATAAAAATTTAATATTGAAATAAAAATCTTTCACTCTTCTTACATAATTGAAAGTTTAACTGTACAAACAACACTTGTGGCAACTCTGAATGTGGGAAAAAAGTATCACTACTCTCAATATCTCATATCACATATTCTCTAACTTGAGAAATTTCTTCCCCAAATTGTGCATAAAAACAAATTCACCACTTCATAATTTTTGCCAACAGTTGTTTCAGTTTTTGCTCGCATCTTTTTCTTACGTTAGTGATTCACAAAATCAGTTTTATTTAAAAGTTTAATGGAAAAGGTTGTATTTTTGCCGCCAATGGAGCCGGGTGTTAATCGTACAAAATTGCATTTAAGCGGTTTAGCTGCCTGTTAATAAAAAATAAATAAAATACAATAGTCTTAAAGTTTATTTATTCTCCTCCAAATTGTTGAGCCAAATTATTTTTAATATTACACCTCATTTTCTATAGTAATCAAAATGTCTTGCATAGAAACATGTATTTATTTATATCACTCTTTGATAATGTGATGGTTTCCTACGTGCCGGTAACAAAGTTTACATTTGCATGAAGAATTTGAACGAAGAATCATCCAGTATAAATGTCGCGAATAAAAGTGGAATCATTTGCATCGTTTGCGTATGTTTAAAATTGTTGCGCTTTAAATGGCATAACGAAAATATAATAAAAGGTGAAACTTGCAAGTCGTCTTATTACAAGATTTTGCTTAATAAAGGTAAATAAGTTACCGATAAATTACATTGGTGGTTTTTATAAATGCATACATACACTCAGGGAAAAGCTGCAACTTAAAAATAAGAACGCGTAACATTAATTCAATAATTTTCAATATAATAGAAAATGTATGGTGAGATACTCAAAAATAAATAAAATTAATAAATTAATACTGCAAATTAATATTTTTCCATATTGAAATAAGAAATTTCAACATGACTAGACTTTCGTTAATGTTTCTTATTAATTCAATATGTTTTTTTTATAGATTTTAAGCTATTTTTTCTCTGGGTGTACTTATGGATATAGAAAAGCTCATGTAAATTAAAGTATGCATGCATTTCCATATACTTATCTATGGCAATAAAGAAAAAGTCTTTGTTTAAGTGTTCACTCCAGGCACTATAACTAATATATTCGATTTGAAATAGACCAAAGCATTTATTAGCTAAATTCAGTGATTATTCTATATGAGATTATAAGTAGAAAAAAGGTAAGCAGCTAATCATTTCGCTATAACTTCCTGAAAAATCGCAAAAAATAATTGTGATTTTACTTACCCAGGGGTAATTTTGTCCATGAAGACTATAGAATTGTCATTAACTAAAAATTAGCTTATCTCGATTTAAGCACTTTTTCCTCTTTGCCACAGAAATATTCGTAGTACAGTGTACATACATATATACATATTTATGTTTTAATGTCTATGTATGTAGATATGTACTATGTACATATTGTATACCGACGAATGTAGATATAAAACATAGCGTATGGCTTTGATTAATAATCAAATAATAGAAATCTTTAAGGAGTTCGATTCATGATAAATACTGTGTTCCCAGAATTTTTAAGTGCCTTTGTGAAACTTCCCAGCAAAATATTACACATTACCATCAGAACTACTTGCCATATAATGACTTACTTTTCTGATTACCAAATTTCATTACTCGCTTACAAATCACATTACCTAAGATTAAAAAAAAAAAATTATGTACAAGTTGCTAAATGAGGAGAATAATTTTTTTAGATTAAATAGATTAACTATGTGAACAAGTTGCCAAATAAAAAAAGTAAGTAATTCTCAAGAATCGATTATTTTAGTCTTACGCCTTATTAAAATCATTAAGTTGGTAATCCAGTAAGGAACAGCTTCCACCAAAAAATGCTTAATTCCAAACCGGATTATCTTTTTTGAAAATTTTTGTTGGGTTCCGCCTCATTCATCTGTTGCTTCAGACAATAGTTTTATTGTGAGTAATAAATTATTATCACTTCTATCTGATATATGCAATTATTTACTGGATCTATCTAGAGTCGCAAAGCATAAAATTGTTATACAACACAAAAGAATTGCATATTTGAACATTAATTTAATATTTCAATAGAGTTTTGGGTATGAGGCTCTCGCGGCTCGTACGAAGTGGTGTGATATTAATAAGCATATAAATACATACGAGGGCGGTTCGGAAACTTCTTAGCCTAGCACAGAAAGCGCGGTATAAACAGAAAAAAGTTAAGTGTTTTGGAAACTTCCATCTCTGCTATGAACACATGTTAAATTTTGTTTGTTGATTTGGCAACTCCTTCATATAGAAACAGGTGTTTACAAAAGACGCATCCGCGATTTTTAAACAAAGGAAAAATTAGAAATGCGTGGTGTCATTAAATATTTACATAAAAAAGGTTTATCGGGACAAGAAATTCATAATGATATGGTGAATGTGTTAGGTGAAAGTGCTCCTTCATATGCAACAGTAAAAAATTGGGTTGCTGAATTTAAACGTGGTCGTATAATCATTGAAGATGAACCACGTAGTGGACGTCCAAAAACAGCAACAACAACAGAAATTGTAGCCAAAGTGCATGATATGGTATTAAATGATCGACGAATAAAAGTGCGTGAAAAAGCTAATATCATGGGCATCTCAAATGATCGAGTCCATTTAATTTTGCATGAAGAACTACAGATGAAAAAGCTTTCTGCAAGATAGCTGCCGCATTTGTTAACAGTCGACCAAAAACGCATAAGAATGAACATTTCTCAAGTTTGTTTGGATCGTTTTAAGCGAAATAAAATAGATTTTAAGCGTCGTTTCATAACTGTTGATGAGACATGGATCCACCACTATACTCCAGAGACAAAAGAGCAATCCAAACAATGGACTGAAGCTGGAGGAAGTGCCCCAAAGAAGGCAAAAACAATTCAATCGGCTGGTAAGGTTATGGCAACGGTTTTTTCGGACTTCAAAGGTATTTTATTGATTGACTATCTGCAAAAGGGTAAAACAATAAATTCAGAGTACTATTGCATCCTTTTGGATCAATTAAATGTACAAATTCGAGAAAAACGTCCTGGCTTACAACACAAAAAATAATTTTTCATCAAGACAACGCATCAGCGCACAAGAGTATTTTAACAATGGCTAAAATCAACAAATTAAAGTACGAGTTGCTTGACCACCCACCTTATTCTCCTGATTTGGCTCCCAGTAACTTTTACCTGTTCCCAAATCTAAAAAAATTCCTTGCTGGCAAGCGTTTTACCTCAAATGAAGATGCAATTACAGTTGTAAACCACTATTTTGAAGACCTTGAGGAAAACTATTTTAATCAAGGGATAGAATTGCTAGAAAAGCGTTAGACTAAGTGTATTGAAGTTTCAGGAGATTATATTGAAAAATAAAAATATTTTTGAAAAACTAACTATTCTCTTTCATTGATAGGCTAAGAAGTTTCCGAACCGCCCTCGTATGTAGTACGCAAATAAATTTTAATATATTCTGCAAGTTTATTTATGTAAGTTTCGTATTGATTTACAACAATTGCAAGTGATATAGAAAGAGGTCGATGACCAGCTGTATTCTCTAAAATTTTAATTTTGTTTTAATTATAAAATATTATATGCATATGTGTATGTATATGTATATGTATGTATGTATGTACATATGTATGTATGAACATAAGAAAATGTTAAGCTGAAATTTTAGATTTTGCCTGAAAACTTTGATTTTCTTCAACCGAAATTTTTTGTAGCATCAGCACACAACAAAATAGGAAACAGTTGAACATTTGCAAACAAAATAAATTTTAATATTTGAATATTTAGTGGGTAAAACATTTTAAAAGAAATTGTGTGTTGAAAGAGAAAATATAAATAAATTGTTAAATTTGGCGGAAATTCTGCATAAAAATTTAACAATTCCTGAATAACTTAATTTTAGTTAAAGAAAATAGTATCACTTTGCCACTGCTGTTATTCGCGTACTTTATGGTGTAAGAAAATACTTTTTACTTTTTAGCATGTTTTTTTTTTTTTTTGTATTTTGTTCTGGTATCCACTGCCGTTAATTTGATTTGTGTGATACTTCCATTTGTTGTTCTTATTTGTGAGTTTTCTTTAACGAGTATTTTAAGTTAGAAATTCGTGGTTTAAATTTTTTTTCTGTGGTCTGTAATTTTTTCATAAACTTAATACATTTAGTTTCGTTTATTTAATGGTGAAACTTTTCCTAGATTTTTTTTAGGTGTGAGGGATGAGTAGCAAAAAATATTATTTGTACTCGTATAAAGGTGTCTGATTCATGAACTAAAATTTTTCTTCTGTTACGTATAAGCTTATTTCTTTTTTGCTTTTCAGATTATTTGAAATATTTTAAAGATTTAAACAACAAAGTCTCAAAAGCAAACTTTGAAAATTATCAGACTGCTTTTATTAAATTGTTTCACATTTTTATTGTATTCCTTTTGAACAAATTATCAGACTAGTTTTATTAAATTGTTTCACATTTTTGTTGTATCACTTTTGAACAACGCCAGTATTTCCGCTCCTTTCGATTTAATGTTAACTTTTTGTTAGATATTCAATACACATAGGTTAGGTTAGGTTAGGAAGGGTGGTGCTATAGCGCACCTCGACTCGAAGACTCAACTGAGTTTATTGTGATGCCCTTCTATTGCCCATTACTAGTAATATTTACTCCTCCCATTTATAACCAGAACAGCCCCTATTATCCGTCATTAAGTCAACGAATCCCCATGATGAAGCCCCTGATGTCGTCTAGTTTATACTTCCCTACATCAGTAATGCTTTCATGGAAACGTCTGCTCAGCCAACTAAGCCTATGACGTTACAGCTTCGGGCAGTGACAGATAATACTCGTATGTTCAATGGTTTCTGGTTCCTCTTCATTCCCGCACATCCTACAAAAATCTGGAGTGCCAATTTCCCAAATGCTGGTTCTTGCTCTGACCGAGCAGTGACTTGTCAACGTGCCTATCATGATTCGCATCGCCTTCCTATCCATGTTCAGTAGCAGTTTGGATCTTCCTGAGACTTGGCCAAAAACCCTTTGAGACTATACAATCCTCCCTACTTCGCCATGAACTGTTGGTCCTGTTTTCTACCCAATTACTGATTTCCCTATAGTAATGACCTATTGGTAATTTGATCGATATGTGCGTCATTCCCTCATCTAATACCGACCCTATTTTTGCCAGCTCATCGGCAGTTGCATTTCCCTCAACACTGCTGTGGTCATACACATACACATAAGTATGGCCGGTTTTACACATATCAATTTTTGCGGAACAACTTTTGAATTTATGGGAGTGAGGCTCCCCTTTTTTTATTATCTTCTCCTTTCTGTATTTTATGTAAAATCGCTCGAGTTGTCAAAAAATCTGTCACAAATTTACATTTTTAGCCCGGACTACCGCATACATGTCATATTTGGCAGATCGCCCAATTCCGTAGGATAGTGAATAACGCCCTTAAGCAGTATTCTTAAGCAATACTATGCAAAATTCGATGTGCTTTTCTCCATCCAGCAACATCTATTTAAGAAGTATGAATGATAAAAAAATTTCTTAATATGATATACTAAATGGTTGGTAGAATTGAGAGATTTAAATTTGATAGATCTCATTGCACTCATCCGCGTCCTAACCAATGAAAAAGATACGGGTACATTGCTGGATCCAATGATCAGTCGCGAAAGATCCACCCCGTACCACATGAGGAACTTATACCAATCTGTGATTCCTTCAATAGGCCCTCTAGTATGTATTTTCATTGAAACTTATATCGTGTCGTGTACAATACCCTGCACTCGTAAATCAGGTGAGAAACTGTCTCTTTTTTATTGACCTTTTTACAGCTACTATCAGGTCTGCCGGTCATCCAGTGGCCCATCAATACAGCGACAAACTGGGAAATACTCTTCCTATTTTGGCTTACTATTTATTCTGGGCGTTTATCATGGTAGCGTGGCCAAGATTTCCTCTTTGTGATCCTACACTACTCAGTCTATTACATCTATATTGTGGATTCTGAAGGTTGTGCTATAAATAATAGAATAATAAATAAATAAACGCATATTAAAAAAAGAAAGTTTTTCTCTTGTCTAGAGTAATAACGATTTCTTACCACTTTCTTTTAGCGTCGGTATAAAAAAAATATTTTTAAATATTAGTCATGTCTGAGATATGGAATAACATATTTTCAAATAAGTATAAAAACATAGATGTGTATGCACAAAAGACCGCCCCCAATGTGCCGAAAGTTTTTATTTTATTCGCTCTATCGTATATATTTGTGTAAGTTTTTTTTTTAGATATATTCAATGGATCACGAAATGTAGGATAATTTCTAAATACGAGTACATAACAAAGCTTGTAATAAACTACTATGTGATGTTTTCATCCTTTCATTATTAAATGAGAAATTTTTGAACCAAATATAATGGGGCTATATAATCTACAGATCTTGCTTTATAAAATAAAAAAAAAAACGGATTATAATTATCGCTATCCAATTTTTAGCGACAGCTGTTGAAAAAAAGTCTTAGCAAAAAACTGAGTTTCATCTCATTAAAGGATCATGATAGGGAAAAATTGTGTACTGGAAAACTGTTGTGCTATTTACTTTGCACACAAATGGTTGTATAAAATATTTGCGAAAAATAACGCATTCAAAAGTAATGGGGCCAAAAGTGTTTATAGTTTTTGTCTATCAGAAAATGCCGTTGGACGGAATAAAATAAATACTTTCGGCATCCCATACATTTTTTGGGCGGTATAATGTACAATGTACCTATTATACATATATTTTGATAAAGTAACAAAAATCTTCATTCAAAAAATTCTTTTATTACAAAAAATTTCACAGAATTTCTCTTTACAAATCGTAATTATGGTACAAATGCTTGCTTGTGAATGTGATGCTGGAATATATAAAAAGATTTTATAAATTGACGAAAAAGGAAACGAACTAAATAAAGTCCTTAACGTTTATAATCGTATGTTATAGTCCCTTGAGTTAAAATGAAATGAACATTTTCCAAAGAAATAAAAGCGCACACACAGACATTCATGCAATGTGAAATAAGAAGATACAATAAAAAATTCAATCATTTATGATATACCATAATCGCCACCAATACTATTTGAACAAGCTACTTACTTGTCATAGAAGTCGTATAAGCCGAAAGTAAGTAGAATGTTGCATGAATGTATGTATTATTTAACATTGTCACAGGTGCATTTAGTTACAGAAAAATTGTTGCATTCATTACTATGAGTATAAAGTTTTATTGCTACATTTGAACGTAATTATGGTTTGGATTTTGTTATTATACGACTATTTCTGTGGTCATTCCACATGCAAATACAATTGAGATTAGGAAATCAAGGACGTGTACATATGTTGAATATCCACAAACGAAAAAAGGAAGTTTTTCATTATTAAAAATAATTTGTAAAATATTAATGAAATTTTCAAAAAGCTTTTATATGGCTTAACTTTTTCAAACGAGTCTTATACTGCAAATAGTAATAAATAACATCCTTAATACTTTATCCAGGTTATCATATCTATACTTACTTTGTGTTTCCATATCGTGCATATAAATAATATAAATTTGTTTACTATTTGGTCATACAAACACACACACACATACGTATTTAAACTGATTTATTGTTCAAGAAAATAGAATAATACACCTAAAAAGAATTGGATGGTAAAATGTTCACGAGATGGAAAAATTTAAATTTTTTTATAATAAATTGGAGCAAGCATGATAATTTTAAGTTTTCATAAAGAAAAATGCATACATTTTTTAAATGATCTAGATTTGGAAAATTAAAATTGTTTATTTATTCATGCTAAAAATACCCTATATGTTATATCATGCCATAACCGCCAAAAAAAAGTTTAGGTGACATAATTTTTGAACTTAATTTTGTGAACACAATCGACTGTTTGCGATCGTATATAATCGATTTTCTTAAAAAAAAATTAGGTCCAAAATATGTGTCGGTTAAGATTTTTTGGCGACTTTCTCAATAAGTTTATATGTAAAACAGTTTATTTTTACACTTTTGAGACTAAGACACTTAAGTGCACATTTTTGTTTCTAAGAACTTTGTTTTATTAACAGACAGATTAAAGTGAGTGTAAAAGAAAAATGCACCAGCATGAATTGTAAGATATAAAATTCTTGTTCTGTCTGCATGCAAATTCAAATATGCCATAACAATATCTAATATGCCACTATAGTATTTATAGAGTTTTTTGTATTCGAACGTGTATACCAATCGAGATGTTTTATTTTCATCAGAGGACGAGCACATTTATGCTACGAGGGTGGCCCAAAAAAAAAAAACAAACCCACCTGACATTGGTGAAAAACTGAAACTGTTAAGGTAAATTCTCAAAAAAGTGATAGGCATTTCAAAAAGTTCTATACATCACATATTGATCGAAGTTTGGTGATGAGAAAATTGTGTACAAGGAGGGTGCAGCGTTTGCTTCTTATTAAAAAACACAGATTAGTAAAGATGTTTCAATAGAGTGTTTGGCAATGTTTCAGCGCAATAAAGCCAAGTTTTGATTCGCAACCATAGATAAAGCATGGGTCCATCTCTTTACAAAAAAAGACAAAGGATTTGTCAAAAACAGTGGACTGGAATGGAAGAATTGTGTCCCACGAAGACAAACGTAGTTATATCTGCAGGCAAGATCATTGTGTATCGTTTCTTTTGGGATGCGCATGATATAATTATTTATTGGTTATCTCCAAAATGGAAAAACTATCAACGGCAAATATAATAATGCTGGCTTATTGTAGCGTTTAAGTGGAGCATTTGGTGAAAAAGGAAGTGTTGTTTTATCACCTCACACATGCACTACTGCTATGACCAAAGTCATTTAATTTAAGTTTGATTTGCTTCATCAATTCGCCTTCATCACCTTATTCGCCAGATTTAGCTTCCCCGAATATTCTCCATTTCCAAGCTTGAAAAATTGGCTCGGTGGTAAAAGATTTGCCAACAATGAAGAGTTGGACTCTGCTGGTGATGGGGTTTTTAAGGACCTTAACAGTTTTCCTCAAATTAACTGTTTTTTTCTGGTTTAGGTAGTTTCAAAACTGCCCTCGCAGGTGTTCAAAAATCTCAATATACAACTACACATGCAACCAATGTACATAGATTTTTAATGAATAATAAGCACCGATACTAGTATCGGACAGAAGATATTTCTTAGGACGATGAGTTTCTTAAATTTAAGCGAATCGAAGACGAACTTTACTTACTACATTTACAATAACTACAACTTTTATAGTTTGAGGTCAACAAATTTATTAAAAAAAGTCATAGTTTTAAAAAGATCTTTAATACTGGAAAAACATGAACCCATCATCACTCTTCTTAAAATTTACTACGGGAACTCTGTCTGCATTTATTTTTATGAGTACAATGAAAAATAATAGTCATGATACATCCTATCCTATTAATTAAATAATGTCACAAGATAGCTATTTTTTTGATTACGAAGGGAAACCAAAAATACTGGAATACATCATTGAATTCGTCGTGAGTATCAAGTTACCCTATATGTACATTGATTCTCATCGAGTAAGGAAAAGGGGAAACCATGAAGTGATTCAGGATGGCCCTAAAAATTTCCCCACAAATCTTAACAATATAAACTTACTTATGCATTATTTATGGCTTTCACTAAACTTTTTTATCTATTATGTATCTACGAAGATCTTAAACCCAAAAGGTGACATTATAATCAAAAGATTCTTTTTTTATATAACTTTAACAACATGCGTGTCAAACGCTAAAATATATGGTTTGTTGATAGTCATACTCGTAGTTTGTTAAGACACATAGCCCTAACAATCGAAGCGTCAGTAGAAGTCCCATATTATTTTTTATATCTATAGCCCACTAGGAAACTCTTTTCTTTTCCTTATGTATTTTATATTCATATAGCGCCTTCACAGGCACATCTCAAACAATTCGTTTTGGCACATCTCAAACAAGTCGTTTGGAGTTAATAATGCAGAAAATAAAGCATTGTATTATATTTAATCTTGTTTAAAAATTTCATATTAAAAACTTGTGTGAGCACCCATTGAGAAAAAAATATATTTATTTCTCTAGTGAGCTGTACGTAAATTTGAGTTATGCCGCTGTTGCAATAAAGGAACGATATACATATGCACATATACATACATACATATGTATTGATGAAGTTGTTAAAATAATTCGAAAACCAATTCTATAATTTCCTGTTATTTGTATATTTAAACTTCATTTAAATTCTCTTTCTTTCCAGATAGTTTTTGATAACATAATTAAAAGATATACTTACATACAACAAAATGCGTGCTGCATATTGTACATCAAATATAATGTGGATTATACTAATGGCAATTTTTGCAAAAGGTAAGTTGTAGCGTATAAGGAAAGGCATTTTTGAATAGACTAAAATTTTAATCAAATTCACATTGGTAAGTTGATATAAAAAACTAAGCACTTATCTCAAAGATATTTTTAGTTCAAATTTTTATTCTAAGACTTAATATCGCAAGATTCCTGACAATGATTCATAAAAACTTTTTTTTAACCTTTCACACACTTTTGGTTTGGTTACATTTCCAAAATCTTTTAATACTTCTAAAAGATTCTTATTGTGTTCTGTGTCGTCCTTTAACTTGTGTCATTGTTTTCCTTTAAAGATTTTTTTGTTTGCTCTTGTGTAAGAAAGTTTTTGTTTTTCGCTCTGTAATCTTCAAAAAATAACGTAGTGAAAATGATATTGTTTACTTAGTACGAAATTGTGAAAGTATTTTTCACATCAAAGCACATAATAGTACAATCACGTTAAAAGAAGAACTTCCGTTTTGAAACGGCGCAACTTTTTTTTCATACACACACACACACACACAAACACATACACACACGCATAGGCACACACACACACAGTTACTCTACATGAGTTTATATTTAAGTGTTTTAATATTATTGTTTAAAGAAAAACTAACTGTATAAGATCTGGAAAAATAAACACATTAAGTCAGACATAAAATAAAAATATAAAGGGAAAAGGGCATAGAAAGAGCAAAAAACAATGAATGAAATGGAAATTAGAATACTTTTTAATACAAGCAGAGATGAAACAATCAGCGGGCTGACTGACAAGAGTACAAAGAAAAAAATTCGAACAGCGATACATTTATATTACTCCAGAAAAGAAGTTGCAAATTTAACAAATCTTTTTCGTGGACCTAAAGAAATTGAATGAAAGTAAACAGACTTGAATAAAAACGGGCAAAAATTAAGGAAACGACCAGGAAAAGTAAACAAACACAAAGTGTTAAGGAAATGCGTGGAAATTAAACATAAAAGCGAAAATAAATACATAAATTTTTAAAAGGAACAGAAGTTATCGGATATGAAAAGTGCGATTGTTATACAGTGGGTCGCGAATAAAAAGCTTTTGTGAAAATAATAAATTTTTGAATACGAAAAGTAGGTTAGTCACTAAATATTTATTACGTTTAAAACTGGTAAAGTATTATCAATTGTAATAATTTATATTTATTTATGACATTAAAGACAGCTTTTTAATTGCTATTCCGGTTATCAATAAGGTAACATTTTAAAAGGAATCAAAATGATTATACAATTCTCTGATAAAACATTATTGATTCGTAATGAATTACAATCACAAATAATCAAAATTACTAGCGACCACTATTAAATAATGAAAAAAAATCCCATTACAACTGTTTGAAATAGTTATTCACATGATTGTATTTACAAGTTAAGTATTTTTCCCGAAAATAAAATTCTCTTTAATTAATTTAAGAAAAAAAATTAAAAAAACAAATGCTTTTTAGCTCTATTAAAAAAGTTCTAGTGATGCAGGGATAAGGCACTGGTCACTAAAATTACATAGGCTTCAGCGAATGCTAGCCCCAATGTAAGATCAGAGCGCCCTCCCTCTTCGGTATTGTGTAGCAGAATCATCGGTGAAGTAAAATAACCAATAAAATGGCCACTTAACACAGCTTCAAAAAATTTAATAGGCCTGATTTGACACCAGAGGCGCTGCAACACTGCATAATTAAAAAGAAGCATGCAAAAAATGCAGAATTGTAAAAGAATGATACTTTCCTCTATCTCTTGCTTCACCACCTGTCTCCTCTATCAATATTCCTTCCTTACCACCCTCTCTCACTATCTTCTCTTCAACTCACAGGTGGCACAAAGGAATCATTGTATTGGACCCAAGTGAGCTGGACTCTAAATTTCACCCTTTCTTACCAGCAGCCTGCTAACCTAATCTAACCTAGTTCTATTAAACTTTTTAATTTGTTTTTTTTTTATTTTTTATTATTTATTTTAAATTTTTGTTAAACAATTTAAGCTTTTTTTGTAACTTTTAACAAAAACCCAAGTAAATATACATACATACATATAAATATAAAGAAGTGTTTGTCGGATATTTAAATCTGTGCTACATGCACATCTGTACTGTTGAGATTTAAAAGCGTTGCCAGCAATATATTGCTGAAAATGGAACATATTAAAATAAATACTAAAACATGTAAAAAAATAAAAAAAATATAAAAAATAGAAACTGCCTAATTTAATAAATAAGTGTCTGAATCAAAATTATTTTCGTTAATTTTAATTATTGTTGTTCGAACTTCATTTGTTTCTATGTTTACGATTTGAACAGGCTAACTAACGTTCGTATTGCTTTGTAAGCCAAATTACATGCGATAATTTATTAATGAGCAAATTTTCATTGCTATTAGTTAAGTGAGGCCTGGTTCACACCCTTCAACTTTTATTGATCAACTCGTAATTCAGCTGTAAGAAGGACGGAGAAGGAAATACAAATATTTCTTTTTTCTACCAGCTGAATTAAAAGATGATTAACAAAAGTTGAAGTAACCGTAACTAAAATTTGATTTAAAATAAAATCCAAAAGAAATAATTTATATCAGCATTTATTGCCTGCTTAATATTTTGTTCCAATTTCTATCTATTAATCTTTTTAATACTCGTATTCGAAGAAAAAATAATAAAAAATTTTTACTTAAACTGTGTAGTTTCCTGTTATTAAAATGTATCACGTAACATAAAAGTTAATCTCGGTAATTATTTTTTGGTGGTGTAATGTTTTATTCAAATTAAGTAACAATTAGAAATAGACAAAGATATCAATGTGCAACAAACATGTCGATCGAGTTTCTCTTAAAATCACGGTGTAAGGTGACACTTATTCGTACAAATACCCTCACCTTTTTGATTACTTGTGTAAACTTTTAGCCTTGAATTTGATCATAAATCAATGCCAGTGATAATAAAAGCAACGTGTTTGTGTTATAATTTGTATATGCACAAATGTACAAATGTACAAACGTAGTTAATGTCGTTATTTAATAATTTAATATTATAATAGTTTTGTCATGGTAGATAATTGCTTTATTTGTCACGGTTTCCTGTTCTATTTCCTTAATGTTTGTGTCATGGTAAACTTTGTTTTGTTTTGTGTTATTATTATTTTTACACGAGTATATTTAACACTTTGTGTAAGCGTGTGTGTGCCTTTTAGTTTAATAGTTTTTCTAAATATTTATTTTGTATGCACCATTTTATTAAATTTTTCTTTAATTGAGTTTTGGGTATGAGTGAGTTTGTGTGTGTGTGTACATATCTGATTTCGTGTAAATCTAAAAATACAATTGTGGGATTGATTGGTTGTATGGTTATTTGCTGGTAAAAATAGTTTCGATTGTGTCTGAGTACAATTTGATTTATATTTAATTGCTGGCATTAAGTTGTTTAATTTCTTTCAAGTTTTTTCTTGTTTAGGGTAATTTGTTTTTAGCTAATATTAGAGTGTTTAAGTGTTATGTTAAGAGCATTTATTGTAGTTTTTGGGAAATGTAATCATTATACATATTCTCTAATGTTTTATGTTTATGAATAGGGGGAAAATTTATAATCCTTAAGACAAAAATCAGTTTAAGTTAAGCTCCAAAAGGCTAAACTGGCAACACTTGCAAAGAGTTTTTGGAATAATTTACTCAAGTCTTGCCTACTCTGTGTGCGGATTTAAGATATCTGCTAGTTGCTAAATATTTGTCCACAAAAACTATTCCACCCTGTCAAAGGATATAAAACCGAAGCAAGTTACTTAACAACATATTCAAACAAAAAGATAATCTTTTGCAACCTCCCCTTCATTAGAAGAGATGAGTTACCAAAAGGATATACACACATGCACAAAAACATACATACAATGTACATATTAGATACAAGAAATTCAAACACAACCAAAAACTCACTACCAAACATACATGCATACTTATATACCAGTGATCGGCAATGAATCGTCTTTACTTAATTCATACTGACTCATGAAATTTTAAATATAAGTGAGTAGACATCATTTAAACTCAACTACTCTGATTTACGCATACTTACGATGACATTGATTTATAAGTATAGGTTGAAATAAATATGCATGCGACGTCGACATCATAGTCATACCACATTCACACTCATAAATCACCCCATTTTGATTTCTAATTTCAGGAAAATACTGATACTACTCACATTGATTCAGCTCACTCAACTCATGCATGTATGTTTGATTTCTAATTTCAGGAAAATACTGATACTACTCACATTGATTCAGCTCACTGAACCCAAGCATGTTAATATGTTTATTTAAAAGTTTAGTCATTGAACAGTTTACAATGTAGTATACAGTAGTAGTAAATAAGGTTGTTTTTCAATTCCTGCAAAAAAGCAACAGAGAACCACATAACCTCAAAATGAGAAGTTTAATGTTCGTATGCGAAGTTCGCATTGTGAATCATACTTGTTTTGTATCGTCCATAGGCATTGAGTTAAGGAGAGTCGATATCGATGCGCACTTCAAACTTTCGAGTGCATATGATTCATAGACAACATTGCAATAAGTATAAGTGCGCATAAGTACAAGAAATTATAAGTCATGATTCAACTCTACTCACTTTTTCACTACTCATTGCTGTTCTCTGATATGTACATGCATTTTGTTCATGAAACAACCATACACGTGACTGTGTATGTATATGTGTGTATGTATATTAATGTGTAAGCCAGTTGTTATTGATTCATGTCCAAATACACTCAGGATTAGAAATATAAGTTAGCAATCAATATTTACGTATCAATTGATTTCTATACAATTTAATTTCAACAAAATTATAAAAATGACTCATGGCACATACGAGCATACACTTAATAAATTGTGTCAGCAAACAAAAACTATTTGTATTAAAGTTCACCCTCATAATTTTTGCAAACACACAACAACTTGTGAGGCCATTTATGGTGGGTTACTTACCCCATCAACTGCGATTTCCCGCATTTATGATTTCTACAAAGAAAATTCTTTTTCTAATACGTCTTTCATATCTGTCGTTAGGGGTGATGTAAAGTGTTCATTTTTATTTTTATACAGCTAAAAGCGAAGGGATGAATTCTGGCTTAACTACATTTTCTTTATTTTCTACAACACTTAAAATTTTAAGTTTCAATGCAAATCTAATTTAACGTGACCTCATTTATTTACATTACAATTTTTATATGTTTAAATATACATATATCAAGTATAAGTGTAGAGCCACGACATATTTTGTAAATTGAAATACAAGTTTAATTTTTTATGCAATACAAATCTAAGAAACTTAAAACTTTACGTATGTTTAATGAAATTATTTAATTTAAGATCACAAGGCGGCTAAAATTTAGTTTTTTCTTTTTAAGTCGTTAGGTAAACATATCTCCAAAAGAAAAGTATTCAGCTCACTTGGATTCAATTAATTAGATCCTTTTGTGTTAACTCCAGGAAAAAGAAAAATAAAACTAGGAAAGAATGATAGGAATTTCGATTAAGAAGAGAGACAGTGAGAGAGACGGAGAAAGAGAGAGAGGAACAGATATGATGACGAACCATGTGAGGGCATGCTAACAGTTCAACCATGAACTGCTCCTAACAAAGCATAAAATATCCTTCATATAAATCGCTGGTGATCCGGGGAGCCACGGAGTTCATCCTTTCCAGAAGCAGCAAGGCGTTGGTTTTCAAGTGCAGGCAGATATATACATAGGAGATGAGTTATTGTCTTCCCTACTCCTTATATGTGGAGACCTTGAGCAGAAGTCGTTATATGAGAGTCCCATCCGTTTAGTACGTCTACAAAAAAGGCATTGACGCATGAAGACTGATATTACAGAATATGTCAATTGCTTAGTCGTAGAAAAATTTCGTCCTTTTTAATACTGGGTTATAATTTACTTTTTATATCAATTAGATATTATTAAATCTACTTACATAGATCGAAAGTAAAATTAATAACAAGGAATTTAAAAATTATTATTAGGAATTGTAAAGATTTCGACCTGACCAGCTAAAGTCGTTTGATTGGCGTTAAATAAATTTAAAATACGAGTTCTACTATAAAATCAACTTATAAAGATATCAAGTTAGCCATTAGATTTTTTGGAATATGAAAGAATTAGTTAGTGTTTTTAAAAATGAAATTGAAATTGTTTGTAATTTGTTTTTCTTTTCTCTCAAATCAAAATTTTCCAATTCGACTTCTACACCGGTAAAATGCCTACTAAACGTATTAACTGCTAATCGTACAATTTTTCTTTTTTATTATTAATTTGGCTAGGTAGCTTTTATTATTCGTTCGATAATTTATTTTAAACTTCAGCGTATATAATATGTATATACAAATAGGTACATATTTGTTGCTTATGGCAACCCTCGTACTAAACATTAAATTTCATTCCCAAACTAATTTTCTTCTCCACACTACATATAGTTGTCAAACTTTTATCTCAAATTTCTTCTTCCCCTGGACGAAAGCTCAATGGCACACACTCACTTTTTCTATGTAGTTTTGTTATACCTGGAATATATGTAAGTAATTAATCATTTTAACAAAGTTTCTAAGGTGAAAGGCAAAAATCCTGGTGCGAGTTTTCTTTTGTTACCTTCTTAAACACTGAAGAAGCAACATGTGAAAATATTTTTAGTGCCACGTAAATGTCACTTTGCTGTATTGATATCATGCTTAGTGGTGTCACAATTGTATACACCCAGTGAACATTACATTTTGCTTAGTGTACATTTTCTTGTTAATTTAACATCCATGCAATAATTTAATTATTAATTTATTTTATTAATGTGATTTGTAAAAGCAAATAGAAAAATTAATTTCTTATTATGCCAGTTAAGAAAAATATGTCTGCGGCAAATGTGATATCCCATATCTACTCGTAGTTCAGAAACAAAAAAATTGGTTATATAGACATATGTATGTATGTATAAAGTAATTCATTATTCAGTTTAAATGAAATGCAAGCTTTTTTTACCACAAATAATTTTTTTTAGACATCATTTATATATGCCTACGGTTTGATACGAGTATATAAGACTCCATAGTAATAGTTTTTCTATAATAGAACGAAGTTTTTTAGTTTATTTGGAGACACATTTTGTTGTGCTCTACTGATGAGTTCACTAAGCAGAAAGGAAATGTATGCAGACTGTGCTTAACTATCAAAACAAGCAAAAATTCCTCAATGGACAAGTATTTGTATAAACGCGGTGGAAAAGTAAAATAAACATTTTCCACGTATTAGTCCGTGCACACAGAAAAAATTGTATTTTGTATTCAATTGCTCAATTAAAAAAATCAAATAATATTTTTACTGAAATAGGACCTACCACAGAATTTGTAAAACACATTTTTCTTTATGAAAATAATGTATTACAGATTCATCAGACTATATACAGAAATCAATAAAATTTAAAATCAGCTTCAAAAATATATTTGCTAAAACAGAAGTGGCAATTATGCCGTGTCGTTGTAGATACAATATTTTTCCCATATATAACCCTATACATTTCCATACATGAATTAATATACTACATATGTAAATACAAATATATTGTACATACATATTTTATTTTAGGTGCGATTGTTTTTTATTCGAATGAATTTTGAATTCCAATTTGAATATTATCAATTAATGAGATGTTTTGAGAAAAAACAAGCAAAGTTAAGATTTATACTTAACAAATCTATATATACATAGATGAAAAAAATACAAATATAAAAAGTGGCAGATGCAATATCTAAACTTTAATAAAATTCATCTGATATTTTCAATGTGGTGAAAATATGACTGAGAAATAAAAATGTTTGCTGGGTTGCTAAGAGTTCACAAAAATTTGTTAACGCTAATAAACAGAACACTACATTAGTTGTTTACTTCCATAAATTAAGTTATATACATTTGTTTAGGTGAGGCCAACTTAAGAGACAAAAAACATTCAACATACACATACATACATATGTATGTACATGCATTCACTAACCACTTCAAGAATTTCAAAACAAACATATGAACATTAGGGGTATAACCAATTTTTTGGTATAGTACCATGATGTCAATCATATCCTACTAACCACGAAAATCATAATCTTTTGTAATTTTTCTCAAAAAAGTTCATGCACCAATTGGTTTTTCTAAACCAAAGAAAGACATTTTGTAACACTTAAAGTACGGGCTTGAACTAACAAAAATATTATTTTACACAATCTAAAAATATTCATAATTTTATACGGTGTTTTTTATTTATTTTTTGTTTTAAATAAACATATAATTGTATTAACTCCATCGCGGTTGGTGTGTGAACTTTTTTGGCCTTAGCGAAAAAATAAATATACGTTTCCTTACAGTTTGTTTATGCTCTATCTGACTGTGCTATGCCAATTTTGATATCTTAAAAAATTGCTAAAAAGTTATATATGTATATCCCTAATGAACATATGTAGATAAATAAAACATACATATTGATGTATGTATGTACATATGTATGTATGTATGCTTTAATAACTTAAAACTAAGTGGACCCTTGGGTTTGTTTTTCACTTTGTTGTTATTCTTTAAGAGTTACTATGAAATACTTGAAAATTGTTTTAATATTCTCTTGCTAAACTTTGAAAACTTTTCCTGTTCGAAAGAAGGAAGAACGAAGTAATTCAAAAGCAATAAAGGTTAGATTATAATTTTTTTTTTTCATGACAGAAGGCATACTAAATCATACCTTAATATTTACTAATAGCCTACAGTGGGCATTTTTGAAAGCTTTAAGGCAAAATATTCTTTTCGTATTTCCCCTCTTTATTTTGTTTATCTGAAAGCAAAATTCTTTGCTTTGAATCAATAATTCACTTTTGGCATTTGAAAATAAATTTTAAACAAAATTCTCACTTTGACATGTAGAAAGCTTTATTAGCTAGAAAATCTGAAAACTACCTAATTTATATTATTTATTAATCATACTCATCAGCAGCATGGCACAGTGTCGAAATCAACCAATCTCAAAGAAAGTCTGTAAAATATCATAAAATATTTAGCAACAGACATATTCATTTATATTTTTGACACATGGGCATTTCCACAGAATGCCACGTACTATGTCACGTACGAATACAAATCAATTAAGTTTGTATTTCAGAGAAAATTTAAAATTTTCTTTATTTCTTTACTTTTTTTTTACTTTTGAGGAGCGAAACAATTTTAAAAATACAGAAAAAATATAATGCTTTTTGTCGATATTTTTTATTGTTTTCTATTTTTTTTTTTATCATTGCTGCAACTATTAAAATTACGGTCTAAATTTTTCTAGTTTCTTCTTCTTTTGTTTACAAAGCAGCTGTTAAATAGAGAGATGCCATATTAAATAAAAAAATTTTTTGAAAAATTTTAAAATTTCCATTTTCGTACAAATTCTATGACACCATTGATATATTTATTTTGTTGAGATCTCCCACACAGTGCAAGGAATTAGCATTAGAAAAATAACTTAATGCAATAGCAGGATTTAGAGAGGACTAAATAAATAAAAAAACAAATTACATTTAGGAAGGCAGAAAGGTCTTTTAAATCAAACATCCAAGAAATAAAAGGGCCAATTTAAATAACAGTTGTTATCGAAAGGCATTACTAACTCATGTGTTAAGTAAAGGAAACAATAATAGACTGCTTGCATGGGGTGATTTTGAAGGTGTAGAGAACTTTAAAGTGAAAACATGATTTAATGCATAGCAGATTTGAAAATAATTTCGAGTACAATATTTAGACATGTACCTAAGTAAAACATGTGTAGCCAAGTTGTGGTTCTCGGTCCATAATTAAAAGAAACACCCTTAAAAAATGTTAGTGTTTTGTTTTTCTAGTTTAAACATTCTGCAGGCATTTACAAAACTATTACAGAGCTGTTGACCATTTAATACCAATGAAAACGGACACCAAGTTTTCGCCCAAAGAGAAGCAAATTTTTATTAATTTTTTTCCAACTTATTTGTTGACTGCGATCGAGCTAAAATTAGATGAAAGAGGTTGTATTGTAAATCTTAATCTATAGTTTGAGATTTCCGGTGGTAATTTCAAACATTGTGGAAATAAAAGAACACAATTTTGTTTTCTTTCTAAATAATAAGGGTTTTCATGAGAACTCTTAAAACTGCCATTTGTGCAATTGGGCAAAATATGCGAGACTGGTTTCATGAAGTCTCTTGGTAACTTTTGCGCAAACAGTTAAAGTTAAGTAAAAATAAAACCAGAAAATTTCAAGCAGTTTTTAATTTAAATACATATTTATATATTTCTATAAAAATAAAAAAGAGTGTGTGTCTAAAAATGCCTAAAGAAAGCCAAAAAAAATTGAGAATATGTTCCTCACAAAATGCACAATTGCAGAGCTTAAGTTTGTGAAAAAGTCAATGATGTTTGCAAATACAAACACATGCTTGTATATGTATATATATTTCAGACTTAACATACTTAGTGAGATATAATTTAATACATTTCGTAAAAACCAAAAAATGTATAGCCCTTTATTTAGTCCCACTTCCATTTTAAAAATAAGAAGAGAAAAGTACGAGTATATGAACGAAATACGCAGTTAAATTTATTTTATTGTTATTTCTGAGATTGGTAGTAAATACGTGAAAAGAAATAAAAATACAAACTGCCTTCAATGTTTTGTCAGTTACTTAGTTTTATATTTTAATTAACAATATTGTAACGATTGATATTCATGCATACATATGTATGTATGTATGTATTCAAATATGTATGTATATCTATACTAAGACATATGTATAAACGCTGTTACATTCACTGTATATTTTAAGTATTTCATACTTCACATGATCTTGGAGTTTTAATTCCTCCATAGTTCTGTTCCATTTGAGTTAAACCAAGAGAAATTTACTCGTAGTGCACTTGACAATATCACACACAGGATATGGTAGATGAAAAATATAAAAAATGCACAATAGTACAAACAAAATTAATAAACATATGCATACTTGCATTACACACCTACGTACATGTGTGTGTATATATTTATAAATGAATCAAAAAATAATAAATAAAAAATAAATAATAATAACTTAAAAGGAACTTCAACGAAACTGACAGTAAGAAGGCGCAACATAAAATCGCTTTTTATTGCCACAAAATGAAATGCAACTGAATTATCAAACCAACAAGGAATACTCACTTTGAATTCTCACAGTCTCACATCAACTTGACTGTTAAGGATGTATGGAAAATAGTAGTTATTGTACTTTTACTCATATGAATTGAATGAATGCAAGATATAATAAAAAGGGGTTGGTCCTCTGTGGTAGTAGAAACAGAGTGGATGTATGAGTGAGTGAATGACTGACTGGCTGGCTGAATGACTGACTGACTGGCTGACAACGAGCAAATAGACGGATAGATAGACACACACAGTAAGGCAGATAAATAATTTTTTTTTTTCTGACTAAAATGTGTCAACACCAAAAGAAGAAGAAAGTGCCGTAGAGTGTAGAGGGCCAAGAGTGTATAATGAAGGCCAACAAATGCATTCGTTTGGGGTGTACGATAAAAAAAAGCATTTTAAATAACACAGATTACACTGTTCGACATTAAAATAAATCTGAAAGTAGTTAATTTATGTTCGAATTTATTTTCGTTTCTTTGTTAGGCTAACTAATACTAAAGATAAAATATTCTAACAAACACTAGCAGAACAGAACAACATATTGGCGGTGTTCGATGTTTGATGCAAATGGTCTTGTGTCAGTGTAAATGCAAAACATCGTAGCCTATCTTTATAATCCAATAACAAAAGGCACACACAATCCAAAGAAAAGCTACGATATTTTGCATTTGCACTAACGCAAGAACATTTGCATCAAACATCGAATACCGCCATTGTTTCCGAGGGACGATACACCTGTATCATCAGCGTGTGTGATGCCAATTAATGCAAACTTCAGTATATCTTTCAATGCAAATGATGAATTGTTTTAATTTATTGTATTACAATTTGCTGAAAACCTTTTTGTAAGAAAAGCTCAAATTTGCCATCTCTAATTTGCTTTTTTTTACATCTTGCAGCTTTAATTAATTTTGATCAATTTTGAACGGGACATAAAGAAAATGCATACATTTTTATTTCACTATGTTGACACCGTCAGCAATTCTAAAAACTGTAGCAGCCATTGTTACAAGTGTGAAACGGTTTAATATCTAGCGCCATACTTTTTTTGCTGTTAATAAATTATAAACATTTCTTTATACTATTAAAATTGTAAATTATCCAAAAGACATAAAATATTAACACATTTACCTCCATATTCATAAAAAAATAAAATGAATTTGAAATCCATTTTAGGAAAATTTTTTATGAAAATTTTTAAATAATATAAATTTCAAATTCATTTTAAGTTTTATGAATAAGGCGGTTAGGGTTTAAAATGCTTGTAAATTTAAAAGGGTCTTAATTTTAATATGAACCATGAATTTCACTTGTTTTGCCATTGCTCGTTCGTTCTTTGCTAATTATGCACATGTGTGTTAATTTGTTTATTATAGCTATGCTATTTATGCGCGATATAGAAGTTGGGACGTGATTTTCGTAACACAAATAATCGACACTATTACAGTTATAAAAAAAGTTTAAAAGCAGAGTACGAAAATTAACGAAACAAATTGTTTGATTTTGTTTTGTTACGTTTTTTTGAATTGAGTGAAGCAAAAACAAAACGAAAACAATGAGAATGATTGCTCAATTTCTTTTTATTTTGTTTTTGCACATGATCACCAACCAGAGAATACAGCCGATTAACAGCCGCCACCTACCACAAACGACACATTAATTTAATAGTACGCCGGTAGAAAAGAAAATAATGGGAAATAAATGGAAACGTTTTGAAATATTTGCAGACAATTTGACATCATCATATACCTATAATATGATTTTCTTGCATGGTTATTTCACACATGAAATTTGTTTTATATAACTAAGCAGCATAGCTATAACCGGGTGTCGTAAGATGCCTCTCTTCTTTATTTATTTCACTTAAGATAAATTTTTTTGGTTTGGTACTTTAAGTATGAATGTATGTATGCATGTGTATTTATTTTTATTTATAATTATATTTATTTTAGAATTTAAGAAATTTATTATATGACACATTGTTGAAGTCTACTGATGACTTGGCAACGCACCAATGAAATGCATATAGACATGCTTCAATATCAGCAAAAAAATTTCAGTTATAATATTTTTATTTTATATTAATACTAGCTGAGCCCGGCTAACGTTGTCTTACCCTCAATTATTTCATTTTTTTCAATTGCAAGTGCTCCGAACAGTGGTCACTTCTTGGCTTTATATAAAAAGGAAAACATACCGGCTATTGACGCGCCTGTGCTGAATATTTCAGCTACACAGATCTTATAGTTCCAGATATCATGCATTACTAACAAACAGACACTACGATTATATATATATATAGGTAAATAATATTAGAAAACTGTTGGCTACATAGTGCTATCCTAATCAAGTGTAGTGTAAATTTTCATTTGTGTGTCTCAGTAAAAGGATTAAGGTACGAAACACAAACCAAGACAAGAAAAAAGAAAACAACAGCATATAATGAAATGAATGAGATTGTATTCCGTGCTTAAAGTGAAAAAGCAGTAGAGAATCGTTTGACAGTTTGATTGATTTAAAAATGATAAACTCAGTCAAGGTACTTTTAAAGCATTTAATTTTTTGGAAAGAAGTTTTTTTTTACTAAGGAAATATCAAAATTTCTTCTTGACAATTTCTAACTGAAAAGGGATTGCTGTGTATTTGGGAAGTAATTTTCAAGTTCTTTTTTTCTTCAACTTCCACTCTTTTTCATATTTAATATATTTAGTTTAATACACATTAAATTTTTCCAGTTAAAATTTATTTCAGTTTATAAATAATGTAAACATATACATATCCAAACAAACATTTATTTATACAAATGCCACTAATACTTTCACTTTTACTATCCACCATCTCATCTAATCATAGAATCGTTCGCTTTGCGTGATGTTCATGTAAAAGTACCACATGCCGTCCGTCGAGGACAGAAAATCGTATTAAAGTGCCACTACGATATCGAAGATGATACATTGTATTCAGTGAAATGGTACAAAGGACGAAGGGAATTTTACAGTTATACGCCAAACGAGAAGCCTGCCATAAAAGTTTTCCAAATACCAGGTGTTAGAGTTGATGTAAGTTCAGTAACTTTTTTCTGTAGCAATAATACAAGCAAATTGTATTGAAAATAACTTAAATAGCAACATATTTTTGGGTATTTCCTTCTATTTGTGTGTATTTTATATTAGCGTTTATCATCAAATGAAACTCAATTGGTTTTGGAATCAGCATCTATGGCTACTGCCGGCAAGTATTCCTGTGAAGTGTCGGCTGACGCTCCTTCTTTTCATACATTAATAGCCGCAGCCGAATTAGATGTTGTAGGTGAGTACGGACACAAAAATGATGGAGGAAATAATAAACCATTTTTTTCATTTCCTTGAATTAACGCCAATTTTTGTTTAATGTCTTCTCACTTTACAAACACTGCTTCATTATTAATTTCCTTTGCCTTTAATTTGTAAATGTGTACATATGTATGTATGTATGCATGTATGTTTTTTATTTTCGTTTCAGAACTGCCACACAATCCACCACTTATCATTGGTATACGACCACGGTACCACACTGGTGATATATTACGCGGCAATTGTACGTCGCGACACTCAAAACCAGCAGCAAATCTCACATGGACAGTGAATAATGAAGAGGTGAGCATTTATTACTCGTATTTGTATGCGTGTATGTTGCTTCAGTTGCATCCTCAGATACATATGTATATAAATGTTGTTGAATGCTTATCCGTGTGAAAGCAAATGATGTATCGTTAGTAAAATTTTGAATTTAAATTTCTAAAAATATCTGTGCAAGCACAAATTAACGTGAGCGTGTAAGCGTGTGCATACAAAGAAAATTTGTGTGACAAATTATAGCTTGCAACTAAACTTTATCTCATACATAAAATATGTGCGTATGTGTAATTTTGTATGCGTATGAGTATAATAAACAAGACAAACGTTGCATATTAAAAATATGTTTGCTTAGTAGCGACTTAAGTGTACATTTATAATTGCTACCAACTGCGTGAGTCGAGCATGAATTGAACGAAGAGACTTAAGTGTTATCGTGCTGCAAAACTTGTCTACCAGGTGTGTTATGGAAATGTGCTTTGTTTCCGCTTTCGAATTATATTTGTTTGTTGTTGATTTTTAGCACGTTTTCAATAATTTTCGTTAAATTTTCGAGGTTTTGATGAATTTTTTTTTAATTTCCTATTTTAATGTAACGCATGTCTACTAATGCGTTGCCTAAACAGCACAGCAACGAAATGCATCTAAACCATGCTTAACCAACAACAAACGAAACGTTTTAATTGAGTACTTTTTTCAAGCAAAAAAAAAAAAAAGATTGGTCTGAAATTGATTAACAAAATTTTTCGTTACAACTTTGCCAGGTTAATTTTTTTTCAAAAGTATTTCAATCGAAGACAAAAGTTTTCAAATAATAACATTACAAATTTTAACAGATTTCTATTTGAATTGAATTGCATTCTAACCTCTCTTTGCATATGTCTGCGGAAAATTTTTCCCAAAAAATGCAGAATTGTGTAAATATATAAACACATATTATACCACACGATTAGCCAGCTTTATGTAGAATTATTTTATTCATTGTAAGAAGATAGTTTGCATTTAATATTTCAGAGGCAATTAATCAAAATCTGGGTATCAAATTTCTGGCCAGCTGTTTTGCTTGTGAAGATGTGATCTGCCAAATGTTGTTTATTTTTTACCAATACACGCGCACAGTGGCTATTAAAACTGTACTAATACAAACAAGGTTTGCAAGGCCAAGAGAAAATGCAAGTACATGTCTCTAGTTTTCAATTGGGCTTTTGACAGTTGTCATCACAAAAAAAAGCAATACAAATTACTGTTGTTTTATTTGTTGTATATTCGCAGGTACCTATATTATTGTATCATGGATCGCCCGGTGGTCTAAATTATACCACTTGTTTTTATTTATCATAAACATGTGTGCACTTAATTGTTTGCATGTATAAAAAAAAAATATATAAATTTGTTTTCTTTTTCAAGCAAATTTAAATAGATTTTTTATCACTGTAATGCTAAGAATTTTGATAAACTTTATATTGTGCATATCTACACAAAAATACCATAAATGACCACAAATGTCAAAAAGTGAGCGTAGTTCCTTTGACAGTCATTTCGTTCATTTGTCACTTCTTCCAGGATTAAAAAAACAGCCTTTTTTAACTTAATTTATTGTATTTTTTATTTTCTTCTTAATTTTAGGTTCATTCATCACATGTGCGACATTACAAAATTCATAAGGAAACCAGCAATGAAATGCAAACTTCAATAATAGGCCTTCACTTTGTCATCAATGACTATCATTTCGAAAATGGTAAATTAAAGGTGAGAACTTCAGAACAATTGATTAAAATACTTAAATTAATTTTAATGCAATATGCTTACAGGTTCGTTGTATAGCGCAAATTGGTGACATTTACCACAAATCTTCAGAAAAAGTTATACTTGATATGGAATATCACCATAAATATTTGAGTACAAATACAGTCAATATGATACCTACGGATCAGGACTACGATCAGTACGCCTTGCAGGATAATGAAATGTTAAAGAAGAAAAACAATTACTTGACGCAAATTCAAGGTAAAGCCGTTAACTAAATAATCCAAGTATATAAATTCAATTTGATTATTTGTGCTTTTTTAACTTTTATTCTTAAACAGATTTCTTTTACAATTTTATACCCTCAAAGGACGCTGAAATTTCCGCATGGGCTTCAGCTTCAAACTCAACGGCGTCGCTGAAATTGACTACTTGTTCCTTGAACTTTTTCGTAACGTCCCTCTTTTATGCGTGTTGCCATTTTAAAAATCATTTTCTTTACTTCTCATGAAACATTATTGATTTCGCTTCAAAACATGTTTCTCAAATAGTTTAATTTCTCAAGAGAAATCTCAAAGTGCTGTCGTGCATACCAAACGCAATAAGAAATGAAATAAATTTTGCGAAAGAGGGAAACTTCAACTTCAACTTCAACTTCAACAACAACAACTTCAGCATTCAACAAAAAACCAAAAAATATAAACCTGATTTATTTATAAGATTTTCAGTTAATTAAACATAGTGCCACTTTCAATAAAGCCATACATACATACATACATACATATTTACATATTTATGTATATTGCATATAGATATCTATAAATAAAGTTTTTCTTTTTTGTTGTTGCGTCAAGATAAATTATTGTAAAAAATAAACGCGTTATATGTATAGAGTGAAATAAGTAAAAAATATTTATATAAAATATGTATATGTAGGATAATTGATGGTTTACTATTAAATAATATTTATTAAAGAATAATTTATTGCAATGAAGCACAAATTGATAGAACTATTTTCTTTATAATTACTAAATATATAATTTGATTTTAATCATCAGCAATATTTTATAAACATTTGAATTATATTGTAAAGAAGTATAATTAATAAAAACTATACATACATACATATTTATTTATGTATATTTAATTTTTTAAATAATGGAAATACTTTTTTTTTAATTTTATTCAATTCCATGGCATGTCTCGAGGTAAACAAAAATATTTTATTTATGTATTTATATCATTTATTCACTTGTGTTTGTTGAATGTATGCAACAAAGATACTCACGTGTGTGAAGTTTTTTGTTGTCTCAGTTGCATATATGAGTACATACATATACATATATCGTCCATACCACGTCAAACTATCCAATATGCAAAATTCGTTTTTTTAAATACGTTATCTTGGTATCTTAATTTATACGATAAACCTCGTTCTAAAATTCTGAAATTCTCATGGACGATAGATAACTCAATAATAAATATTTTAAGTTTGGCACTTTTAGGAATACGCTGTCCTTAAATTCACAGTTGACGGGTCTTCCCGCTCTTCTGAAAATTACAAATTTGCATATTGGATAGTTTGACATGGTAGGGACGACATATACATATACTCGTATATGTGCAAATACGATTTGGGAGGTAGTTGTAGAGATTCTCAATTATTGGCAATGAAATTTCGGCCCAGGCTTTTTTAATGCCTTCAATTAAGGCTTCTTTTGTTTGGTATTGCCTGCCTGAGGCGTACACTTTGCGAGAAAGCAATCCCCATACATTTTCTATGATATTCAAGTCAGGAGAATACGGTGGCCAGTCCAAAATATTGACATTCTGTCTACGAATCCATTCTTTTACAACCCTTGCAGTGTGGATCGGGGCATTATCATGCTGGAATTCCCACGGAATAGGTCCGAATAGAGTTGAAAGATGTGGGAACGCTGTTTCAAGCACTGCTTTATAATTATTTGCGTTCATTTTGGAGGAAAGAAACTGGAGCTCAATGGTACCATAATATGAGATCGCTCCCCACACCATCACAACACTACCCTCACAGCTATGCAGGCGGCTAAAGTAACGTTCCTCTTTTCGCAAGTCGTGAAAATAATAGTTATATCCATCTGGACCTTCTAAATTAAACTTTTTTTCATCAGAAAAAACAACACGATGCCATTCCTCTTTATAGCACATGTATTTGCGCGCAAACCGGAGTCGTGTTTCTTTGTGAGTAGCATTTAGAGCACTACCCTCACAGCTATGCAGGCAGCTAAAGTAACGTTCCTCTTTTCGCAAGTCGTGAAAATAATATTTATATCCATCTGGACCTTCTAAATTAAACTTTTTTTCATCAGAAAAAACAACACGATGCCATTCCTCTTTATAGCACATGTATTTGCGCGCAAACCGGAGTCGTGTTTCTTTGTGAGTAGCATTTAGAGGTGTTTTTTTTTTTTATTTTTAATCTTTTTAAATGCTTGGCACTACGAATGATGCGTTTTACTGTGGCTACACTAGCATTAACACCTGTTTTTTCTTTTATTTTTGCAGCAGAATCGCTAGAATTGGAGGCAGCTCTTATGACAGCCCTTCTTTCCGCTTTTGTTGTGACTTTGCACGTGCGCCCTTTCATGTTTTTCCATAATCTGATTGCTGTCTTATAAAATTACTCACAACGTTTTGGCTTCGTTCAATTTTTTTTTGCAATTTTTCTATGGCTTAGGCCCATTTCTGAAAGCGCTTTAATTTTGCCTTTTTCTTATTCACTTAAACGCGTGTTGCGTCCCCTATTAATTAAAAAATGTTCAAATATATTGGAAATAGTCACAAACACTTAAATTGATATTAATATTATCCACTGCTAACGGCAAACTGACTATTTGTTTAATGAACCTATTCAAGTGAGCCAAAATTTACATGTATCATCCTAAATATCTCTTAATTTAACCGTAAACAACATGTTCTCTTAAAAGTGTATATTAAGAGAAATAAAAATAAAAAATTAATAATTAGTGAACCTAATTAAGTGAGCGGCAGTGTATGTACGTGCTAATAATGATCGATGAAAATTTTCTATTTATTTCACATTTTTTATCAAAATTTATTTGGGAGTTTTTAAGCGTATATTGGGGCCAAGTTGTCGTCTCGGTTTTTGTAAAATTTTCGGACTAGAATTTTGCTCAAAACTTTCTTTTGTAAATTGCTTTTTTTAATAAATACAGTATTAATTTATTAATTTTATTAATTTTTAAGTATCTAAATATTAATTTCCTATGGTATTAAAAATTATTGAATTAATGGACGAGTTCTTATTTTCAAGTTGCAGCTTTTCCCTGAGTGTAGGAACACAAAAAAGTGTTAAAGCGTAGAAATCCTAAAATCAAAATACAAGGCATACGGATTGGTCGTTAGAATCCTTAAAAAATCTAAAACATTTTGTATTTTTAGTGTCGCGAGACCATTTGTGCCAAGCACTTAATTCCACAAGTTAGCAAAAGGAAAAAAGTGACAATCAGTTGTCGAAGTTGTGGCGTTAAGATTATCTGTTCAAATTAAACAGAGTACAAAGGCCAAACTGAAAATTATTGAAGTTCGCAAAGGCACTTTAAAAAATGAGACGGCTTTAATATATGCAAAGCTTACTTTGAAATGTTTTGAGTTTTTATGAGGGAAAGGAAACAAACTCAAGACTTTGGAAAGGAAACTTTTCATTTTATACAGCCCAGAGGCAAAACAAAATGCAATTTATAGCGTGTTGGCAATACCATTCAATAAAATCCAAATTACCAAATTACATAACTTTTTTCTTAAATCTATTGCATGTTTTCAAGTCAGCTGGGAAACAAATTATCTAGGGATTCAAAAATAACAAGCTTAAAATCATAAAGAGTCATACATTATTACAGTCTTCATAAAATTTTTTATCTTGAATAATAAAAAAAAGCGATACACTTCTTTATAAACACATTAACGTTAAAAATAGAATTGTATTAATGACACACCATACTTAAGGCTGTTTATTTATGTACATTGCAATTTAAAAAATATATTATTAATAACTTTCTTTAAAGTTTTCTTAATATTCTCGACATTGAAGTCAACCCTTTTCCGCAATATTTGGTATAAAGTGATATTTTTTGTCATTATTATTTTTTTTAACAAACGGTAAACAAATGTTCATTCAAGTACCTTTTTTACTATAAACTGTCAATAAATGTGTAAATATTTGAACAAAGTAGCTTCAGGTATTTGAAAAGTGGTTAGAGACTTCTTTTAAAGCGCATCCTAAACAATATGAACAAGCCAGTAAAGTTTATTCGTTGAAAATGTACATACATAAATGTCAAAAGCAATTCCTGTACTGTCGAAAATATCTCAGATAAATGTCGTTATCAATAGAAAGGTATTAAGAAATGAAGAAAAATGAAAAAGTAAAAAGTGAAGGGGAAAATTCCTGAATTCATAGAATGCTGAAGGAAGAAAAAAAGAAGAAGATAATCGCTCGTTACGACACTTATTGAAGACAGCTACTATAACAACTTTGTCAAAAAAAAAAAAAATAAAAAAAAATTGAGAAGGCGTATACAAGCATAAATAAATTTTCCATATATACAACAAACGAGAATATGTTGTATTTAATGATTTATACTGTTGATGATCTATGACTGACATTTGCGTATTTGTTGCAGCTAGAGTCGGATGTCGTCAACACTTTATATGTATGTACATAATATGTATACACCTATGTACATAATATACGAGTACGTAAGTATGTACTTGTATGTACAAATCCTTTTCGGGTATCTTTATTTTTTTACTTTACATTGTTTGCTACATGTCTTGTATTACGCAGAATATATGTATGTATGTGTGTGTGTGTGAGCAGCAAGTTCTCACTCTTTATCTTGTTAATGTTTAGAATTTTATAAATTTTTTATTAATATGCCAGTCAGCAAAAATGTGTTTTTTATATTGCAAAATATAAGATTTTTTTTTGTGCCACAGGATAACAAAAAACATCGACTACAATATTAAGAGAAAATCCTTTGGTATGCTTTTCCAAATAATGTTTATTTGCAATATGTTTTGGGAAAAAAAGTAAGTGAATTTATCAAATGGTTTTAAGAAAAATCGTTAATAGAAAATATAACTTTGGCAAAAAGGAAGAAGTGCTTAAGGCGAGATAAGTGGATTTTCATTTAATGGTACTCTTGTAATCTCCACATTCAAAAGTACAAAAAAAGTATTTTTTAGATTTTTCAGGAAGTTATAGTGCAATGAATAGCTGCTTAATTTTTTTTTCGACTAAAAATCTCACATGGAATAATAGCTTAATTTGACTTGTAAATTTATTCAATTAATGTTTAAATATGATTTCTGTTATGTGCCAGCCACGGCTGACGGCAGCCCACCAAAGAGTAACTTTCTGTGGATGTAATGGTGTTTTGACAAAAGCTTGTGCGACAATTTTGCTTATTTATGTACCCATTCAACCAGAAATGGTCTTCATCGATTATGTATGCCATAAAATAGAAGAAGTGTACGATGAGTTTGACGAATAACTAGAACAATTATTTTGATTAAAAATTTCAACAATTTGCACGCGTTGCTCTGGTGTAAGTCGATCCATAATGAAGTTTCAAAGTAAATTAAACAAAAAGCAACTATCAGCTGGTAAATGGGTGCTCAAATAAAGCAGTGATGCCAACTCAAAGTTGTGACACTCTAAAAAAAAACACGCTATATACTTTGGGTATTTCAAATTCAATATTTTATTTATAATGTGAACACCGAAGTTTCTATTTTAACTGTAAAAGAAATAAATTGCTTAAATTGTAAATAGACTTTGAAAGTTTTAAGGTCCTCTCTTAGAAAACATTAAAACTTCATCACTTTTTCCTTATGGAGAATGATCGTTTAAGATGCCTTAAGGCAAGAATAAAATATTTTTCTTTAATTAAAATACTTGCAATTAACATTTGAAACAGTTAGACTAAGAAAATAAGCTTCGACTACATTTGTACGTATTTGACATCTTGTTACAAGCTAATGGGACTATTCACATACAAATCAAAAGTATTAGCTCGATGTGTTAGTGGGTTCGGGCTTGTGCTCGAACATTTGATATGTTTTGTTTTCTATTTTATCTATAATATGTGTAACAAGCAATTTATAATTTAATTTATTTAAAATGTCCTTTTTTGTTGTGTACATAAATAAGTAATCAAAAAAGTAATTGCTGCATCCGCTTCGAATGTGGAGATTCTACGTGTAGATTGGTATACATTCGTCGAAAGGATGAACCCTGTTTATATTTTTATGTTCTCTCTTGTCTCTTTACCTGTAACACTCAAATTTTTTCTGCAGCTCCAGGGGGCAGTATAATTTTGTTGTATGTGGTCATGTCTTACTGTCCGAAGGCCAAATGTAAGTTTTTTATTAAATTCTTGAAAGTTATTTCGCCGAAAATTTTTTGCTTCTTGTTAAAATTTTAAATACATAAATATTTTTGGAATTGCAAAGCATTGTGTATGCAAATTTTGGACAGCTAGAGAATGCTTGCCTTTTTTCCAACAAATCAAAGGAGTTATGGTATAGTATAAACATTTTCATTGAGGTAGCCAAGAGAAATCAAATAAAATGCATAAAATCACTTAAATATTATACAATAAAAAATTTAGTTTCATACTAAAACTCAACACTCAAACGACAAATTTTCAGATTAACTTAAGTGTAAAATTACTACAGAAGAAGTGCATGCAAATTCAATATGTATGGCCTGTTTTAAGCACCTCCCTTCTGTGTATAAGTTCTTGTTAAAATTGCTAAAGCAAGTCCTCTCTGTCATATTTCTTACACTCGTCCTTTCTGTTTTCTCCAAAAAGGCGAAGGAGAGGGTTCTTTGCATTTCCAAACTAATGAAACTTAAAATGAGTAAATGCAGTACAACTGTGGTACAGCGGTATGTTTTAACATTTTTGTTTGAAAGAAAAAACATTAAATTTAAAAAGAATTCTATTAAAATCATTTAAAACATGATGACATTATAATTCTTATGACCACCTTCTGAATCCCCCAATTAAATTTTTTTTAATACCATTTGCATAAGAAATTAGTTTCAACAATCAAAGCTTAAGCTTGTCAAGATAAATATTTGGCCATTTATATACATTTATACTGCTTTTAAACTAGTCAATAGAATTTCAAACTTAAACAAATTAAAATCAATCAATGTTGCCTTTTAGATTTTTCTTAAAATTTCACATTTATTTTATAATTCATTTTACTCTTCATTAATTTCAATTTAACTTAAAATATCTGAAACTTTTAGAAATTCTAATTTTTTTAAAATTTAATTACCAGTCCGCAGAGTAAACTTTTATTCTCATTTGCAATAGAAGATATTTATGAAAAAATATATAAAAATATATTAAATAATATTTTTTGACATTTTGCATAAAGTCATAAAATTCAATTGAAAGTTATTTTAGTAAATTATTTTCTCACAACAATACCATCAAGAAGTCGGTGAGGCAGAAACAAGCAAACATGCATTCGATAAAAGCCAACATAAACTTTCATCAGCAACTACAACAAGTGTTTCTGGAGAATGGCTTTTGACATATTTTAATTGCCAACATTAGCAATATTTGCTGCCAACTTTATTCATTACTTTATGTACTCATGGAATACAAACTTTCTTTAACATACCCAGTGAACATTTTTTAATGGTGTTAAAAAATTATAAAAATTTTCTGATTTCTTATTGGACACACAATCATAAGAGTAGATATGCATGTAAATAAGTATTACAAGGCTCAGGAAAGATAAAAACAAAAACACTTTTCATACATTTTTGAAAAGAGTGTGTAAAATCTGCCAGACTTTTCTCTGTCATCAATATGATAACTTGTTAAATGTTTTGATGCTTTGCCAGATTTTTTTTTCCAACATTATTCAGACATATCGGAATTTCGTTAAACAGTTTTCTCAGCGTTATCGTATGCCTTTTATGAATTTCCTTACACTAAGAGCTTTGATTTCTTGGCAATAACGTGTACAATTTTTGGATACGAAACAAGCAAAATGTTCATTGGGATACTCCCAACAGACATACGCCCCGTACACACGTTGAAACATTTGAGTTTTCGCAAGAACAACAAAGTATGTACGAGTACATTTGTTTTTACTTGTATAATCAAGCAGTTTGCAGTTGTATTGAATTCAGTATGAGTGGAAGAGATGATATAAAATGAAATAGAAACTTGAATTCAAATTCGAATTCTCAACAGGCTGTCATTTCCGCTTTTGTTGTTTTGAAAAACAAAAAATAAAATAAAAAAATAGATGTATATAGTTTACTTTGGGTTTGGTGAATTTTCGAAGCTGCATGCGTGCACGTCGGAATTTGTATTGCAAAACAAACTATTAGAACCGAAAACATACACATACACATACACATACACATACACATACACATACAACTGAACAAACTAAACTTTTTGATGTAAACAATTAAAAAACAATCACTTGGGTTGATTTGAAAAGCAAAAGGAAAATAAAAAGTTGGTAATGTTAATGTATCAAATGAATGTATGTATGTATGTATGTATGCATGTAATTGCATGCAGTATGAATGTCGTATAATTACCAACGTGCACTAGTGCGCTGCACTTAATGGCAACTTTAATACGAGTACATACATACATACATACATACATATGTACATCAACAAACTGAAGTATACTTTATGCCAATTAAAAACTAAAATAAAGTATACGCAAAAGTATAGTCACATACTCGTAAGTTAACGAAAGTTTGAAAGCAACAAAACACACAAAAAACTTACTTTAACGATAACTAGCAGCAGATCATTTGAACTTCTGGTGACAAACCTTGGCAACATTTTCCAAACTCGCCCGATAAGTAACAACTTTGATATACTTGAAGTCAATTAATTGAATAAACAGGAATATTTTTTCCTCATACAAAATGTGTAATCATAAAATAATTAAAAATAATCATTTGAAGACTGGTAACGATTTATGCTTTAATCCCACATACATACATATTTAAATATTTGTATTTATTTTTACAAGAAAGGATCAATGTAACGATTTCTGTAGAAATATATGTTTAATTGAATACATATACATAGATTTATATTTCTTATTTACAGATTATTCCAACAAGACACTTCATTTTCAATATACCTCCATTTTGAAAGTTGCCATGGCTAAAGTTCTAACTGCTTTACGGATGACAAATAAAAAAAATGGAACAATAAGCACTTTAATAACAAACTGGCGTTAAGAATGTGAAATTTTTAGCTGTTGGGACAAGCCAATAATGCGCAACTTAGTTAACAATAAATGTCAAAAATTTCGTATCGTTTACATTTTAAGTTAGTACTATCAGGCGGCAAGTAACCTGAAAAATTTATTAATCTGAGTTTGCGGACGCATTTTATTGCACATAAGTTTTCTTTGTTTCTTTGGCAAAATTCTGCAAAATAAATTGGTGTCGGCCACCATTAGCTGTTCATTTAATTAAATGATTTTTTGAATACAATTCATTTGGATTGTAAGAATTCGAACTTCAAACGATTTTTATCTCAAATAAGCTCAGTTTCGAAATCACATTGTCGCGTAGCATCATAATGCGTCACCTACTTTTAATTGCTTCTCCATATTTAAAATTTTCCTTCTGTATTAATTATGTTGGCATTTATTCCGGGCATAAAATACGTCCATTAAACTGTTGATGTAGACTGAAATTAATGGAATGGACTTTTCTATGCAAATGTCCAAGATTATTTGTATTTATTTCTTGATTCATACTGAAACTTCAAACTAGAAATTTTATATAAGAAGAAGTTGTTAAATTTTGTACGAAAACTTTTTCTTCAAGCTTTAATCTAAAATTAGTTATTTATATTTCCAGCAAATCTTATTTAGCTAAGATATTAACAGACTGAATTCAAAAACTATGCGTGTGGTACAATGTGTTTTTTTTTTTTTTTTTTTTTTAAAGAGAAGTAACACTCAGGCAATTCATGCCTACTACTATTACTAGGTGTTACCTTCTTTAGGAAAGGGAAAGTGATAGAGAAGACAGGTCTGCTTTTTTGCACGTTTTTGATAATGCAGTGTTTCTGCGCCATCTGGTGTCAAATGAGGCGTATTAAATTTTTGAAGCTGTGTTTTGTAGCCATTTTATTGATTATTTTACTTCGCCGATGATTCTGCTACACAACGAAGGAGGGCGCTCTGATGTTACATTAGGACTAGTAGCTGCTGAAGTCGGTATAGTTCAGTGACCAGTGACTATGCCTTCATCACTTGAACTTTCCTACAACAACTGATACAAAGGGACACTAATGCAGATCAGAAAAATGCGTGGTGTTGTTATTCAATGACTGTTGGATACAGGGATTGAACCCAGGACCTTCGGTTTTGTAGTCAACGTGCTAACTACTTCAGCCAACGCCACCCTCATAAAAACAAATGCATGTTGAATTGCTAGAGAGTTAATCTGAATAGATAAATAGTCAGTTCTCCGTGGTATTTTTTATTAAGGATAAATGCCATTCATTATGCCATAATGAAGGCATTTAGCGAAATATTCAAATTAATTAAATAACTGAAATATAAGTTAATAAAAATCTACAGCTTTTATTTACTCGTAAGTACGAGTACCATTGATTAGACACTTGACGCAACTATACATACTATTTTATTGCTTTAAATTGTTGTCTAAATACAATGAATATTGTATAAATAAGTATTTTACAACTTCTTTGCACCAGGGATTTGGCGTGACAAGCATCAGCTACCGATTGCCGTGGCTGCTGCAACATGTTGACACAATTATAAAATAACAAACAGATTTTCAAACAAACAAGACACGATGTTATTCTGTACACATACAAACACACGCATATACATACATATGTATGTATAAATACAAATATATTAGTGTGTGAGTAAGTATGTAAGTGTTTTCACAATGTAGCAGTTTGTTTCTTTTGCTGTTTGGGTCGTTGTCATTGTTGCTCTTGCAGCTTAAGATAAGAATACAAAAGTTTGGAAGGCTGAAACTTAAGAAACTTTCCACTGCGAAATAGCAAAGACAGACATAAAGAAGACTTGTTATATGAGTACGTTGTAGTTGCCATTGCCGTTGCCGTTGTCATTGCAATAGCAACAATTTGCCAAACAATATTGACTTGAAATTGTTAGGGAATTAAACCGGCATCTAAAGCCTGCAGAGATATGTACATGTACAGACGAGCAATGAGTTGCAATGAAGTAATTTCAGTAGCAAGAGATATTAGACCGAAATGAGGGAAAACATTACAAACAACATACATTTATTTATTTGCCAACTGCAAAGAAAATGAAAAAATGAAATAAAAGAAGAAAAAAACTGTCAAACTTAGCACTTAACGCCAGTAAGGAATTGCTGCCATTTCTGCAAAATGGAGAAAAAAAATCTTCCATGCTATTGGCTTCTGCACAAGTAGGTAATGGATGTACAATGTCTGTCTGTTGGCTTAAAATGTGTTAGTCAAACGTTTGTTTAGTATGCTGTAAACTTACTAATTTATATTCAAATTTGTGAAGTCGTGCACACACACACAGTCCTCTTCAGAGTCAAAGGAAAATAGAAATAAGAACAAAAGCAAAGTTGGAGAAAAAATTTTTTAAATATTTTTATGTTTACTTTGTCCTAGAATTTCAACTTGTCTCGTACAATTGAGACAACATGTTTGCCTTAAATGACATGTTTGAGAAAGAAATAAAAAGGAAATGCATGTGTATACACACACACACACACTTACACTCACACACACATGTATAAATATTTTAAAGCGGTTTTTTGATTTGCTAAAAAATCTCAAATGTCTTAATTGCTGTAAAGCTGTACATCAACTCAATTATGGTAGAACAAACTAAAACAAAAATCAGAATAAAACTATCTTATGAAAGAAAATATGTACGTGTGCAATACGAGTAGATACAGATACATAAATATTTTAATATATCTTATGCATATTAAATCATACGGCCTGTACAAAATGTGAAGTTTTTTTTTTTAAATTATTGTTAATAACTAATCCTTGTGTTGTAAACTAACAGTTACATACATTTAAAACTTTATCATGTTCAAAAATAAATTCTTGTTTAAATGGAAGTACGAGTAAAATATTTATGAAGTCACAGTAAAACTTTTGATATTCCAAAGTCCCAAAACAAAAACTAACTTAAATACATGTTTGCCAAACAAAATTAATTCCGTAATCTATTTAATGTTACCATTTAATTAGTTTTTCTATTATACCTCGAAAAATAGTAATGAGAACGTGTCTAACTGAACAAACTTTTTCTTTCCTTCTTTTTTTTTTTTTTTTTTTTTTGTTAACTATTCAATTTTGTTCTGCGGCAGGCAGTAAAAACTTGTGGAACAGCAATAATTATACCTTTGCATAGAAGGCAGTCAAAGTGCAAATTTCACATGATATGTTCACATAATTAACCTTTTCTCGTTTATTTTTTGCACTTTGGATGACTCTGCTCTCCGGTTACAAAAATAAAAATCAAGTAAAAAGAGGCCATAAACAATAAAATACTGTTGGAAATAACTACCGCTCTACATTAACTACCCAATACTACTTATGATAAAATTCAAGCCTGAAATTAAATGTTACACAACTATTTAGTATTTAGTAAACCAGTTGTTGTAGTGTGTGTATATGTATATGTATATGTAAGTATATTGTTGTCGCAACTGATGTTGTTTGTTGTTTGTTGTTTTAGTTTAAGTAATACCAAAAACAAGAACCATGTCAGTAGTTTGTTGCATTATTAGCCATTAAAACTCTATGAGTCAATTATGTTAAAGGTAGTCGTCGAGAACTCAGTTCATACAGGGTGGACCAAAAGTTACCATGGGGTTTAAAAATTTACGGCCTGGCCCACGATGTCACGAGAAATTGTTCGACCGACAACTTGTATTGCAAACAACAACAAATTTTCTAAAGTTATTGTTGTTTGCAATACAAGTTGTCGATCGAACGATGTCTAGTGGCATCGTGGGCCAGGCCGTTATATAATATACAAAATGAAAATTTTATTACACTAAGTATAAAAAATAGTTTCTAAATGACTACCGTTTTCAGATTCGCACTGAGGAGCTCATTTTAGAGCATTTTCCATAACATCTTTCAAAATTTGTAGCTGTAGCGTTCAAGGATTGTCTCTGGCTTGTTCACATACACTCGCTCCTTCAAATAACCCCAAAGAAAATAGTTGGGTGCTGTCAAATCTGGCGATCGCGCTGACCAAATAATTTCCGAATTTCTGGAAATTATTCGCTCTCCAATAATTTGACTTAAAAGTGCCATTGTGTCTCGGGCAGTGTGGGCAGTGGCTCCGTCCTGCTGAAACCACATACCAGGTCTGTTTTCAAGAGCAGGAATGAAAATGAGCTTAGTCACAATCAAAATAATTGATCTCTGATTTAAATAATAAAATTCTATTATTCTGATTCTTTGTTCAGTTGTAAATCTCTCCATTATTTATTCTCCAAGTGTTATTTATATAATCTGAAAAATAAAAATAAAATAAATATATAAACGAAAAAGTTGTTAAATTTTTTAACCCCATGGTAACTTTTGGCCCACCCTGTAGATATACGAATACATACATATATAGTACATGCATACATACATAATACGTTTATTTAGTTTCAATAGGAGATGCCAGTTGGGACAAATCGCGAAAGTTGGAGCTTATGAACGTCTGGATACCTAAATGGGACTTAATAATAGTTAAAATAAAGGGGACTTTAGAATTGAACATTGTATTTAATTTTTCTTATATTTAATTGGGTATTATTATTGCATAGTTTCGCTTTAAATTACTACACTGTCCTTGACAGTATCATCTGAGAAAAATGTTTAAATAATTTGTGTCAGTGTGTTAATTTTTTCTATTGAAAATTAGTAAATAAGGTTCGGAAATGTGATGTATAGTCTAACTTATGTTATAAAAATGCTGATCCACAACAACACCAAAAACTAAATCTTACTCCAAAATATTATTTTATTCAAAAGATCAATCCATGGCACAAAACTTTTAAAAATCGATTTCTGGCAAATGGCCAACGGGGCTGCTCTTGTCGAAGTTCATTCTAGACGTCTAATTGTTGGCCACTTTTTCAAGTATTACAATGTAAAATTTATATACATTTAACATTTCTATTCTTGGATTAGTTTTTAAGTTTGAATATAGCTTAGTATTTTTTTTACCCAGTTCCACACAAAAAAAACATTGTCTGGTATGTAGAGCATTACACAATGACTAAATGTGGGTGGCGTTGGGTACAAAAACCGGGGTCGAGCCCGATCTCCGATAGTTATTAAACAACAACACGACAATCGAGAGCAATATTGTGCTGATTTGCACCAATCAAATGCAACTCTGGTGTGGCAATCGTGTGAATGGTTGATAGGCAACAATGCCCCAATAAAAATGTTAAAAATTTTTATTGTGTTCTCGAGCGAAAATCAAAGTAGCCAATACGCGACAACTTCTTAAATGAATTTACTTTTTCGTGTGTTCCAAGTGTTTTCATTAGTACTGAAACTTAAACTTACTTTATATGTAATTATAACTTGTTTGAATCGTTAACATGGAACTGTGAGCCAATATTAACCCATGTATATATGTAGTTTTTATTCGTTTAAAAGAGCGAAAATTGATATTGCAATTTTATTTCATTTAAACGAATACACCATTTACACGTACAAATTAAAAACAGAAGAACAAAACTAACTAAAAACTACCAAACTAGTTGTTTGTTTATGTTGCCGCAAGTTAGAATAATCCTATGAGTAGGCTGCAGCAACTATTACCACAAATGCATTCTTCGTCAATCTGCAGCAATCAAATTTTTCTAAAATGGGGCAATCATGTGACTGCAACGTATTTGATGGAGACAATTTTATTATTGTGCACCAATTCAGTACACTAAAAATTGGTTCATATTGATGTATTTGCAGCAATCGTGTGATCCTACCTTAAGTGCCGTTTTCACAACTTTCCGTTAGCTAAATGCAGGATTTTGTCTGCTCGATAAATGACTTTGCATTATAATTTTTCTAACCATTAAATATTATTATTATTTATAATGATAAAAATAAAAAATTGATGTTGTAATAATGCAAAGATAGTTATCGGCAGGCAAAATCCTAACTTGAACTAAAGGCAAGTTGTGAAAATGGCCCTAAAGCTCGTATCCTACTGTAAGCCAAATAACATGTGATATTTTTTAGAAATAAAATAAATATGTTTACTACACAATTAGTTTTCATACGTCAATGTGTCCCAAATGTTAAATATCATTTATTTATATGCGGCTTTTTTTTCGAAGTTTCAGCCAGCAACGCAGTGTTGCACTGACAAATTTCGTGATGTTTTGGAGGAAAACAACTTACTTGAGGCGTTTTTCTGATATGAAAAATTTATGGGAAAACATGTAGCAAAATATTGGTTTTGAATAAAACAAGTTTTCTGCTCCAAAACACGCATATGGAAACGTACTGCAAAATATCAGAATAGAATTTTATTCTTATCGTGACATTTTAAACTTTTTTAAGAATAAAGTTAAGTCCTATTTTTCGCAATTCCTAACCGAGGAAAATCGTGTGTATGGTTTCTCTAGTGGCATCTCTTGTACACACAATTTAGTTGTCCGTTTTGCACATTTCTATTTGTATTTCAATGATGTTACTATTTTTTGGCTTTTTTCTGTTTTTTTTTTTTGCATTAATGCGGATTTTTCCTTTGTTTCGTTAAAAAGGGAGGAAAATACTTAAATGTTAAATATTATGCTTGCCATTGTTCTTCTGCACATTTCCCTTAGTTTTTCTTTCTTTAACAAGATGTTAAGTTCCCAAAACAACATTAAGGATTTTTTTTTCTTTTGCTTTGAAAAGGAGGAGTAGTGAACATAGCGCTATTGTCTTAATTACTTACATTAGAAGTTAATTTGTGTACTTTTTTAGGGCCTGCTAATAAACAAACAAAAAAATTATAATAAAGTTAAAGTTTTTTCAGCATTTAAGTCATGACAAAGAATAAAAAACTGTATTTTGTGAATTATGTAGAACATAAAAATCTGATAGTGGCTGTATGTAACATTTACATATTTACACATTTCAGCTTTTTTTTTTTTTGCAACAGACATTAATTTATTTGCAAAAAGCTCAGGACATCAAAAAATAGGTCAGAGCTTATTTTTCTAGTAGGTATTGAGGAGATAAAAGTGAAAATAGTTGTTAACTCAATTATCCTGCAAGTGTACTAAATATTTCTATTCCTTAATATTACTGTACGGAGTATAATATTTGGACAATTGGATTTTCCACATAAAAAATAATGACTCAAAATCAATAATATTGAGCTAAGGTTTTACTTATTCAAAGTAAATATTAAATTTTGATATCTTGGTGTGTATGGAAGTGAACAAAAAAAATTAAAGGACTCACTCAGATTTTGTTTCTGATCATTGCTTCATTGTTGTAAATTAGTATAATTTTTCTAACATCTGCTTAACAATTTTCATTTTTCAGCACATTGATGAGATTTGAATTTCTTCGTTCATATTTTTTGCATTTAATAGTTTTTTTCTTATTTATCTCTTCACATTTTCATATGATGTTCACACATACTTATGTACACGCATATACATATGTATGTATTTGCAGCAAAGTAAGATGATTTTTTTCTCTGTACATACACACGTATGTATTTCAAAGTAACACTCCAACACGCTTGCATTCACAGACCCATGTACGTTCCATAGTTTATTCATAGAGCAAATGTGTTAAATGTACAAATAGTTAGTTTTATGCATACTCGTACGTGTAAGTTAGCATTATTGATGAATTTTTTCATTTTTCACAAACTTTATTTATTCTCTGTGTATGAGGTTTAGCCTTAGAGGAAGCGTTTTATATATTGCGATTGACTAAACTGTGGCATATATAATTATTCAAAGTTTAGAGATTGAAAAACTTTCTCTTCTCAGATACTATATGTACATATTAAGATATTTTGCAAAGAGAAACTTTAAAGTTAAAAACTTGTTTCGATATTTAGGGGTCTTAAAAGCCACAAATGCTTTACTTTATAGTCGTACGTATTCAAGCAAATGCTTTTTTTATTTTTATTTTTTATTTTTTTTTTTATTGTGAATGCTAATGCAGATTGCATGGCAAAGTTGATATTCATGATTGTTTGCTTTTCAAATGCATGTTGTACGTGAGTAAAATAAATGATAAGTAGGTGTAGTTGCCTTTGCTGCTACTCTCCCACTGTAATTTAGAATCACTCCAAAGGAAGAAGAACTTTAAGCGAAAAAAAAAATAAATAAAAAATATGCAAAATGAAGAAGAGAAAGAAAAAAGTTGGAAACAAAACCTACAGGTAAAATAGAATTCAAGATTTGTTTGAAAATTGAATCACAAGCATCTGTACATACTTTAATATGTATAAAACATACATATACGTACGCCAGTACAGTAGACTCCCGATAATTTGATATTGGAAGGATCAGAGGAAAAATTAAACTAATCGAGTGTTGAAATTAACAAGAGGTGGATTAAAATAGTTGATTGTTGGTTTAGAACCGTTTTTATATGATACAAACGTATACATACATAATTGTAATGAAATACAAATTCCCACTTGATCTAAAATTCGATATAAGCGAATGCTCACTAAAGCGAAGAAATTTCGGAAAAATGTTTTTTTTTTAGTTTTGTTTGCAAATCTAAAAAAATTCGAATGTTCACCAAAGCTTCGAAGTTCCAACTTCTCTCGAATGTGTGACGGTAGCCGAGTGGACTAAATAAAAAAGCACATACTAATATATGTATGTATCTGCAATAATTGAACAGATAGCTTAGTTAGTGGATGTGTGCTAGTCTGTTAGAATGGAGGTACCATGCTCAAATCCTGCAGCGTTAGTTTAGGAATTAAAAACAAAATAAATAAAACAAGTACATACGTTAAAATAAATATGTATGTATACTAAAAAACAAAATTACTTTTTTACTTTTTCTGCTGCCTTTTTTTTTCGATATCGTAATTAGTTCGATATTCTCTCACTTTTGATATTGGTGGCGAACCTGCGAAATCGAATGTTTTTTGGAACAAAACTGAGCGATGGCTAGACTTTTTTCGATTATCTCGATAGTTTTACATGATAAATGTTGGAGATATATTCGAAATCGATATCATTAACGAAAGTCTTGGTCCACTGGGATTATACCTCGTAGAAAAAAACAAAACTTCAAATGATGATCATTGTGCTTGTATTTTATTTTATTTTATTTTTTTGTAAGCCACAATACATTAAAATAATCAAATTATAGAGCGTAGAGCTGAAATATTCAAAATAATAGTTGTCATTCAAATAATTTCAAATTACAAGGATTTTTTCTTCAATTTATTGCATGTTTTTCAAGCGAGCTAAGAACAATTCTTTTTATCGAGCGATTAAAATTAACGAGTTCAAAGCTATCAAGAGCGGACTGTATGTAAATATATTTCTTACAAACTTTAAATAACAGTTGTATATACAAATTGTTGTTGGCACTGTTTGCTGCCTAGATTCAACAGTTTTCTATATAAATTTCAAGTTAAATCCTTTAAATGTCTGTCTAATCCTACGCCAACTACTAAAACTTATAAGCACGTATTGCTCGTTCATGGTTTTAAGTTCCATTTAAAATCATAACTAGCACATGAAAAGTGTGAGAAAAATGTGACTTTAAACTTTTTTAACATTAACGTTTGACTGCCTGCCATACGCCAAAGTGTTAAAAGCGGTCAGCTTTTGTTTTTTTTTTTTGCATCCTCAAGAATAAGAAACGTGTTTAATGAAACTTAAAAAAAAACAAAACAAAACAAAAACAATAAATACTTCGGAGCAATATTGCAACAATACAAAGCCGAATATTGTATATACCTCACTCGGTGGGGGAGCCAAACTTCAATGTCGTATTTTGCAATATTATTGTCCAGTAATTGATATTGTACAATAAAAATGTCCGTGTTTATATTATATTATGAGTAGCAGAGGACAAAATATATTGTATAGAGTTAAATGTTAATGTGTACTGCGCAAAAAGGAATATTTTGTAATGACTTACGAACATTTTACAATAAGGATTTCCCACCAAATTAGAAGACAACAGCTGATATTGACACACAAACGAAAATGTTTGTATCTAAGTAAAGAGTGCCTGAAAACACAAAATATTTAAAAAAAAATATTTAAGATCATAGAAAGGGGTATCTTGTTTGCCAAAAGGTTTCTTCGACAATAAAAATATGTAGTATCATGTATCCAAAGCCGAAAATATGAATTAATTAATGAATGCATTAAGTTGGTATACTATATAACTATGTACATGTATGTATGTGTGTACATTGGACCGATCCTTATATCTATGAAGAAAATTATTTTCTCGAATTTACATCGCGTCAAGCGCTAAAAATTTTACATTTGGTCTCAAAAATCCACACAAAGGGAATGAGCCCGATTTTATAACTTTTAGACGTGCCTCAAGGAACAATTTCTTTTTATTATTTGAAATACATACATGTACATATGTATATTATATAACTTAATGAAAAAAGAAAATTTAAATTTATCGTTATTGGCATTCAAAGTAAGAAAATAGTAAAATAAAATTGATTTTTAAGTTTAATATTTGTTAACGCACTAATAATCCCAAATTATTATCTTAATTGTTCAGTAAGATATTTTGATATTTGTTGAACTTCTCATTTGTTTGAATGAAAATTTAACATTATAACTCTAGTTCTAAGAAAGTTTTGGATAAAGGTTCCTATATATTGCCTTACATACGACTAAAGATGCCTTTACATGGTAATACAATAATGTGTTACGATATGTCAAAAAATGCTGTAGAATGTACAAAATCTTATTATGTAAAAACAAAATGTATCGAGTAGGAGAGAATTTGGATAAAAAAAATTGAGAAGCGGTCTTTAAATGTTCATTTTCTAAACCGTTTTAGAAGAAACTTATGTATTCTTATCGTAAACAAAGTAATCTAAGTAAAAATATACACATGCGATAAGTTTTTATAACAATGCACGAATAAAGCCTCAAGCATTTGGTAAGAGTAAAAATAAATTTTGATTTACAAAAATTTTAATAAATTTTAAATAATTAAACTCTTTGTGAACATTTTTCTATTGTTTAAGAAGAAAAACACAGAAACCAAATTGTTTGTTTATTCGTTAGATCTAAATTAGAACAGATGTTCAGCAATAGAACAATTTTAGTGGATGCCTAAATTGAAGATAAGGATAAAAACTGATTGATTTGTTGCATAGCAAGTAAACAACCCAAGCAAATGTCTAAAAATAACTGAAAATATTTTACACTTTAAGGAAGCATTTCACAATCAAGCTTTAATTTTGTTCATAAGTATTTTTTATTGAGAGTACGAGTATACCTTTTCAGGTGCCCCTGTGGCTGAGTGGTAGCGATGCTAGCCTCTCAGTCCAGAGGTCGTGGGTTCGATTCCCACCATAGACCCTGGGTGTTTTCCGCAGACAAGCTAGTCGCTTTGCGGGTTGTGTTTGTTTAAAAAAAAAAAAAAAAAAAAAAAAAAAAAAAAAAAAATTCCTTACCTTAAATATTTAAATTTTGCAAATGAATTACGATTACTTTTTAAAAGTGAAATATTGCTTTGCATACGAACAAGTTGTCTATTAGACATATGTACATAGTATGTATGTATATGTATTAGATTTACATATGTATATTCGTATATGCATATATGTAAATATGTATTTTTGCATAAAGTTTATTTAAGTGAATGGTAAAGGATGAAAAGAAAAACAAAAACAAAAACTGATTCATATTTCGTAGTAAAACAAACAAAAAAAAGAGAAAAAAAAGAAGTATACTATACATACTCGTGTATAAAATTTACAATTTCTTTGTAATTTGAAGTTACTTTTTTGCTGGTTCGTAAAAAGAACTTGCATAGTTCTAAGTTCATTTGAAAGTTGTCACAAAACAGCAGGTGTCTACCCAGAGAACATTAAGATACTTTCACATGAACATACAGCTAAAAATATTTCAAACACTCGTACACCCTGCATGTATTTTTGATGTCAGTTATTATGATTATAAATAAGCAGTTGGTACTGCATGCATACCAGAGATGAGATCATTAAAAACTTTTCACTCACCGAACTTGTCACATTTTTAAATACTCGTACATATATTGTGGCTCACTCCAAAGCATTTTCTTTTTTGAGATTTGAAATAGAATTCTATATAAAATTTTTATTTAAAATTTCCCTATCACGTTAATTTCCATCCATTCGACGTGTGTCGAATTTACGTCACGCACACCTGTTGGGTCGTACTCATCTCTAGCTAACATTAATAGGAATAATGCTGCAGCATAGTTTGACTTGCAATATTTGTAAATGTTATGCACTCCTGCAATATGAATAATATGAAAAAATGTTAAACAAAAAGACATCCATACAATATGTTTGACAAAAAGTTTTTGCCATTTATGAACCATATACTGCGCGTCAAATGTACATATGTATATATAGTACATACATATGTATGTATATGCATATGTATGCATGCAGTAAATTTGTAAAGTTCTCTGCAAAAAAAAAAAGATCGTTCATTCATTATGATAAAAGGAAATAATGAATTAGTTGGCAAAAAGGAGTGAATGGAAGCAGCTTTATATTAATTGCGCTGAGTTTCGCTTTATAATCAACAAAATCTTTTTACAGTAGATAATGAATTTAAAAATGTAAAAAGTGTCTAGAATAATTAAGACTTTACTGAATTAATCGTATTAAATTTTGAGATCAGACAAAGTGAGCTTAACTTTCCGCAAGCAAGAATTAATTTCGCTAAAATAATAATATGTTATCATTTCATATACATATATGCATATAACAAAGAAAACAATGGCAAGACTGTTGTAAATTTAGAGATGGTAAAATTGAGCTTTCATTACAAAAAAGCTTTCAGCAAATTGAAATACGACGAATCAAAACAATTCACATATTCCATTTGCATAAAAGTTACGTATACAAAGCAGAAATCTTGATGTAGATGACACCACACACAGTGGACCAAACACAAAAGAACGCTGCTGATGAAGGTTTAGTGGCCTTAGAAAACGGCTAGTTGTTCCGTTCAACTATGTGTTGTTAGTCAGAATATTTAAAACAAACTTTAGAGTTATTTGTTCATTAATAATTATCACATGTAATTTGGCTTACAATACAATACGAACTTTACGAGTAGTCCGTTCAAATAATAAATATAGAAACAAATTAAGTTCGAATTAGAGGTGGAAAACTATCGATAGTGTCACTATCGAAAGTTTTCGATAGTTTGAAAAACTTTATCGATATATCGTTTCAAGACTATCGAAAGCTAGAAAAACCATCGATATATCGCCGATACTATCGTGATAGTATCGAAGTTGTATGGATCTCGTATAATGTACGTATGTATTTACATCAAAACAAAATATTTTTAAATAAAACAAAACAATAAAATAGAATTTACTTGTCTGTTCAATAAATAACAAAACTAAAATAGTTGTATGATAAATAAGTGTGATCAGTGGAACAAATTTACCGTCATCCAGTTATTTTTGTTTATGAAAAGCAACATATTTTCTATTTTTTTGCCTTTAGTGGTGTACCATTTACTATCGATAGTGACTAAAAAATATCGATTGTTTTCAAGTATTAATCGATTGCAGAAATAAAACATCGATAGTCACAAAATAAATTAACTATCGATACTATCGATAGTGCCATCGATAGTTTTCCACCCCTAGTTCGAATAATAATTAAAATAAAAAAAAACAAATTTTATTTAATGTCTGAAAAATCAAGTCAGTTTACAAAACTCATTCGATTTTAGATCTCAGCACAAGGAAGCTCCTCAACACAAGATGCAGTAATATGAATGCATGAAATGCACATTTTTTTATTAGGGTTCCGTACACCAAAGGTGAAATGGAACCCTATTGTTTTCGCTACGCTGTCCGTCTGTCCGTCTGGCCGTCTGTCCGTCCGTCCGTCTGTCCGTCACAGGGTATTTTCTCGAGAACAGTAAGAGCTACGGACCTGAAATTTGGACACAGTGTGTAGACCCTTGGCCGCTACAACAACAAATACATGAGGGTTGGAAATTAAAGGGTGTGCCAAAACGAGCAACGAAAAATGTTAAAATCCCATGTAATATACATACAATTGTATGTATATGCGCTTGAAATTTGTAAAGTTAGTGTATTTTTATACAGACTACAACAATTAACACTAAAATTTAAAAAATTTTAATTAAAGGGTGTACCATCAGTTAATGTAATTTCGACTATGTGATTTTGATAACTTGCTGTATCTTGGAATCCGTAGGAGCAAACTTCTTGAAATTTTCAAAACCGGTAAAACAGAAAAATCTAAAAATTATAAAATCGCCAAACCGAAAAAAAATCGCCAAAATCAAAAAAAAAATCGCCAAAACGAAAAAAAAGCACCAAATTAAAAAAAATTTCTAAATCGAAAATAAATCGCGAAAAACCGGAAAAATCGCCAAAATGAAAAAAATAGCCAAAATGAAAAAAATTGCCAAAATGAAAAAGAATCGCCAAAATAAAAAAAATCGCCAAAATGAAAAAAATCGCCAAAATTAAAAAAAAATTGCCAAAATTAAAAACATCGCCAAAACGAGAAAAAAGCGAAAAATAGTAAAAAAAAATTATTTCAGCTGAAAAAACGTAAAAAAACACTGTATTAAAAAAATGCTCAAAGCCCAACGTACGGAACCCTTCGTGCGCGAGTCAAAGTCGCACTTTACTGAATTTTTTATTTATCTTAAGTTAAGTCATATTATACGAAAAGTACACTATGATTCATTGGAATTTTTCTTTAAAAAATTTGCTGTGATACAGTCGACTTTCCTATAAAAAAAAGTATTGTCCTATCAGAAAACTATGCTGTGACACAGTTGATTTTTCTATAAAGAAAAAAGTTCTTTCAAAAGGTCGGCTGTTCGATAGAAAAAAAGTAGTATTCTGTGATGCCGCAGACTTTTCCCAAAGAAAAATGTGCTGTGATATAAGTTGACACAACTCTACATTCTCAAGCGGATGTTTAAAATACTAAAAGTCAACAGCCTGATTGCCTTGCATCAGCAATATTTTTAATATTGCGAAAGAATGAAATTGGTAAACAATTACGATTAATTAAATACAAATCAGACGCAAACTCAGTATAATTCGACTATTGGGTTGCATATTATAATTTTGTAATTTAGTTCAGTTGAATTCAAGAGTAGAACTAAAACAGTTGGTGTTAATAATAATATATAATTGTTTTTAAAACTCTAAAACAAATCATCTTTTTATTACTTATATTCGAGTTTTATATAAGAAAATTGTGCTATGACACGGTCGACTTTTTCATAAGAAAAAACCTCTATATCAAAGTCGACCTTTCTGTAAGAAAAGTGTGCTGTGATACAGTTGGATTTTTTTTATTAGAAAATTGAGCTGTGGCACAGAAAACTTTTCTATAAAAATAAAACGTTGTATAATACAGCTGAAAAGAAAAATTGGTTCAGTGTGTTTTTTATATTAAAAATGTTCGGTTCTATGACAGCAGACTCTAGTTATAAAAAAAAATATTTGGCCATGGGACAGTATACTTTTTTTTATAAAAAAGATGGTTAATAACGTTCTTAAAGGAAAATGTAATATGATTGACACTGTGATTGCAGAGATAATTAAGTGTTCTTATAGAAAGCATAGTTGAATGAACGACAGCACACTGTTGCTATAAAAAATACAATGCACACTATTCTTATAGAAAATATTATTAAATATGTTACACCGCACATTATTATTATTTTCTTCTTATCTTAATTTAGTTTGTAAGCTGATGGGAAAAAAATTAATAAAGTTTTCTACTCGTTCCTGGTTTTTATTGTTTTCTTTATGTCTTTCATTAATTATTATTTTGAAAATTCTATTAAAACCATGACAAATTATGACCTGCAAGTTATGCGTCTCACATATTAACACGGAACTCGTACAACATTAATATAATTAATATTACGAGGACTAAAAATATATATAACTTTTTGTAGTTATTTGTTTAATGACTACAAAGAAGAAAATTTCTATCAGTTTATAAGTACGTCCCAGATACCAAACATTGTTTCCTTATAAATTTTCACATGAGTATTTTGTATGGGTGGAAGGATGAATTGTGTTTATGGTCGATGTAATTAAAATGATATAGTTTGTTTATTAATACAATAATGGTGCGGTTTATGAAATTATAAATTTATGATTTTATGCAACGAGATTCCTTGTTCAAGATTTATTGTTTGCAAAACTGTAATAAAATAATATTTTTATAATTTAAAAAAGGTTCAATGTAGAAGAAGCATATCAAATAAAAAGTCAGCACAGAATAGCTTCAATATTATTAAAACTAAATTATATTTTTATTTAAATATTTTATTTAAATATTTACTAATTTCATTTCATGAATTCGAGAAACTGAGTATTCCTTAAAACAGAAATATGTACATTCCTCGTAATTAGAAGCAAGAGTTGGGTTGTTGTTGTGTCCTAAGTCACCTTTTACCTCGGTATGTTTATTTTTAACTCGCTGTTAAGCCAAAATAACAAAATAGTGCTAATAATATTAGAAATAATATTTATAGTTGCTATTTTATATTATTACAACATGAATTTCATTTTGGTTATAAATAATTAAACTTGTCTTTAGTTTTAAGGAATCTTAAAACAACAAGAAGAGATCTAAAATCAATTAAAAAACTTTTGTCATTGTAACTACTACTTTCATCCAACTTATTTCTTATGAAATAATTACATAATGGCAAAAATCCTTGAGAAAACTATACAAACAACACACATGTGTACAAAAATAAAGTTGCGGTATTAAAAATATTTTTCAAAGTATGTACATACATACAGAGTTTCTTTTAAATACACAAGTAACGAAAACTAGAAGTACTTTGCCAATAATATGCTTGTGGTGATGTTACCTAACCTCAGTTAAACTTAACTTCAATACTTGTCCTGCACGAGTGCTTTTGCAATTTTTCCTCATACAAAAATACATTTAAACATCATAACACACTGATATGAAAGACAGGCAAATACGTATGTATGTATGTAACTATTTGTATTTATTTTTATACATATAAATAAAAACAAAAAGCAAAATAATGAAAACAAAACTGAAAAAAAAGGAGAAGAAAATTCTATAGAAACTGTAGAAAGAAAAAGTTTTTAATTAAAATTTTACGCACGTTTTAACAACAAGTAAATTCTTTAAACACAAACACGTACAATTTACTTGTTATTTAGTATGTATGTACATGTGTGTGTGTGTGTGTGTGTGTGTGTATGTATGGCTGCATGTACAAATAAGTTTAAGTGTAAACTTATTCTACACCCACGCATTCATATGCACACCTACACCTACAAAATGTCCTTTCTATACGAGCGTTACTTACGAGTATTTTTTTCGCTACACAAACAAACAAATACAACAAACACTTTAGAGAATAGAAAAAACAAATAAAAAACGATCGCCACCACAGTGTAACTGAGTATGAGACTATTTGCCAACGTACGGAATTCTGCATCTTCATATTGATACTTACACTATCACAAGTCCTAATCAAAGTACAAACCGGATGTTTTATAAAATACTAAACCAAACAATTTATGCATAACGACACGCAATGTTTTATGCAAAAGAAACAAGATTATTTTCTTTAAGAAAACTTATTCTTATTCCCATCCAAATACTGGCAAAGAAGCATGCAACACGAATGCGAGTAAAAAAAAATACACTCACACGTTTTTCTGCTACAACTTGTTGTTAGAAGTAAATGAATTTACATGTTGTGGCATATAAAGCAAGTTTTAAGTACAGTGATATACATTTTATTCACTTCATGTGAAGTCCTGTTTGCAAAGCGAATTGTCGCACAGTGGCGAAACAGATAGAGATTATTACTTATTTTGCAACAGTTGGATTTGTTGGAAGAAAATTTAGAGTTTTCCAACACCTGCGAATGCTTTATAAGCACTGTAGCACTATCTCAGAAATAAAATTTTTTGCGTTATGACGTTTTTTTTAGTAAATAAGCGATATGTATTATTTTAGTTAATTTTAATTATTATTGCTTGAACTACATGATTTGATCTAAATGGTAAAGTTCATATCGCTTTGTAAGCCAAATTACATGTGATAATTATTAGTGAACAAATAACACCAAAGTTAGTTGTAATTATTCTGACAAACACAGAGTTGAACGGAACAACTAGCTATTTTCGAAGGCCTCATTCATCATCAGTGTTCTTTTGTGTTTGGTCCACTGTGTGTGGTGTCAGTTGATGTAGATCTCTGCTTTATATACTCAGCCATTACTGCAAATGGAATATGTGAATTGTTTTTCATTCATCTTATTTCAATTTGCTGAAAGCTTTTTTTGCAATGAAAGCTCAATTTTACCATCTCTGAATTTACAAATTTCTACTTAAGACAAACTTTATTGGTTTGTTACTACTAAGTAGGGATGTAACGAATGTTCGCATTCGCTTTCGAGTTCGCAAATTATTCGCTTACTTTTGCTATTTGCATTCGCTTTTGCATTCGCTAAAATGTATGCGAATATTTCAAGCGAATACTGGAGACAAAAAATTTTTATTTGTTTTATGAAAATAGTTTGCGATTAATAAACGCAAAAAAAACGAAAATTAATTTAATCCGACATAAAACAGATACGTAAATATGTATACTTAAAAAAAGCATGTTTGGAAATATATTTCAGTTTTTGAAAAAGAAATGGCAGTGTTTCATTTGCGCGATAATATTTTCTGCTTAAGACTAGTGTGTTCAAACTTTTGAAAAAATATTGAGCACCATTCAATACTTCGTACAATAAATTTAAAATCCAAACAATATTAGCTTGTTTTTTGTAAATTCCATGTGCCACTCATATTATTTCTCATGAAAACTTAAAATGTTGAATATATATTTCATATGTTCCTCCCAAGATGAACAGAGTGCTTTCAGCAAAACTTTTTAACGAAAAATTCATTACAAGTTTTCTTAATATGTATTTTGACAGCATTTCACATGAAATGTTGAACAGAGTATCATGGTTTAGGGCCAAAGTACGAATGGGTTGATTGCGTAACATTTTGTAAACTTATAATAATCTATACTTACTCTTATATAAATTTATTTGCATGTGATATTTTAACGAATTGTAACATTTGCATTCGCTTTCGCATTCGCATTCGCTTTCGCAAAAATTAAAATGGATTATTTGCTTTCGCATTCGCATTCGCTAAACTGGTATTCGTTACATCCCTACTACTAAGTATATTTTTTTGCCACAGGCGGCCCATGACTATTAATTTTAGTTAATTTTAATTATTATTGTTCGAACTTCATTTCTTTCTATCACATGTAATTTGGCTTACAAAGCGATACGAACTTTAGCCTGATCATAATCATAATAATAAATATAGATATGTATTATTATTTCTCTATGTTTTAAAATTGCGTTCATGGGAATTAATCTTGCAGATAAAAGAACTTTTCCTTAAGGATTTTTCACAATAAAAAAAAACAAATTCAAAAAGATATATGTATCGATGTATATGTATGTATGTATGTATGTATATACACACTAGTGATGCGCGAATAGTCTTATTCGAATTCCAGAATATTCAGCCATTTTACGAATATGAATATTTTTTCAAAAAAAAAAATAAATAAATACTAAATAAATTTTGAACGAATTTTAAACAAATAGCAATAAAAATAATACTTTGTAATAATTAAAAAAAATATTTAATTGCACCCAACTTAACAACAAGTAAACCAAACTTCTTGTAAAATTAAAATTAAAAAAGTTAAAGTACTTTTCTAGATAATATTTTTCCGAAAATGATTAAATACTGAGGTTAAGCACGAGTTCGAAATTATTCCTGATTTAAATTATTTCTACATATTAAAACATAGTAAGGTATTCTTTAAACATATTAGAGTGGCACACGACAAAGTTCCCAGTTATCTGCTGTTTTATAAAAATAGTTTTTTTAGTTAGCCCGAGTTCGAAATTATTCCTGATTTAAATTATTTCTACATATTAAAACATAATAAGGTATTCTTTAAACATATTAGAGTGGCACACGACAAAGTTCCCAGTTATCTGCTGTTTTATAAAAATAGTTTTTTTAGTTCGCTTAAATAAAAAATTAAAATAATATCCATTTGAAAATATGCTCGTCTATGAATGAAAGTTTCCATTAATACATCTGTGAAAACTTATACGATGTAGCCTCAAGTGGGAAAACAACAATTTTAAAACTTACAATTTGACATTGTCATATGCATGTATGCATGTATTTATATTTTTTGAAAGTATACTTTTTGTCCATGAGAATTAAAAAAAAATATTTCCATAAGCTTCTCTAAGACCATTTCCTTCTACGTATTTGTTGCCCTTTTTTTTTTGTTAAAGAAAAATAGCACTCAGACAATGAATGCCTGCTACTATTACTAGGTGTCATCTTCTTTAGGAAAGGAATAGTTATATAGAAGATAGAGGAAAGATTCATTCTTTTACAACTCTTCTCTTAATAATGCAGTGCTGCAGCGCCTATGGTGTCACTGAGGCGTATTAAGTCTTGAAGCTGTGGTTAGCTGTAATTTTTTTATTGGTTATTTTACTTCGCCGAAGATTATGCTACACAATGCCGACGAAGGAGGGCACCCTGATGTTAAATTAGGATTAGTATCCGCTGAAGCCTGTGTAGTTCAGTGACCAGTGTCTATGCCTTCATCACTTGAACTTTCCTACAACAACTTATACAAAGCAACACTAATGCAATGACTGTCGGGACGGGGCTCGAACCCAGGACGTTCGGTTTTGTAGTCAACAAGCTAACTACTTCAGGCAACGCCACCCTCACCCACCTTATTGGTAATAAATGTTGTAGGTTTTTATGGATATAAGTTATTTACGTATAGTAAAAATATTTAAAAATGATGAGGAAATGAAAACCATTTAAACAGTTTGACTACAAGTTGTCTCTAGATAGTTTGGCATAAAGTGACTTTTTTTTGGTAAAAATTAAGAAACATTTTAATTTCAGAAACTTGTGTTTTGTGTCATTAAAATTTAAGATAGTTTTTATTAACTTTAAAGTACGTCAACAGGAGCATGAAGTTCTTTTTCATAAAAAAATTTTCTCATTTCATTTTGCAGCCGCAGTCAATAAATTTCAACTATTCGTATTCATATTTTTTTAATGCTAATATTTATTCATTGTATCTTCAAAAAAGTATTCAAATCCTAGATCTAATTAAAATTATTACGCCCGACCAGTGATGGTAATTAATAAAACATAAGAGTAGTATTTGCGAATGTCGTTTCAAATATTCTTATTCGAATACGAATGATCGCGAATATTAAAAATTTACATTCGCCACATCACTAATACGCACATACATACATACACATATACATATGAAATTTTTATGTACATATGTATGTATACATAAAAATTTATTTACCCAGTCAGCATTTTGTGAAATACATGTTCACATTCGAGTCTTTTACGACTTCTCCGCGCGATTAAAATAAGCATTTATGCACTCGTTTTCGAATCGAAAATGTCTGTTCATTCGGGAGAAAATGGTACCCTATCCGCGAGTTATCTAAAAGAGTCTTTCTCTAATCAATTTCGATTCACTTTCGAGACAGTTTATGGTAGTACTTACAATCAGTTTTTATGTTTTATATTTTTATATACATATGTACATAAATTCACTCACAAATTTAATACACATTATTATTATTTTTTTGTTTTTTGATTTTAATGGAAGAGCTTATTGTTGGTTTTTGTTTTTAAACAAATCACATTCGAGGCTTCTTTTACGCTGCAGCCACACGTTCAATAAATAGTTTTCAATTTCATCACATATACTGTTTGTCAAAATTCCTTGAAATTGATAGCTGTTGCACAAATTGATAGTTAAGTTGAAGAAACAACTCAAATATGTAGCTTCAATCAATGTGTGCTGTGACCAGCCGTTCAAATTGAAAATTAAATTGCCATTTAAATGGATAGATGAACCTGATAGCAATCTAGTTTTCACTTTAAAAAGATTGAGTGTGTAAGTAAAAAAAGTGTGAGTGTATTGAAAATTTAATGAAATTGAAAGGCAAAAATTGAACGTGTGGCCCCCAAGTTAACGCAGAACTGATTAATTAGTTTTTGATTACAATAAGGCAATCGAAAAAGATTCAGTCTGCTGAAACAATCTTCCACATGCTGGCTGGGTATATGTATATAAACAGATAAATATGTATTCCACCACATGCATTATAGTAAAAAATTTATTTAAACACAAAATTACAGCAATTTCAGCTATTCGATTTTATTAAAGTTTTTAGAAAATATTCTAAGTCATACGTCATTTTCGTAAACACCAACAATATTGTCTTACTTTTACGATTGTTTTTCTCATTATAGTAAAAAGCCCACGTAAATGAATTCGTGTCACTAAACATTTTTATACGACATTTGCATCACATGAATAGTTTTCCCAATATGAAATATTGTTTTTTTTTAATTTCACTTAAGAAAATCTCATGAGAATGAAATATGAAAATGTTTTGTTGAAAACATTATGCCAACATAGAAATTTTCTTTAAGTATATGATTATTTTAGCTACAAAATTTGAACAGCATTATTTATATATTGTTGTGTTTGTAAAATTAGAAAACAAATTAAACCAATACATCAATAACAATTTATCAACAAATTCATCTTGTCTAACAAATCACTTCAATAGAATTTGTCATCAACATGACATTTCTATTTATCGATTTCTTTTAAATGGCTTTTAGCAAGTTTTTATTTTCACTTATTTCCATTGAAAAGTTTCGAACAGTCATTTCTCTGTAATCAGCCTTATCAAGCATTTTAAGAGCAAGAGAATCTCTAACCTATCTCGATAATCCATTGACTTCTTCATTTATTTATAATTTTTTATTCACCAGCAATACGAACGAGTGAGACTGAGAGGGAAAATAAATTTGCTAAATATAAATGTAAAAAAATAAACCTAACTATGTTGTACACAAAGCTTTCATTTGAAACAAGCGGTGATGTAAATTTCCAATACTTGATATGATGATGTGACTTTAACGTGCTTCTGTGGAATATTTCAAAAGAATTTACAGACGTACGAATATGTATGTACTCGTATCTTTGTATGAGAATGTATGTACTTGTAATGTTCCTTGTCTCTTCATTTTATTTATTTTGCTTTCAGATAAAAATCAAATCCCCAACATGAAAAAGTATCATCAATGTGACTTGTGTTGGGACACTGGAACTGTTTTTTTTTTTTTTTTTTTTTGCATGAATCCAATACGATTAAAACAACAACGACAAATAAAAATCATAATAATACAATCATGAACATCGAAGTGAATGTCATACATTCATACATATATTTTAGGTATAGTATGTATGTACACCCAGAGAAAAAACAGCTTAAAATCAATAAAAACCCACATTGAATTAATAAGAAACATTAACGAAAGTCTAGTTAAATATGTTAAAATTTCTTATTTCAATGTGGAAAATATTAAATTATCTACAGTATTAATTTATTAATTTTATTTATTTTTAAGTATACATTTTCTATTGTATTGAAAATTATTGAATTAATGTTGCGCGTTCTTATTTTTAAGTTGCAGCTTTTCCCTGCGTGTAGATAGTTTTAAATCAAAGATGGAAATCGCTATTACACGTAATCACTATTGTGTAAAGTTAAGTATTTGCGTCTATGACTTCTGGTCAGTAAAATGTTTTTGAATATATTCGCTTGCCATTAATTTGAAAACTTTTATGCGTATAAATATAATTCGAATTTTTTCCAAGAATTTATAATTCTTTGGATATAAAATATGTTATTGCAACGTGGTGTTTGATAATTTTCAGTTTAGTTTTTTTTCACTTATTGTGTGAAAAAAACATACGGAAATTTTTTTAATTTAAATATTATTGCTGCAATTGTAATGGGTGTTTTTTATTGAGGTATAGAACTTTAAGTTGGCATCACTTTTTTAACTGGCGGCCATTTTGTCAGCTGTCAAGTGATTAATATTTAGTTTGGTTTGCCATTTCATCATGAACAGGTTGACAAAAGAACAACGCTTGCAAATCGTGCAAATTTATTTCGAAAATAATGGTTCAGTTCGCGAAGTTTACCGCAAGCTCCGTCGATTTTATGGTCGACATAATCGTCCATCAGAGCAATTAATTCGGTTAACCATGGATCGTTTTCGCACTACGTTTACTATATGTGATAATACGCATCCGCAGAGACGTCGAACAGTGCGCACCGAAGAAACAATTGCCGCTGTAGAGCAAAGTGTTGAAGAGGACCCGAATGAATCGATTCGCCACCGTGCACAGCAATTGGAGCTTTGTCCATCAACTTTATGGAAGATTTTGAAGATTTTGAATGTGGATGAGTTGTGGTTCCAACAAGACGGCGCTACATGCCACACAGCGCACGTCACAATCGATTTATTGAAGGAAACATTCGATGAGCGCATAATTTCGCGGAATGGACCTGTCAATTGGCCACCAAGATCGTGTGATTTGACACCATTGGATTATTTTCTTTGGGGATATGTGAAGTCGCTCGTCTACGCCAACAAACCAGAAACGTTAGGGGACTTGGAAGCCAACATTCGTGGCGTTATTGCCAACATACGGCCCCATATGCTCGAAAAAGTGGTTGAAAATTGGACTTGTAGAATTGGCTTTATTCGAGCCAGCCGCGGCGGCCACATGCCCGAAATCATATTTAAACATTAATGGCATAAAATTATCCTTCCAATAAAGCCAAATTGATGGACATTAAAACGATTTTCTTGTGTTTTATTTCAATTAGAAGTTCTATACCTCTAAAAAAAACACCCTTTAGCAACAATAATTCTAGTCACCACGGCTGATTTAGTCATATATCTAGTTTAGTGAACATATTATAAATAATAGTGATTGAAAAACTATTCACGTTCCCATCGCTATTTTAAAACACATACATAGGTTTGATATCAGCACACATTAAAAGGAGAAAAAGAAGTTTAAATCGAAATAATGAACAAAAATACAGCAATTATTATATGAAACGTACAATGGAACAAATTACAAAAAGAAAACATTAATAAAAAAATACATACATATCGAGCCATATTTTCGATTTTATCGTAAGCGGCAAAAATTAAAGATTTCAGGAGAAGGTTTTTTTAAAATATTCAACAAATATGGTTTTGTACGTAAATTGTCGCTTACGATAAAATTGAACAACGCGTATCTTAAAAATTATCAACAATTTTGGCATTTTGATAATTCTAAACTATGGATACGCCCTCAAAATTTTACTTTCAATAAAAAAAGTATATTTTCGATAACATGTCGCTTACGATAAAATCGAAAATAAGGCTCGATATGTAAATAAATATAATACAAAAAAGTGACGATGATAGTAAGTAAAAGAGCTAAAAATGTTCAATTCTTTCTTATGGCATTTTATCGGAAATCATTGCAGTTTAATGACAATTGGCTTTTATTTGTTCTTTTAAGTAGCGTGGTGTTCGGGGAGTTGGCATCAGTATAAAATGAATTATTATTCGCTTTATGGGCCAGCACAAAAGAGCAAGTGAAAATTTCTACCATAAAGAGATGCATAAAGCGTGAATTAAACTTTAAATTTTATCAGAGGTGATAAAAAAAATGATACATCAATATTAAAAGATTTGTTTAACATTTGTTAATCCCAAATTATTATTTTACTTCTTCAGTGAAATATTTTTTTTGATGTGTAAACGTCTATACGCAAGGGGGTAAAAATCTTTTTCACAATACAAACACAAATTTTGAGTAAGGTGTGCGATGCGTTACCAAATCGGTGTAAGCTATGTATGAGTGTATTAGTGTAATCATACTGACAGGAAGCACAAAGAAACTTAACAGCTGCATAGAAATACACTCAACCGAATTTTAAAGCATACCTTCAGGAGTAATGTTGATTTTAATAGAAATTGCTTGTGAAGTGTAATAGTGTTGCCAGTGGGGATAGTTTTGTTAAAAAGCTGAAAAATATAAAATAGATATAAACTTTTATGTAAAAGAGCGTTTTAAATGTCAAATATTTGTTTAAAAGATATACAGCAGTCTTTAAGAAGAATTTATAATATTATATTATAACATATCTTCATTACGTACTGTTGCCTTACACTGAACCTGGTCGCAAGCTTTATACTAATTTTTATTGACGTTTTCCACTTGCATATGAGCAATTCTCCACAAACCCCCTCAACTAATAATTCCACTACTATAGATGCAGTTTTCCATAGATTTTTACAGTAGAGTCAAAAATTTTTATAGCTTATTTTAGTTACCTTAAGCCAATATTAACAAAAATGTTCATTACTAGATGTTTACACATCTCCCCTTTTTTTTTGTTAAATGCATTGAAATTGATTATTGGGGGTTTCAGCTGGATTCTAACAACATTTTTGACTTAACATGACGCTTCATTTAGATTTAGCGGTACTTGAATAGTAAATCAACATGAATTAAAATTATTTCAAAAAAAGTAACAGTTTCCATTATAGGTTGCTGCAAATCAGAAAGTTTAAATTAACTTTGTTGTCGTAGCTTTTAATACGAAATTTTTCTGTGTGTAGGGATAAACATTTAAAAATCTAAAATATTAAATCTACACCGTTATTTATTATCTTAATTTAATTATATTTGAACTTACAATTTCATAAAGGTCAATTTACTTAATGACCACTTTCAAAAAGCCATAACATAATGTACATATTTTATTTAAAGTCATTCAGCAAAAAAAAAACCCTCAATCTTAGGGTAGAAATGGCATTAGCCGCAACAATAACAGATGATGAAAGTTTATCATTTGACCACAAAAAACTTAAGATGTTAACAGAAGTGAGGAAGTATCATCTACCACACAACCAAACGTACACTCATTCACAAGCAATAGGATATTCAACGATTTACCAACTAATGCAAATACAAACAAGAATAACTAAATAAATAAATGTACGAGTACATAAACAGTTGAATACAAATATATTAGAAACAAATTGGCCTTTTCACTCGTCTATCTACTTCTGGAAGAATAGTTGTAAGTATCAATTTATTCAACACGCTTTTGATATCTGCCAAAAAAAAAAGGGACAGGGATTGTTGATTATATCTTGTTTAAACTAAAAAGCTAAAAATTCAGTTGTGATTGAAGATGTAGTCAAATTTTTATAGATGCATTTCATATTAGATGCATAAGTAAATGCTTAAAACTTCAACATAATGTTTGAATTGTGCAAAAAAAAAATATGACAAATCATGTGTTGAATGAATCATGGGTTCAAGTGATAATGAATTGGATCGATTTGATTTCTATATAAGCTTTTCATTGGATATCTCCATTAAAATTAAGGAGTTTAACCCATGCAAATTCCCTGATTCTATGATATTTTTCACGTAAACACAAGCCAAAGAAAAAAAAAGAGCCAGGACACGAACCGTGCCGTCCTGTCTACCACTGCGCTATTGCTACATAAAGCTTCTTTTATGAAAATGTGTAAATGTGATGAATTAATTCCCTTTTTGCATGCCTTTTTCGCTGGATATTTATTTCAATTAATAGATGGTCCCATTCCAAAACATGCTACGTCGACATATCATGCTACGCTAGGAATAGTACTTCTAAATTAATCGTTTATTAACTTAGATGCTGTAAAATTTTGATAGTAATCGGACCATTCTATCAAAAGCTATGAGCAAAAATGTACTTAGCATAATTTGTCAAAAACCTCCCTTTTTAAATATCTTAAGTACACGTAGCATGATTTAGTTTGCAATTAAGTACTCAAAAAAAAAGTAATTTAAACTTGTCTCCCACCTAAAACATGCTATATGTACTTAGATGACCACTGTAAGTGAGAAAGGACCACCAGATAGATGCTAAGTCTACTTACAGGGCAATCTTAAGTATTTTAAGTCATTTTTAACTATGATCTACAACTAATTTATAAAGTTCAAATAAACTCAAAAAATTCTATTGAAATTTTTATATGATTACAAAAAGTCTCAAGTTTCTATCTCATAATATTCCTGAGATATCATCAATAACCTTTGCAGGCGTTTATCTCAAAACTGGCTTCTTTGACTTAGCATGTTTTAGAATGTAGCCGTCGATATTACACAGTAATATCGCATTCGCTTTTAATGAGTTCAAAAACTATAACTTTATTTACGATTTGCGATGACTTTTAGAATAAATTCGAAGAAATAAATGCTCCAGAAAACATGAAACACTATTTCATTTTGAACGCGTTCATTTATTTTTTTGCTGAGTACATATGAAAATCCACTTTATGTCATCACATCTGCTATTATTTATTGCTTAGCTGTAAGAATAAAATATTTATCTTTAATACTGTAAGGAAATTATTTTCAATTCTTTGCATAAATTTTTAACAGTTTCCTTTTGCTGTAAAACATCTTGAAGTATCAATACCTAAATGTGATTTAGTTTTACTTTTTAGGTTCTTTTACCATATTTTGTCTAACCAAAGTGTCTTGTCTTGCCATGTTTTTTCTATTTCCAAATAAAAATAGACATAGAATAAGAAAAGAATTTGAGAGAGAAAAAAAGGAAAAACATGATACGCATTATGTTTGTATTGCAGAAGGTCAGCAGTTAGTTTCCTTTAAGATGATTGATTTGTAAATGATCTCTAAACATGACGCACAATAAACGTGGCAACAACAGTAAAGCAACATAATTATAAGAAACTTTTTGTGTACCCTTCATTTACAATAAATGTTAGCATGAAATCTACAAAAATATTAAAAATTCAAAGAAATTGATTTTATGACATGAAAGTTTGATGCACTACGCATTTACTTAAAGTAAAAGCATACCGGTAGGTATGTAAATGTTTCGACAGTACAATAAAAACCCAGCAAAAAATTTCAAAAAAGGTAATCGGGTTTGGAATTAAGCATTTTTGGTGGAAGCTGTTCCTTGCTGGTTTACCAACTTAATGATTTTAACAAGGCGTGAGTGAGACTAAAATAATCGATTCTTGAGAAGTAATTACTTTTTTATTTGGCAACTTGTTCACGTAATCTATTCAATCTAAAAAAATTATTCTCCTCATTTAAGCCCTTATGACACTTCATCTTTTCTTCATTGATTTGATATTGAATTGATAGAAAGAAAGAATAAGTGTAAGAAAGAACAAACTATATAAAACGGAAAGAAAATGTTTAAATGTCGTAAAATTTTCGTAATTAGAAACCGCTAGTATTAAGACAAAACAAACTAAAAATCGCTATGTTTGACCATAAACCGCTAAGTAGTGAACACTTTTATGTTTCAAGCTTGAAATGTCAATTTTAAGTTGAAAAATTTTACATTTTGTTTGACAGACCTTCATTTGCTATCGATAAATTTATTAAAGTTGTTGACATTATTTCATTTTTCTTAATATAGCTGAACCCTTTGCACCTGTTGAATTTTCCTATTACAATATGTTCGCACTTTTCTTTAAAACTTGATAAATGAAAGAAAAATGAAGTGCCATATGGGCTTTAGCAACTTGTACATAATTTTTTTTTTTAAATTTTAGGTAATGTGATTTGTAAGCGAGTAATGAAATTTGGTAATCAGAAAATTAAGTCATTATATGGCAAGTAGTTCTGATGGTAATGTGTAATTTTTTGCTGGGAAAGTATATAAAGTTTTCATTAAAGAGGCTAGAACTGTTAAAAAAAACTGCTGAGAGGCATCAAGATATTTCACATCTATATTCACTGGTTCGAGAAGTTGTGACCTTATGAAACTATTTGAATCCAACCTAAATGAATATTTCCAATGCGTTGCATTGCGAACACTAGAAAATGTCAGAAATATGGGCTTACTTCTAGAAAATCTTTCGCTCTCTTATGCAAGCTTCTATTACACATTAAAGTCCTGCACAATACCACTTACAAGAACTTTAAAAACATGAGGGATTTTTCAATGGTGTACTATAGGCGAAATCTTTTAAAACAAACATTAAACAACACTGTTAGTAAGACATTTGATTCAGTTATTGTACATATGTATGTGTCGAAGTAAAGAAGAAAGAATTTGTGATGCTTGCTTCTTTCTACGCATGGGTGCGTTGTGTTTATGCTCTTTTACTTTTCTGCTCACATACAAATGCACATATGCATTCACATTAGTTGTAAGCGCTTGCTTTAAAAAAACCTCCCTTAAACACATAATAGCTCACCATCTTCATCTTACACACACACACTCAAATGCACAATATGCAAAATAACAACAACACGCGCATCAACAATACTTCTGTTGATTGTTTGTTATGAACAAGAAGTCTTCACGACATCGCTTCTTAACAATCATATTCACGCTTATAATACGACAGCATTTATTATTGGTTTATTATCATACATGCGACGACAATACATTTAAAAAAAACAACACTTATTTACATTTCAAGGCTGTTTATGCAGGCCTCTATTACACATAAAGCATTCCTATAACAATCATTATTTGATTCAGTTTCAAAGCCCATTCAACAACGGATATGTAACACTCAACACAACAAATATAAATACAATGACATACTACATACATGCAATTGCGTGATTTGATTGAAGGCAAAAATAGTCAAGAAATTTTAAGAGCAAAAAATTAAGAGGCAATATTAAAGTCAAATATATTTATGGAGAAAAACGGAAATATAGAAAAAGCTTCCTGTTTCTTATCGCCAAAAACACTTTACATCTGCAACACGATTATTAAATTAAGAATCATTTAATTTCCTGTTTCTCATCCATTACGTAAAATTAAACATTCATTTCTGCGTTTATTACTTCCCCTCTCCTTCTTACAGAAAAACAATAAATGTTTATGCAACAACAACTGTCTCTACGTACTTGAAAATATGACACCACAGGTGGTCTGATCTCCATTTTTATTCTTTGTCTCGTATCTACATACATATATTTTTAAAATGTGTAAAAATTTCGTATATTTTTTGTATGTATGAAATGCACATGGATGTGTGTGTGTGCATATGTACTTATGTATGTACTCGTATGTATGTATGTAAATACTCATCTAGGTGTTTGCAAATTGTAAATACATATCTATGTAAGTGATTCTGGGAATGGATGGCATTGCGTGTGGTTTTATGCATTTTTTTATTGCTTAAATTATTTTATTTTTTTTTTTTGAGCTAAGGCACTTTATTTATAAAATCTCATTGTTTAACTTGATTCATGTTAAATTATGAAAGAAACCACATGATAATGTTTCATTTTGAAAATTTAAATCTTGAATTTTGGGGAAAACATTTTGACTAAGAGGAAGCAATAGAAACATACATATGTATGTAAGTTTGTATGTATGTACATATGTATACACACACTTACACATACATTCAAACAGATAAATAAGTTATTATTAAAATGGAATTGAGGGAAAAAATTAATTTTTATAGTATATTAATTTATTATTGTGTTTTTTTTTTCAAAAATATATTCACATATGTATGTACATATCGAGCTTTTTTCGATTTTATCCTAAGTGGCATGTTTTTGAAAAGATAACATGGGCCTACTCCATAGTTTAGAATTATCAAAATGCAAAAATTGTTGATAACTTTTAAGATACGGGCTGTAAAATTTTATTGTAAGCGACAAAACAAAAACATATTTGAATATTTCAAAAACCCTTGTCCTGAAAAATTAAATATTTGTCGCTTACGATTAAATCGAAAGTAAGGCTCGATATGTATGTATGATTTAATTAAAATTATAAACATGTTTTTTATATTGAATTACTGCTTTGAAACCATGTATAGTGGAATCAGCCTGTAACGGGCACTTTAGACAGACACTGTTGCTACGTTCCGGCAGCGCTTCATATGAAAAGCATTGCATTTGCTTCTCCTTAAAGAGACTCTCTCATGAGCGAACGCGAACAGCCGCTGGACAAAAAAAAAACAATTCTCTTAAACGGACATTTCGTTTGTTTATTTCCGATTATTTTTAATGTCGTAATTTACAAATAATCTTTAAAATTTAATGTTTTCAAACTAAATCAACGTCTACATGGGCAATTAACTTTGACATAAAATGAGAGGGAACATCGGCAGTATCATGGTAAAATAATATATGTAGGTAACCTGGAAACGCCAGCTGATAGAGCTTTCTATTTGCATGTGCTGTGATGTGATCTGCCAAATGTTGTTTATGTTTTACTAATAAACAATAATAGCATAGTGGCTATTAAGGGTGCAAACCAACTTTGCAAAGATAAGAGAAAACGCAAGTAGATGTTTTTTGTTTTTTCTTGGTTTTTTGACAGTTGTCATCACAAAACAGCAATAAAAATAAAACAAATTATCTGTTGCACCTGTATTATTGTATCATAGGCAGAGGAAGAAAATTCAAAGTCGATATTTCTTTTCATTTCATCGAGTTAACATATGTATACTGCTTTTGCATAATTAGTTATTTTAATTTTAATTTTGCACACAAATTTTAATATACTCGTATATACATATCAATTAAACACACTTAAATATATAAAATCACAGAAATTTTATAAAAAAAACAGCGCTTTTGATTTATTTTAATAAAGACCCACAGATCAACACTAATATATTTTCAAGTAAATGTGCTTTTTTGATAGTTCATTGTCATAAGATTTCTTTTAACAACGATCTCATATAAAGTATTATAACATTGCGAACATTAATTTGAAGTCTACACGTAACATAAATCTCTCCGCGATTGAATTTGAAAACCTTAGCTTATAGTACGTTTCCATTATGAGCAAATCAAGTTGATTTGAGAAAATCATGTCGAAGTGTTTCCATTACGAGTATGTGTTGTAAGTGTTTTTGTATTCGAATTTTCGATGTCAATTTGACGTTTGAATTGTTTAATTATTTTTATAACATAAAAGAAACAAAACTTTTGTTTAATAATATTTTGGAACAAATAAAATCAGCCATTTTTATTCGTACTTTTTCGGATTTATAAGTCACCAATAATGGATGACCCAGAGTTGCATTTGTAATAATAGCAGCCGCGCTGTGTTGCACTGAAAAACTCCACTTAATATGCAGCAAATTCACTCATTTGAGATAGTTTTCTCATATGAAAAATGTATGCGAAATCAATTCGCAAATTAAATGTTTTACCCCAAATCACTTGACTTGACTTTCACTTTCAAGATAGTTTTGCCAAGGCCAAAACAAGCCATACTATAATGGAGGAATATCTACTAAAATAATGTACGAGTATTACATAGGGAAATAGTACATATTGGTTTTTGTTATTAAACCCAATTGAATTGTTTATAATTTTTTTTTTAATAAAAGTGTTTTTAAATAAAAACTAAATATCTTTTAAAAATTTTACTCATTTAAATTTGACCGGACAATCCCCTTGTACGAACACATTTTAATGATGCCTTCGGTGTCCGCTCAAGAGCGATTCCACTGTATATGTACATTATTAAAATCATTTGTATGATTAAATGACTGGTATTAAGATAAAAGTTGTACATATTGTATTATGTGATTTATTGACTATGAGAATAATATTAATTTAAAATGTAGCAACGCATATTGCTGGCACACACACACACACACACACACACATATTGTTCTATTTAAAATAACGATTTCTCTGGCAGATTTTTACTGAGCTACTGCAGGCATTCCAGGATGGTTGCTCATGGTCAAGTGTAGTTTCCAAACTGAACTTGATCATACAGTTTTATCTTTTAAATTTGTGAGTCGAATTTATCTCAGCACTACTACTTTACTTTACATACTTATTTGCACAAAAGATTCATTAGCTGTCTCAGTGCTGGTATATGGACCACATCTTTCTACTATTTTATTTGTTTATACTTATGCATCCATGCACAAAAATTTTATTTTTCGAAATATTAAATTTTTGCTCATGCCTTCTTACTGAAATATTTTTGTTTTGATTCGCATGATAAAAGTAGACGATATTAAACAATAAAAGTTTTCAACTGCAATTCTCGAATTTTTTTCAAAGTTCTCTTTAAAGCATCTACTCAAAATCTCGTACATGTGAATTCAAAGTAAAAAAAAAAATTTGGTTTGGCAACAGACGCCGAAAAAGTGACGCCAAATATTTAACTTTTTTTGATACAGACACAAATAAAAACAAATTCATTGTTAAGGCAATGACACTGCCATGACGGCGCCAATAGCAACCGACATCAACAATATATGTGGGTATGTTTATTTGCTTGGGTGTATCTGTTCTGTGGGAGGATGAAAATTTTATGATCTCTCCTCTTTATATGTATATGCTCACAGTGAGTAGCTCGAAAAACTTACAGGTAACATTTTGTAGCCATAAATGACACATACATATCGCACCTTATCAACAAGAGGGTATTAACTCAAAATTTTAAAATGTTCAGTAGAGACGAAAAACTGTTTGTGGTTAGATTACAAGAGAATTTAAAAAACCGAATCCATAGTAGTAATTAAATTTCATTTGAAAATATATTTGCATTGTTTTTATTTCAAAATGTTGGAATTCTTGGGAAAAAACTCTATGTTTTGAGTTAATACCATTTTTCTGAATTTTCTCGATATTTTTTTTTGTATTATTTTGAAATACGACGCTTTAGTTGAAATTTAAATAAAGTTTCAAAATATATTTTTCAACAAAACAGTATCAACTCAAAATACAACAGAATTTAAATAAAACAATTGGATTATTTTTAACTTGAATAAAGGCTCAAATCAAAATAATAAATTTTTTATGAAAATATAAGATACATTTCTGTGTCCACTTTTGTACTAACTCAAAATAATACACTATCACAAAAATGGTCTCAAATGTGGTTTTCGAGCTGAAAGAGTAATCGGAATACGTTGAAATTTTTACAGTAGATATATATTGATGTTGTTAGTTGATTTCTTGCAAAAAGTGAAATTTCAAAAATTTTTAGTTAATACCCTCTTGTTGATAAGGTGCGATATGTATATACATTTGAAATTTTGTAGAATTTTTCATATGTACAAATGGGAAACCTTAATATGCTCTTTTTGCATCTAGTTTGTCTTCTTTTCAATTCATGTTGTATATTTTCATTGTTTGTTTTTCCATGACAAGGGAAATTTCCAAAAATAATGGTTAAAAGTTTATTTAAAAAATTTCTGAAGAAAATAATTGAACATGTTTGCTTTTTTTGTGACTTATTGCATCTTTAATTAGCACAGGTTGCCTTTTTTTTAAATTTACACTTTTAGTGGCTAAAACTTTTTGTATCAATTATAATTTTATATATACGTACATATGTATATATGTATGTATGTATTTCATTTCAAACTTATTAATTCCCTAAAATGTCTTTAAGAAACTTTTGCGCTTTAATATCTTTCATCACCTCGCGCATCACAAAGCTTTCCTTGTTCAAATATTTGCGTAGGTCTTTTGGGATATATCATGTTTTCATTTCCTTTCGTTTTGGTTTTTTTTTCTTTTTTTTTTTTGGTTTTTCTACTTAGACACACTTTTGTTTTGCAATCGTTTCAAAAGTTTATATGTTGTTTTCTTTTTCTTGTGAGCTTTACTTATTTTTATTATATTGCACAAAATATTTTGAAAACAAAAGATTGTTTTTCCTACGCTAAGGGACTTTTAAGAATGCTTTCATTTCCCATATTAAAAGTCCTTCTGCAGAGTCAAAACAAAATTTAATAGAATCTTTTCATTTTGAAGTTTAAGTATATGAAAAAAAGAATTACAGAAAATTTACATAGACATATATTTTATAATATGGCTTAATGGCTCTTTTAAACTTCTGTAAATGAATTTATTAAGCTTACTAATGTTGGTGTTGAAAGCCACTGGATTTGCATCAACTTTATTAGCAACTATTATTCCCTTGAGTCAAAGCAATTTGGAAAGATTTGTTGAAAAGCCAACAATATTAAAAAAAAGCAAAATTAAAGATATACATATACATTTATATATCTATTTAAGGTAAGACCAAAGAAAATGAAGTAACAGTTCAGCATTTATGACAACTTAATTTTAAGTGCACGTTCAGACATGAAATATTTTTAGAGCGGAATATGGCAAATATGTACACAAATTTCAAACAAATAGTTGTGACACTTAAGCACAGCTTCTGTTCTGTCATTACTGATTTACGACAAATATAGAGAGAAAACAAGCACATAAAAATATTAAATATTTTTCCAATCCACACACGCATCCAAAATGGGCTGAAAAGTAATGTTAACACTAACATTTTTAGTTCGTTTAATTATTATTGTTCGAACTTTATTTGTTTCTATATTTATGGTTAGATTAGGCTAAAGTTCGTATGACTCTGTCAGCCAAATTATAACTGATAATTTTTATGGAACAAATAACACCAAAGCTTGTTGTAAATATTCTGACAAACACTAGCAGAACGGAACAACTAGCTGTTTTCGAAGATCGCCAAAACTTCACCACCAGCGTTTTTTTGTGTTTGCTCCACTGTGTGTGACTGTTGTAAATTTGGGCAAGACTGTTGTAAATTTGAAGATTGTAAAAGTAAGCTTTTATTACAAAAAATCTTTCAGCAAATTGTAATACGATGTATCAATACAAGTCACATATTCCATTTTCACTGAAAATTTAGTGTATAAAGCAGAAATCTACATTAACTGACAGCAGACATGTAATTTTGGCTTACAGAGCCATACGAACTTTAGCTTAATCTAATCATTAATACACTAACATTTTTAATTTTCTCATATATTCCCTCTTTTATTGCAACATAATGCAAAAAAATTTAATGGGTAGTATGAATAAAAAAAAGTATTTGCTTTTTACTTAAAAATTTGTTTAAAAAAAACAAAAAAACCCACACATATTTGGGTATTTAAAACAAATTTTTAAGTAAAAAGTAAATACTTTTTTATATTCATACTACCCAATATCATATATGATTTTTTATACAATTTTCAAGGCTTGTAGGCGCACTTCTTGAGAAAATAATATATATTTTTATATCTCCATTGAATCGTATGTAAATTGAAAACATAAAACTTATTTTCTGCTAAATCAGCAGTTTTGAGTTATGCCTATGTTGAAATAAAGGAGCGATATCAGTACAGCGGTATAATAAAGGCTAAATTTGTTATGGAGTAGTGTTAATTCATTAATGTGTGCTTAAATAACAAAATATTTTTAGAGATTTTTAACTTACATATCGTTACCTTAATATAGAAAAGCCCTAACTCATTTTTTTTTTAAATCGAGTTTTTGTATATTTCTATAGAAGAACATAAAATGTATCGAAAAATGCAAAAATCTCGATTTCACAAAAATAACAAGTTATGGCCTTTCTATATTAAGGTAACGATATGCAATTGTAAAGTTTTTAAACATATATTTTTATATAATTTTTTTTTTTTGTTAATAGGCAAAGCTTAGGTAGTTAAAAACTCACCATTTTTTTTAGACATGTGTATGAAAGTTTATTAGATTTATTTCCTTGGAAATTTTTTATGGACTCATAAACAGCCTCAGCCCTGGAACCGTTTTATTAGCCGATTCGACTTACAGCGCTTACATTTTCACAAGCAGCTTTTTATTTGATTGCACGATGGCTTTCAGTCCTCATTGGTTTCTTCATGACGATGGAGGAAACATTACTGATGAATTAGTAAATGATATCTCGCTAGAAGAATCGGAACCGGCTGCTCTATAGACTACATAAAAATAAAAAAATTCAGTTAGACAAGCATCACAAATATTTTCAATTGTGCATAGGAGCTACAAATCAAAGCAAAGGCATTACTGATATATTGGGCTATTGGGAGCTGTTTTTCATTAATGAATATTTTTATAGAAATTACCAGAAGTTGTTAAAATGAAAAAGTTTCATAAAAGAGATGCACATCAAATTCATTTCAAATTGTAATGCATCGCCGTACAGATTTTCTCAACTTTAGCGCTTCAAGGAGAGACGCTATACTAAGTCTTTTAAATACACATAGTGGTGAGGTCGATGCAAATGTGAGAAAATTAATGTAAATTTAACAAAAAGAAAAAAAACTTAAATTACCTAAGGGTAGCTCTAGGCCACTAAAGAAAAATCCATTTGCTAAAACATTATTTATTCCAAAATTATGTGAATCATTTGGAAATTTCTTATTGGTGAGTGTGTTTTGTTTTATAAGAAATAAAAAGAAAATATGTGGGCATTAAACTAAAGCTTTACTTTTGTTTTTCTGAAATGTCAAAGTTCTGTTGCAAGTGATTTGCTCGTTGGCCTGCTGTTGCAAGCAATACATACATATGTTTATATATGTACGACAAAGCATACTGAGTGTGCAATTACTCGTACATTGGAAAGACATAAACCGAAACAACAAACAAGACTTACACCTAAAAATTAAAACATACACACATATCAACACCAAACAAAAGTATTAAAAAAAGGCGTAGAGTATGTTCCATTTACACAAAAACATGAATGTATTCACAAAATAAGTTATCACAGTGCAGAGTAATGTAGACGTGTCTTTCGTAAAACTGTCTTTGTTTAGCAAAATTGAAGTCACATGCACACACGGTCGTCCACTTGTCGAAAGCATCCATGGAGACAAATGAAACCATAAAATGATAAGGGAGTGATTCAAAGAACAGAAAATTCAACAACAACAACAATATCAAACTGAATTAGTAACTTGGCTGTGTTGATACCACAAAACTCCTACAAGTCTTTAAGGATACAAATTTTAATTTAAAGCCAAGGAAAACTTTAATAGTGCATAGATACATACGTGTGTATGAAAAGAACGTATTTTGTTCTAGCGATGGGACTCAATAAAAATCAAATAAAACCCCAACTGTGATCGTAAAGTGTGGCAGTAAGAGGCTATTTTGCAAGACTTTATTACTCTCAATCTCTGAGACAGCAAGTGCTAAAGGCAATACCTCGATGAATAGACAACTGAATTCAGAAAGACATATCAACAAAAGTAGAAGTAAATGTTTTACTAAACTCCAAAGCATCTTCTGCTCGGACGGCGTCTAACTTATTGATAAATTTTTAATATTTTGTCTATAAATAATTTCTACTTGAGATATATTATTTTGAGATGGCGTTACTATTTCTTTCATTCCATAAATCTTTGTTTTATTTATTTGACATTTTTATTATGGTTTCATTGCTGTTTCTGTTATTGTTTTCTGTACGTTTTTTTTTCATCGTGCTTTTGTTATTTGCAACTTGTGTTGCACATTTAAGCTTAACCATAAATGGTTTCTTGTTGTTGTTTGATATATTTTTATTGTTCGACGTTTTTCTTTCTTTACTTCTCTGTAGTCATGTTTGTATGCTCTTCATTGTCCGCTTCCTGCTTAACATACGAACATTTCAATTGCACACAAATCTGTGGTCGTTGTTATTGTTTGTGAGGCAACATTTGTTGTTTATTTACTGTGTATTTTGTTTTCAGATTTATGGCTAATACAACGAAAGTGTTAAGGATTTATTGCAAATGCAACAATTTCTTTAAAAAAAAACGCTATTAGAGACAAAAGTCAAAATTTATTTTCCAAGAAACACACTCACACACACACGCCCTTACAATAAGATTGAAAAGGTAATGAAAATGTTTAACTTAAACACAAAGTAAAAAAAATTACAACATTGAGTATACATAAATATGTACTCGTATGTATGTATCTGGCTGCAGAAAGTGTTTGTTATTCATTTATTTATATGATTTCAATTACATGATTAATTGAAGGTTAGCCGCGAATAACGTTTTAAGTGACAAAATAATAATTTTTCAGGATAGCCAAAAAACGTATTTTAAGGCAAGATTGGTTTTTTCGTTTAAATTTTTTTAGCTTATCGAAAATAATGATAACTAGCATTGACTTTTCTTTTTGTATCTCTGCTACATTTATCAATTACTTTCGACAATTTCGTTTGCATGATTTTATTAGTTACTTACAAAGTTTTCCGCAAGAGAGTTATGTTACAGGTTTTTTAAAAAATGTCTTTTACAACGTTATTCGCGGCTGTGCTTCAATTATTCATTCAGACTTATTGCAACATAATTTTATTTGATTTTATTATATTCACATAAAATCTTTGGTTTTATATAAAGGCCTTCGTTTCAAATATTGCTAGATGCACTTATTCACTCCATATTGAATGCAGTTCTAAAAATAAAGGTCTAATACATTCACTTGCCAAAACTTAGTTACACCAAAGGGAGATTTAAGTTTTATTCTTTTGAAATAAAAGTTCAGTGAATCGCAACACAATCCTTAGAAATTATTTAGATAAATAGTCGTATTATGGGCATAGAAATGTAAAAAAATATATGCACGTGTGTGTGCATATGCTGGAACAAATATATTTCCCTGACTCGAAAAATAATATTTTACTCACAAGTATTTTATGAATTATTATTATTTGTGTTATTTATGCTTGTGCTGTTGTTTTATTTGCAGCATATGAAATTTGTGTTTCAAACTCAATTATAACGTTTACAAACATTTTTCCTTCAGTTTTACAACCAACACATATGCATGTACATATATACACACGCACACTAGTAACACACATACATATGTATGTACATTTGGCTGTTTTGCATCTCTAATTGCTGTTTATGCAGTGGCTGATGTTCCTGCTGCTACAGTTGCTTTCAACAGCTTCCTTTTATGCTATTTTCCTGGCCTCTGCATGATATGGACATCTGCTGGTAATTGACTTTTCTTGTGTGATTAAATTAAATTAAACACAAAAGTTAAACCACAAAGAATACAGTAATAGTTTAATTTCTTGACTCGATTGTACATGAATACTACAACAGCAGTAAATGCTAAAATAAACCGATTATAAGTAACAAGTTTAGTTTATTTCAAATTATCAAAGAATAAAGATATAAAAAAATATTAATGGGGCATCATATCAAAATGTATAAGGCGATTATGTATGACTAGTTTTTTTTTTAATTTGAAAATTTAGCTTGTTTTTATGGTTAAGCAATTGTGTATATGCATTTCGTTCCCGTTTTTGGAAGTCGTCGGTAGACTTCAACCCAAACATTTTTTTAGTTTTATAACTAACTGCACAAAAAAAATTTTCCATGGTTTTGTAACAAATATTTTTTAGGAACTGATTTTAGGTTTTATTTTTGCTTTAGGTTTTTGCTTTGCTTTATAAATAATAAAAAAAATGATCACAAAACATTATTTCAATAAAAAATTGGGGTTTTTGTGCTTTTAAACTTTTATAAATTTACAAATACTCTGGTAGGTCCTATTTAAGTTGTTTTTTTTAATATATGAAAATATAAGCCATGAATATAAAGATTTTAATTTTATAATAATATCGTTACGCAATATGCTGTGCAGTGGCCTAATACAAATGTTTTCCGTAAAAACATTTGTCAGCAATAACAATGATTTAGATATGAGTATTATTAAGTAAAGAACATGATATGCAGGTATACAAAACATACCAGACGATGCTGAAGTCAACATTCAAAACATGTTATACCTTCAACTTTTTTAAGAAATACGCAACCACACAAACACATAATCCAATGCAGCCGCCAGATACAAACAATAATAACTATAAAGCTTATAAACCCGTGTTAAGCAAAGTAGCGCACCCCTGCAGTTGCTACAACAACAATGAAGAGAGCAAATATCTTAATCTTGTTTAATCGTTCGTTTGTGTAGTCTCTTCTTACTAGCCAACACTGAAAGAAATGTTTAGTGTAGAATAGGAGTATGCTTGCTTTTACCGACAATTACTGAATGTTTGTTGTGTAGAAAAGCATAATACCCTTAGTTATGGCGAGTATGTAAATTTTTCTAATAATGAAAGAAAAAAACTAGTTTTAAAACTAAGAAAAAAACAGTTTTATGAAAAATTTATTGAAGATTATGAAGAATCTGAAATTGAAAAATTGCCTCCCCGTTTTTAAAAGAAAAACATCATTTGTAATTGCCGCTGCACTTGCAAAATGTTGGCGTTCATTCGAGGATGGGATGTTTGTGAAAAAAGTACACAAAAATGTATTTCAGTGCAAAGAGAGTAAATAAATTAATACTCAAAAGCAATCAACTAGAGGAAGCATAAAGTACTCGTATGAAAGAATGTGTGGGCGGGGCCCTGTTCTAAGCACAAAATATTATAATAATTATCAACGTACACACAAACACACACATACACACACACACACACACATAATCTTACAGTTCGTATTGAGAAACTTTTGAATGTGCTGTGAATCTCTGGATGTTGCCAACATTCTTCTGGAAGCTGCATGTTAAGCAGACATTCTAGCTGTCAATGATTTAAAATTTTGTGGGCTACATTATCAGTGTTGAGTGAATAGAGTCATTTTATAAGAATTTTTGACTTCTTATATAATTCCAAAACTTTGAACCAAATTCGGAATTGAAAGAATAGTTGAGTTCACAAAAAGAAGCTGCCTCCTCCTCTCAACAGATTTTACTTTACGATAACCCCAACGTATGTGTATCTTCCTTTCAACTGTGATCAATATGCCAGATTTAAAAATGAAATGAATAAGTAGAATTCCCTTTGAGATTAAAGTACAGTGCACGCTTCTAAAATAAATGAAGGATTATAGCTTAAAACTGAAATAGTTGAATGTGTTAAAACATACATACTTACATATGTATGTATATAAAAAATCCGAAGTCGTACCAAACCTTTTAGGCCGTTTCATCATAGTCATATGTAGACAACGTTGCAAAAAAAAAATTTATTTGTGTATAAAAGCTGTTTAGCTGAAAGTGTAAAATCTACAACAAACGTATACGTGATATAATCAGTCCAGCATTAATCATACGTTTCCATATATTCATGCATAATAACTAGGGATGTAACGAATGTTCGCATTCGCTTTCGCTTTCGCATTCGCAAATAATTCGCTTACTTTTGCTATTTGCATTCGCTTTTGCATTCGCTAAAATGTATTCGAATATTTAAAGCGAATACTAAAGACAAAAATATTGGAAATATTTTCCAGTTTTTGAATTGCGCGAAAATATTTTCTACTTAAGACTAGTCTGTTAAAACTTTTGAAAAATCGTAAGCACATCATTACTTCGTTCAAAAAATTTTAAATGCAAAAATATTAACTAATCCTTCTGTGTTGTAAATTTTTTGCGAAACAAATGCCACTCATATTATTTGGCATGAAAACTTAAAATGTTGAAGATATATTTCATATGTTTTTCCCAAGATGAACAGAGTACTACTTCTGGAAAAATTTTTCATGAACAATTCATTCCAATTTTTCTTAATATGTATTTCGGTAGTATTTTACAGGAAATGTTGAAGTTAGTACAAGGTCTTAGGGCCAAAGTACGAATGGGTTGATTGCCTAACATTTTGTAAATTTATTTTTAATTATTGTCTATACTTAATTTAATATGATTTCATATATCTTTCAGTTTAACAATTTTTATTTCTAATAAATTAATAAATATTTGCTGAATTCAAGACTCAAGTAGATCTATGTATACAACACAACTTCATGTTCTTAGATAAATTTATTTTCATGTGATTTTTTTAACGTATTGTAATATTTGCATTCGCTTTCGCATTCGCAAAAATTAAAATGTATTATTCGTTTTCGCATTCGCATTCGCTAAACTGGTATTCGTTACATCCCTAATAATAACTGCATACATGCATGCATATCACATTTCAAATGTTTGTTTCGATTTCGAAATACAAATCCAAATAATATATAACTATTCAAAACGGTGTGTGGTTTCGTACATTGTCTGCATTTGTATATGCAAAATTTATGGTTAAAGCGACAGCGGTTTATTTTGTGTCAATGGTTACTATGGCTGACAGAGATGTGTGATTACAAAGCCAGGCGCTGTAGCAACATAAATGCTTATATAAAAACTAAAGTCATAGCAAAATTATCAGATGGAAAAAAAAACTAATCTTGATGTGCTATAAAAATATGTCATTATGTACGAGTACTTATGCCTATTTATTTTGCTCATTTTTCGTAAACACCTTTATTGTTAATGCAATAAAGACTAATTATTAAAAAGTGACTTTAGTCTTTATCGTGTTCGTAAATATTAAACAATGTTTTGCACAATAAAAGAAAGACTGACGCATACCTCTGGCGCTCAAGTTGTTCATGTAATTGCTTTTATGAATAGGTCGCCTGCCTGCCTGAGCTTTTTTTTTTAGCAGTAACAGTTTATTTTTTCATTAAAGTGACATGTGTGATATGATTACTTAACACGACAAGTGTTTGCATTACAAACACTTACAATGCTAACTAAGTTCCTTTAGAAATATGCAAGCCTTTTTACATGTCTTTGTATACTTTCAAGCTATTTTAGGTTTCACTCTCAACAAACATTTCACAAAAATAATTTACACAACTTCTTGTTTGTTTTTTATATCCCTACTATAACCCAGAACAAGCACACGTTTTTTCGAAGAATAATTTAAGTATCTGCAAGACTTCATGCAAACGCTATAAACGTTCATACTTGTATAAAAGCACACACAGTCGACGTTTATGTAAATCCTTTTTGTAGGTAAAACAATTTAGATTGTGGGATGAACTAATGCTACTTTACACACTCTGTGGCTTTTTGTTTGGAGTTAATATTGGAGTGTTTTATTTTTTGGTGGCTTGAAGATTTGTGGGTAATTATAGACAAAAATAATGCTTAAGTATCTCATGAGTAGGCACATTAGCTCGTCTTTATGTCGGTGCTTAGAGCGTGGTTTGTTTTTATAATTAGAAAAAAAAATCAAGACAAAACGTATAGTCTGGTTGTTTTTATTTCAATGCAGCCAATGAGTTGTTATAATATCATACGACGAGTATTTTTGAAATTTTAGAAAAAGGTCGTAGGATTAACTCTTCTTTTTCGGCTCCATTTTTTAAACTCTTTGATACTATTTATTTGCAAATGCATTTTAAAATTTCAATATAAATGCTGCAATAAGTTATTTAAATTATCAGCATAATAAATTATAACTATTTTAATGCTAATTATTTTAAGAAGAGTGTGTGTGAATGGCATCCAAATTCCAATTTTAATAAATATAAAATGAAATATATTTTTTAAGTTGATATATGAAATAATGAAATTAGTTATTTTATGCTGAGTATTGTAAATTTTTAGTTTAACCTATAATTAAAGCAAATTTATAAATCATTTTATTTTGGGCATTTTAAAAATAAACTTTTGCCAGCATTTGTTAAGATTTGCCAGCTCGCACATTATTGTTTAATTCATTTGAATTTTATTACATTATAATTTCATACTACATATTATTATTATTCGATTGTTTAGTTGTTTTTGGCTTTGAATGTGGCCAAAAAGAAAACAAAAACGAATTGCAAATGAATTACAATAAAAGTAACAGTTTTTCGCCAATAACAAAATTACTGTTGAGAGAAAACGGCATGCAACAATGGCTTCAACAACAATTGCAGGCAGATAATAACCTCAATTATTACAGTTATTAGATATTATAATGTGGTAACAAAGCTATAAAATTTTTGCACAAACATTTTCGCATGCCTTTGAACAAATAAATGTATCTCGCTCTGCAATACCGAATTTTGCTTAATTGTGTCATTGTTCTGAATCAGATTTTTTTCGATGGCATTTTATTTTATCCCTTTTGAAAATAACATCTAAAAATTAAATGCTTGAAAGATGCATTTCTGATTGTTATAAAAAAACTGACTTTAATTAAAAGCCTATTATTAGCTGGGCCATTACTGAGAACAGAAAACATTCATTGACGAATGGTGAAAAATTAAATTCGAATGTCATCAATTAGTCGATATGTTCTTTTTTCAATTATCATCAATTAAATAATTCTACATTGCAACAAAAAAAAAAAAAAAACAACAATCCTAAAAGAAGCATCAAATAGAATAAAACCATAGTGCCTTCAATAAAAAAACATGTTTAAGATTACAAAAAAATAAATAAAAAATGTCTGATCCAGTGTGCAAAAATAAGGAAAAATTTATTTTCTTTAGATATAGTTAAAATACAAAAAGCTAGTTAATGCAAGTTTTATTAGGGAGAGAAACAATTTTATTGGTTTGTGAAAACTTTGATTGATTCGAGAAAAAAAAAGTGAAAGCACTAGTAGCATTTAAATAAAATCACAGGGAAATTTAAATGGTTTTAGTTTTATGAGAGAATGGACCAGTGTCATTGGATATTTTTTTATTTGCACTTGTACAAAATCTTTAAATTTGATGTACTAAAACTCGGTAATTTTTTATCGGTTCAGAACAGATTAACCATTATACGCCACTTTAAATAGAAATGTATACCAAAAAACACAAATAAGCCATTAACTGCTGAATGAACTAAATTAAAATAATTTCAAATTATTGCGCTGGATCTGCACTTTTATAATTATGTTAAGAATGCAGTAAAAATCTTTAAGTTTTCAAAAATAAAAATTTTGTAAACTAGTGTAACCAAATATTCAAACAAAGTATTCGATGACAGCAATTTGTTAATTAAAATATCTTTCCTATGTAAGCTCACACAAACAGATGCATATGTACATATCGCTCGTTTAATTCAATAACGTTTTATCTCAAAAAAAAAAGAAACTCGTATTTGCTTAAAGTTTTCAATTTATGCACAACTTAATGAAAACAGAAACTTTTACTTTTCTCGCAAGAGCTGAGTCTACAGGACATTTGTATGAAATTTTTACACAATATGCAGAGCGATGTAACAATTAATGCTGCAGTATTCACCCCTCGTGAATTATTTGCCGTCTTCGTGTTTTCACTTATATACTTGCATTTCTTCCGATTAACACAGTAGATTTGATGCATCTCTCAAATTTCGTTTCTTTCAAGATTACGATGAAAAAAAATTGCCAACTATGTTTGAAATAGTTATTACGAAAACCAGTTGATGAATGATAAAGTTGTGAATGGTGCTAGGAATAAAACTGGGACGAACACACATTTGTGAAAATGAATACAACACGACAAATTTATTTCTATTTCACACCCCGACGAACGACGAAAAACAATATTCTCTCTCGCTTTACACACACAATAACCAACTTTAGCAATTATAAGAGCTGAATTCACTGAGTAAATTCTTAGCGATGAATTCGTAGACTTGGACGAAATTGGTCATTCGTCGTTCATCCCAGTTGTGTTCCTAGCATGAGTAAATAGGTATTTGCAATTTTGAATATGCATTTGAAGGAAAAAAAAAACAGGAGAGAGTCCTTTCCGATGTACGACTTTGCTTCCATTAAGCTAACAACCATTTCAATTGACTTTTTGTTGCTCATAATACGTGCCCTGTGCATAACGATATTTATTTATATATTTCTGTTTATTCACTACTTACATTTCGAGTTAATATTTTCCTCTTGCTATTTTCTAGTTACAAAAAGGAGTGACGATAGTGATTTTGTAGTTGATCGTTGAAATTTTTTAGTTGATACCTCTATTCAAACTCTGTCATTTCGTAAAACCGATTTATCAACTTTGTTGTAAAAACGTCTCTTATCAACCGCATATTGCTGTTCATAATAATCCTGTTTATATTCCCTAATAAGTTTTTTTTTTCTCTTTTAACAACATAAATCGGAGCGAAATGGTATTCATTTTGCTGAATAATAACAATTTATTAAGAAATAATAAAAATGCGCGTAATAAATACAATTCCATCAATTCACCATAGAATATGCGACTTGCGAGAGATGTTTATTTTATTCCCTAAAGCGGCCCACCCACTTGCAATATAGTTGTGCAATTTTTCGTATTGTACAATAATATCATATTCGAAAGTGGCAAATATTAAAAGACTTTTGATTATTATTGTACAATCAAGATAATTGTGTAATGTGGTGGCAACGCATAGTGGGGGATTTTGAAAAAAAAGTGGAAATAATTCAGCAGTTTCTAAACGAGCCGTTATAAAATTTCATACAGCATTTAAAGAGGTGTTACCAATTTAAAGTCTGGAATTTGGATTAAATATCTCAAAAGGGGGCGGAGCCACAAAGCCCTTAAGTGGGCAACCTCGGGTTAATGAAAATTTCAAACTGATGTTTTTGATCTGATATAAAAGATTTTTTGCAAGTGAATTTCTCTATCCAAGAGCTAATAAAAAGCCTGCTACATTACAGTTTAGTTTCCACTTACAGTTTAGGAAATATTCGAGAAAAAAAAAATTAAAATTTTGGCATTTTTACCAACTTTGGTACACTGTTCTGCTAATGCTAATAAATTTCATAACAATCGGATGGGTTGTTTAGAAACTGCAGAATTATTTTCACTTTTTTTTTCAAAATCCCACACTGTGCAATGGTGTTCAATTTTTCACAGTCAGAAAAATTGGGCAATAATTTCTTTGAAAATATTATGCTATTTAATGCATATGCAATAATATTGTATAATGGATGGGCCGCTTAACAATCGACAATACCATAGGAATAAAAATGATTCCCTTGAGATTCTCTTCAAGGGTGATCAATTCAAAAATTACATTTGTTGAGCTATGACATTGTTGTAGCAAATGGGCAATATGTACAAACAGAATTTAATTTTATATATTTACATGCATGCATATACAAGAGTAAATATACACATGTTAATACATATTTTTCATTAAACATTTAATAATTATGTTAAAGATTGTGTATTAATTCGAAATAATTATGTATCGTTAATTAAATTTTTATTTCCTTTATTGTTGGTTTTTTATGCCAACAATATTAAATTTATATCATATTGTTTTTGCTACATGTGTAAAGAACTCGTGATAGTTTTAAAATTAATTTTAATACAAGAAAATTCACCCTTACTCTGGTTGTCGACATACAAATTGGGGGTTTTCTACTCGCTCTCGAGAGCAATTTTGTGCTACTGGCAATCTATATCCGTTTCCTAAGGTCTAGCAAATATCATAAGTCTGCCAAAAGGATTCAGTTGTTTTCAACAACGGGTACACAAGCTCCAATTTTTTGATATTATGTTAAAGTGGCATCGATATCATTGCTTTATACGAATTGTTGTCACAAAAGTTGATCTCTATCTATGAGAATTTCACCATTTTATAAAGCATTTGGGCATATAACCACAAAATGGTGCAAAAAAAAATGAATATTGCCACTATTCTTATTAATAACTTGTGTTCATTTGTTTTGTCATGACACAGCAGGCCATGGTCTTGCTTTAGATAATGTCAGAACAATACAAATCTATTTTACAATGGTATTAATTAAACTCACAACAGCAATTTTCAGGCCTAATTGAACATAAGCTCCAATGTTAAATCATTTGTAATTGCAGCGAAATATCAGCAATCCGCATAACTATGAAGTGCCGTTGATAAATCCATTTACGTCACTCAATCAGTTCGTCATAAATAACTTACATGAAATAGTGTCTTGACGACCGACCATCTTACATATTTAATGTGACATTCAATGCAACCGACTAACAACAATTACAGCACAGCACACTACGATTTTATTGCTTTGCAAAGCCATTTTTAAATTGCTTAATACAACATCGAATAAAAAATTACACTGAAATGCAACAGTTTAACGTACGAGTAAATAAATACCAATAAAATATTTTTGTAATTAAAAAATAAAATATTATTGAATTCATTGCTAAAAATTTGATATGCAGTAGCAGCAAGCCTGGGAAAATATATGTAACTAAACTGTTTTTATACTTATGTAAAGCCGTAATAAAAACCAGTTTAATTTCTTGTTTTTTTTTTTTTGTTTGTTATTCTTTATGTTGTTTAGTTTAATTGAAATTCTTGAAAACATCAGATGATTCCGCAGTAGAGGTCGCAACGTCAATAAACAACATATATAAAATAACTTTTAAATAAAACTCAATCCAAAATATGCTTCCATACATTTCCAGTTCAATGTGATCAATTTATTTCATTACACACTCGCATTCTAAAACGTATTTGTACATATCGCACACTAAATCATAAACAGACACATTTCGAAAAATCCCAGATGTTCAGTGGTGAAAAATAAAAAAGTTTATACTGTACAAAAGACACAAGTATGTAACATAAAAGCAACCATCACGGTATTTTATATTGGTAAAATAAATATGTACTACGAGTATGGGTGCGTTCGTAAATGCATTACTGCGCTGCAAATGGAAATTTAAATGTTCTAAACTGGTTCACTGAAGTAGATAACGCACAAATAAATGTCAAATATGGTGTACAAACATGATTACTACTAAGACAGATTATCAGCGAACTTGCATTGCATTTTAAGTAAAAGTTTGCACGTATGATGCAGGGCAGTGATGCATTTACGAACACGCCCTATGTTGCAAAATAAATTCAGCAGTCGTGAGAGATTTGTTCAGTGGACTTGTTTTTGAGTTGTGACTGTCTACGATTTAGTATGCGATATGTATGTATGCATGTACGTTATATAAATTCCTCTTGTCCTTGTTATTATTTGACGAAGTTTGTGTGCCAGTGTGAGCGTAGTTACGATTAGTTATTACACCCCAACTCTAACATGGCCACAGAAATAATTGTTGCGTAACGAAATATAAGCAATAAAATGTTGCTTTAGTTTATTAGCGTTGATGATGTTCCTAATTTTACATTCGAGCACACGGGATACGTGCAGAGCCGTTCACTGCAAATTTAAATATTACACATTCAAGTGCATAAATTTACTCGGCTTGTAGTATAAGAGTTATTCACAGTTGATGCCAAAATAATATCAGCATCATTTTCGAATCTTTAAAACGTTCGTGGTATTAATACGGAACAGAAAACATTTATATTTCAGGTCTAAGACCCAATATTACACATTACCATCAGAACTGCTTGCCATATAATGACTTACTTTTCTGATTACCAAATTTCATTACTCGTTTACAAATTGCATTACCTAAAATTTAAAAAAAATAAATGAGGAGAATATTTCTTTTAGATTAAATAGATTACGTGAACAAGTTGCCAAATAAAAAAAAAAGTAAGTACTTCTCAAGAATCGATTATTTTAGTCTCACGTCTTGTTAAAATCATTAAAATGGTAATCCAGTAAGGAACAGCTTCCACCAAAAAAAAAAAAAAAATGCTTAATTCCAAACCCGATTACCTTTTTTGAAATTTTTTGCTGGGATATTTCTAAAGTTTAACGTTTTCTCAGCACTCAAGACATTTTTGCCACAATAGCACATTTTGGGTGCCCAAGCCCTATGCACTTGTAGTACATCATAGATGAGATGTAGTAGTTGTAGAAATAAGTCTAAATTTACCTTCTTACTCGTCTCGACTTGCCCTTATTAAGCTGCCGTAGAACTATGCTGAACGTATCATTTGTCTTCAATATTATTAAGGGTTCCGCATTTTTGATCAACGAAACTTCGCTTAATATTTATTTATTCCTCTATCGGTAAAATTGTATAGAGCCAATTATGTTGATGCCGATCCTCTTAGAAGAATGTATTAGGAATTTAATCAATTGTATAGATTTATAGACTCTTCATTAAATGCTAATGTTGTAAAAAATGCGATTGTAAATTGTCTAACCTCATAATTTTTTATTTTTTTTTATATTTTTTGTAATTTATTTAATGTTGTGAAATGGTAATTTAATATCAGTTAATAATATCATTAATTGTCTGTAAGGAAGTAATTCCATAGACAAATAACAAATAAATAAATAAAAAAAATCATGTGTGCCGCTCAAGAGTGAAATGTTAGGACAGTACACCCATGCGAGCCAGATGATGCTTTAACTCTGCATGCGCTGTTATTTCCGCAATGTTAGCGTTTTTTTAACTTACGAGTACAATCTCTTTAGCCTTTTTACTGTGTGGATTTCTGCAGACAATTTTAGTCTCACTCTTCCAACAGCAGAGTTCTGCCAATATCTGATGTGTTGTTCTGCAGCACATTGTTCCAACTTACCTACATGTCCTCTAATCAATATTATCTCGATGTTTCCACAATAACGATTTAAGTTTATCTCATTTTTGCCTTGAAGGAAGCTCTGAGATTAAACTTTATGATTTCGTATTTGTTGTTGTTGCCAATTTCCATTGGCCATTTGATACGAGTATCTTCCGTAATAGCGTTCCTTCCTTCTCTAATACTGTTGGTCTCTCCTATTCCATACTTTCAGATGTTATGCAAATGCAGTTACCTTGAAGATACATTTCGCTCAATCACTAAACAACGTCTGAACTCAAAATAAAGTGCCTTATTACGAGTGTCGTACTACGACTTCGACTACGACGATTTTGTAAAGTCTGGACTAAAGCACATTGCAAAGTTTTTTCCTTAATCTAGTACAAAATCGTCGTAGTCGTAGTCGAAATACGACACTCGTAATTAGGCCCAAAATCTGGTTAAAGTTTTCAATTTACACACAACTTAATTTTTCTCTCAAGAGTTGAGTAAACAAGATATTGCTATGAAATTTTTACACAATACACCGAAAGAATTTCGCTTCATAAGTCCAATGAAACAATTTAATTAAAATTTTTTCACAAATCGAATGATAATTTCACAAATCCAATGAAAATTTCATGAATATTGTGAAAGAATTTCATTGGAATTGCTTCGTTGGTATTCTGGTTTCGTAAGAATATTTTATTGGATTTATGACAACAATATTTTCTAATTATTAAGAAACCCCTTTATTTCATTATTTTCATGAAATTATTTTATTGTTTCGATGAAGTTATAGCACTGCATTAATTACACTGTTAAATAAATTTGAGGAAGTTTTCAATAAAATAATTTTGACGAAACTGGTTTCATTAATCAAACGAAGCGTGACGTTGGTTGAATTTTAATGAATTTTTCATTAGATTAATGTCGAAATTCATAGAATTTAGGCCGAAAATTCTTTCAGTGCATATGAGAAATTATTCTGCATCGTAAAATCAGAAATTCCACTTTTTGAGTAATGACGTTGTTTTAGTGAATGAGCGATATATATGTATCTAATTAGGATCCCAGTAAAAAAAGACACTCCAAAAAAGTCATGAAAATGTAGAGTTTGCGATCTGGAAGTAGTGCAAATTTCGATCCGATCTAATGATTTTTACATGGGGTTGTCATTGCAAGAAGTTCTCTTTTTCGCCGCCTGGTCACCGAATTGGAAGCGATTTTAAGAAAAATGTACTTTTTTGTGTTCTATGATAATATTTTCATCTAGGAAAAATGGCTAATAGTTACCTATTTTAACAATTAGTTCCTTTTTATAGGAATTTAAGCACGAAACAGTAATTTAATGTAAATTTAAGCAAATAACTTTAAAATTTTAGACCAAAATTAGTTCATAAGTTTCTTCAAAAAAATCGATTTTTTAAAAATTCTGGTGAGTAATTTCTAAAACTAGAGAGGAATTACAAGGTTTTGTATGACTAAAATAAACTTCTACTTGGTTTTTTGCTAAATATTGGCAAATTAAAAATATCGATTTTTTTGGAAGCAATGCAAATCTACTTCCTTTAGAATGACTTCCAATTTTTTTTACTGGGGAGTTTATCACACGTTACAGTAACGTTCAAATTTAAGCAATTATAAACCGAAGTAAGATATTGTAAATCTGCGGCCTATGTTTTTTTTTAATAGAAGTAACACTCAGGCAATGAATGTCTGCTACTATTACTAGGTGTTACCTTTTTTAGGAAAGGTATAGCGATAGAAAAGATAGATAGGTATAGTGATAGAAAAGACAGGTGGTGAAGGAAGAGATAGAGGAAAGCTTCATTCTGTTTTTACAACTCTGCTTTTTGGCACGTTTTTACGCTTTTTTCATATCGGATATTATTTTTTTAAAAACACAAGCCACGAAGTGTCGGCGGTAAGCATCCAGGGTATATGCTGGGAATCGAACCCATGACCTCTAGACTGACAGGCTAGCATCACTACCTCTCAGCCACAGGGGCATTGAATTACAGCTTTTTTAAAGCTTGAGATACAGTTTTGGCCCAGTTGTACAAGCTCCACATCGCTATATTATCCTGTAAAATTTAGTATATTATCGTTGTATTAATATCCACTGTAGTGTTGTATGACTGTTCGCACGCTCCTTTGGAAATTCTATGACATATTCACACAAAAAGCTCGTGCATTAAATGATTGTTGGTATGCACTGTAAGTATATTTCAGTTATCCATGTTCATGATTATATTGAATTTCAGTTATTGCAGCTATTTGTCTACATAATTAAGTTTGTTACTCTTCGTTAGATAAGGGTTATTTCATATTCATTTTAAAATTTACTAAACAATCAGAAATAAAGAAAAAATTTCACAACTTTCTTGTGATTTCTTTGTTAATATTGCTAGATTTGGTAACACTTTAATTTAGAATTAAAAATATTTTTATGAAAAAAAAGCACATTTTTTATATTTTTATTTTGGATCTGATAAAGTTTAATATAGAAGATGTTTTTATTATAAAAATTCTTGTCATGGTGCTTGTTAATACATTTCCCTTGAGTATAAAAGATGTTAAAAATAATTAAAAAAGAGTTCAAGAATATAACTAATATGTATTTCAATAATTAGAAAAGTTGACTCGCAAATGTTTTTCATTTCATTAAATGCAGATCATCATTTTAAATATGAATTTGTTTTAATAATTTTATCCTCTTAAGATTTTTCTATTTGTTACTTAGCATTTACATACACGAATTGAATTTGTATCTTATTGTTAAAGTGAAAGTGTGTTGGAAAATTATGTACTTTAACTAGATTCACAGTTTTTTTAGCTGACCAAATTCTATAAAAAAATTGAATCAGCAGGGAAAATTTTTGTATGTTTTGATAATTGTTTGCTTTAAAAGAAGACCGAACGAAGTTTAAAGTTTCGGCATAGTCCTTAATCACTATTTATATCTTTTTTTATAAATTAATTTATTCGATTTTCCTTTTGAACAAGTTCAATCAAATTGTGAATTTTTTTGCTTGTCATATATTATATTTGTAATAATGAATTGATTTAGTGGCAATAAAATTAGTAAGTGATTTTGTGGGGAGGCTGAAAGTAGACAAAAGTACTTATCTGTTAATGTTTGATTTGCTTCTTAAACACCAATTTAGTTTAATTATAACAAAATACACCGGCTAAATGCTTCATTTATATCTAGTCGAATGGATTCACTTATGCTGAGCAACTACTTTATTCATACGTACATTGAATTTTAGAATCATATAAATTTAGCATTGGTTAGTTGTTAAATGAAGTATGCAAGTGTGGCTTAGCGAGGCATGGTGATTTTGGTGTTGTAAATGATAATAAACCCAGTAAAAAAAGACACTCCAAAAAAGTCATGAAAATGTAGAGTTTGCGATCTGGAAGTAGTGCAAATTTCGATCCGATCTAATGATTTTTACATAGGGTTGTCATTGCAAGAAGTTCTCTTTTTCGCTGCCTGGTCACCGAATTGGAAGCGATTTTACGAAAAATTTCCTTTTTTGTGTTCTATGTTAATATTTTCATCTAGCAAAAATGGTTAATAGTTACCTATTTTAACAATTAGTTTCTTTTTATAGGAATTTAAGCGCGAAACAGTATTTTCATGTAAATTTAAGCAAATAACTTTAAAACTTTAGACCAAAATTAGTTCATAAGTTTCTACAAAAAAATCGATTTTTTAAAATTCTGGTGAGTAGTTTCTAAAACTATAGAGGAATTACAAGGTTTTGTATGACTAAATTAAAATTCTACTTGGTTTTCTACTAACTATCGGCAAATTAAAAATATCGATTTTTTGGAAGCAATGAAAATGTAGTTCCTTTAGAATGACTTCCAATTTTTTTTACTGGGAAAGTTTAATTGGAGAAAGCTCTCAGGTGATAGTCAAAATCAATCAGTATTCCACATTATAGTTTATATAGTGATTAAGTTTTCAATTGAATTTTTGCTATACTCACTAATTATTAATCTTTATATTAATCACTTTGTCGAACTTAATGTTTTTGAAACTTTTGCATAATATATTTTGATTTTATAGGCAGTAAGCAGTTTAGTAAAATACAAAATATAGATTTAGGAAATTGCTAGCTTTAGAACTGAAATGCTTTATATATTCGTTTCAAATCTATGATGGAATCAAACGAAAACTTGTCATACAAAGTTCTCTATATATTTTAGTTTTGTATATAAATTTTTTTTAAACTTTTATATCAACAAAGGAAAAAAGAAATATGTATACATAGTTTCCTTAAATAAACAACCTACACATTGACAATAAAAATAAAGTTTCGTAAAAACCTCTGCACATAAAAAGACAAAGCATTTATAGATACTTGTTTTATTCACTTGGGGAATAAACTGACACATTTGTTTAATTCGGATTTGTACACAGAAAAAATAAAGTACACCTGACTCGTCTCACGGTTTGTAACTGAAAAATTAATGAGAAATTCTATCAAATTTGCAGGCTTAATGCGATTCTTACTGACGGATGGATTTACTTTTCTTTAGTTCATACATGTATATTTGCTGTGTTCACACAATGCGAATCCTATTGATAAGACTGCTAACTCATAGCCGAGAGAGAGAGAGAGAGAGAGAGAGACGTGTATTCAGCTTTATTTGAAATGTAAAAAAAGCGCAAATGCATACACAGGACTATGCATAAAAATCATTTCGTCAACAATAAGATCCGCATGGTATGAAGACAGGACTTTGACATAGTTATGATTGAAATTGAGAGGAGAACAATTTTTTTATTATTTTTCTCTGCAGGACATATGCGAGTCCTATTAAAGAAAAAAAATTTTGATTCCAATGGCCAGCTAAATTTCATAAATTGTATAACAAATACTATTAATATTCGATTAAATATTAATGTTAATTAAATTCTGAACAGCCAAGAGTCGCAAGAAAGTAGAATTTTCGAAATTCGTCAAGACCTGACACTAAACTTTAGTCTCCCCTGCATATTTTTATTTCCTTTAAAAATACAACATAAGACCGCACACGGCGACAGTTAACTAAGAACTTGAGTAGCAGCTAAACGACCAATTAAGTGAACTTTTTTCATACTTATGTATAAATTTTCTTTGGTTTTCTGTTTTAGTTAATATAATAAAATAGAGGGAGAGAGAGAAAGGGAGAAAGACAACCAAAATATGTTTTGAATATAGTCAAATAAAATAAGGAAAAATATACATACGTATATGCATGTATGTACATATGTACGTATTTATATATATTTGTCCGCTACTAAAAAAAAATAGTGTCTGTATTTTTGGACTTTTATTTTCATTTTCTTCTTATTCTTCTCTTAAACTACATTTAGTTTTGAGCCTATTGTGTTGGCTTGTGTTATTTTTTTTTCTCACGTTTTAAGTTTGTATTTTAACTGCCTTATTCATAAAAAATATTTCTGTTTGTTTCATTCTGTATGTGTTTCTTTCCAGTTTTCCTGGTTTTTATTTCCAGCGAAATGTTTCCTTTGTCTAGCAAATTTTTTTTTGTTCCAAAATGGCAAAAACAAAAAACCTAATGTTTACTTTTAATTAATTTCCTCCGAACATTTGCTGTGGAAAAGATATAAAATAAACTAGAATATTTTTTTTTTTGAAAAGAAGTGATAAGAGTACACACACACACACACACACACACACACATACACTTATTCAAAAAGTAACACCATTAGGTTGGCGGTATTAACTGAGTTGGTATAAAATATAATTCTTTTTGTTTATTGTTGAAACTACTACAGAAAGAAATACATTCGATAGAACAAAACCTTAATAGAGGTTAATTACAAAAGAAAGAATAAAAAATAAAATGGCGGCATTTTGCTGATTTTTCATTGCAAAAATACGAGTAATAAAGATAGATTTTCAGATTTTCACTGTCAAGTTGCAGATTTTCTGAAATACTTGTGTAACATCATTATTTTTTATCTCCCATCTATGAAGGAAATAACAGTAACAGTAACAGTAACAGTAACAGTAACAGTAACAGTAACAGTAACAGTAACAGTAACAGTAACAGTAACAGTAACAGTAACAGTAACAGTAACAGTAACAGTAACAGTAACAGTAACAGTAACAGTAACACTGTTAGAATCATAGACATAAGAAACACTAATAAATAAGTATTTTTGGTGAAACGATACCACAAATATAACATGTGTTACAAAGAAACTAATAAATCTATGAAAAGAAATGTGTGTATATATATATGTATATATATATATATATGTATATATAAATATGTATATATATATATATATATATATATATATATATATATATATATATATATACTAGCTGACCCCGGTCCGCGTTGCTGGCCCTAAGCAAACATTAGTGTTGTATATGGCATTGGTGGTACAATATGAAAATTGGATTTTGCCCACGAATAAACTAAATATTGCGCCATCTGTCGGACGAACTTCAAACTACACAGAAACACTCCCCACGCCCCATAGATCATGTATATAAAGTTTTGTCAACATCGGTGCAGTAGTTCTTGAGTTACGGTGCAAAAACCCAAAAAAAAATTAAAAATTGCGCCATCTGTCGGACGAATCACTATTTTTGAAACACGCACAGGTCTTTTACGAATATTTTGAGGGGCGGAAGGCGAAAATCTGTTGGGGCATTGAAGAGTTTATTTAAAAGTATTTAAAAAGCAATCGATACACAATTATGACTTTATTTATCAAAAAAAAAAAAAGGTAAAATCTATTATTTTTAATCACCCAAACAAATATCCAAATTTAAACATTTATATTGTTTCAAATTGGCATTTTTTCACTCATTACTAGTGCTTGTTTACAAATTTGCTTACAATTACTGATGTCTATTTCTTTTTGGTTCCATATTTCAGCATATGTGACAGCGCATAGAGAAAGGGACCTAAGGGTAAAAAAAATCAATTTTCACTTTTTTTTTTTTATGTGGACAACATCTGAGCATCGAATGAGACCGATCCCATGCCCCAAAAGTGTTCCCTCCCAGAGGTATGCGCGTTTTATGAAATTGATGGTACACCAAATATACACGTATTTAAATCTTTAAAATTGCTCTCCTGAACAAAACCGGTTTTTACCCTTAGGTCCCTTTCTATTTTGCGCGTCACATATTTAGTGATGAAAAAAATTAATTTGTTTCGACTAAATGAAATACAACTTTAATAATGCAATTATATCAGTTAATAGCATTATAAACTGTGTCAATTTTACACTTAACTAAACATACAATTAATTATAAGTGAACGAGCAGAAAGCAAACGTCGAATGAACAATATACAGAATAGAAATTATGTATTTTTTTTTAAATATATTTAAAAAAAAAGTTAAAATATAACCATTATTTATTATATAAATCTAAGCAGGAGAGAAATTTAAAAATAGAAAAGATAAAATCGCTTATATATTATTTATCACGGCAAAATGGCAAATTCGTATTATAGTGAACTCGCGATAATATGAGCACCCTAATATAAGAACGCCCCAAAAATATGAAGAGTTTTTCTTACATTTACATTACATTCCTTTTAAACTATAAAATTAGCGCAAATAAATAAAAAAAATTTTAATATTTTGTAATTACAGTGAAGTCGCGGTAATATGAACTTATTAAAGCCAGTTCACTTGCGAATAATATGTTGTTATATCATTCGCAAATATGAGCAATCTTTCTTGCTTTTAACAAATTCATATTATCGCAAAACTATATGAGAAAACTATATATGTGAACACCGAACTTGTCTGACATATTGCATAGCAATATTGGTGTCTATTCTGGAACACGCGCCGACTTAGTGAAACTTACATGGAAAACAAAAACAAAGCTGTGTAAATGTAAGAAATTTGTTTTTATTTCTCATACAGAATTAACAGTTTTTAAAAGAGAGAAGAACGCGTTGAAATTCAATTAAATTGAATCAAATCAATTAAATCAAATCAAATTAAAAATTTAATTGAATCAATTAAATTCTTAATTCAAAACATTAATTGGTGAATACTTTTTTCTATGTACACATTCATATATATAGCTATCAAATATAGAAAATATGGATTTAAATTTCGAAATTGTAAGTTTTATAGGATTTTTTCCTGTACATGCAGTACATCTGCACATAATTCGAAGTAATCATTTTGCTTGCAATGTAAACATAAAATCATACAAGCGCAAATAAAATTATAATTTTCCTGCTTTGTTCACGATTAAATGCAATTTGTTTATGTCCTTGTACCTGCAGTGCGTGAGTCTTTTCGTAGTGGCACTTTCAACCAAAAATATAATTAAAATTGCACTTTGTTTCATCATGCATGCATGATCAATGACATGTCAATGCCAAATTAAGTTCTGCTAAATTATATTTGTATTATTGTATACTTCTGTGAGTGAGTCAGTGTGGTGTGGTGTTTTACTGTACTCGTGGTATTTTTATATTACCAAAACTTTGACAAATTCATATGTTACTTTCTGTGTTTTTCCAAGAATTGCTTTGAGGTGACGTAAATAGCTGCTTTCAATAGCCAGAAAATCTAATGAGATAATTTTCCCTATCAAATTACCTAATTGACCAACAGCAAAAAATGTCCATAAGCTAATTTCCATATACAAAAATATTACTTGGACTATTTGCAATAATTTTATTTGCTTGTTAATTATAACACATATAAAGTGTATGAAATTTCATATTTTGAAATGTGCTACTTTTAATATATTACGTTTCAAGCAAACTATAAAGTTGTTCAGCAAAGTAAAACAATTTTTTTTAACTTGCTTATTTAATGTTAAGCACTAGAGAGCACATATCGATTGTCTCAAGCAGAAAGGCCCTAACTCGTATTTTTTACGAAACTGAGTTTTTCAGGGATTCCAATATATTTCACACAAATGTTTTCAATTAACAATTTCATTGATTCAATTAATTTTTTAATTGTATTAATTAATTTGAGTGGAAAAACTTAATTGATATTATCAAATTGTTTATAGGTGAAAATTTAATCAATTTTTTAATTGATATTACAAAATCATTCATATTACTTTTTTATGTGTAGTTTTTAAGAGGTTTTTACCTTCTCCTGTAAAGTTACAATTATTTGAGATAGATCCTTTCTACTTGAGGCCAACCATATACATAGTTTCTCGTATATAGTACAAGATTTTTTTATGGTAATCATAATCATAATCATGGTACATATATTTATTATCCCCAGCTCCAGCTCTTTCGACATTTTCATCTGTAACTATTGCAATAATATAAAATATTCAAAACTTTAATTGAACCACTTGGTGTTTGCAATTGTTTGCATAGTGCCAAGCAAACTATGGCTTGAAATGTTGTTAATTTTTATCCTATTGCTTTAACTTAATATGTTGCAATCGTAATGTGTGCAGAAACGTTGTTGTTTTGAAGCACCCGTGTATGTTAGCAAAAGTTTGTTCAAATGCGTACAGAATAATATAAACCAGTGACCGTATAATTGTTTTTGTGATGCATTTACATGTCAGCATAGAAATATAAAGAAAACGAATAGTTGAGAAAATATATATGCGTATATTAAAGTTTTAAAGTGCACAAATTCAAATTCAACAGCAGCTAATAAAATGTAAATGTACTTGTAACTAAAATTATTCATTTATTATTAAACATTTTATTTTATAAGGCTTAAGCTCTTGTAAATTTCATATTAATTTGCCTCACTCACCACTATTTATTTAAATAGGAATTTTACATTTGCTTTTATTTTTTAGCAATTAAGTTTTGAATTCTGAAATATAATTTTTCCACAAAAAACAAATGTTTAAATATAATTATATCGGTTCATTAAACAACTTTAAATTATATCAGTTAAATAATTAATGAGAACAACAAAAAAATATTTATCAATTAATAGTTTTTGAAGGTTTCAATATAAAATCATTTGGCTGGTTTGCTGGTTTAAAAAATAATCCATATGAACATATTTAAACTCTACATAAGCCGATTTTGCTGCATGCTACTACAGTTATTGACAGAACTTGGTCCGTTAAATGATATTCGTATTTGAAGTATTCCAGTCAATAGCAAAATATGAAAATATGTATGTTAGTTCAAAAACCAAATTTCTAACCCAATTCTAAGAATTTGTTATACGTCCCACCAACAACAGTGTGGTGAGGGTTAAAGTGTGATATCCGGGGTAAAAAATATGACATTTTCTGCTTTTAAGGAAAATAACACTTTTTTATTGCACATTTTTCATTTTATTTTATATTATTTTTAGCCATGACATTGTGTTGCCTGTAGATCCCTTTGCATCTAACTATCCTTGTGTTACACAGTTATCCTTTTTTGTTTTGCAACTATCACTTTGTTGAAAAAGAGCAGCAGAGCTGCAATTAAATATGGTTTATGGTATTTAAAGAAGACCCAATTTGTTTTTGTCGGATATTTATAATACTTTACACAAACACCCTTTAAGCAATGAATGAATTTTTTGCGAAATTCTTTGAAAATTATTTAAGAAAATAAAAACACAAGCAAAGTAAATTAGACTACAAAAATATTATTACAGAAAATATTAACAAAATAGTTAAGTGAAGAAATTAGTAGCGGGAAACACTGCATTACGAAGTTTTCCTTCAGACGGGCACGTAGTACGTAAAGCTTATTATGTTTGCTGTAATCGTGGCAGTAAAATATAAAGGGATATACATATTTTACAAATTATACGTGATTAGTTCATTTATTGTTACTAATAGTTTCATTCTGTGCTCGTTATATCAATATTATTTCCTAACATGGGTTAAATAAATTTATGGGTGCTGACAAAATTTTAGCCGTAGTGGTAAAAGTCAGAAACATTTCCATTGAATCACAAAAAAAAAAACAGCTTATTATATAAAAAAAGAAAGAAAATTTGTAGTCACTGACAAAAAAAAAATCCAATCGAAAGTAAAAGACATTCCTAAGCAAAAGCGTTCGAAAGAAAATATTACATAAAAATTCAGCATTAAAGCAAGTATAAAAATAATTCTCAAATATTGTCTTTGCCTTCTTTGAACAAAATTCTGCCATTCCAGTCCACTACTTCGTATCTTCCTTTGCCAGAGGTGTGAAGTGGTGGATACTCGTACATTTCTTATCCAAGCTTGCGAAAATTCGGCTTTAGTGGGCCAAACACCTCCCTCTCTATTAATAGTCCCTAATTGTAAAAGGTGTTTTTTATAGATGTGTATAACTTTGAGTTGGCAACACTTTTCTAACTGGCGGCCATTTTGTCAGCTGTGAAATAATTTACGCTTAGTATAGTTGGGCATTTCAACATGGATAGACTGACGCCTGAACAACGCTTCCAAAGTGTGGAAATTCAGGTATGGTTCCAAATACGTATCGCGCGTTTGACGGTCATCATAATTGTCCATCAGAGCATTTTCGCAACAAGTATACTCTAAATGATAATACGCATCCACAAGGCCGTCGTACAGTGCGAACAGAAGAAGTCATTCCGAAGACGCGAAAGAGTTTACAGAGTCTATAGAGCCATGACTACTGACTTTTTCGTTCACCAATTGTGAACAACCATGATGTTCATGAGCTGTTGTTTGAACAATTCAGCGCATCATGCATGTCACACTGTCACGTTTGGTAACCGCATATTTTCACGTTTCGGACCCGTGATTTGACCTCCATAGTCGTGCGATTTAACGCCGCTAGAATATATTCTGTAGGAATATGTGAAGTCGCTAGTCTACGCCGATAAGGCCACGTTGTTGTCGATCTACGGCCACAAATGTTGGAAAAAGTCTTCAAAAATTGGACCTCCAGATTAAACTATGTCCGAGTCAGCGGTCATATGCCAGAAATCATATTTAAATTATAATGCCAGATCATTATCTTTTGAATATAGTAAAATTCATGTCAATTAAAAAATGCATCTTCGTTTTAAAAAAAGCACCCTTTATGTGATGTTTGTAGGTAAAATTATTAAAAGTTTGCAAATAAATAAGTTTGCGCATTATGGAAAGTACGGGCGATTTTTTAATACTTTCAGAATTCAGATATTGTTTGCTGGGATACTTACATGTAAGTTTATTTTGAGCACTAACGGTCCTTTTTACAACCCTGTAGGAAATGGAACTAACACAATACTAGTCACGTGATCGGTGCACAAGTGATAGGGACCAGTCCGAGTTCTACCACTTCACTTTTACGCATAGGCTAGGATGGAGTTAATTGATACTATCTCATGGGGACGTAATCGGCGTGGAACAATGGACCTAATTAAGAGTGTCGTATTTCGACTACGACTACGACGATTTTGTACTAGATTTAAGAAAAAATGTTCTAACATTCTTTAGTCTAGTACAAAATCGTCGTAGTCGAAGTCGTAATACGACACTTGTAATAAGGCCCATATAAATTATTTAAAAATGTTATTCCGACACTTAACTGTAACAATGAAAACTTATAATTTTTTTTATTGTTACAAGTGCAATTGTAATTAATTTTTAAACATATATTTTTGGGACTCAAATTGACAGCCTCCGGCATGACAGGCTGGCACACTACCCACTCGATCACAGAGCCATTCATATTTCAAAAGTATAAATACCAGTTAAGCTTAGGTTAATGTCTAAGAATAGTTACGGGACTGGCTCCAAAGTGGCGTGGCGGTACCATTGGAGAGAACAAAGAACATTATGTTTGTACTGTTTGATAGTTCCTGGATTCAACCACATCAAACTTGTTTAGTGCCGTTTACTATAATACTAGACCAAATACCAATTAAATTGACAAAAGATCACGACTATACATCACGACAATGGTGAATATATAACCATTTACAAAATATGTCCTTTTTCACCATACACACATAAAGATAATCGGGTTTGAAATTAAGCATTTTTTGGTGGAAGCTGTTCCTTACTGGATTACCAACTTAATGATTTTAACGAGGCGTGAGACTAAAATAATCGATTCTTGAGAAGTACTTACTTTTTTTTATTTGGCAACTTGTTCACATAGTTTCTATTTAATCTAAAAAAATTCTTCTCCTCATTTAGCAACTTGTACATAATTTTTTTAAATTTTAGGTAATGTGATTTGTAAGCGAGTAATTAAATTTGGTAATCAGAAAAGTAAGTCATTATATGGCAAGTAGTTCTGATGGTAATGTGTAATTTTTTGCTGTGATATTTTTGATATTAAATTCTTATTTATAACCTTGAGAATACTTTGTTTCTTTCTTCGATTTAATAGCTAAAGGAATTTATTTTTGTGACAACTAACAAAGACCGCAACATTCGTTTGAAGTGTTCAAAATTTATTGTTATTGCAAACAATAAATTCAATGGGTAACAACCTGCTCAATTGGCAATTTTCATATTTAAAATTAACACTTTTGCTTGGCAATAAATAATTTTACTATACATTTTTTAAATACTAAAAATATTTCAATCAAAATGCAGTTTCAATATAAATTTAAAATTAACGTAGAGCTGCATACTCGTATATTGCAATAGCTGCTGTTTTTCATCTCCATTTTCCAATGAAATTGTTTCATACTCAAATACGCATGAAATTTATATATCTAATACTATTCCATTATTATATTTTTTTTTCAGTTATGCTTAACATGAACAATTGTATATGTATATATATATATACCAAATCAGTGGATTCTGACAATATAAATTTCAATTTAATCCTGAAACAATAGAACAAAAATTATTTTTCATTTATTGCTTTAAGCGTGTTTTATGTGACATGGCCAACAAACAATTAAAAAAAGAATGCGAATGTATAACATGCAAATTTATATAGTTATATGGATACAAAACTTTTTATTTACGATTGCACTATGAGACAAAACAGTGAGCGTGACCGGGGACGGGTTGGAATTCGAATTCTAGGATGTGTGGACATTTTTTCTATATCCTGAAGAACTTGTCTTAATGTTTTATACTACTATCTTTTTTTTTTTTTGTTCAAATGTTTGCACAAGTGTGATTTAATATGGAAATGTTTATGTATTTTTCAATCACATCTATAGTATTTTTAATGCAACGCAATTTTCAATGTGGAAAGCAAAAATAACATACATACATATTAAAATTTCTGAAAAAAAACATCTCGATAGGCTTTTCCTATAACCATCACAAGGCAAACTAAGTCACGGGTTAAACGAATTTTTTCGACCCTAAACACGCATCATTTCGAGATTTCTTATTATATTTAAAGGCCATTAAATATATCAAAAGTATATATTCATTCCTTAGTACTCGTACTATGGAAACAGAAAATACCCCTGCAACCTTCCTTGTTGACAATAGGAAATCAATGTAGGGAGAAACAAAAGAATTACTTCATAAGAAAAAAATACTCATGTTATTAAACAACACGTGTCACAACTGGAGGGTGGATTTATCTAATATTTTAAACAACTAAAAAGATATTTGTGCTTGTCCATACATATATACATACATACATATGTATATAAACAAACCTCTGAGTAAAGGAATATGAACTAGATATCTAATCGTAATAATCCAATAAATTTCAGTTAAATTCACCCCATCCTTTATAGCGTTGACAACAATTTTCCAGTTGTTTGTGCGTTATAAAATAACAACTTAATTTGGAGTCAAAGTACTTATTGTACACTCTTTTGCGAACACACACGCGCCCATAAACACACACACATGTGCATTTATACAGTAAATAGTAAATATTGATTTTATTATCCCTTTTAATAAATAAAAATCAAGGATTCATTGTCTTTATTGCAAATACGTCTGCGGTAAGCGAGAAGAAGGGTGCTTGAAGTATTTGTAAAGATTTAAGAAAATACATAAATTAAATGGTCTTGCAGATTAACAGCAGCAACGTGCATATCTATGTACATGAATCAATATGTTTTGATTTGTTTTACAAATAATTAACGATAAACTATTGTTTAATATGAAAATAATACCGATGAAAATTGTACGTGTGTTTGATCAATTAGGGGCACGAAGTCGAAGCAAAATTAAATGACCCCTTCATGAAAATAGTTATTTTATGTATTTAATTAAATATGTATGCCACAACACGATTAGAACGTACAACATATTTTAACTTTACCTAAGAAAGCTATGAAATGAGTCCCATATTTTAGCCAAACAGATATACAGATATACATAAATATTTTCTGGCTGTGCTCATTTTCAAGTAACGAAATATTTTACTAAAACTTAACTTACAGATTTCATTGAAGAGTCAAAATAGCGCATGATACAATGCAAATATTTTCCATTCGAAGAGTTGTGCCTACACGAGTATTTATTTTGGTGCCAAGTGCATTGTTTCTATAAACTTATTTCAATTTATTGTTCAGATTGCTTCCATGGTTATCGAGTAAAAGTCAAATTATTTAAACGATATAATTTATTATCTGAAAAAAAAAAATGGTTTATTGTGTTTCCAAAAAAGGCAAAAAGTTTATTTCTTTTTAACAACAGCAGTAAAATACTTGTCAAGACATATTCACATCAAATAGGTGGGTGCAGGCAGTTCGCTTTGAACGAGACATGCTTGCGCACAAGGAAAAGTAAAAACAAGATTCAATCAAAAAAAAACAAAGATTCAATTAAAAACTTAATTAATTTTCAACCAATTGAAAATTGTAGTATTAAATCAAAAATTTAAATTAAATTTTTTTTATTTTTGTAATTAAAAAATTTGGATTTAACAATGATTTAATTGATATTTTTTAAAAATTCAATTAAAAATCTAAATATTCTCAATTAAAAAACTGATTAAAAATTTTAAAAGATCCAATTGTATAAAAATATCTAAAAATGGGAACGTTTGTCTATTGTACCAAAGAACTGACTGATGCATCGCATTGCTTTTGACATTGAACTAGTACAAAAAAGTACTATGGCCGTATTCAGTGCTTGATGGTCTTGCATAAGTGTAAATGCAGAATATCGTAACTTTTTAGATTGATTGTGTGTGTGTGTATTTTGCAATTGGAATTTAAAGAAAGATATACGATATTTTGCATACATACATAAATATGTATATACTTACGGAAAACCATTCGTATCGAATTCCGAATACCGGCAAAGTGCTAACTTTACCATCCACGTTTGGTCTATAAGACTTTGCTTCTTGAGAAATATGAGCACAAAATGAATTTCTGTTTTTTATCCTAAGAACAGAACTGGGATTAACGACGAATATTTCGTTGCGAACTTTCGTCATCAGAAATAAAACACATTTAGGGCATATGAAAATTAACACAACGCCGCCGTGCGTCACGAACTCTCTGATAGATTTATTTCTATTTTTTAAGACGGCGAACGACGAAAACCCCATTTTCTTTCTCTCTCTCTGTCTTTACAGAAACAAAACCCAACTTTATCAATTATAAAGCTAAGTTTCTTAAAAATTTTGCTGTTTACGCGAGTTTAAAGCATTTTGAAGAAAATTTCAATCGTGTAAATTTAGCTTAAGAGCTGAATTCCCTGACTAAATTTGTCGTTGTTGTGCTTCATAGGACGAATTTACGCAGCGAATGCTTATCGACGAATTAGTCGCGGTGGCGAAATCCGCCATTCGATCAAGTTGTGTTCCTAGCAAATTTTTGGGTACGTTCGTAAATGCTGCAAATTTATGCATCAATGCGGCAGTTCTGCCAGGTTTTACTGCGTATGCGTGATTATCTCCTGCACATGCTTTGCAACTGCTCAACATCTGTGCTCAGTTGACATTTTTGAACAAACTGCAAAAAATTTTTAAATTGGCGGGTAATTTTATTTAAGAAAATAGTGATAATTTTCTTTTAAATTATAGTAAGCAAAAAATTTAAAAGAAAATCAAAGCGACAATTTCTTATGAGAACAGCACTGGCCTTAAAAAAAATACAACTAAAATAAAAAAACTCCTTTGAAATAATAAAAAACTACCAAGATATGTGTTTCAAAGTTATTTTCGAGTTTATCAATCTCTTTTTTTGGTAAGATTCGAAACATGTAATTTAAACATCAAAATTCATAGATATATTCAACTTATTGTTCCACTGCAACTTCTTGCATCTGAAAATAATTTACTGCGCCATTTGCACAGATTTGCGACAGGTATGCCGATTAAATGCATTAAAAAACGTTTGACTCTAAACAGTGCTGCCAAGTTATGCATTTTTGAACGTTAGATGTTCCTGATGCTGCAGACGTGCACTATAAATGCTTTTACGAACGTACCCTTTCTTATTTTATTATTTTTTAACGCATCTCAAAGTTAATTCGAATTAAAAAAAATTTAAGTCTTTTCTCCCATATAAAATATCAAAATCAATTAAATGATTAATTGAAAATATTTTCTCAAAACAATGTGACATACTTAAAAAATTGCTCGATTTTTACACATAAAAAAAAAGTTATAATATTTATAGCATTATATATATACAGGGTGGGCCAAAAGTCACGCCTGCTTGAAAAAGGCAATCCTACGTCAGAAAATTTAATGCGCATTGGAAACCCGTGCCATGCAAAATTTACCGACAGTTTGGTCGAATTTTACTTTTCCAATGGGCATTTTACTGATGAAGGGGTGACTTTTGGCCCACCCTGTATATACATACATATACATACAATTAATTTGTAATAATTAATTTACCATTACATAGTATTATGAGTATGAGCTCTTTTTTGATGGAGCAGTAAACTCAATTAATAAAAACATATATGCAATTAAAGTACAGTCAAATCCCGATAATTCGTACCCCGATAAATCGTAATTCCCGATAATTCGTAATAAACTGTCGGTCCCTTGAAAAAATCTCGTTAATTCGTAAAATTATGTATGGACATTTTGGTCCCCTCGATAATTCGTAATTTTTTTTCAAATAAAATCTCCTTTATCTCTTATAAATCGTAATTTTTTGCTAACTACCACTTATAATTCGTTATAAAAACAACAGAAACATGGAAATAATGTTTTTTTGTTTAATACTATTTTTTTGGGTTGGTTTTTGCTTTTGCTTGTGTGTGTGTTTATTTTTTTAAGATCAGTTTTTTACATGAATAATAAAGAAAAATGTCAAAGCTCATGCATAAAACTCTGTCGGTGTTACAAAAACAACAAATTTAGTAAATAAATTGAAAAACCCCGTTAATTCGTATTTATTTTATTTTAACCCCGTTAAATCGAACTCCCGCTAAATCGAAAACCCCTATAATTCGTAAGAAATGGCCGGTCCCTTGCGATTACGAATTATCGGGATTTGACTGTATTAATCAAAAATATTATTTTTTCTAAGCAATCACTTAATTGAAAAAAATATTCAATAATAACTTTTTCTGTGCGGTATCAAAAAATGCCTGTTGACATTTGAGGTATACAAGTATTCAAATTACAAGCAATAAAAGCAGTCATATGGACTGTTGAGATGTGCCATGACATGGATGTACCATGATCAGTTCGCTTTTGTAATGAGCAAAATATTAAATCTTTAAGAACTTAAATTTCCCTTTTGTTACTTCTTTGTTTTTGTACTTGCACAATTTTTTTCACAATTCAGAACTAATTTTTCGCAGTTAATATTTGAAGGACTATAAAAACTATCAGGCATTAACTGTAAAATGTAGTGGTGGTGAGGGCGGTAGTACCTCTGACATATGTACATACATATATATATAGCTTATTTTAGCCGAATTTTCAAATATGCATATCCATGCAAATCTTCTTATGAATTGCGGACCTGCTATGTTATTCATGGTTTACTTGATTGTGATAATATTTGCAAGTAAATTGTAGCACCAGCTACGCCTCTGGTTCTTTAATGCATACCACTGTTTGCTCTTATGAAACATAACAACTGTGAGAAAATATTTTCCAACATATTAAGAAAGGCGTTGCAAATACTTTTGGTAAGATGCTCAAAAACTTTTCTTAAGTACGTTTCATATTATTATTTCAGTCTTGAAATACTAGAAGGAAAAACTAAAAAAAAAGTTACTTACTTCTCTGCTCTTTTAGGTTTAATATTAAAGCCAGAAGTGGTTTTATGGCATGTTTTCTAAACTAAGTACATACAGCCAAAAAAATAAAAAACAAACAAAAAACAAAAAACAAGAAAAAAAGCAGTCCACGTAAGTCATAAAGAGGAAAAATATAAAACACCTTAAATGAAATACCTTTGGACTATACACACATATGTATGTATGTATGTAAGTGTAGGAAACAATATCTAAGACATAAGGTTTTGTCAAAATAGTTATTTAGTCTGGTCCATATAAATAATGTTCTCATAAGCTTTACAGTCTAAAATCAAATGTTGATACTTAAACATTTCTGAGTTTTTGTGTAATTTATAAAGCTTTAAGTGAAATAGAAGAACCAATAATAAAAGATCTATTTTCAAGATCGATATATATTACAATTAGAAATAATCCACACGCAAAGAAAAGATATGGTTGTAGAATGGTTGAGAAAGCAATGTTATGTTCTCTGAAACAAATATGTGGTCCTCGAAAACTAGTTATTGTTATTTTAAACATTAATTTGGTTACAAAAAACAATGAAATGTTTGAATTTAATAATTACATTATTATATTCATAGAAAGTGCGATAGGGTTAGATTTTAACAATATAGTTTTGTTAAAAATATATGACTACAATATAATTTGTATTATTATGTAAGAATAATATGATGTATCTAACAATATAATGCTATCCAAAACCATACTATGCTAAGTTCTTTAAAAAATATTTTTCCGAAACATCTTCTGTCAGTTCAGTGTTTCGTTTGTTCGCTATCGGTAGAGCACTCGTGGTTTTAATCAAATAAAAGAAGTATTAACAAAAGGGTAGATAAACAAAAATATATATATATACATATGTATGTATATCTTTTTATACAGACGAGTCAGTATTTTGTGTATACACATACATACTTATGTCAGTATACATTTCTATATACACATTTTATTTTAACAATATTAATTTATTTTTATTTCGTATTTAACGCACAGCTGTTAAAAAAGATTTATCAATAAATATATGGTTAAAATACAAAATATTATTATTATATAAAATAATACAGTGTGTCGTATTTAACAAAATTATTATAATATTAGAACATGGTATGGTAAGTCTCAATTATATATTTAGTGACATCTAACAATAGTGTTGTCATATTAACAATAATAAGACTAGGTATAACAAAGTTAATTGTTTTTGTAGATAATATTATTATTAACTCAGATAATAACATTATTTAAATTTTGCTTTCATATATGATTTGACTGCAACCATATAATTCTATCATAGTATGTTGCTGTATGTATTGGTAATTTTTCTTCGACCTTAGAAAATGTATATATTTATTTCCTCTTAATCAGGACCTTGAGCCTGATTATAGTATGTTGCTGTTTGATTATGGTTACCTCAACCATATTTTTTCTTTGCGTGCAGACAGCGAAAGTCGACACAATAAATGTTTCAGATTATTTTCAATTTCCTCTCAATACTGCACCATTTCACATATCGCACACTAAATCATAAAGAGTCACAACTCAAAATTATTAAAGTTCTTTTGCTTTTTTATAAACCAGTTAATTGAAGAAATCTATAGCGACCTCAACAATTTCTGTTGCAATACAGTCTTCTTGAAGAATAAAAAATACCGTTATGTTTGTTTTTATGTCACATACTTGCGTCATTTGTACAGTATCAACAGTTGTTTGCAACTACTCAGCATCTGAAATTTTTGGAGTTGTGACTCTTTATGATTTAGTGTGCGATATGATTAATTTGTGCTAAAAGTATCTATCATTCATTTACAGTTTTTTTTCTAGTTACATTACATTTTATAATAAAATTTTTTAATATATCGAGCCTTATTTTCGATTTTATCGTAAGCGACATGTTATCGAAAATTTACTTTTTTATAATTTAGAATTATCAGAATGCTAAAATTTTTGATAACTTTTAAGATACGAGCAAACAATATATGTATTAAACACATTCGACACAGCAGGCTACGGGCTACAATCTGTCAAAAATAGAATACACACATTCTTATGGTAACAATTATTTTAACGACAGCAGGCTACACGACTGCACGACCACCGTTGTAGCTGTCGCCAACTTTAAACTAATTTCTATTTCTCTGGCTACAATGAGCAAATGCAGTGTTGCCAGTATAATACAAAATGGTGAATGAATGATATCGTACAGTTATTTCATACTATTTACTAGAAACAATATCCAAAAATTGATGTAAAGAATAAATTGATTCATTATTGTACTTTTATGTGAAATAAGTACATTTTAAAAGAAAAATTAATTTTTATAAATGCAAAATATATGAAAGTGGCAATACTGAACTATGTATTTCTACTTGAATATCAGCTGCAGATGGTGCTGATGCCGTCTCCAAAATAATTAAGTAGCTGGCTACTTAGCGACAAATGCTGCTAGCGGCATTTGAAGTCGTGTGTTCGTGTAGCCTGCTGTGGTGAATGTGTTTAATGCAATACTTGAACTCATTGACTACTGCACTCCCAAACCCTACTTCAATAGGAATTTCAATATTTCTTTGACAGAAATTTGAAATGTCCTTCAGAGTCCCGGACGAATGTAGCATACTACAGGCAGAAATATCCGCCATAAAAAGAGCAACACACTGCTGAGTTATTATCGGATACATAATAGTAATATCCGGATAATAACGGACAGCCAACCCGCGATCAAAACCCTTGCAGGTGAATATTCTACATCATTACTTGTCCAATAATGCCGCACAGTCCTGGACACGGGACCAATTCAGGCAATATACATAGTTGCGGATGAACTGGCAAAGAGGGGAACCCTACTCGGGGAAGTTGATATTGACAATCTCTGTGGGCTCCCTCTCTCGTCTTGCTGGAGACGCTTCGATACTGCCTTTCTAAATTCAGCTCAGTAAAGATGGCGCAATGAGCCTACCTGCATTATATCGAGAACCCTTTGGCCTCGTCTAGATACTAACAGAACCAAAAACCTCATTAGTTTCACCAGGAAGCACCTGAGGAATCTCTTGGCCACACTTACAGGCCACTGCACTTTCGGAACCCACGCTAAGCGTATGGGTCTCCCGTATAATGATTACTGTTACAGCTGCGATTATGAGGAAAAGGAGGAAAGCATTTCGCATCTTCTCTGCTTCTGCCCTGATTTGGAGGATCTCCGTCTGCACTTCCTTGGCAGAATATCCTTCAATAGCTTGTCCGAGCTATCGGAAATAGGACTTAGAAACCTAAGTCTGTACATTAGGAGCAGCGGCTGGTATGGCCGCTAGCCTTCCTCTATGGCATGTGTATGTACTAGACCCTCTCCTGCCCCACTTCTTCTCTCCTTTACTCTCTCTCTCTCTCTTATTCTACAGAAACTCTCCATCTATACCCTCTCCATCTATATCCTCCCTATACTCCCGGTCTCCCCCTTATTCTTACACTTTCAACTTACAGGCAGCACAAAGGGATCATCGTATTGGACGCAAGTGAGCTAACCTAACCTAAGATACAGGCTGTAAAATTTTATCGTAGGCAACAATTTACGTATAAAAAATATATACATATGTATGAAAAAAACATTCTCCTGAAAAATTTAATTTTTGTCGCTTACGATAAAATCGTAAATAAGGCTCGATATGTGCAGCAATGTATCTGTTTCTATTTTATTTAGATTTTATGAATTGTTATTTAAAATATATTTGGTATGTGTCAACGATGATGATGATGATGATGATGATTCTTTTTTTTAATTTATTTGAACATTATATGAAAATAAGTAATTTTGTTATTGGCTATTTTTTGTGGCGAATGTTCGCTCGGCTTTGAACAGTTTATTGGAAGTACACATAGTTTTATCGCCGATGTGTGCTACAAATTTATTTCACTTTATTTTCACTTCCGGTGTAATGATGCCAATGAAGCTGATAACAAATATTAATAATATTTTTGTTGCACTGCTAGTGATATTGCAATGCAAATTGTTGTTATTATTGATATTTGTTATTCGCTGTTATTTCGTGTGAATCTATAATTTGTTCGTTTAAGCATACAAATTTTGTTGCAGTCTTCCAATATCTCACACATTCTTATTAATGACAGAGTGTTGCAAGTTCAAATGAATGATAATAGACATGTTCACTATGAATAAACACACATGGTGCTTTGCTGATTTCCTGTTTCCGGCAGGACGTGCATACATATATGTATTATAAAAATTATTTTTGATATCAAATTAATTATAAATTGTTTATCTTTTTTTTCAACAAAAAAAGGGACACATTTAATCGAAATGCTATAAACTTAAAATGTATTTCATTTTATTTTTTAAAAGCTTTAAGATCTGATAACTTTGATAAATAAAACTAGCCACGAATTACCAAACAACACAAGTGACATAATGTCACATGAAAAACTGTCAGTCAGTCAGACTGCAATTTATTTATTTTTTCTTTGCAGCCAACGCGAGTGTGCGGCGCCATTTTATTATGTATTTCTGTTATGTTTTCCTAAAAATTCAAACAGCTAAATGGTGACATTCTATAGTTAAGCAGCTGTCGACGGGAAATAAACTTCAGATTGCTCAAATTTTTAAATGCCGCAAAATAATTAAATTCTTGAACCAAACTAATAAGAAAAACAAACTACTTATCGTCCATATTAAAGCAAATCACAACAATAACTTAAAAATACACAACACGAAAAGCATTTCTGTTCGCACTCACGTTCATTGCACTTGTACTACAATGAAGCGTATACCAAACGAATATTAACAATTACCGCAATTATGTTGGACTTGGGTTCTTGCCACTTTATTTGTAAAAAAAAGAACATAGTCAATATTGGAGATAAATTGATTATTAGTTTTAAATTGCAAAAGATAGAAATAACCAAAAGAAAATATTTCTATTGTACTCGTACACAATTTAAAAAAATACTCCCTGGCTAAGAAGATTTCTTTGTAAAGAAAGGTAAGAAAAAAATTCCAAACTATAGATAATAATATAAGAGACTTATTGAACAACTCCATTATATTTTACTCGAACTTATTTACAATTTTGCTACTACGAGTACTTTTTATTCGCTTAGCTTTCAAAGACTATGTTTGCAATACAAAATACAAAAAAAAATATAATTTCTTCAGGCACTCCTCTTAGCATTGCTTCAACATAAATTTGTCTCCTTTATTCTTCATTTTGTTTCTTTTATTCTGCTTAAATTTTGTTAAACTTTCAATTCAAGTAGTGGCTTTTTAACAGACCTAAAAAGTGTTTCAGTGCAAACCAGCAAATTTATTTTTACAAGACCAAATTTGTAAATATTTATGCTGCAACAAATGGACTTAAATTTAAGTTGAAAATTAGTAAATTTCACAACAAGAACATTTGTGTATCACTTAGTTTTAAGAATTTCCGTTCCTGATTTAAAAAATAAAAATAATATTTGAATAAATTTCAGACTTTCAGCAGACTTCTTAACTATACTTTAAATTGTTTTTTGATATCAACTTGTCACCAGCCTTCTAGCAATTCTGATACTGAATTCTAAATATATGTATGTATATTTTTTTTTTATTCATCTTAGTCCTTTTTATATTTGTTGTTGTTTCATTGCTGTTAAATTACTTGATTTTTACACATAATTTTTTTGTCGTATTTCTCTTTAACAACAATTTGTCGTTTAAATATTTGAATAGAAGTAAATATTTTTGTGTACACACAATCATCTCATCATACAAGCACTTGTATAAAAGCTAAAAAAAAAAGAAAACACTAATGTTGTTAAGTACCAACATATTTAACAAAAAACACAATAAATCAAATAATAACAAATAGATAACAAATATTGGTTGTAGAACTTAATCATTTCGATAACTCTCTCACGTTGAGTTTGAACAAAAAGATATGAACGAAGCGATATCAGTTATGAATTCTATTAATTCAGTTTCTATAACTGTGTTCTTAATTGAAAGAGTGAACTTTTAATGAAAATACTTTTACCCCTACCAAATTTAGTCGTCTATTTACCGAGCAGCAGCGGATTTATTTTACACTCTTCTATACACAGGTTGCTGCGAAGCGCACTTCCGTAACAAAAATATTTCGCATTTTAAACGAAATCTTAAATAAATATTTTGCTTCCGACATAAAATCATTTTAAAGAAAAAGGAAAAAAATCATAAAATGTTAATTCAACATAAATCAAGGAGTTTGTTTAAGAAAGTTGTGAAATCTTAAATAATATGGAGAAAAACTTATTGGATTAAATAACAAGTACAAAGCAGTTTGCAAAATAATCTCATTCCTTTAACGGAAATAACAAATCATCGCAGCCTTTTCTCCTCTCCATTTTTGTATCAATTTAATTCTTGCCACTTAATCTAATAAACTAATTGCTTTTAAGTTTGTTTTCATTCAAATCGTTGCTTTACATTCGTACTTTTCCCCTGTAAGGTAAAATTTAAGCCTTACTGCATGTAATCCGTTGTCAAATATAGCAAAGTGCATGAAAAGGCAATCAAAGAGAAAGATATAAGTGGTAAAATACAGAAGAATAATAATATCGTATAGTCATTTTGCAACTAAATAATAAATGCATTTTATTACCTTGTCAATTATATCGAACCCTTAAAGCAATTATGGTAAATTCAAATAGTTGAGAGCGAATAATTTAGCCAGTCACTATGCGTATATACAGGGGATTAAACAGGTATTAAAATCAAGCAATAGAAAATGCCCAGTATACCAAATGGCCTGAGAAAAATATTATAACAAGCTTACTAACATAAGCCTTAAGCTTGAAAAATTATTGAAAATATATTGATAAAGGTTATCGTAACAATTGTAGCAAAAATCAAAACGGAAGCCTCGTCATAATATTACAAGTGTATTGTTAATATAACCTTATCCTTGCAGTTGTAAAATAAGCTTATTGTTTTAATTTTTTGTTTTCTTTTACTTTAAAAATTAAAATATTAATTATTTACTTCAATTTCATTCAATTTTTGTTACAGCAATTTATATTTCTCATGATATGATTTATTTGCACGCCCACTCACTTTCAAATTTAAAACCAATTGTACACGCAAAATACTTAATAAATTTGCAAAGTCTTTTTTCATCCTCTTGATCATTAAGTTGTTAAATACGTGTCGTTTATAAGCATACTTTAGAAAAAGTTGTGTATGATAAGAGTTTCTCAAGTATTGGTCAAAACTGCTTGTGAATTCACATTTAATAAACATTATTATAAGCAAAATTATGAAAATCTTAAAATTCACTATTTTTATAAGCTTATTCTCACCTTGTATTGAAGTTTGATTATTTTGTGCCCTACTGGGTAAAGTTTTGTATAATTGATATGTATGTTTGTACTCGTATGTACATATGTACATATGTATTTAAATGTTGCATCATACGAATAGAAAAGGGAATTTTATAAAATTTCCAATTAATCATTATAAGAAGTTGTTAATTTGATTCAATAGCAGCGTCCGTTTTGTAATTTTAAAGCATTCGTGTGTATTTGATAAACATAATTTGCCACAAGCCGACATATTCAGTTACATACATTTACTATGTACGTATGTATGTATGTATGTATGTATGTATGTATTTTGCATACAATAATAAGATCAATATTGAAAAGGTAAGTATAATATTTAAGAAAAGTATCTCAGTGCCAAGAAAACATTAACAATAAAAGTTCATTAAAAGGTTAAGGACATAAGCTTGATTTACTAAAGCGGCCCATCCATTCGGCCATGTCACAGAGTTCAATTCCGTTCGGAATCGGAATTCAATCCACCCCATTTTTGTAGTAGGCGGTGTCTAAAAAAGAAAACTAAAATACGGCAATTTGTCAGGTGTGTCTAGGCTATGGGAGGCGGTGGTATGCTGGGTTATGCTCCGGCTAGGGCTTCACATATTGAGGTTTATTCAATTCCGTTTCCGAACGGAATTGAACTCTGAGACATAGCCGATTATACAATATTATTGTACATTGGGGTTTGCAAATAATCGCAGATTTTCGTAATCGCAATTACGATTAAAAAATATGCGATTAATCGCGATTAACCGGTAAGCAAGCAAATATACTACTCGTACCATAAATTTTGTTGCTTGTAGGTTTTATATGTCGAATTTAGTCGCTATTTTAATTTAACAATTCACCACCTTACAGAGCTAATCATATCAGTTTTCAACGGCCGATTTAACCCGGTGCCATTCTTTAGCACATTATAATATAAGTATGATTATTACTATGAAGTTTGCTTCAATCTTTAAACAACACCTGTGTACCTTTTTTTTTTTAAATAGACCAAACATAAAATTAAAAATGCAGCAAACTGGAAATGTTGTCGGTTGTGTCACCAGGCCGTAACTAATTTATATTTAAATTGTGTGCTAAGTCGTGCATAGTCATACTTATCATGTTAAGAGAATTGTTTTATACGACTTTATGAAGATTTATGAATTTGGCTTTTTATACTGAGAGTAAATTTCCAAGTATTACGATAACGGCAAGAGTTAGGTTTACAGTAGGAAATAAATAAATACTTTTTATTTCAACCTTTTTTTCTATGTAGTTTCCAAAATTCTGTTGACTGTTTCAAATCCGTGCAGAAAATTACGTTTAACGAGGCGTGTTTGTGTGTAACATTTCACTTCAAATAACTTAAGGACAATATTTCTTTTTGTTATATTAAAAGATGTGATGTCATAGTGATATGAGAGATAAAAACCTTAAGGTTTATTCACACTTGGAAAACATTTGCCAAATTCTACTGAAAAATTTTTAGATTCAGACTCTTGTTAGTTGAATTCAATAAACACACATCCAATGCAAAGATTTTTCATTAGTATTTAGTGTTTAGGCTTTTTCGAGCAAATATTTGCCAAGTGTGAACATACCTTAAAGGCAAATCAGAAGTGACAACACAAACAAATATTGTTAATTGTTAAAAACTAAAAATATGTTTAACTGGTAAGAGGATTGCTCCTTGTAAGTTCTCAAACTTGAACTAGCAGAACTAAAACAATTAACAAAAAAAATCTCTTGATTACTAAACAACTAATTCCTTTCAGCGGATATCACTTAATGAGTTCACCTATTTATATAACATACATATGTACATATTAATGACAAGAAACCTACTTCTTGAATTAAATATAAACAAACATGTATAGATTTGTACTACGAAGCAGAATAGGACTTAGGTCACTCATACGTCTATACAAACTACAGTTAATACATCTAGAGCGATTCAATACTGGCTCTCACAATGAAAGCAAAACTGTTATACAACTTCAAATATTTTGTTAAACTCAATTAAACGGTCACTTGTTGAATATATTTCATTTGCATACGTCACATCCCCGTAAGGGTGGCTTTAGTTCTCCCATTTTCCTAAGTACAAACGTTTATTTATTTCACTCGTATTTACTCATATTTTGTTTGGAGTAAATAACCTAAATAACAAGAAAGTCCTTTCTATCTCTTATTATATTCACCACGCTGCTCTCAATGCAACTACATAAAAATACTAGGAGAGAGTTAAGATTCGCATTCTTTCCGATGTAAAGATATTTACGAATGATTTATTAATCATACAAAGGAATCACAGCCGTATGTACCGTAAAAACTTACCACACGTTCGTGTATGAAATGAGAAAAAAAATATAGACAATTTTCCTTTGCCGAAAACAACTCAGTGCAAACAGTTGAAGGAAAACTTTAGTTTATAATTTGCTCTATAAGCAAACGAACGTATTGAGTATAGAAAAATAAAAGCAAAAATGCTTTAATAATGAAAATAAATAGAATAAAAGAATAAATAAATATATAAAAAAAAAAATAACATAAAATATAAATAACACAAATATGCATATACAATTTGCATTGAATTGCAACAGTGTCATTAATTATTGACATTATAAAATGTCACTTTATGTTATTCTAATCTAAATAATTTAAAAAAGAAATCAAATCTAACTTGAAGCTTTAAAGTGTTTTGGCAAACAGAAAGTGCAATAACCTTTTCACGAAACAAAACCCGTAAATAAAATCTTATAGCAATCAAGAAAATTCAGTTAAAATTGTCATGCAATGTTTGCTGTTGATAAAAAAAATAAAATAAAAACGTATGATTCTTTTAATTTGCATTTAAAGTAAGCCTGGTATTTCTTTTTGAGAGTGGCAGTGGCCTTTTTGCACATTGTTCATGTTTTTACTTATTTAATCAGTTTTATGCTGACTTGTCATGATTAAAACCATCGATTACACTTTAAGAAAATTTTTTATATAATATTTATGAAATTTAGAATAAAAATAAAATTATTTAATGTATGAAAATGTTGTAAGGAAAAATTAACTTATTGCAAAGAGTTGGCTTAAAGAAAACTTCATATGTGTACACAAAAATTAAAATTGAGCAGTAAGTACTGGAATAATTTAAAAAATTTCTTTTAGGATTAGTAATCAATTAGATTACATTTTAAAAAGAATTGTCATGATTATATAATAAAGAATCAAAAGTAATACTTAGAAGTAGTCGGATTATTTTTTGATTAATTTTGATTATTTTTAGTAATTTTAAGTAATTCAGATTACTTTTCCATTATTAGTAATCGTGCGAAACTGAATATAATCGTAATTTAATCATTACTTCACCTTTAAAAAGAAGTAATCAAATTAGTAATCATTACGATTACTATTCATTACTTAACAGTTATGGTTTAAAGATATTTGAATAAAAGGCTGTATTGTTACTCATAATTGTTTTTTTTTTTTTGATCGACCTCGAATGGAATCCTTAGATACTGATGAACTAATTATAATAAAAATCATAATAATAATTAAGATTTTGTATATTCTGGTAGATGTACCAACACCACACTGAAATGATAGGAAATGTAGTGAATCACAATCAAATTTTGCAGTATTTTTTTTATAAATATTTTCGTATATTTGTAATTACATATAACATCTTCTAGTTAGAGAGAAGGCTATCAGTCTGGCAGTTGTAGGTTTGGCAGTAAGGTCTTGTGTGATTCACTAAATAAATAAGAAGTTTCCGTTTAAATAATGCATACTAAAATATATCTCACTTGTTCCTCTAAAGTAGTGGGTCAACTCAAAATTTACAAATGCTTAGTAGAGGCATAAATCTTAAAAGGTATGCATACAACTATATTTTTTCTTGCAAAAGAGTAGATTAGATTCTTAGATTGGGCCGATATGTGTAAAATTTTCTTGCAATTTTTGTTTCGAAGAACAAGTACGATATCGCTGAATATGCTTTGAAATATTGCGTTATTTTAAGGAATGTGATAAGTGGACAATTAAAAATAATCATGCGAATTGCTAATGATATCAATAAATTGTTCTCAATTAGGGGCTGCACGAAGCATGTCACGCTGAGTTCCATTTCCATTTTCACACCGCACTTTGATAGCTCCTGATTAAACTTGAGAAACTGTGAATTTTGCCAAAATAAAAATTGTCAATGGTTTCTTTCTTGATGGTTGGTTAGTAATTTCTTCATCTTCATTCTTCATTTGTAAGATACGAGTACTAATAGTATTTTTAATAAAGGCATAATTGTCTAATAGGGCTCATGTTGAGTACTTTTAAATAATGATTTATGTTATTAACTAAAGTGATTTCTTTTTATAGGAGAGACATTTTCAACTACATTTAGCTGTGGGAAATGTGGAATTTTTCTGTGCCACCGCGCACTTCACCAGCATCCCAATACTTCTATATGGGGAAAAATAGTGGCTGTTAACATCAGTTGTGTAACATTAAATTCAAATGAAATGGAATATGAGAAATGTACATGAAATTACTGACTTATCATCGGTAAATGCAGTTATAAGTATAACTATTAATTTTCGTTTTCTGTTATTTTCATTTTTGTGTTCCAGTTAGCATTAAGTTACTTCACTCTGCCCATTATGTTCAACTGCTTCTCTTTTATCTTTTTATGGTCATCATACTCGTATTAATTATTTCTATGGTATTTATTTATAATTTTCGCTATAATAATAAATTCTTTGTACTTCATTATCCCACGTCAAATTCGGTTTCGCTTATAAGCCAAATTCAATGTTCACTTGAATCTTCAAGACTTTTTTGAAAATGTTAAATAAATTTATGCACGAGTTTTCATGAATGGTTTTGGCTTTTTCATAAGAAATAAATATTATCCGAATTGGTGTGAAATTTTACGGATTTATTTTTTAAATCGCTTATTTACTCAAATAAAGTATTAACTCAAAAAATGGAATATAAATTGAAAATTGGATGCAAAATTAATCCTCATATCGTTCTTCATATTATGCAAAAAAATTCATTGTAATATTTTTTTTATTCAAGTTTTGAAAGCAAACAACAATTTTACTTTTTCATTTAGTTGTTGCTAAAGCGAAAACTTCTTTGAGTTATGACGTTGTTTGATTATATGAGCGATATTATTTTTTGTGTTTTAACTTTAAACAGTTTGTAATGTGGTCCATCAACGTGCTTGCACTCAGAATTATAAATTTAAAGACGAAAGATAATATTCCTAGAGCTTATTGTAATCATTTGTGTGCAACATGATATAAATCGCAAAACAATAATACCAAATTTAGCATTTGTCATAATATCAGGACCACGCTCAACACATAAATCACTTTTCAAATGGTTCGCAACCCAAACCAAAATTAAATTTGAAAATACACAAATTTTAAACATTTATATATACAACCAAAAGAGAAATTTTATGCCAAAAATATTAAAAATAGTTAAGGGAATTCACTTTAAACATATTGTTATTTATATGTGACTCAAAATATAATTTTTATGGGTATCTTTAGACTACACAATATTATTGAGCCCTTTATTGCTACCTTTATTGACGCTTTTCTCAACACCATTAAAAAATTGAACAATATATATATATATATATATATATATATATATATATATATATGTATTCACAGCGGTGCATATAAGGTAATTTTTTAAAAACATCGATGTCTTTGAGGACATTTGTGGTGTTCAAGCCCAGGCCTCAAATAGCCATATTCATTTCGATGCGTTTAAGGTCATGCATCTTTGAGGGCATTTTTTTTTATTTTTTTATTTTTATTCTAATTAAATCCGCTTTGTCTTCATGTTCATTTTAATTATCTCTTTTATCTATATATAGCTTTTATATGTATTAATTTTCTATTTTAAACATTAGTTTATGTTTCCAGTGATGCCATACTTTGTCTAAAAATTGTTGTTTTACCGGCGTTTGAAATTTAATGACTGAACGGACATTGGAGTTTTCTTATTTCCGGTAATGAAAACAGAATGACAAATTTTTTTTTTTGCTTTTGGTTATAGATTTTGACAGTTGGATAGAATTTGGTGTACATATGTATATCGTCGGTTGGTTATTGGTTTGCAGCACAGTATATTCAAAATACATTATGTTTGCAGCAAACCAATACATATAAATTTATTTCATATATATTGAAGTTTTTTAAGATTTGTTTGATATTTCGAAGTAAAAATTCATGACTTGGATCACTTTCCGAATTAAGGGTACATACTTATGTATATTAGTTATGCATTCACATTGCAAACGTCTTGAGAAAGCACAATATTAATAATAAAAACAAGTTTCTTCGGATGCATGCCCATTACCAAGCGATAGTGCAAAGTATGTTGAACTGGGATAACGTCAAGCGGATGTGCCAAAAGGGCGAACATACATATTTGCTATCACTTTTATGATATGGGTATCCAATAGAAGAGATTTTCGAAAGATATTCAAAAATACAATGGAAAAAATGTCGGATGCGTCAAAATGGCGGATATATATTTATATCAATTCTGTGATATGGGTATCAAGTGGGAGTTTAAGATACTGCGTAGGCGCCAAAGACCGGACAACTCAATCGGGTATGTTCTGTATTCCACGTGAAAATTCCACGAGTGGAATTGCCATAAAATTGTTGTTGGAAATATAAATTATAACAACAATGCTATGGCAATTCCACTCGTGGAATTTTCACGTGGAATGCAGAACATACCCGAATGTCTTTTATTTGTAGTCTGTGCCCTTCTCATTTTTTGCTATAACCTTAGACTTGAAAAACAAAATTTGCAGCGTGTAAAGTTCATAGAAAGTTTCAGTTTGAAGTTCAATCATGTTTTTTCTTATGACAAAAAATTTACCGTTCTTTAAAAACAAAGAATCTCTTTAAAATACGAGTGTTATAAATCTTTTTTGATTTCAGAAATGTATGGATAATTTTTCTTTTAATTATTTAATTAACTTTTTAGTTTCGCGATATATTTTTCATAATTAAGTGATAGCTTACCTCTCAAATTCCCAAAAAAAATTGCAAGAAATACATAGATTTTTTCAGTAGTTTCTTACATTTTATTGGAAGTTATGTTTAATTTTTTAAAATTTATTTTCGAACAGAATTGATCGTATAAAAGTTTTTCATTTATATACAGGCATGTTCTGAAAACCAAATTTTTCAAATCACTAGTGATTTTAAAAGTAATAATGGTCATGCAGATATTTCTTCGCTCTTTTTTTAATTTTATGTTATATAACATCATCAAATATCATTTCTGAAATAAATTTATCATATATGATTTTAAAAACGTATACAGGACCATCGTAACGACAAAAAATATTGAAACTAGTTTGCCAGAAAACGAGTTTAAAGTTTTCAATCTACAAACAACTTAATGTAAAAAGAAAATTTTGTTTTGTTTTCAATAGTTGCGAAAAGAAGATATTTTTATCAAAACTTTATAAAATATGAAGAGGATGAGGATTAATTCTGCATTATTGACTCAAATATTCCAATTCTTGAGTAATGAATAAACCAGCGACATGTGTTTGAGTTTTTAAGTTTTAGTGTCGTATTCAGTGTTCATAAAACGAATAACAAAGAAACACAAAAACTCTTTATAAAATCAAATTAATATATTATAAAAACAATTCTAAGCTGTTTCAGTTAAATTAATTTTTTCGCTCTTTTACTCAAACAACGTCACAACTGAAAAAAACCAGCTGGCAGAAAAGAAGTTTGAAGTTTTCAATTTACACAGATCTTAATGGAAAAAGAAAATTTAAGTTTTCTCTCAGAGTTTAGCAAACAAGATACATACATATGTGTATGAAACTTTTATACAATTTAAAGAACAATATGAGGATTAATTCTGCATCATTAACTCAAAAACTCAATTTTTTGAGTTGTGACGTTCTTTGAGTAAGTGAGCGATATGACAAAAACCAAAAAATTTATTTTAACTTTTAGCTATGTACAAATTTTTTTTTACATATCTACTTACATATGTACATACATGTGAATATATGTATGTATGTATGTACATATGTAATTTCCCAGTCAGCATGTGGAAGATTGTTTCACCAAACTGAGTCTTTTTCGATTGCCTTAGATGATCAAAAACTGATTTATCAGCTCTGCGTTTAAAATAAGGCTCGAAAATGATTCCCAGAAATACTTAGAAAGTGATTTGTTTAAAAATAAAAACAAACAGCAAGCTCGTGCAGTAAAATCAAAAAAATAAAAAGTGTGTGAATTTATGTACATAAATATATGTATATAAAAATTTAAAACAAAAAAATTATTGTAAGTAATACCACAAACTGTCTCGAAAGTGAGTCGAAATTGATCAGAAACGCGAGTCATAAAAGACTCTTTTAGAAGACTCCCGGCTAGGGTACCATTTTCTCCCGAATGAACAGTCATTTTCGACTCGAAAGCGAGCGCATAAATGCTTATTTTAATCGCGCGGAGGAGTCGAAAAAGAGTCGAATATGATCATTAATTTCATAAAATGCTGACTGGGTTATTAAAAGTTTTTATGTAGTGTAGATTGTATAATAATCGCTTATAAAAAATTAACACACAAAATAACCAAGTAAATATTAGACAATTAATCTACAAGGATTCATAAAAATAATCTTCTATGTTCTGGCTTTCACATGGTGGGATCGGATGTTAAAACACATGCTACACCTGTTTAAGTTGAAATTTAAAAATAAAAATTAATAGCATTTGTTCTTGATTCCGATTTTAAGTGAAAACGATTTTTAAATTGACAATTTAAAACTTTTGGAAATTATAATCTTTATATCAGATTAATATATTACAAAAACAATACTAAATGATATCATTTAAATGAATACATACATATAACAAAAAACGAAAATGTGTTTTAACTTTTAGTTTTTATATAAAAAAAAATTTACATACTAATGTCCTGCACAAGACAATTTATAAGACCTTTCAAGACATGCAACATTTTTCAAACGCTTTACTACAACGAAATATTCTAAAACCAACGCTAAACAACACTGTTGGCAAGATTTTTTTCAGTTGTTTATCTTGCCAACAGTGTCGTTTAGCGTTTGTTTTAGAGTATTTCGCTGTAGTAAAGCGTTTGAAAAATGTCGCATGTCTTGAAAGGTCTTATAAATGGTCTTGTGCAGGACTTTATTACATACATACATATACATATTTAACTTATCAAGTTTTTATTTCTTGTAGATTGTGTAATAGTCGCTTATTAAAAATTAAGAGACAAAATAACCATGTAAATATTAGAAAATTTATTTAACATTAATCATAAAAATATTACTTTTTAGACATTCAAATTATTGACTTTTGAAAAATACAGGGACCGAAAATAACTGTTAATTTTGAATTTTTGATTAAAAAAAGCAACCTCAAGGAAATGTCGGAGAATGAAACTAAGTATACCATTTTGAAAGTCTTGGACCAAATTGTCAGAAAATGCGATGCTTTTTAAAAATCTGATTATTTTTTCAGACAAAAATAACAGTTATTTTTTTATTTTAATTTTTTTGAGCAAAATTATTTTTTAACTTTTATTTTTTGTAGCAAAAATAACAGTTATTTTTGACTTTTATTATTTCGAGCATGAATAAGTTATTTTTTGACTTTTATTTTTTCAAGCAGAAATAAAAGTTATTTTTGACTTTTATTTTTTCGAGCAGAAATAAAAGTTATTTTTGACTTTTGTTTTTCGAGTAGAAATAAAAGTTATTTTTTGACTTTATATTTTTTTGAGCAGAAATAAGTTATTTTTGTGTTTTCAACCCCTTTGACAAAGAAATTATTATTTAATACTCCAAATATTCTTTTCTAAATAAATAAATTTAACGATTCACTATTGCAAACGCGCCAAAATTTATAATAAATATAATGAATTTATCACAAAATAACTTTTATTTCTGCTCAAAAAAATTAAAGTCAAAAAATAACTTTTAATTTTGCTTGAAAAAATAAAAGTCAAAAATAACTGTTATTTTTTTTTTCGAAAAAATAAAAGTAAAAAAATAACTTTTATTTCTGCTCGAAAAAATAAGTCAAAAAATAACTTTTATTTTCTGACTTTTACGATAAAAGTTATAACAGTTACGGTCCCTGGAAAAATATACTAGTAATACCAGTAAGAAATTATTTAAAAATTCATTGTCGACATCGACGTCACTTTAACACAATACCAAAAACTTGGGGCTTGCTAACTCAATCTCGAGAAAAAATTTTGTGCTGCAGAAAATCTATTTCCGTTCCCTAGGTCTAGGCCAGCCAACAGGAGTCAGTTGTTTTCGAAATCGGGTGCACAAGCCCCAATTTGTTGGTACTTTGTTAAAGTGACGTCGATGTGGACAACTGAAATAAGGGTGACTTTTAATATTTCAGTAAATTCAAATCTCTAAATTAGTTTTCTGTAAACCAAGAATCTTCGCATTATGTCACTCTTGCTACATATGCTCTATATGTATGTATGTATGTATATAGAAACGTATGTTGAAAATTACATTAATGCACACACTAACAAACAAAACTGATTTATATTAACTTATGTTTTTATGTTAAAGTTTGAGCGTCATATTGAGTGCTCATAAAACGAGTAACAACGAAATAAAGTCCGTTTTATAATCTTTATAAAATCAAATTAATATCTTAGAAAAACAATTCTAATTTATTTTAATTAAATTAATATTTATCGCTTATTTAATCAAACAGAGTCACAACTCAAAAAAACCAGTTAGGCAGAAAACAAGTTCGAAGTTTTCAATTTACACACATCTTAATGGAAAATGAAAATTTAAGTTTTCTCTGAGAGTTTAGCAAACAAGATACATATTTGTGTTAAACTTTTATACAATTTGAAGAACAACATGAGGATTAATTCTGCATCATTAACTGAAAAACTCCATTTTTTAGTTTTAACGTTCTTTGAGTAAGTGAGCGATATAACAAATAAAAATTTATTTTAACTTTTAGTTTTTATGTACAAATTTTTTATATATATACATATACATACATATGTACATTAGAGCGGCTCAACTTGTATGGAAGAGAAAAAAGTGATTTTGTTACCCCTCTGAAAATAAAGCTTGATATGTCTTATGATGATTCCCAAAATATTTTGGTTCTAGCGTTGACCATCCGTGAGCTGGACTATTTTTAAAAAAAGAATTTTTTTCAGTTTTTCGAATTTTTTTGTACTTTGCTTCAAGACGACATAAATAAAGTTTGGTAGCATCGGAATTTAAAATAATGTTAATTTATTTTTATAGCTTAGTTAACTAATTTTATTTGTTCTGTTGGTAACTACTTTTCTCATTTCATATATGTACATATGTATTCAACTAAAAAATTTACATTTTAAAAATAAATAAATTTGATACCCATACTGCCTACATATATTAAAAAATATAAAATATATCGCAATTTTTGCGTTTTATGTGAATAATAAAAAAAAAATTATAAATTAACATTATTTTAAAACATTTTGCATTGGAAAAGCAAAACATGATTTCCAAATACGTAAAATTTGTGTGAAAACCCGAAACGAAAATATGTATTTAGTTAAATATATCAAGTTTTATATACCATTGAGTGCTGCTTCAAAAACTCTTTTCGATGATACCAAATTGTATTTATGTCGCCTTAGAGCAAAATACAAAAAAATTCGAAAAACTGAAAAAATACATTTTTTAAGAATGGTGCAGCTCACGGATGGTCAACGCTAGAAACAAAATATTTTGGGAATCATCATAAAACATATCAAGCTTTATTTTAAGAGGGGGTAACAAAACCACTTATTTTTTTGAGTCGCTCTAATGTACATACATTCATACTTATTAAAAGTTTTTATTGGTGTAGATTGTATAATAATCGCTTTTAAAAAATTAACACACAAAATAACCAATTAAATATTAGACAATTAATTTACAATTATTCATAAAAATAATGGTCTATGGTGCTGGCTTCCCCATAGTTTTCACATGGTTTCTTGTGGGATCCGATGTTAAAACACATGCTGCACCTGTTTAAGTTGAAATTTAGAAAACAAAAATTAATAGTATGTGTTCTTCATCCGATTTTAGATGAATACGATTTTTAAATGAACGATTTCAAACTTAGATGTTTTCGTTTTCACTTTGCCAAAAAAACTCGTATTCTTTTCACAAGACTGTTAACAGGTGAAATGAATACGAGTTTTTTTCAAAAGTAAAGTGTTTTAACATATTAACATATTTAACATTTTATATTTTTGCTTACTTGTTACTGGTAGAAACTGTGGTATTGATTTAATTATTTCCTTGGAATTTGTTGAAAACTTCCTAAAAATAAAATATAAAATATTGTATGAAATTAAATTGGTATTTGATATTACATTATAGACAATGCCTTAGAATCCAATATCATTGGAAACTTTTTAAGTTAATAAGCAATTGTCTGAAACAAAAGTTTTTTTATTGGTTATGCTTTTTTGGGAAAATGTTTCCCAAGTCTGAAGATACCTTCAGCACTTACTTTTTATTTGTAGCGCCTCTGATTATCTATCCACGTTTTTAACTGTGCAGCAGTTCTATGCTTTAAGGAGTCGTTAGTACGAACTGCATCATAACATTTCCCCAATGTTGGAAGTTTTTTTAAAGCTTTCAAATTTCCAAAAATACGATGAATGGCATCCTTTTCGTCTTGATTCCATTTGGTGCGCTTTGTTTTGCTCACCGAGGATGCTTTATAAAAATTATTATAATTTATATATATTTACATAAATGCAAGTAACAAGTATTCATATTTCTTGCTTTTATATACTTACTGCTTCGGTTTTTTTTGCTGGATGATGAACTTGTGTTTTTGCTTACACCCGACTTGTCATCATTGCCTTGCAAAATGTCCTCCTCCTCGTCAATCTCATCCTCTTCCTCATCATCATTATCATCATCTCCTCCAACTGCCGACATCAAAAGTTTGGATATAGTGGTGATTTCTGCCACTGGTACTGGAACTCTATATATACCTTTATGTATGTCCTTGTTGTGGCCCATGAAATTCGCTAGCCTATCTATTGTAGCATCCTCTATGTTTAAGAGCGATGTGTACGTAGCAATGTGCTTTCGTAAGAAAGTCCCTCTTAAACTTTGAGGCATTTCGGCACCACATTCTTCGGAAAACTGCTTTAAAAGGGGACAAGCTCTATAGTATATTTTCGCAAACTTTGATGTGACTTTTCTAGCAAATATAAATTCGTTATTCTCCAAAATTCCAGCCATGTCTCTGAACTTAAGAAGTAAATCAATCGCTCTTGTGCATATAGGGCTCAAAAGAACGCTTACATTCCTCCCAAGCTTGCCCCTTAATGTTAACCGCACAAACTGTTTAGCAAAATCCACTGATTGTTGTGACATATTTCCAAAAATTTCCTCATCGAAATCTTCACTTATCGATTCTTTATTTATATAGCTGCTTATAGTTAATCTTTCTATTTCTCCAGCACGCCTTCTATTAAAAATTTGGATGAATATTAAAGATGATTTAACGAGATCAATCCAGCAATCTATGTTGAACTCTTTTTCTAATTCAACAATTGCACTAAGCATTTTGTTTTTTAAATATGTGTACAATTTTTTTATATCATTTTTTGATGGTAATACGACTTTTTTAGAACGTTTTTGGGTGCATTGGTCTTCAAAAGCTTTTTGGTTTATCACAACCGGAATGTCCGCCTCCCAAAGAATCATGAAATTTCTAAGATTTTGAGTTTTTTCATCTGCGTTGGGAACTTTAATCAACTCCTTGTCTAGCCTTTTACCAACTTTCTTAATTAAAGATGACAAATCTTGGGCAACGGCAGGAGTTTTGAACCATCTCAAGTTATCATCCCATTTTGCAACTATTCGCAAGGCACTTACGCATGCATCGAATAAGCTAGGCTTAAAAATTTCTTTCAATTCTTTAATGCTATCGTCAAATGTTTGCATCGTAATTAAAAATCTTCCCAATAATCTCAAACGAGATCTTATCATGTCCTCCTGATGCGATAATGTATGTTTTAGCGTTAGGTAATTCGCATATACTATTATTAAATGATCATATCGAATGGCTTGGGTAACAACATCATCCCTTAATACCGGAAAAATTTTATTTCTGACAGTCATATTTGCATCTCTGTGTATGTACTGAGTTAGTCTTCTGCTACATATATAATTATCTCTCGAGTTTTTTGTTTCTTTGCCACATCTAGTTCTGTGATTACGCAACGCATTTTTGGCAAAAAAACCTTTACATTTTTTGCAGCAAACATAATGGTCTGCTGTATTTTTACGGCTTGCTTGCTGTTGTCTGCTCACAATCAGGATTCCACTGTTGTATTCGTTAGAAGTATTATGAATAAAATCACCCTGTTTCCTTAATTTTTCTATTATATTTAAGCGCTCCTTACACCTAACTGGTAAATGTAAAGCCTTTTTTATCTGTTCTTCTGACTTATGTTTTAAAAAGAAATGTCTGCTTAGTTTCGTCTGAAGGGTCTTACAGAACATACAGAAATGTTTTTTAGATATATTACTTCTATGCGGCACTTTTATATCTGACAATTTCACAGTATCTGCTATCATCATGTTTACACTGCTATCTTGTTCTGCTGATATATTTTTAGTAGAACCAAGCTTTTGATCTGTTATATCTACTGATGTGTCAGGAAAATATTCCGATATAGTACAATTAGTTGTAGAAATTGCCGTACTTTTTGTACTGTTGAGGATATTTTTTGAGCAACATGGTGAATCAGATTTGTTGCAATTATCTTCTTGTTTTGAACTATGTTGGGATGCAAATGCGGTTTTCGACAATGATTTTTTTAAATGAGATAGACTATTATTGTCGAAAGGTTGTGCTATATTTGAAGTGGATGGGAAAATGGAGCTTGCATCGTCCAAACTAGATTCCTGCATTCTAATATATTTGTACAGATTTTTTGTTCCAACAGGTTCGTTCAGAGGAGATACGACTGGTGATGTTACGGAAACCATTTCAGTAGTTGTTGAAGATGACAACGAATCATGCGGGGAAATACATTGGTTTACGTCTTTTAAAAGATCAACTTTTGGCACTGCGATCGTCGGGCTCGGAATATTTAAAGAAGAATCATATTGGGGTGACAATGATAATATATTGGATTGGCTTATTTGAGTGGTACTTTCTTCTAATACGTTTGACCTCATGAAAGACGGTGACCGTAATTTACTGAGAAGATAAGTAGGTTTAGACAATTCTTGTTTTTTTATTTCAACAGGTCCATTCAGAGGAGATACGACTGGTGATGTTGTTACGGAAACCATTTCAGTAGTAGTTGAAGATGACAACGAATCATGCAGGGAAATACATTGGTTTACGTCTTTTAAAAGATCAACTTTTGGCACTGCGATCGTCGGGCTCGGAATATTTAAAGAAGAATCATATTGGGGTGACAATGATAATATATTGGATTGGCTTATTTGAGTGGTACTTTCTTCTAATACGTTTGACCTCATAAAAGACGGTGACCGTAATTTACTGAGAAGATAAGTAGGTTTAGACAATTCTTGTTTTTTTATTTCAACAGGTCCATTCAGAGGAGATACGACTGTTGATGTTGTTACGGAAACCATTTCAGTAGTAGTTGAAGATGACAACGAATCATGCGGGCAAATACGTTGTCTTCCCTTTTTTAAGAGACTTACTTTTGACTCAGTTGTGATAGTCGAGCCCGAAGCATTTAAGGAAGAAACATATTCGGGTGATAATGATAATATATTGGATTGTAATTTAGTGTTACGTTCTCTTAACACGTTTGGTCTCAGGGAGGATGGTGGCCCTAATTTACTGGGAATAGAAGTACTATAAGACAATTCTTGTTCATTTTTTTCTGCTAGAGGCTCTTCATCAAGTATTGGTAATGCGAATAATGAATTAGAAGTAAAAGTAGGTTCCTGTGGAAAACTTGAAACTTGCGAAGAAATCAATTTTTTTTCGAGAGAAATATTGAGGTAAGATAATTTTACGTCGTTTATGAATTTTTGCTCAGTCACTGTTTTCTGAGGCTTTCTTAAAGGAGTTACGCCCAATGTTTTAATGGTAGGTAAAATTTCCGCTGGGTTTTCAAACGAAATATATTCTGACGATAACTTTACTGGAAACAATAGACTTGATTGCTTGGTAGTTTTTGGAAATAACTTGTTTGAATTAGAGGTAATTGCTGATGTGGGCATTTCACGATTTTTTTTACTCATTCCTGGCAAAGACTGTTGCAAAGGAGAGACTTCATGTTTCGCAGACGGAAAAGACGAATTTAAGCTGGACTTAAGAATGGTTTTTAGTGATAACTTCTCACAAGAAGAGCTTGCATTTTTGCGAGGAGAAATATGTTCAGGCAATAAATTTGATAGATTTATTTTCTTATTTTTCGGAAACAATATCTGCTGGGAAGACACATTTGATACTGCCGTGATAGAGTGTAATTTTGGATGACTGGAGATAGCAGAAGTTGACGGTGGTGGTGCTATGGTAACTTGTAAATTTTGTTTTATATTTGGTGATACTTTTTTCTTGTTTTGAGATGCTTGAGGTGATAACGTTACTGAAGATAATTTAGAAGAAGATGAGGAAAAGGAGTTTGAAAGCGACTTAAGTTGACCGAAGAGATCGTTCTTATCATCTGAAAATTTTAAAGAAATTAAGGAATAACAGATGTAAACAACGCACAGAGGAGTATTTAAGCCAAAAAGCTGGCCAATACTTTTTTAGTTTATATTGCTCGTGGAAAGTTATTGAGTACACCTTGATCAATGAAACTTGGAAGAAATTTGTCTTATAGTCATAAGTTGTTAAGGTTTGAAAATGAGAAAAATCGGACAAAAGGGAAAGTGACCCGTAAAAAAACTAATCCTACCTCTAAAAAATTATTATTTTTTTCTTAACTTTTCCCATACTTTTGTTAAGCAAATGCAACTTTTAGAGCTAGTTTTTAACATAAAAAGAAACTCTACTTGTTAGTTAACTGTAGGTTACTTAAAATATTGTTTTTCAGATAAACATTATCTAATTAGATTATCTAGTTAAAGTTCTGGAATTTTACAAAAATTTTAAAAAGCACAAGACACGAATTTCACAAAAATTTAGCCACCCATGTATGTTTATTCTCCTGAAATTCGTCCTTCAGTGAAAATCGAAATTTGAAAATTTAGAAAAAATCAAAAATTTTTGTGAAAAATGCAAATATTTAGGGTTTTGAAAATAAGTTTCATTAAAAGACACAGAAGACAAAAATTTTATTAAAATTTAGCCACATAGCTATGTTCGTTCTCCTGAAATTTGTTCCTTAATGAAAATCGAAATTTTAAAATTTAGAAAAAATTACAAATTTTTATGAAAAATGCAAATATTTAGGGTTTCGAAAATAAAGTTTCATAAAAAACACAGAAGACATAAATTTCATTAAAATTTGGCCACCCATGTATGTTCATTCTCCTTAAATTCGTCCTTCAGTGAAAATCGAAATTTAATAATTTAGAAAAAATAACAAATTTTTGTGAAAAATGCAAATATTTAGGGTTTTGAAAATAAGTTTCATTAAAAGGCACAGAAGACATAAATTTCATTAAAATTTGGCCACCCATGTATGTTCATTCTCCTTAAATTCGTCCTTCAGTGAAAATCGAAATTTAATAATTTAGAAAAAATAACAAATTTTTGTGAAAAATGCAAATATTTAGGGTTTTGAAAATAAAGTTTCATAAACAGGGACAAAAGACGTAAATTTCACAAAAATTTAGCCACCCATGTATGTTCATTCTCCTGAAATTTGTCCTTTAGTGAAAATCGAAATTTGAAAATTTAGAAAACATTACAAATTTTTATGAAAAATTCAAATATTTAGGGTTTTGAAAATAAAGTTTCATAAACAGGGACAAAAGACGTAAACTTCACAAAAATGTAGCCACCCATGTATGTTCATTCTCCTGAAATTTGTCCTTTAGTGAAAAATTTGAAAATTTAGAAAAAATTACAAATTTTTATGAAAAATGCAAATATTTAGGGTTTTGAAAATAAGTTTCATTAAAAGACACAGAAGACAAACATTTTATTAAAATTTAGCCACATAGCTATGTTTGTTCACCTGAAATTTTGTCCTTTAGTGAAAATCGAAATTTGAAAATTTAGAAAAAATCACAAATTTGTATCAAAAATGCAAATATTTAAGGGTTTGAAAATAAGTTTCATTAAAAGGCACAGAAGACAAACATTTTATTAAAATTTAGCCACATACACTTAGTCGCAAAACTCTACATACGATTTTAGGTATTTCATTTCTTTTATTCCTAATTTTTATTTAATGTTTAATTTTTGAAAATATTGTGTCTTGAGTATTATGTTGGACCCACTTTATAACTTTGAGTTAAAAAACATAAAAAATCACTGTTACTTTTTTGGTAAAGTAAAAATTGTTGAAAAATGATGCTTAGCCAACGTCGCAAAAGTGTACATACGCGTTTGAATTGTATTAACTACAATTCAATATTAATTATTTTATAATTTTGTGTCCACTTAGTCTTGTGTTAACAATACTATATGTGTCAGATTTTGCGTAAATTTTGCTTTGATTATTAGCAGTAGTTGGAAAAATTGGGGGAAAAAAGGAAATATCAACCAACCTTCTAAAATTCGTCATCAATCTTTCAAATGAAGGGAATTAAATGAGAAAACCCGGACAAACCTTAAATTTTTGTAAATTTACAATCATAGCTATCATTAAAATTACAAAAGAATCAAAGTTTTTCACGATTGGGACGAATAGCAGGGCTTGATGAAAGACTAAGGCGCAAAATTGTGAGAGAAACTGCGAAAAATACAAACGGAAGTAGCACAAAACTGAAAGAGGACCTTAAAAATAATTTTGAAATTCTTGAAGATGCTAAGATAATTCACCATTGCTTAAAGAAAGTTGGATTATAGACGTGTATAGCCAGAAAAATGCCATACATAAGTCCCATAAACAAAACTAGACGATTTACATATGATCTGGAGTACAAACACGTCCATCTTAACAAATCTAAGTTTGGGAAAGAGTTATTTTTACGGATGAGCGTAAATTCAACATATTTCGAAACGACGGACGACCAAAAACATGGATAAAATGTAATATTGACTTGGATAATAAAACGTATGCAGTGCTGTCAAACATGGTTGGGACTCCGTAACGCTGTGGGAGTGCATAAGTGCTGATGGGGTTGGAGAATTAAAATTTTTTTATGGAATTATGGATCGTCGTGGTAATTTAGATATTTAAAAATATATTTTTTTACAGAATGTGAACAAATTGCACCTTAAAGATAAATATGTATTTATGCATGATAATGACCCCAAGAATAACTTAAGGCTGGTTAAGGAATGGCTTCTTTATAAAGTAAAACCGAAGCTTCCACATCTTCCACAGTCCCCAGACTTAAATCTGATCGATTATTTATGGGCTTCCTTGAAGTAGAGGCGTTAAAATAGCGGCCATAGTCTCTTATCTCAAATAATTACAATTTTAAAGGAAAAATGGGAAAATGTATCGGCGAATACAACTAAAGATCTGGTTTCTTCGATACCTAAAAGGCTTAGAGAAGCTTTTAATCAAAAAGCGGACACACAAACTTTTAAGAGTCTGAACACAATGTAACGATAATTTATTGCGGTGCGGTTTTTCATACGATTTTGAAGTAAAAAACCGCAGTGCGGAACGGTATAAAATTAAAATCTATTTTATTTTCTCTGCGGACTTTCTTTTTCTCTCAATTTTTGACTCTCTTTCTCTTTCTGATGTTGCCATAGTTTTTGAATCATTGGCGGTGTTCACAACATTATTGTGAACAAAAAAATGATTTTGAGGTTTAACCCTTAAATGCATACCGTACCATAAATCGTACATTACTTATTTGATAAAAATAATATAGTAAATGTAACCGAAACTCAATAAAGAACCCTTTAAAACAAAGAATACTGTATAAGTGTTACACTTATACAGTAATAACTAAAACAAAAATAAAACAAAAACAACCGTAAACAAAATAACTCAAAGTGCCCTTGAGGAATACACTAACAAAGTGCCGTTGAGGAATACTCAATATGAGTACCTCAAAAACAAATAATTGTGAAGTGAGTGATAACGGCAGAAATGCCTATCTTACTGTGAGCTCTGATGATCTTAATGATAACAATAAAAAATCTGATGATATACTTACTGTGAGTTCTGATGCTCTTAATATAAACAAAATAAATAAAAAACCTGATGACAGACTTTTTTTAACGGCTAAGCCAATTTTTCGTAAGCGATCAACTTCGCTTTGTCCAATGTCAACTAGTGATTTGTTAACATTACAGTTGCCTACTACTTCGTCATTTAAATCAGCGATATCATCCGATTCAGGCTCGTGTTCATCACTTACCCAAATTGTCAATATAAATAAGAGTAGCCCAAAACCCAAGGTCCAAGTCGGAATGGACCGATATATAATGGTGGGAAAGCGCGGGCGAAGCCCAAATTCTAATAAAATTGCATCTGCTTCAAAGGTATCTAGGGATAACAGCGCATCCTCCACTAATCGTTTTCAAATATTGCAATATGACAACGACACACCTGATATATCTGAGAAAAAAACCTCCAAGCCGCCACCAATATATTTGAGAGAAAAAAATTCAAACGCTCTTATTAAGAAATTAATTTCGGTCATTGGTGAGAAAAAATTTCACATTGTTCCAATAAAACGTGGCAATATCGATGAAACGAAAATTCAAATTTATGACGAAACAGATTTCCGTAAAATGGTTTCTGAATTTGAAAAAAATAAAACAAGTTTCTACACATACCAGCTCAAGAGTGCTAAAGGCCTGCAGATCGTATTGAAGGGCATAGATTCTTATGTTGTTCCCGAAGAAATAAAAGACGCACTCGTCCTCCAGGGATTCAAGGTAAAAAATGTTTCAAATATAATAAATAGGGAGAAGATCCCCCAGCCTCTATTTCGCGTTGAACTTGAGCCGAATGATATAAAATTGAGAAAAAATGAGACGCACCCAATTTATAATTTAAAATATCTTTTATACCGAAAAATAACAGTTGAAGAACCACACAAGCGTTCTGGACCCGTACAGTGCCATAATTGTCAAGAATATGGCCACACAAAAACTTACTGCAAATTACCTACAGTTTGTGTTATTTGCGGTGAATTGCACGGTACTGCTAGTTGCAATAAACCGAAAGATCAAAGTAACAAAAAATGCAGTAATTGTGGAGAAAATCACACTGCTAACTACAGAGGTTGTCGTGTATATTCTTTCGTTAAAAAGACAATGGGGCAAAAACCTAAAGTAGCTCCAGCACAAACAGCAAACACTTACTCCGCCACTCTTGCCCAAGTGAGCCAACCAGTTAATTCACGTGTATCGTATGCCGATGCTGCAAAAACAAGCTCTATTCCCACACAAAATGTTTCACGGCCAAATACTTCAATAAATACAAACTCAGGCTTTAATTTTAATCGCCTTGAAGCTACTATTGAAAATCTGGTGCAAACTATAAACAATTTTACAACAAGTATGACTAGCATGATGCAAGAAATGCTGCGAATGCAGAATACTCTGCTTCAAGCAATACTTAATAAGCCATGAACACGTTAACAATATGTTTCTGGAACGCAAACGGCATTCGCCAACATAAAAATGAACTTGAGCACTTCCTCACGGAAAAAAATATTGATATAATGTTGGTCTCTGAGACTCATTTGACTTCGAGAAGCCTTTTTAAAATTTATGGCTACACCTTATATGATTCAAAGGACCCGAGAGGAAGAGCATGCGGTGGATCAGCAATTTTAATAAAGTCAAGACTCAAGCATTATATTATTGACAACATTTGCGAAGAACATTTACAAGCAACGAATATTTGTATCGAAAATTTTTGCACTAATTTTGTCATATCATCAATTTACTCCCCTCCTAGGTTCGCAATTACTGAGGACCAATACGAGAATTTCTACAAATCCCTTGGCCCTTGCTTCGTAGCAGCTGGCGACTACAATGCAAAACATACGTTCTGGGGTTCGCGTCTTATTACACCTAGAGGTCGGGCATTGTTCAACACAATTTCAAAAATGGGCTTGGACGTCATTTCGAGTGGGGAGCCCACTTACTGGCCTACGGACATACAAAAAATTCCGGATGTTATAGATTTTGGAGTCATGAAAAATATTTCTAGGGAATTAGTTCATGTTGAAGCGTCTCAAGATCTTTCCTCCGATCACTCTCCCACGATCGTTACAATTTGTAGCCCACTAAGTAGTGACTTACCTCACCCGTATGTGAAGACGATCAACCGTGTTAATTGGCTGGGGTTCAGAAAATATCTCAGTACTCATTGTACGGAAAACATTATACTAAGAACATCCGAAGATATTGAATTTAACATTGGCAATCTTATCAAAAATATAAAACAGGCTGCTGAACATGCGACTACCTCCTACCCGCAGACTGGATTTAATAGAATTTATTCTACGGATATTGAACGTCTTGTAAGTGAAAAAAGAAGAGCTAGAAGGGAATGGCAACAGCACAGATCACCCCAACATAAAATCAGATTTAAAGAGTGCACTAAACGACTCCAAGACTTGCTTGCATTTGAAAAAACTGCATCTTTTAAAAACTATCTGGAAGGTCTTGATGCCACACCAGCATCTAATTACTCCTTGTGGCGCGCTGCTAGAAAGCTTAAAACACCTGTTGCGTTTAAACCACCTCTGCGTACATCTACAGGGGGTTGGGCAAGAAGCGATACTGAAAAAGGTAAACTATTTGCTGAGCATTTAAAATCAGTATTTACCCCTAACTCGTGTACTGGTGTTATTGATTTGCCGAATGTAGTGGCGCTACCCCCTCGACCCATAAAATTTAGAACGTGTGATGTACAAAAAGTAATTGCTGAACTTAACCCGAAGAAAGCTCCGGGTATTGATGGAATTAGTAACCAGATGCTAATAAAGTTGCCTCGTATTGCAATTAGAATCCTATTATTTATTTTTAACGCCATTTTACGACTGGAGTATTTTCCAAATAGCTGGAAGCTTGCCAAAGTTAAAATGATTCCAAAGCCGGGCAAAGACCTTACCAAGGCTGAGTCATACAGGCCAATAAGTCTGCTATCAACAATGTCAAAACTTTTCGAAAAACTGCTCATGACAAAATTGTCCCCAATTCTAGTTAGTAATGGGTGCATACCGGACCATCAATTTGGTTTTAGAAGTCAGCATAGCACCATCGAACAAACTCATAGATTGGTTCAATTTATAAGAAGAACATTTGAAGAAAAGAAGTATTGTTCTGCGCTGTTTATCGACGTTTCTCAGGCATTTGATAAAGTGTGGCATGAAGGTCTTATTTTAAAATTGAAATCATATTTACCAATAAATTTTCTGAAGCTATTAGAAAGTTATATTACTACCCGGAAGTTTACGGTTGTGGAAGGAGACTTCATGAGTGTGCCCGAATCTATATCATCCGGTGTGCCACAGGGGAGCATACTGGGGCCAGTTTTGTATTTGATTTACACTTGTGATATGCCTTTGAGCAGCAATATTCATACATCTACGTTTGCCGATGATACAGCCTGCCTTAGTATGCACGAAAACCCTCACGAGGCTTCCCGATATCTACAAGAACATATTACACAACTGGAACTATGGTTAAATTTATGGAGAATCAAAGTAAACGAGCAAAAGTGTGTCCAGGTAACATTTACCCTGCGAAGAGATACTTGTTCCCCTATTCGAATCAACAATCAAGTTGTTCTTCAACATTCACACGTAAAATACCTTGGTATACACCTTGATCGACGGCTTACATGGAAGCCCCATATTGACTCAAAGCTAACACAAATGAAACTGAAATTAACTCAGCTACATTGGCTGATTGGTAGAAATTCTTCACTCAGTCTAGATTGTAAACTTTTAATATACAAGACGATTTTGAAACCAATATGGTGCTACGGAATACAGTTATGGGGCACTGCTTCAGCTTCTAATGTCGAGAGAATCCAACGAAGGCAAAACAAAATTTTACGCTTAATAACATTGGCTCCATGGTATATAAAAAATTCATATATACATCGTGATTTAAATATGCCACTAGTGACTGAAGAAATTGCAAAATACGCTGGCAAATATTTAACAAAACTCGAGTCACATCCTAATCCGCTTGCCCGTAATATTTTGAACTTTACTGGACACATCCGCCTAAAAAAGAGGGACACATGGGCTCTTATTCATAGCACTCCAGATGGGACTTCTTGAAAATACTTTATTTTTTTCCTTTTGACTATCACTACTTATGTATTATATATAACTATTACTAAGCTTATGTCCGACACTGGTCGGGCCTAATTATATTTTTAGATTTAAGATTTGAATACTTATTGTTAGTTCATATATGAAGATACAATAAATAAAAAAAATCATGCATTCAAAAAAAAAAAAAAAAAAATAAGTGTTCTTTGAAACGCCGTTTAAGTTTGTTTTTAATTTGTTTATATCATCAGCAAGCTACCAAAGTTGTCGTATGAAATTTTTGAACAAATATAGTTTGTGAACCAAATTTCAAAAGTAAATAAATAATTAGTATGTGTGCCATTTTTGTGGAGACTATTATCATATTGTATATGGGACACTATTTTAACGAATTTTAATAAATTTGGATCAAGTTAAATTTTTTAAATAGTTTTTTCTCTCGTTTTTAATTTTTCAAAAACAGTTGTTTTTCCAATTTTTCACGAAAACCGTTAATTTTTCTTGAAAATAAAGCCTATATTCGTGTTTAGGGACCAAATTTCCATTTAAGGGTTAAAAACTTTTGTCATTAAATATAAAATTTTAAAAATTTTTCAAATATATCTGCCAATGTATAAAATGTTAATAATTTCTTATTTTTAGTTACTGCCATTACAAACTATTATATATGTACATATGTATATATACATATGTATATGTGTTCCCGTCATTCCTATAAGGAGCATAGGTCCTCCATTACAAACTATTAAACAAATAGTAAATTTTTTAGAAAATTTTATAAAAATGTATCCACAAAAAAATTAATAAAAATTTAAACAAACAATGACAAGTATTGCCGTAGCCGTCTTCCGTTGTATTATGTTTATTTTTCTCTCCCGCAACGAGAAATCGCACCGCACCGCAAACATTGTGTTTAGACTCTAAAATTTAAAAAAAAATGTACACAATATACTCAACAATACATCGTATGTACACTTTTACAATCGGATAAAATATTGAATTTATTATTTTTTGCTTGTTTAATATTGTTCAGTGAAACCAAATGTGGTATTTTCATTTAATTTAAATTACTTCTACTTTAAAATAAAAAAAAGTTGACAAAATTAATGATTTTCCTTTAAAAAGTACAATTTTCTTAAAATATTAAGTCGTATGTAGAGTTTTGCGACTAAGTGTAGGTATGTACGTTCGTTATCCGTGATCCACTTGGCGCAACCGTCCTTTTAAAAGGACACCCTATTCCGTTTCACAAATTGGGGAAAAGCGCAGTCATGCACGTGCATTCCTGTGCATATGCTTTGTTATGGTAGCCACGCAGTTCAAAAGCGTCAGTTGATGCAGGCAGGTTCGCATGTTTACATTTCTTATTAAGTGCTTTGATAGGCCATAGTTAGGGTAAAATTATGTATTGGAAAAAATTTTGTGCTATTTACACAAAAATTGTTAAATAAAATTTTTCCGAAAAACGCCACGTTTGAAATTTATGGGGCCATAAGTAAGTGTACTGTTTTAAAACTTATTAAACAATGCACCCAAAATGTTTCTCGGAAAAATCCGAATTAAATATGAAAACCGGTTCCGAACCGGATAAAAATTAGACGATGTTTGCCATAAACCATAACTAATTTCGTGAAACTCGTTTTTGATTCAAAAAGAGGGTATTCAAAATATATATATGTAAGTATATATTCAATACCTAACTAAATTTTTTTAAGAATGGTCGGTGAAGCAAAAATATTCTGGGGCGAGGATTTATTGCACGAAATTTTTTCTATTTTCTAACAGCAGCCAACTACGGCTGATACATACATATCGCACACTGAATCGTAAAGAGACACAACTCAAAATTATAAAAAAGCTTTTGTGTTTTTATAAACCAGTTAATTAAAGAAATGTATAATGACCTAAACAATTTCTTTTGCAATAGTCTGCTTGAAGAATATAAAATACCGTTATGCTTGTTTTTATGTCACATACTTGCGTCTTTTGTACAGTATCAACAATTGTTTGCAACTACTCAGCATCAGAAATTTTTTGAGTTGTGACTCTATGATTTAGTGTGCGATATGTACATATGTATGTATGTGTGTATGTACATACATAAACCAAATATTCAGTGGTAAAATAATTGTTCATATCATGGTTTCACAGTCCCAAATCTAAAGATAAACTAAATATTCCCTCTGGAATTGTTTTTCAGGTGTGGTCAGGAATGAGTTTGTTGTTTGCCCTTCGAGATTTTTGGGTCCCGATCGCACTGATTGACTGATTTACCTTAAATAACTGTACACTTTTACGGTTCTTTGGAATTTCGTCACTAACCACGCTTTCATTTCGCTCACATTTACGACTATGAAACCATATTACGAAGAATTCTGTTACCATGCCTATTCGAATAATGTGTACATGTACATACATACATATGTATGTATGTGCATATGGCCGAGCTTGCGATATGTACATATGTATGTATGTATGTATGTACATACATAAACCAAATATTCAGTGGTAAAAGAATTGTTCATATCATGGTTTCACAGTCCCAAATCTAAAGATAAACTATATATTCCCTCTGGAATTGTTTTTCAGGTGTGGTCGCTCACATTTACGACTATGAAACCATATTACGAAGAATTCTGTTACCATGCCTATTCGAATAATGTGTACATGTACATACATATGTATGTATGTGCATATGGCCGAGCTTGCGATATGTACATATGTATGTATGTATGTATGTACATACATAAACCAAACATTCAGTGGTAAAAGAATTCTTCATATCATGGTTTCACAGTCCCAAATCTAAAGATAAACTATATATTCCCTCTGGAATTGTTTTTCAGGTGTGGTCAGGAATGAGTTTGTTGTTTGCCCTTCGAGATTTTTGGGTCCCGATCGCACTGATTGACTGATTTACCTTAAATAACTGTACACTTTTAAGGTTCTTTGGAATTTCGTCACTAACCACGCTTTCATTTCGCTCACATTTACGACTATGAAACCATATTATGAAGAATTCTGTTACCATGCCTATTCGAATAATGTGTACATGTACATACATATGTATGTGCATACGGCTGAGCTTACATCTGTGTGACATGTTCCCAAAAAAGGGTAAAAACTAATTACTAATGAAAAACTATAAATACGTGTATGAATAAGTTTATTAGTAATTAGTGGTTACGCTTTTTTGGGTACATGGCACACAGATGTAAACTCGGCCTATGTATGTACATACATATGGATGTATGTATATTATATTGGGAAAAAAACTTACCACTTTTTGAAATTACTTTTGCCGCATACCTCCCGCCTTTTACCTTAACTATGCAAGTTTTTTTAGATTCTTCGTTATATACGTTAGCGGACGCTGCTATGAAATAATCGCCATTTTGAAACTGCACTAGGTAAAAACTGAAAAAAATAAAAATGCATATACAGTTATGAATATTGTACATACATGTATACAATACATGTAAATGTATTTAAAACTTAAAAACATTTCGAGTTTTTTCTTACCAGTTTTTCTGCCGTAATTTTCTGTATCCTTTTCTGGAAGTCTTACCTTTATGAACAAAAAGATTAGTTTAAACCATAAATGGAATATAAAAATTTTTGTTCTAATAATGAATTACCTTGCTTAAAACGATCCATTGGTTGTAAATTTTTATTAACTGCTTTCGTCCTTCTCATTTACGCTATGAAAACGAAATTTAAAATTTAATGATTCAACTCTTAAACTTAAGTGTACTATACATATAAAATAAAAAACTTACCTAAGACCAGACCATAGACTTTCCCAATACGCGTCTTCTTTGAAAATGGCAGCTTTTTCAATTTTTTCTTATAAAGAACAAATTCTTTCATTTTACCGTTATGCTAGTGTTGCCATAACATCTGGTAGATCTTGCGATTTTTAAAACCAAATGTTTCTAAGATCAATCACGCGTTTTTATTGCACAAACATTGACTCAAAATTAGTGAATTTTGTATATGTACATACAAAGCAAATTATATTTCGCTTCCTTTACACACACTTTACTTTCATGACATTTCTGTATACGTATTATAAATAAAAATTTCAATAAAATAAACCGTATTTATAAAAACTTCTTTTTCGTTTACATGAGAAAGTGAATTTGGATTTAAAAAATACCGTTTGAAGCGAAAACATGCTATACTTCTAGAATTAAAAATATATATAAATGGAAAGACAAAATGACACAATATATTCATGATTGAAAAACAAAGTTTTGCATAAAAAACAGCTTTTTATAAAAAAACAGAGTTTTTTCATAAAAAAATATAGTTTTTCATAAAAAAAACAGCGTTATACATTAATATTTTTAGTTAATTTCGTCGAAAATAAGTAATATGAGTTAATTTGACATATGTCAAAATGTATGCGATATTATGTCATCTCAACTTTATCTCGGTCAAAATCGCGAAATTACTTTATATTGTGGCATATTGGACGTTGTATATTTCAATTACTATTTTTTATAATACAAAACCTGCAAAAATCACAATTGAACTTCTCTAATCAAGTCACAGTCCAGACTTGCAATTTTTGTTGCAGCAGTCTTATATTTTTTATCCTGCGCTTAGACGTGAAAGTACTTGCATATACGTTCCGGGTCTGTAGTATCAAGGAACGCTCCGCAAAAATGCCAAACTGTCTCGCAACTTGCATGCTTACTTTTTAGTGCAAAGTTGTCCATAACATTAAAAAGTTTAGTTTGAAGAGAACCAGACAGTATTGAACTTTATTCGTATTGTTTCAATGATATTTGTGTTACAAAAATTCATGAACTGCTTGATTTGTGAATATTTAAAAAAAATATATCAAATTAGTTTTTAAATGTATTTCTACTGACATACATATTTTACAATAATAGTACATAATTGGCATATTCGGGCCTGTTCTGCAAATCACGTCATGTCAATCACGTTGACTTCAACAAATTGATAAAAGCTAAATCATAGCTTTTGTAAATTTCAAATACAATAAAAATCCACTAACAAGTGAGTTATATTAACAGTTTGTTTTTGATATCACCGCGATTTTCGGAACAGGCTCGAATATGTAAAATTTATTTACTAATAAAGAAAATTTATTATTTAACATATTGTCAGAAGTGTACATAAAATAATTGAAATTTATTTGCTGGTAGTTTAGCATGTCTATTTACGTATTTCATTGTCGCTTCAACCAAATCATCAGTAGACTTTAACCACAAATTTTAAACAGTCATATAAAGTAAGAGGTTTGTGACTGTTTAAAATTTGTGGTTAAAGTCTACTGATGATTTGGTTGAAGCGACAATGAAATACGTAAATAGACATGCTAAACTACCAGCAAATAAATATCAATTATTTTATATATTTACTAATATTAAACCATGCTTTTTATATAACGTTGGTTGGTTTCTGGTTTGCGGCATAGTATATTCAAAATACAGTATGTCTGCAGCAAACCAGAAACCAACCAACGAAATATAAATTTCTTAAAACCGCTGCAATGCGAAAAAAAACGCTGCGTCTACGTTTTACAATGTGTTATTATTTGGAATATATGTTAGCTTGTATAGAAAATACCTCCAGCCATAATCTAATGTCAGAAAACAATTGCTCATAATGTTTTGTATGCATTTTGACAGTTTTTGTATTATTATGAAAGTGTATAAGCTTAGCAGCTAGTCTCTTTGATAATAAGAGTTTTAATTTCAGTAAACATGCGTAATGCAATAAGATAAAAGAGCAAAGATATACAAACATTACCATTTGGAATAAATAATCAGAGTTGCCGCATTTGTTTTTTGTAACTCATATGAAGCAAGCTTATATGAAGGCATATCAAACAGAGGTACATGCATCAGGCAAATTGCTCATCCGCTGATTTTTTGTTTACACGTTTATAACGAAGAATTCATTTGACAATTACTTTTGTGCCTTGTTTGATGCATACAGTTTTTGACAATTACTCTGTAAAACTATGTGAGAAGCACAGATTTGCCACAGTGATTTCTCTAATGCGTGTAACTGTAGTAAATGTGCCTTGGCTTATATATAAAGAAAAACTCTCGGCATCAATATTATTGTTTTACGCTGCAACCACACGTTCAATAAATCGCTTTCAATTTCATCACACATAATGTGTGTCACAATTCCTTGAAATTGATAGCTGTTACACAAATTGCTAATCAATTTCATTTTATAAATGCCACCGACGAAGAAAGAACTCACATTTGTAGCTTCAGTCAATGTGTGCTGTGACCAGCTATTCATATGGAAAATTAAATTGCCATATAAATGTATAGGTGAATTTGAAAGCAATCTAGTTTTCAATTTAAAAAGTTTGATTGTGTTAGTGAAAAAAGTATGCGTGTGTTACAAATTGAATGGAATTGAAAGGCAAAAATTGAACGTGTGGCCTCCAAGTTACACATATTTTTTATAATATTAAGATGTTAGTCCTTGCTATTACATAAATGGTATAACATATACAATAACATTACGTATGTATGCCCGTGGGCACACAAGTGGAACCAGAATAATGGCAGCGAAGTTCTATGTACATCACTTTCATAATATGGGTATCATATGGAAGGATGTTCAAGCAGATAGTCAAAAATAAAATGGAAAAAACGGCAGATGGGTCAAAAGGGCGTATCTAGATGTATTCATATCAATTTTATGATATTGGTATCAAATGAAAGGGATTTTAGAGAAGAATGCCAATAATAAAAAGGAAAAAATGGCAGATGAGTCAAAAGGGCGGACATGTATTTACATAAATTTTATGATATGGGTATCAAATGTCGTATTCGCCATTTTTTATATTATTTTGGGCTATAATCTCGAAAAACCGTTTCATTTGATACTTTTATCATAAAATTTATATAAATACATGTACGCCCTTTTGACTCATTCGCCATTTTTTCCATATTATTTTTGGATATATAATATTCATTTGATACCAATATCATAAAATTTTATACATAAATACGGCACACATTTTTTGTCGTACACTTTTAAGTATCTTATCGTCCACAAATATTGGTGAAATATATATGGTTTACAATGTATTTTTGTGTAGATATGCACAATATAAATAGTTTTCCAAAATTCGTACGGTCTAATTCCATTTTATTTTTGGCTATGTTCTCGAAAATCCCTTTCATTTGATACCCATATTATGAAAGTGACGTACATAGATGTTCGCTGACACTATTCTGGTTCGACGTATGTTCCCAGGTAAATACATACATACGTAATTGTATTATATAAGAATATCACTTATGTAATAGCAGGGACTAAGAATATTGTAAAAAAAATATATGTTTAAAACAATAATATTAATGCCGAAAGTTTTTCTTTATATATAAGCTTTGCTTCATGTTAGTTAAAAAGAATAACAAAAGCGGCAACTTTGTTCATTTACTAAAATGGTAATGTATGTATATCTTTGCTCTTTTCTCTTATTGCATTACGCATTTATACTGAAGTTTAATCCCCTTGTAAATACGGTTGCCAGAAATGCAGATTTATCTGGATTTTGCAGATTTTTACCCTCCAAAAAGACGAAATGCAGATTTGAAGACTTTGGTCTAAAAACGCAAATTTTTCAACTACAATTATAGTGAATTTTTTATACTTTTTTTTTTTTAATACTGCTACTACGTCTGGTTTATTTTATGTGTGAACGACTCATAGTTTAGAGAGTTAGAATTTTTGAACTTAGAAAACATCATTAAAGAAGAAGTAACTTTGGCAAGCTTCTGGAAACGAATATCTGATATAAATCGAGATTATTGTTATGATTAACATATTGGAGCCCTAAGTTTATTCAAAATGTCTTTACCACATTAATTTGCAAATGTCAAAAGTGAACTTGAAAAAAAAACCAAATTTTGAAGTTTTTTATGCAATAAATTAAATGATTTTTTGTGTAATTTTTTGTTATCCGACTTCTTTTCTCATTATTTTTATATTATTTACACATAACTATGAAATTTTTATTTGTTTGTTTGTTATATGCATTTTGTTTCTCACAGAGAAAGATGGGTTTTCCACACGTAAAGTTTAGTTTGCAAAGTCTTAAGTTTGTAGGAGAGAAAAAAAAAGATCTTATTCCATATTATTTTTAATTCAACAAACTCAAGGCTTTGCAAATTAAACTTTGCATGTGAAAATGCAATGAATGAAAACATAGTAATGGATTCAAAATCGAAGATGTTAGTTTGTGAAGATTTTTGCTTGAAGCCTTTAAGCTTTTTCTGCCATATTCATACAAAATATTTTTGTTTCATAAAAGGTTTACCAAACAAAGTTTGTATGGAAATTTGTTTATGAAACGTTTTAAAACCCAAAATAAGTTTTATGAATGGTATAAATTATGTTTGTGTACGTAATTCTTAATAACATATTGATAGTCGTTCTATACATATATGAAGTTTTTTACCTTCTTTCAAAAAATGTTTGGTTGAAGTCTGCTGATAAGTTTCTTAAGCGGAAACGAAATGCACATTCTTTATACATTAAAGGCTTATATTCATAAATTAAAGATGAATTCCCCTTGATTTTTTCGTGAAAAATTTTTAAATTTTATCCTTAGAAATTCTGGCAACACTGTTTGTAGATTTTTTTTAATTTGCTGTCAGTTTCAGAAATTCTCAAAATTGGAAAGTAATTGTCAATGCATAATAAACATAAAGTAAGCAAATGTGAAGCAAGGAACTAATTTTCAATAAAAGGAAATGTGTTAAAATCATAAAAGTCATATTAATATACAAGGCATACTGTATTGACCCATACTAATTGGTCTGAAATATCGTGACGTACGTGGTGTAGCTGAAATGTATTAATGAATCAAACTTGTGCCAAAAATTTAACGTCTGGAGAACGTAGATCAAAACAATATTATTGTGGCACCGACAATTGAATTGGCCCTACAAATGGGAGAAGGAACAAAGTTAGGTCAAAGCCTAACAAAACCAACTGTTATAGTTGTATGTGATCTTCCACTTGAACACATTTTCCGTCTACGTTTGCACTGTAAAATTGTTATTGCCTCCAGGTAGTCTTAAGCAAACTAATGGAAAATTATAAGCTTGGCTATAAATATTGTAAACTGCAGTGGACAAAGGACAATAAAAGCGTGAACATGCTTTTGATGCCTTGCAATCCAAGGAAAGTATATGTTGGTGGCTACAGATGTTGCCAGCAGAGGAATTGACATTGAACGAAATTAAAAAATCTTTCAATTCATTCGATTTTTGTTTTGCATCTCAGTGTGTATCTGTGTGAAAATACGAGTCCACGAACAGACCAAACTGACTGGACTGATTTATATTTATTTTTGTTTGAAAATTTACTTGATCAAGTGTTCTTTGCTTTGTTTGAAGAAAATCGGTCTCGCCTTTTAGAAGATAGCACATCTTTTATAGATATATTAATTTGAGTCTGTGTATTGGTCGTGGTTGGCCGATTTTAATTTTGTTCTTTTTGTTTGAAAGATGACTATCTCTTATCTTCTGACCTACACTTAAAGAAAATCGGTCTAGGAGTTTGATCTGTACGTCGGAGGTTCTTAAAATGTTAAATTTTTTTGTGTTGAATATGGTGTTTCTATGTACCCACTGTCTTGTAAGCAAAAGAGAAATAAATAATATTAAAATAAATTAAACTTGTTTGTTTGTTTGTATCAAGGCCTTGGTTTGGATTCTCAAAAAATTGGTAAGTTTCACTATGCCCACAGTTTTTATAGTTGCAGCTATGATAAAAAAACAGAAAAATTAAAAAAATAGTTTACTCTTTAATTTTTCACTTTTTTTGATGATAAAAAAAACTAAAATTTGCACGAAAATAGGTTTTGTTTTTTTTAAGCACGAATTCTATAATTCGAAACGAAAGAAAATGTTTGCGAAATTACATGTTATTAATATTGCATTTCGAAACCATTTGCTTTGGTTTCCGTTTACACAGTAAGTCCCCAGAATTATTTACTATTTGAAATATTTTTTTAATATTTCTTTTATGTAACTTCTCTCAAATTATCAATTTCACTATGTCTGTGTATCTGTCAGTGTCCATGTATAGACCAAATGGCTGGATTTTGATTAACTTTTTTCTGTTTGAAAGGTTACTTGATCGATAGGGCTTTTAGCTGTGAAAAAGATATCACATCTTTCCGTTTTTGAAAACAACTGACTCCTGTTGGCAGGTTTATGCTATATTAGGGAACGGAAATAGATTGCCAGTAGCACAAAATTGTTCTCGAGAGTGAGTAACAAACCCCAATTTTTTGAAATTGTATTAAAGTGACGTTGATGTCAACAATTAGAATAAGGGTTAATATATTTAAGGTTTTTTTTATAACGTTCGCCATACAGTAGTCGCAAAAATAACCAAGTGATTCTAAATCGTATTGTATGTATAAATTTTTGTATTTTATGAATTCGGAACGATTTACGTACATATAATTTTAAAGCCAATCTCTAGCTAATGACTTTTAGAAAACACACTAGAAGAAAAATTATTGCAAAAGTTATTGAAAAGAAATTTTTTGACAAGATGACTATATCAAGCACATCACAGCTTTAATAGTTTTCAAATTGGTTTTGTATCTAAATTGGTTTTATTACATACCTGAATATTTTCAAAAGTAAAAAGTAGCAAAAATAACCAAGTGATTTGAAAATGTTAGAGACTTAGCTGAACGTTTTGAAATCAGAAAATCATATGTACATAACAAAGAATCGAAGACGATTTTTTACTAGACTAAGGCCGGGTTTAAATCTGTGTGCCGTCAAACAGTTTTTCATTAGTAATTAGTGGTTACGTTTTTTTTGGGCACATGGCATACAAGGAATTACATATGTCAACTCAGCCTTAAGAACATGGCAATCAGGTATGTGATGAAAAACTATTTATACACAAATCCAATTTAAAAACGATAAAAGGGGTGATGTGTTTGCTATAGTTATTTTGGCAATCATTTTAAATTTTTGGCCAAATTTTGTAAAAAAAAAATTTATATCGTAAAAATTTAAATTACAAAACAAATTACATACAAAAGTTGTCAACGCTAAGCGTTGCGTTCTACAAACTTATGCCTTTTGTTTATAAGCATACAAATTCGAAAGCATTTTCTTTCTTTTCGAATTACATAGCATACCCTCTGGTCTCACATCCATAAAATATATACGACCAAGTCACAGAGTTTAATTCCTCAAGATCTCAAGCCCTAACCAGAGTATACCCCAGCATACCAGCGGCCCCCAACAGTTTGGACACTTGACAAATTTCCTTATTTTTGTTTTCTTTTTTGGACACAATCTCCAACAAAAATGGGGTGGATTGAATTCCGTTTCCGAACGGAATTGAGCTCTGTGACATATCCGATAGATATGTATGTATATGTATGCTTCATTCAAACCAGGTACTAGAAAGCAACATCCTACTACTGTTTTTGTGCAAAGCCACTATACTAATGCCTGGATACCTTAAGCGCTCGGACACTACAAAATGTTCCCAACGGCTAACTCTGCAATGGAGATTTGCAACCCAAATATTGATGCGAGCTTTCCAACAAGTCTTTGCGATAACGTTCCACTAAACTTATCGAGGCATCTTAATGTACTCTGCGCTTATAAGCACATGGCTGCAGCCAAATCAGGTTCATTAACAGCCACCAAAACTTTTGCTTACAACCAGCCGCATAAGCCCTTACCCATTTGTCTAAGCGATTTAAAAGTTCTACGGCCTCCATTAAGAGATTTGCTTTAAGAATTTATTCAAGCTTGTCTAACACTTTGATGATTTCACAACTTTGCATGTGTTTGGCACCCACAGCTGCATCCAAAGATTTTTTAATGGTTCCCGCTTATATATAGCATTGGCGTGCTATCAGCTAGTTACCCCGCTCTTGCTGTATTTCAATAACTTCATCAGGGGAAATATGTTGAGCCGTCCACAGCTTTGGCATAAGGTCCACTCCTGCGGTATATAATAAAGTCTGCTTCTGGAGGTCTACTCTGTAATTTGAAACGAAAAAAAAACTCTGGAATTTGTATGTTAATTACAAGCAAATTCTAAATTCTTCTTTCGCTTCAAATTATAGATTACACTCGCTGGTCTTGATAAGCTGTTTGACATGCCTTTTGACATCAATGGATAAATTGGCAGTCAAATCACAAGGTTACTGAGTACTTTTCAACGCCGTCAGGTACCGGAAGTAAAATTATTAAAAACATATGGCAACAAAAATTTACATATTCGTAGAGATACATTTACAGACATGACCGAAAATGGATCGCAACGTATATCCATGTCCCCGTATGCATCGAAATATGCCAGAAATGATTTTTTCTTTAACTAAATTTAAAATTTTGCTAAAATATCGCGTTATTTAGCAATATAAATGATTTTTTTTTAAATTTACAGCATTAAAAGTTTACATTTTTAATGTCCCTAAACACAGCGACTTGCATATATATATATATATATATATATATATATATATATATATATATATATATATATGTATATATGTACATATTCGTAGATGTGTCTCTTAGAAATTGTATTTTTGGGTATGTTCTGTATTCCACACCTTTTAATTCCACGCGGAATACAGAACATACCCGATTAATTTTTCATTACGCGTGTACATATTTCTATATATTTAAGTAGGTATATATATAAACTTACACTCAGTTTGCACAAGTCAAGCATACGACTCGTCTAGAAAATTTGTATGAAAATCACTCAAAAAAATTTGTGCTTTTTATATAAATTTTTACTCAAGTCGGCCGTCCGTGTTGTGGAAACGGGGGGTTAAGCAAATTTAAAAAATTTAATTGTTGATGGTTTACCATGTCTAGATGCATTTCATTTTGACATGCGTTAAATAAAACTAAAATATTGAAACTAAAGCAAATTTAAAAACTTGCTATTAAAAAATTAAAGTGATGTCAGTGATGGAAAAGCATTATTGTGCACCAATTTGTGTTCCTTTTTGGGCAAAATAAATCAAAAGATAATTTTATCCAATATATTATCCCACCTTCAAATGCAATACACACTATTGCACGATAATATTGTTTATTTAGGGGTAGCTTAAGATTGATTGATATGAAAAAACATGCATATAATATAATTTTCGTATCTCTCAAGGTCAAACACAACACAATTCTTCTAATTTGGCGTATACGCAATATTTGGTGATGCAAAGTGATATATAAATCATACGCATATGTTTCAGATTAACTTTATTTAATAATATGGAAATACGTTATTTATTATTTTTTAATATACATACATATGTATATGTACAATAAAAATACAACAGAATAGCATGTGCTTATATTAAAGATAATCCATTCTTTGACACACACAATTCAAATGTAATTAAAACATAAGTTTTGTAGTAGAGATTTTGCTCATTTTGCAATTTGTTTTTTGGTTTTACTACGAGTATTAGCTGTGGTGTCCGGTAGTAAGACTGATATCATAGTGCTCGCGCGCTATAAGCGGAGTGTAGCCAGAAACGATACAAGTGCGCGTTTTACCAATGCTAAAAGGTTTCGTAGTGAATTCTATACTGAGCAAGCGAGTTTTAGTCGTTTAAACACAATAGTTTTCAGAGTTTCAGTGACTATGAAAAATTTTAATATATTTTTTTTTTAAAGAATAAATCAAATAAGTAAATAGCGCTGGATTAGCCAATCGTGAATTCCACAATTTGAAAAATGAAATCAGGAAATATCTAATTTTTTTTATTATACTAGAATGTCACTGGTACTTATTTATTTATTTTGATTTAGGAAGGTCCCAACACAATAAAGTTATATACCCCCTTTTTAAAGTTATACATTTCAGAAATTACAATTATTATTTTTTTAATACATTTAGGGTTTTAATTATAATACTTATTATTAATATTAATTTTATCGGCCATGTCACAGAGTTCAATACCGTTCGGAATCAGAATTCAATCCATCCCATTTTTGTAGGAGATGGTGTCTAAAAAAGAAAACTAAAATACGGAAATTTGTCAGGTGTGTCCAGACTGTGGGAGGCGGTGGTATGCTGGGGTATGCTCAACCTAGGGATTGACATTTTGAGATTTACTCAATTCCGATTCCGAACGGAATTGAACTCTGTGACATGGCCGCATATTTAAGCCGTTTTTCATGTAATAATCTACATTCATCAACTACATGAGATACAGTTAGGGGTTGTTGCTTTGCTACGCTCAGGATATATCTCATTATTTTTTTAATTATACTAGAATATCACTAGGTACTTTTGATTCAAATTTTAAAGAAATTAAATCTGACATTTTTAGAATTAATTGAACTGTAGTGAATTTTAATCAGAAATAACTTCTTAATCAGGCTTGAGTTCAGTAATTTCAATTCTTATTGAATAAAATATTTTTATTAATTAATGTGAGTATCTAAAGAAGAGAAGAAAAATTAAACTAGACTTTATTAGCTGGGGGAAATACCGATATTTTTCTGTGCAGCCACGCACTTCATCAGCACCCATGTCTATCTACTGGGGTAGGAGATTATTATTAACATCAGCTATTTAACTTAAATTTCTATGAAATGGAATATGAGAATTGATTGTGTATACAATTATTGATTTACCTTTGGCAAACACATTTGTAAGTATCACTATTCATTTTCTGTTTTTTCCATATTCTATTTAGGTTAGCACGAAGTTATATCACTCTACCTATGTATGTTTAACTATTCTTACTTATCTTTTACGATCATCACATTAATTATTTTTACTTATTCGATGCACCATCGGTACATATTACTGAACTCAAGCCTGATTAAGAAATTATTTCTGATTAAAATTAAATCTTTTGATTCGTACAAATGAACTCCCAATCAAAAAGAATGCAAAATACCGTGTTTTAAAATGCACATATTCATAGAAAATAAAATAAAAACCATGATAGAAAATAATTCACAACCTGTTTTATAGCAGATATTCGCATTCGGACATATTTTAGGCCAACACAAAGGAAAATAAAGCAGTGTCATATTGTAGCGTATTATTATATCATCACTGACATCAGACAAAGACAATAATCTCTTCCAGAAACCAAGCTGAACTTGGTTCTGCTTACTTGATTTTAATAAATTGCAAAACTATATTATTTTCTTAATATTACAAATAAAGTTATAGAAATGTATGTATCTGAAAATATGTTCCTTTATTTCATAAAACCTGATGTTTACTCAATACAACATACAAAACCAAATTGCGGTAGGATTATTTTAATTTGTATGTTATTTTATATGGAGTTTGACGCGCGGGGTAAAATCAGCTGAGCTGACGAGACCAGCTGGTACTGAACGCGCCTTGATTCACCACTAAATCTATATGAATGTAATTTGCAAAATATATCTATTTAGCATTTATCAGATATTAAATCGAATTCTAGACAATGTTTTTAGGGGAAATGGCTTCAAAGCAAAAACAATTTAAATACTATTAACAAATATTTTTTGTGGATACCTTTTAGATGGATTGGATAATAACTTAAATTTTATTACTTACTCTTATAATAACTTAACTTATAATACAATCCAGCCTCTAAAAAAATGGATTTTCTTAGTCACACTATCGAAGGTACATTGCTGCAAAGCAAATTCTGCTTTAATAATTTAAATAACTTAAATGCACTGAATGAATGAACACAAACTAATCTCTACAGCTGCACTTAAATCTTTTCATTTGTATCAGCAAACTACTTTAACAACTTTATAGTTGATTAGAAATTTTATAGAATTTTGTTTCCTCTGTTGCTTTTATTGTTGCTGTTATTGTAAAGCACTTTTTAACACACTGATTTGTTTTTATTTAGTTTTTTTTTATTTTTTATATGTAAATGCCTACTTTTTGTTTCTTTTTATTTTTTGTTTTTAAATTTTTTTCTCGTAGTGCTCTTAAACAACCAACCAACCAGTCAACTGACTGTTTGATCGGACAAAAGTAACATGAAAAAAAAAATGGTAAAAAGAAAGAGTAGAATTTTAACTTTATATCGGGACTTAAAAACTTTAATCCTACAAATAATATTATTTTTTTTTTACCTGAAGGAGTATAAAAACTACAGGTAAATTGAAGAACAACTAAATTGTATTAGGGTTCTTTCTAGCTTGTTCTCCTTTTTCTTCCTCTTTAAGTCTTTGCAACAAATGTATAATTTTTAACATTTACCATCCATTCGCTACTTCCGAGTAGAATGAAGATACTGTTTTATCATGCAGTTGTGTAATAGTGCAGGCATCCCATTTAACATTTCTATAGATTGTATTTTTCTGCTGTAATACGTCTACTTTGCACTCCTTTTTCTGCTTTTGTAGTAAAGAAAGTGTTGTTCATTCAGATTCTGTAAATTATAATTTTTCTTTACTTCTCTTTTAGTTTTTTAATTCAGTCTTTGGGTGATTTTTCTAATTACTTATAGCTGCTGGGCAAAGACGGATGGGATGGGAATGGGAATGGGAATGGGAAAGGGAAAAAAGTAAATTTCTGTTTCGTAATAACTGCTTAAAAGAAGCAGAAGCGGTAGAATAAAGAAAAGTTTTATTTACAGAATTTTAAACCTAACTGGTGAATTTTTGAGAGATGGAATGCTTTGATATGAGATTTGTTATAGATAAACAAGTTGAGAGCAGTTTAAGTGATGGTAAATTATTTATTGCAGGTGCACCGCCATGGACTTATAAGCTTTCAGCAGCATTCCAACACAAGCGACACACATCATAGTGTGAAATATAATTTCTCACTAAATGCCTTGTTCTTAAAATTAGTCTATGATTAATTTTAACTCTTACAGCTAAGCTGGTTTCTCTAGAAACGTTTCAAGTAATTGATTCTTTTTTATTAGCGAAAATACAACAACTTATTGAACTTAAGTGTGATGCTCTATGGCTGGTTTCTGAAAATTTCACCTCCAAATAATACTCAAGCATTAATCCATTAACTTTTCATTTTGGCCCACTAAAGAAGAAAACACCTTATATTCGGATATACACATAATATATAAAAGGATAACTAAAGGTATGAGGATATAAAATTCTAAGTTGAAGTTTAGTTAGAAACGTAATTTTTTAAGTCCTCAACAGTTTCTTTTTTTTTTTAATTATGACTTCTTAGACTTCACTATAGTCTGTGCACATTTTCATTTGCCATTAAACTAATTTTATTCCATTTATTCATAATTAATTTAAAATATTTGAAGTAAATTAAATCAAAAAAAGTCATTAGGTTTTTTTCATTATATGTATATTGTATTTTTGTTAAGTCTGAAGGGCTTGTGCATTCTATGCACCTTTTGAAACACATTGACAAACCAATTAGATAATTAATTCAATGAAAATTTAATTAAATTTAACTTTAATTAGAGACATAAGAGCAGACTCAAAGGTGTTTGTATATGTTTTAATATTTGAACTACAACAAAGTCTTATAATTATAATAAATGAAAGGCTAATAAATTAATTTTACATTTTTCATTTGAAATCCTTCACAGAAAAAATTATGAAAGGTTTTTTTTTTTGTAACAAAACTATGAAATCTATAAAATGAAATTCGAACAATACTAATTAAAATTAACTAAAATTAATAGCCATGGGCCTGCGGCAAAAATTAAATAAATATATGTACTTCACAGTAACAAACCAAAAAAGTTTGTCTTAAGTAGAACAAAAATAAGCAAATTAACTAACATGTGCATAATTAGGTAAAGATTAAACGACAATGGCAAGACTGTTGTAAATTTAGAGATGGTGAAAATGAACTTTCATTTGAAAAAAAAAAGCTTTCAGCAAATTGTAATACGATGAATCTAAACAATTCACATATTCCATTTGCAATAATGGCTACTCAGCCATACAAAGTCATATAAAGCAGAAATCTACATCAACTGACACCACACACAGTGTGGACTAAACTCAAAGAAAGCTGATGATGAAGGTGCAGTGGCCTTCGAAAACAACTAGTTGTTCCGTTCTACTACGTGTTTGTCAGAATGTTTACAATTAACTTTGGTGTTATTTTTACATTAATAAGTTATCACATGGCTTACACAGCAATACGAATTTTAGCCTACTCAAATTATAAATATATAAACAAATGAAGTTCGTACAATAATAATTATAATTAAAAGTAAATTAAGTTATTCTAATAAAGAGTAATGTGTCCTTCATTATATTTAATTTTTACGGATTTTGATTTTATTGTGCAGTTTCTACAATTCAGGCAGACGACTCTTATAGAAATTTTTTATGAAGATCATTCAAAAAAATTAATGCTTTCTATATAAAATGTATACCCAAGTCGACCGTCTGGGTTGTAGAAACACGGGGTATGTTTTAGTATTTTTGGGACTTTGGGATACCACCAATCAGCATGAGCTCGACAGGGCGTTCCACTGTTTATTGTGGATATTTCTATATTTTTTTTTTTTGAGACGTTGGCCTGGCATTTAGCATCAACGGCGAGTGCTTCAGGTCAATGATTACCAAATTCTTTTGAACAGACTTGGATGGTGTGGACTCCAACGACATGTGGTTTCATACCGGAATCGGCATTTAACACATACGATATGAGATCGATCCTGATAATTTGAAATAGAGGGAGTTGGACCTAGATATTTTGGATGCAGTCCATAAGCCAGGACGGACATTTGTGCTGTGCTACATGTATTTCATGCACAAGGACATCATTAGGCCATTCTAACAAATACAAACTCTTGATGACACATATTGTTTTATAATTTAGAGATAGTAAGCGCTTAGTAAAAGACTCTGCGTGATTTTTTTGGTTGAAATTTTCCAACCAATTTTCCATACATGAAATTTTTAGCCACTGTTTAGTCGATAGCGCTTAGCTAACAGAGGACGCCTTTGCCAGGTTTGTCGTTAAAAAAAGACATAGCTCCTTCCATACATATTAATAACAATTTGAAGACATGCATATTTTAAGTGTATTTATTCAACCGACAAAAGACATGACAAATATTCAAATTATTTTTTGGGAGCAATTAAAATATTAAAAACCCGATGAAATTCTGGCAGAAAACATCTCAAAAATGTACACACACGTAATGGTTTGAGAAAAATTATAAAAAAAGCTAATTTTTGTCATCTAAGATTATAAAAGAAAAACAAAAATTAAGCATTTTACTTGTTACTCGTATAAGTATGCATCGTTATCTTAATATAGAAAGGCCCTAACTCATTATTTTTTTTTAAATAGAGATTTTTGCATTTTTCAATACATTAGATGTTCTTCTATCGAAATATACAAATATCTCGATTTCAAAAAAAATAATGACTCGGGCCTTTCTGCATCAAGATAACGATATGTATTAATACTTAATGTCTTTGAATTTCATGCCAACTTAAACTTATTATCAGGGAAACCACAAATATGCTCTGAAAAAAGTGTTTTATGCGCATTCAATATGCACTAAAAACTTGTAAATATGCGCTTAAAAGTCAAAAAATATGCTCTTAAAAATATAATAAATTGAATGAAAATATATTTTTTAATCAAAAATTCAACAACATTTGCATATAAAATAAGAAAAAAATAAATAACCAAAAGACGGAAACATAATTAACAAAGAATAACTGGGTTTGAAGTGCAGGTTAAAACAAAATTACTATAAAAATTTTTACTAAAACAAATAATACAAATTAATTTTTATTGGATGCATAAGAATTTAACTTTAATTTCAAAAGATCACGATATCAGAATTAAGGCTTTGGAACTGTATTTTGGATAAATAAGACAAGATTTTAATTTATAATTTTTATTGCAATAAATAACAAAATATTGACCTAGAGTTTCAAATAAAAATCTTTTCTGTCCCATCTTAATGAACTTTCATACATTTACAATGTTCCTTCAAGGTCTTTTCAGGGCAGAGTAAATCACACATAGCTAAACTAAATTTGTATTGCAACTAACGTCCGTAAAACTGCGTTATATATAAAAAAAAATTATACACTACATGGAACATTGGAACAGAGATTTAGATGGCGAAAATTAAAAATAAAAATTTCATAAAATTTTTTTTCGGAATGGAGTGTTTTTTTTAAGGATGGTGGTGCCAAGCGAGTTGAAATAAAATAAATTCTATAAAGTATCAAAATATGCCCTAAAAGCGTAAATTATGCTCTAAGAATTCGAAAATATGCTAAAATTATGCGTTTAAAGCTGAAATATGCATAAATATGCTTTAAAAAATATGCAAAAATATGCACTAAAAAATCGATGCCAAAATTCATTAAAATTTCTGAAACGGATAAATATCTTATCCCCGCATTAATACGTGATACAAGAAAAAACATGCAATTGCATATTTGCGGTTTCCCTGCTTATTATTAACAAAATACTTTCTTTTTCTTTTACAGATTTCTAATCATGTTGTAATTGATTTAATCAAATAAAACAAAAAGCATCGACATTTTTGGAAACAGTTTTTGGCATCTAGTTAACGAACAAATGTAAAAAATGCATTTATTTAATAAAATATTTTGTGTATTCTGCACTTTACTTTATGTCGTACTGGATTTGGGTAAGTAAATAAGCAAACATTTTATATATGTATTAACTAAAGAATAGGTAATTTGAGGGAAACTAATAAAAATCAGTAGAAGCCAACTCAAGAAAAAAAGTAAAGAAAGTAAAATAGTAATTACGAAATTAAATCAAATTGTTTACATTATCTCCAAATATAGTACTTACGAGATTTCTAGCTAAATCTAGCTGATTTTTCTAGTTTTCCCATACAAAGCGAAACTAGTTCGTGAGTAAATTTGTAGGAAATCTACTTAAAATCTAATATTTTTATTTTATTTTTACTACCATGTACAACATATTTATATAAAATATGATTGAATTAACTACAGTCTGCTTAAAAAGTTGTGTAAATTGGCTACATTTGCAGTTAATTGGTTGTAGTTTTGTTTTGGATAGAAAAGTCTTGATAGATGTCAAAAGCACTTGGTGTAAATGGTATAGATTTTCTAAAGAATTTTAATTAAAATCTGCTAGATTTTGTGGTGGTGTAAATTCCCGGTTATCCCTATTATAAATCGGATTCTAGACAATAGACGATATGACCAACAGGGAGAATTGTCTTTCTGCCATTTAAAATATTGCACTAAGAAAGATGCGTTATTTTTCCAACAGGGTTTACTATAACCTGGAACGATGTTCCGCCATTTCACATCAAATTTGGTTGATAAACATACCGAGTTATGCTCTATATGTATATATTGATATAAATTTATTATTATTTTTTTATTTCTACATATTATAAATACAATTTAAACAACTGATTTTATTTTTTGAAATGCCGTTGTCAATATGCATAATCAAGCAGATGACTGACTATACAGCTATGATAGCAGTCAACAACATTTGTAGTCGCGTAGTTGTGTAGCCTGCTGCGGTCTATGTGTTTAATGCATGAAGGTATTAAAATCTAACAGTGGCCTATAAAGCATATTTTTCCTTTGAAATTTCCACATATAAAAGTTCTTTAAATTAGTATTGTTGTAATAAACTACGAGCTTTAAAATAGTTTAATAATTAATACCTCTTGGATGTATGGTAGTGAGACAAATATTTATATATTTTTTTTATTGGCTTGCAAATATGTATTCAAAATGCTCTTTAATTAAATCCTTTTAGCGCTAAAGCAATAATTTATGTAAATGAATTTTTTATATGAAAGAATATAAACATTTTCATAATATATTTATACATATGTATGTAAATGTGAGAGGATTAAAAACAAAAAATCTCTTCATGTCTCTTTAAAATTAAACATAATTTCTTAAATATTATTCAATTCCTAATGCTGAGTACACATCTGGCAAAAATATCGGGAATGACTAACTTTGCCACTAGTACACACTATTGCAATGTCACAAAATGACATAATGTCTACTCGGCGTAAGCTATTGGATCATTCAACAAATATTTTAATGAAGTCGAGTAGAGAACATAAAAAGATAGAAGCTGTTGTACAGTTTTTACGAACTAATATGTTAAAGTAGTTCGACTCAAACGAAATTTAGTAAGACTCACATAAGCCGGTTCAAGCGGAAATTCAAGCTTCTATTTAACTGATTGTTTTGAGTTAGTAAGCACTCACATAAGCCAGTGCGCATTAATTTTTCAGGACAATGACAATAATGATTTATATTACCTTTGAACTTATATGGCATATGCCAAATTTTGCAATATTACCTGAACTATTTTATATTGTTTCCAAATATCTATCAAGCAACTTGGGCAGTCATTGGCAAATTATATTAGACTAGACTTTCATTTAATAAACAAGAAAATGTTTTATTTTTATTTAACGCGAGTCAAAACGAATACGTATTAAATTGAATGTAGCCGTGCTTACACAGAAAAAAATAATTTCAAAAATATTTTCAAAAACCTCTATTGTTGAATATGGACAAAGAATTGAATAAAATTATGTATTTCATTCAAATACATTGCTTATCAAAATTTTAAGCAAGCATAAACAAACTAAAAGTGCTTAAAAAACGTGGCATTCCTGTACACACACAATAACAAATTTTTTGGGAAAATAAAATTTCAGTCAACGACTTTTTTCTTTTCTTCATTATTGACCGAACAAAAAAATATTTTCAATAAACGTGGTTACAATTTTATTTATCAATAATACAAAAAGCGTCATCACAGGAAATTCAAACAAATTTTCTATTGAATCAGCTTATTTCGTATTCAAATATCAAAATAATATTTTCTGTGTAAGAAGCAACAAATACATTTTTTAAATAAGAAAATATTAATAAATATTTAACAAAAAAAAAATAATTAAATTATACGATTATTATGAAGGTGATACAAATAATTGCTTCACTAAATTAGCGCACAAGAAGACAACCAACTATTTTATTTGCATTCATCAACCAATTTTAAATAAATAAATATTTTTGTATGTATGTATGTGTGCATGAAGCTTTAAAATATTTTTTTATATTGCAATTGAGAAAAAAGGAAATAATATAATTATAAGATAGACAAACAGAAAATAAAATGAAAACATTAAAACTTAAAAACAAACGAAATGAATTTATTTATTTATGTGGTTGACATGCAATTTTAGTTTTCGATACAAATTTTATTCACACAACCAAGTGCTGTTTACTTTCATTATTTGCTTTCGAAAAAGGAGAAAACTGAATTTCCAATAAACAAAATGCATCTACAAATACAATGCAAGCACAAACACAAACACAAACACAAACACAAACACACATACACATACACAGACAAAAAAAAAAAAAAGTTTGCAATGCAAACAATTTCTAACAATTTATAATAAAATTGTTTTGAAAACAAGAAATTGTTTAATGAGAACTGAAAAAGCATGAATTTGTTTAAAATCAATTTACGTATGTACATACATACGAGTACATACATACATACATACGTACATCTATATAAACATACACATGTACACAAGAGTTGCCTGACAGAGGATTCTGTTCTTCGAAATTTTGGGATTTTCTACTAAAAAGTAAATTTATTCCTTTAAATCGATTTGACGAAAACGTTTCCGGTTTAATGGCAAGAATAGGGCCGGCATTAGATGAGGGAATGTTAGATAGATCGGTGAAATTACCGATAAGTTATTACTATAGGGAACTCAGTAGTTGGGTAGAAAGCAATACCAACAGTTTATTGCGAAGTAGGGAGGATCGTAGAGTCTCGAGGGCTATGTGGCCAAAACTTGACTCAGGAAGATCTAAACTGCTACTGGACATAACTAGGAAGGCTATGCGAATCGTGGTAGGCGCGTTGACAGGTCACTGCTCGGTCAGAGCAAAAACCAGCATTTGCGAAACTGGCACCCCAGATTTTTGTAGGATTGATTGAACATATTATCTGTCACTGCCCGAAGCTGCCACGGTAAGGGTAAATATTACTTTTTTTTGGGCAACAGAAGGTAATCACAATGGACCCAATTGGGTGTCCTAGTGGTGGTGCGGTGTTACACCACCCTTCGTAACCTTTCCGGTTTAACATTTATTAACACACTAATAAGTCCATATTATTATTTTACGTATTCATTATTTTTATTAAAAATATATTGAAATTGATTATTGAGGGGATTATGGGTATTTAAATGTTGCTAATACAGATCATCAGGGAACATTTACCCAGTTTTTCCAGTTTTTAGAAAAAAAATGAATTTATACTAAATTTTTCGTCAACGATATATCTCGAACGATTCACGCGACTTAAATCACATTGGCTGGGAGTCCTTAAGATTTCTTGAAACAAATATATTATGCAACTGAAAATTGAACGCTGAAATGAAAAAACTTTTATTATAATTATATCTTTGGCAATAAGGAAGAAGTGAGTAAATCCTATTTACTGTCTTATAGGAGGGCACTTTTTATCTTGTCAAGTTGATTTTCCGAAGTGTAGTTGCTTTTTAGTTAAATTATATGTTAAATATTATTTTATCTATGAAAATAACTATAATATATTCAATTTGATGTACATATATGAAAGAAAGTATTAACTACATTAAACTATTTTGACATATGAGATTATAAGTCATTGCTCTCAAATCAGAAAAATCGTGGCAAAAAAAAATTAAATATTGTCCAAGGGTACTTTTTAGTATGAAGATTAGAGGGATGCCATTAACTCAAAATTACCTGATCTCGACATAAGAGCTTCTATTACACATTATTATGAATTTTTTTTACTTTTTTTTTACAAAATTTCTTTAGATTTCAGTGTTTTGTTTTCACAAAAACGGTTTCCCAAGATTGGACATTTTCGAATTCCCACAGCTCGGGATTAAAAACAGGCAGTGCCATATGGCATTTCCAGTAAATGCAACCAAACATTTATATTTACATAGATAAATATCGCACACTAAATCATAAAGAGTCACAACTCAAAAAATTTCAGATGCTGAGTAGTTGCAAACAACTATTGATACTGTACAAATGACGCAAGTATGTGACATAAAAACAAGCATAACGGTATTTTATATCCTTCAAGAAGACTGTATTGCAAAAGAAATTGATGCGGTCTAGACTTGGGTCGAACTCGTTCACTAGTAGACTTGTATCGAACTCTTTCAGTAGCTCGTTTTTGACACAAACCAATGATCAAACCCATGTAATTTAAATGGGTTTGATCATTGGTTTGTGTCAAAAACGAGCTACTGAAAGAGTTCGATACAAGTCTATTCACTAGTTCATTTTTGCCACAAACCAATGATCAAACTGGTGAACGAGTTCGACCCAAGTCTATTGCGGTCGCTAGAGATTTGTCCAACTAAGTGGTTTTTAAAATAAACAAAACCACTTCGATCATTTTGAGTTGTGACTGGTTATGATTTAGTGTGCGATATGTATGTATGCAGTCGTGAATGTGTTGTAAATTGACGAATAAAAAGTTCTTACAATATTGATTGAATTTGATTTCTTCAAAAAAAAAATTATATGTAAAGCGAACAATTTGATAATCTTTTAATTGTACTGCAAGTAGTTAATGTACTGGCATGCATTTCCATTGTTATGTTTTCTATTTTCATAAAAAGTTTCATAATGATTTGAACTGAACTGATTAAAACTTATTTATTTGCATATACACATGCACATACATATGCATATGCATATGCATATATTTATTTTCATAATAAAAATTAATAAAAAAAAAAAAGTTACCACACATTGACTGAAATAAAACCACAAAATGTTTATTTAATTATAACAAAACAAATTAATGTAACAGTAGTAAAAAACTGAATATGTTTAATTAATTTTTATTTTTTGTATTAAAATGAGAAAAGACATAAATTTAATATTATTAAATATTTATTTGTGAAATTAACTTTTACCAACTAAAATTGAAACAAATTTATAAACCTTAAGGGCGACTTTTTGAGTTCAAGATTAGAGATTAAATTAACCTTAATCTTCATTTATGATTTTTTGGGTAGTCGATTATATGGTTTTACTTGCTAGTTTAAGCTGCCAATCGTGGTGGTTTAATCATGCATTAATACTGACAGCATACATACACTTGTGAAACATATGTGAAACATATAAAATAATTTAAAAACACATAAATGTATATACATATATTTTATATTATTTATCTATTTCCCTTAACACCAACAATATTTTACTTGTAAAAACTAAAATATGGCAGTTTCTTCTGCTTCCCACAAAAAATCAAAGTGTGTTGATAACATGTATGACTTTTGCACAGAAAATGTTGCCACTATTTTGTTCCTCAGTATGTTAATACTACACACCACTACAACTCAAAAACAGCAAACTCAATTAATTGAGATTAAGTTAATTTTCGGATTAGCTAATTAGAGAAATAAACTAATCTTAATCTCGAACCCAAAAAGTCGCCCTTAATGGTACAAAAATTCGATACGATATTTCAATACAGTTTATATAGCTTATATGGAACTATTTTTAAATTACGAGTCCTATCGGATGGCGTGATTTGCCCCTGAGTTTGTAATTTTTACCCTACTATCGTATCCAGCATAAAATAACTGACAATTGCGCTATCAAAAGAAGAAAAGAGGAACTAACGACTGATTCCAGTAAAGAGTGAAATATAGGAGCTTAGAAATGTATGTCTTAATTTCAGTTGCCGTCTAAGCCATCTGCCTACATGTAATTTTTTACCCTTTCGTAAAAGGATCGACGCTTTAAACGGTTCTACTGTACATAAGACCTTTTCATTTTAAGCAATGCTTGAAGTGATGAACCTCAAGTGATGAAGGAATAGTCACTGGTCACTGAACTATACCGACTCCAGCAGATACTAGTCCTAATGTAACATCAGAGCGCTGTGTAGCAGAATCATCGGCGAAGTAAAATAACCAATAAAATGGCTACAGCTTCAAAAAATTAATACACCTCATTTAACATCAGAGGCGCTGCAACACTGCATTATTAAAAACGTGCAAAAAGCAGAGTTGTAAAATAATTAAGCTTTCCTCTATCTCTTCCTTCACCACCTGTCTTTTCTATCACTATACCTTTCCTAAAGAAGGTAACTCCTAGTAATAGTAGTTGGCATTAATTGCTTGATTGTTACTTCTCTTTATAAAAAAAACCAAGCAGATTTTTATGGTGTGCCTGTGTGATATTTTTTTATGTTATTTGAAATGTAATAAATTTTTATATATTGATTCCTGTGGCATAAATAAGAAATTACTTTCATAATTCAACTCAAAGTAGTTAATTCTTTACAATGAAAGTGATTTATTTAAATTGGGCTTTTAGTACACGAAAGAGATCTCAGAATTTTAATTCCCAAGCCGCACTGCAACATTTTGCAAAATCGTCCTCCTTGGGCTCAATCTACCCACATCTATTGGAAAATATTTATTAGGTTTCTCTGCTGTCAAGTAGACTATTTTTTGTATTGGCATACTATAAACTCATACATATGTATGTGTGTTTAAGTTTACTTAACCTTTTGCATTTTAGATTACATTCTTTAAGAAAGGTTGTGGCAAACAACCTTCCATTCCTTCCTCTGCATGACTGAATGTGTATGTATGTTTGTATGTATGTATGTCTTTAAATGCATTTTATGATGATGCCACGGCAACTTTATGTCTGTTTAAAATTACCAACATTCAGCCGCATAGTGCGCTTACGTCAAAGCATATGGACAATTTTCCATAATTTCTCCAAGGAATTCTAAACAAAACATCCTTTCATAATAAATAAACCTCTCAAACACATCCAGCTTTTGATAAATATTTCATTCTAACTGTAGAAAAATAAACGTAGAAATAAACAGCAAAGTCTTCAAGACCTTGCGATAAGCTCGCAGGATGGCAAAATGAATATAAATATTGAATTCCATTAAAGAGTAAATCTTCAAATAAATGATGATCAAATTACAGGGGCACAAACAGAAAAGAAAGAAAAAACTTACAAAACCAATCAAATAGAGATGAAGAAATAAATTTATGTAATGAGAAACATCATCATTATTATTGAACAAAAGTGCAGGTATTTGTTAAGCAATCATGCGTATTATAATGCAGTTGAATATTCTACAATTACTCGTACATACATATGTACCTCTACCTCTACCTCTATCTCTACCTCTACCTGTATACATCAGTCTGTGCGTATTGTGTGAGTGCTTGTTGACTATATTCTATTGCTTAGGAAAAGTGCAAATATTTGTATTCTCTACTCATCACGTTATAAGTATATTTCAATACAGACATGCATATTTATGGAGAAAACATAAAAGCAAAAAAAAAAAAACTAAAGAGTTCTTCTCTATTACTTTAGCTTCTTTTATGGAAATCGTAAATTGTAAATTGCTGAATTTCTTAGTACTACCAGAAAGAAGCAGACGCACATACCATATCACCACATTTTACCCATTTCTGTATTGCCAGATACTCCCAGCTAGCATTTGGATGATAATTTTTTGCATAAATATGTTATATGATTCTCCTCAGATCACTTTTGATGATTAAAAACTGATTTTTCACTTGGGTGACTGAAAAAGGATTCACTTATGATTCATCTATATGGTCAAATATTGATTTCTTGAAAATAGAGGAACAAAATGCAAAAAAAACCGCAAAAAGGTGATTTTATGATTTAATACTACCAGAAAATTGCTCAAAAATTAATCAGAAAACCGTATCATAAATGATTCTTTGTATGATTCATCTACAAAATTTTGTATCATAATCGCATCTTTTCCGAATCAGCTTGACGGGAAGAATAACCGCATATGAGCTAATTTTTCGATCATAAATGATACTTCGTTGTGAGAAAATGGTACCCTACTGATGAATCATCCCAGAGAATCATTTATGATACGATTTGCTGATTCATTGTTGAGCAATTTTCTGGTAGTATTTAAATCATTGGGTTTCTTTTTGCGGCTTCTTTGCATTTTGTTCCTCTATTTTTAAGAAATCATTATTTTATCATACTGATGAATCATAAGTGAATCCTTTTTCAATCACCCAAGTGATAAATCAGTTTTTAATCATCAAAAGTGATCTGAGGAGAATCATACGAGAGATTTGTGCAAAATATTATCACCCAAATGCTAGCTGGGCTCCCAGCTAGCATTTTGTATCATAATCGAATCTTTTCCGAATCAGCTTGACGGGAAAATAACCGCATATGATCTCATTTTTTGATCATAAATGATACTCCCGTTGTGAGAAAATGGTACCCTACAGATGAATCATACCAAGGAATCATTTATGATACGATTTGCTGATTAATTTTCGAGTAATTTCTGGTAGTATTAAATCATTAAATCACCTTTTTGCGTTTTCTTTGCATTTTGTTCCTCTATTTTCAAGAAATCAAAATATGATCATACAGATGAATCATAAGTGAATCCGTTTTCAATCATCCAAGGGAAAAATCAGTCTTCAATCATCAAAAGTGATCTTAGGAGAATCATATAAGAGATTTCTGCAAAAAATTATCACCCAAATGCTAGCTGGGCTATTACATTTGTATGTATGTATGTGTGTGTGTGTGTGTGTGTGTGTGTGTGTGTGTGTGTGTGTATGTGTGTGTGTGTGTGTTTTTGTGCATGTGTTATGGATTAAGTCTGGCACTAAAGTTAAATGTTTTCATTTGAGCGGTACGTTTTCTAAAACAGCTCACATTATAGTTGTCGTTGTTGTTTTTGCTCATTTGGCTCATGTTGTATTGTTGTTGCTGCGGTTCTTGTAACAGACCTTCAGAATTTCTTCCATCCTTTTGACTCTCGAAGAAATTCTATTCCAATACATAAAAACTCTCGTGTGCTCGTTTCAAATTTGCCATGTACATACTATTATTACATATTATGCGATGTGTACATACATACATGTACATATGTATATATGTACATGTGACACAGCTGCAGTTGACACGTTTTGTTACTAAAAGTTGATTACGCCAGTGTTGTAGTAGTTGCACAAAAGTAAACTCCTTCATACAACTTGTTGTCTACTTCCACACTTGCTGCTATTGCCGGTCGTAAAATTTGCACAATTTTAAATTTCTGCTGGTACCATTTTCTGGTAGTGCAGAGCAGTTGCTCTATATTTAAAATGATTATTTCGGTTTTCGCACTAAAAAGCCATTCATGGCTTAAACATGTATAACTAAGTGTGTTGGTGTGAGTGAGTGCTTCTGGGCTTTCAGTGTTGTTTGCCACAACAACATAATGAAACTGACAATCATAACGATGATAACAGCATTTACTACCGTAGTACGAGCAAGTCAATGACAATTGTGTTTTTCGAGGTTAACTGAAGAAAACTCATCTACGCATTGTAATCGGCATAAGTATATGTGTGCACTGTACATACATACATACTTATTTATGTACATATGTATGTATGTATATATGCAGATGCTACGTGTGCTGTAACATAAGGGATCAGATTCAAATTCCATAAAATTTTTTATTTACTTTATGCAAACAATACTTCCTGCAAACCAATATAATTTTATGATGAATTACATAAGTAGTCGTATAAGGATTTTTAAATAATCTATTGTAATGCGATTAGCATTCACTTTAAGTTTTGTTAAATAGAAAGTCTTGTGCGAACAAGCTGTTGATTCAGTAGCTGGAAGAATGCTATAATTGGAAATTGGTTTGTTTATTTTACTACAGTCTACCTGTAAACCATAACCACACATTAGAGAACTTATTACTTTATTGAATCTAGTTTCATTTAATGTACAAAATCCATAGTTTCTTTTAGTTTTTAAACTTCTATAGATTGTAAGTAGTGCCTTTGTCAGCTCTATCAATTCAAAGAAATTAAAAAAAAAAACATTTTTTTTGCAATATCCTTATTGTTGTCATAATCATTTAATCGATAATGCAGTAATATTGAATGAAGAGCTGCTGTAAAACCACATGAATAAATGCTGCGTGTGTAGCTTTAATCTATATGACTACTGCTTATGCTTTTGTGGAAAAATTTGTACTTTTTATATTTTTATTCTAAACTATAATTTTATAATGTTATGCGTTATACAGGTGTAGTTAAAGGCCAAATGACAAAGTTTACATTCTTTGAATTGTTGGTCACTAACGAAGATTTTACTTTATAATTGTCATTTCTGCTCATTTAACATTCATTTATTTCTTTTGACAGACTCCCTCTCTACCTGCTGTTGCTTCTATTAAATTAATTACCAAAAAATATCGGAAAAAATATATAAACCTTTTCTTATTAATTTTTACTTTCATCAACAGAAAGTCTTAAGGTCTTGTTACATTAATAAATAAATGAACGAGAAATTGATACAAAACAAAATTGTATACCATGTAACAAAGTGACAAAAAAACAAGTAAGAGTGCTATATTCGGCTGTGCCGAATCTTATATACCCTTTACCAACGTACGTACATACATATATATAGTATACAGACACATACATACATATTTGTTTTCATCTTGGGAGCTTTAATTTTAATTTTTCAAATTTCATTCGCTAAACTTTTCTTTCAGAAGCATAAAATATATTCAATTTATAAAGAAAACGAAAAAAATTTTTAGACCTATTTAATTTTACATAACACAAAAAGTGTGAGTTTTCCAACCCTGGAGTCATAATTTTGGATTTTTCTGATTATTGATACCAATCTAGTTCTTTAAAAAATACATAAAATATGTTAAGTGAACAAAGCAAAAACGAAATAAGGAAAAACTTAGTTTCATTTAATTCCTTTAATATTAAAAAATTCAGTAAAGTGCGACTTTGAATCGCGCACGAAAGGCAGGCTATTTTGCTTTTTCGAAGATTTTTTCAGTTTAAACGATTTTTTCAGTGTTGTCGCTTTTTTCTCGTTTCGGCGATTTTTTTCTGTTTTTGGAGGTTTTTTTCTTTTTGGCGATTTTTTTCTGTTTTTGGGCTTTTCTTCATTTTGGAGATTTTTTTTCAGTTTGGAGATTTTTTTTTTCAGTTTGGCGATTTTTTTTGGTTTTTTTTTTCATTTTGGCGATTTTTTTCTGTTTTTTGGGGTTTTTTTCGTTTTGGCGATTTATTTCTTTTTGGCGATTTTTTTCATTTTGGCGATTTTTTTTTCAGTTTGGCGATTTTTTCTGTTTTTTAGGTTTTTTTTCGTTTTGGCATTATTTTTTTATTTTGGCGATTTTTTTTCATTTTGGCGATTTTTTTTCATTTTGGCGATTTTTTTTTCATTTTGGCGATTTTTTTTTCATTTTAGCAATTTTTTCGTTTTATGCGATTTATTTTAGTCTTAGAAATTTTTTTAATTTGGTGCTTTTTTCGTTTTGGCGATTTTTTTTTGTTTTTGGCGATTTTTTTCAGTTTGGCGATTTTGTAATTTTTAGATTTTTTTGTTTTACCGTTTTTGAAAATTTCAAGAGTTTTGCTCTTATGGTTTCCAAGATACAGCAGTTGTCAAAATTGCATAGTCAAAAGTGCATTAACTGATGGAACACCCTTTAATTTAAATTTTTGGAAATTTTAGTGTTAATTTTTGTAGTCTGTATAAAAAGTGTATATACATATAATTGTATGTATATTACATGGGATTTTAACATTTTTCGTTGCTCGTTTTGGAACACCCTTTAATTTCCAATTCTCATGTATTTGTTGTTGTAGCGGCCAAAGGTCTACACACTGTGTCCAAATTTCAGGTCTGTAGCTCGTACGGTTCTCGAGAAAATACTAATATAGTTTTAGACATAGTTAATTTTACATAACACAAAAAGTTACAGTTTTCCAACCCTGGAAACGTTTTTTTAATTTTTTTATATTTTTTTAATTTAAAATACCAGTTGTAATCGTACTGATGTGTAAAATAAGTTTATTTATTAAAAAAAATAAAAATTTGTTTTCGGTAGTTACTTTTATATGGCAAAATGAAGTTTACGTTTTCCAGCTCTGCAATCGTCTGTCCGATTTTGCTGAATTTCAATACCAATCTATTTTGGAAAATTTCTGACACACCAGTCCAAGAACGAAGTCTCTAGCTTTTCTGGGAGCTTCGGAAAACCGATTTCACGTACAGACAGACGGACAGACGGACAGACGGACAGACGGACAGACGGACATCGCTTATTCGTCTTCCCTATGCATAAGGATCCAGAATATATATATTTTATGTGTCGCTTATTGATATTATAGAAATTACAAACGGAATGACAAACCTATATATACCCTTTTACCATTTTTGTTGGTAAAGGGTATAAAAATAAATACAATATTATAATGAATCCTCAATGTTCTACAATTTACGAGTACAGTACAGCGTTTCTTGTAAAGTATTGCATGTAGCACGCTCCCAAAAACTATTAACATACATACTCACAGGCTCATTCATATAACGATTGTAGATTAAACTTCACATATATACGAGTATATACATACATATGTATGTATGTATGTATGGATGTGTAACGAGTTGTGCATAGGAGTATGTACGAACATGTTTATTGGATTAACGTAAATGTTGTAATCTTACATGTCGTTGCTATTATTAAGGAAAAGAAAGAATGCGGTTTTATTGAAAAAAAAAATATTCTTTACAATCGCTGCTTTAATTTTTATAAATGTTACGTTGAACAAAACGATCAGACAGACAAACAGGCAGGCCAGGCGGCGAATGTTCAGTGGGCACACAAACAAATAACTCGAAACGACAACAACAAACACATATACAGAATTGGGGTATTCACATGGTGGTTTTAAATTAATATGTTTTAAAGTAATAACACGAAAATTATGACTGCTGTAAGCAAAGCTTGTATTTTCGCTTAAGCACGTTTGTACATTGTTTACTCCCTCTCTCCCTCTCTCTCCCCAATTTCTTTGGTAAACACTCTCTCACTTCTACGTGCAGTTATGACAAAACAATAAACATAATTCAGAAGGTTTTAATACTTTATGACTTTTGTGTTTGAGCCACAACAACAGTATTTGAAACATTAAGACATTTAAGACACTTAAGACTACCGTTTGAATACTCCAAATAAGTAAATTCGACCAATGTACGTTGAGAAATTCTCACAAACACAGACACATAGAATCCTTCATTTTCTGCAATGCTATACATATACAACTTTACCGTGCTATTTCCAAATGAAACACAATAAAACAATTTCGGCTCATTTCATGCGGGTAACAAAATTCCGCATTAAACGAAGAAAGTAGGTTGCTTGGCTGTTGCCTTTTGTTACTAAACCCATTTTTCTTCGTGTTGTATGTACAAAAAAAATAAAGAAACAGATTTTGTGTGAGACTCGAATGAAAATATTATTAAACGTGTATAAAATTTTATTAAATTCAACTTTAAATACTGCAGGAAGAAAAACTATTGCCCCATTCAAGTTTGCATCTTTATTTTTTTTTATATTTTTCCCTGCAATTGACGACTTAATTGAAGCAATTGGCCAATATACATGAGTACATGACTAACATGTATTTGCTGCACCGACACATGCATATCGCCAACGAAAATACAAAACATTAAGTTTAACAAAAAACATTTTTAAAATTTCGACGCACATTCATAGTCAAGACAAAATATACTTTAAAGAGTTTAAAACCAGTGTTAAATTATATTGGTATTAAATTCTTAAAGTGCACTTTGATTTTACTATGAATATCCGCGTTTATTTTTATGTATCCTGTAGCTTGTTGTTGTTGCTTTTTGCATCGCAAAATTTCCCGCACTAAACGGGTGAATTGTATTTAAAAAAATCCTAAATTTAATTGAAACTCAAGTATTTTTGTGCCTTTACCTTGCGAGAATTGCTTGTCATTTAAACATTTTTTATTTATTTTAATTGAAAAGAAAAATTTTAAGTATTTTTTTATATAACGCAAAATATCTCTGAAACTAAAGGGGCTAGAAAATAAATAAGCCTATTTTTTTAATTAGCGAACAAAACTTACACTTTGTCAAAAAAAATTATAATAAGAAAAATTTCAAGGACTAAACTAAAAACACACGATTTTTAACATCCTTGCAATAATAGTCAGATACTCTATCAATGCCAATATATTTAAATGAAAGGAATTTTTGTGTAGATTAATAACCCAAAAAGTATTTTTAAGTTTGGAATACCATTCGTGATATATTAACGGAATAATACAAAAAAAAGGTGCAAATTATGCAAATCTTAAATGTCACTGTATCTTCAAAACTAGAGCTGATAGAGAAAAACTAATGACGCCATCGTAATCAGGAGACAAAAATACATCAGGATTAGCCATTTTTATTTAAACATCATAAAAAAACCTCTATTTTGCTTATGAAGTAAAATATTTTTTTTAAATACATTGAGGCTCAATCAGACGTGGCATAACCATAGCCATAGAAAACAGCCGTTCCAACCAAACTAATGGGCAACACTGTATTTGATTATAGGTGACTCGCCATAACGCCATAACTCTCACCATAGAAACCAATTGAATTTTGGTTTGGTTATGGCTACGGCATTATGGCTATGTCACGTCTAATTTAAGCTTTAGCTGGATCCTATGTGCATTTCACCGTTATTAATACAGATTATCAAAGAACCTTTGCCCAAAAATTTTCTGAGAACAACTAGAATTATTATTATTAAACTTTCAGTTAAACAAATGGGAAGTTGAACAAATATCAAAGTTAATAATCAAGATATTTTTTTATTTTCTTACTTTACCATTACGTATAATTTATTTTTTATTATACGTAGCACTTTTTGAAATATCTATCATTCCACCAAGCTAACACTTTTTTAGTCAAGTATCCTAAAATACGATTTCGTGGATTTTCTTAAGCGTTTATGACATAGACGCCTTTTTTATGGCAGCTCGTCTGGTCTCTGTTAGACGCAGAGTATACAAATTCGCTGGCGCATGCGTAGACTTGTCCAGAGTAGAATCTAGTATTTAATATCAAACAACGTGACATTTTGAAAGTTAAAACACATGTTCAATAGCGTTGTTACTTTTCACCAAATCAATTTTAGTTTTAATTACTGCCATCCTTTATTAGTCAGTCAGTTAGTTTTGGAACCGGCATGAGTATTCTACTGTTAACTTAATACATACATAGATGCGACAATATGCAATAATCGCTTAAGTTGAAGGGCCCTAATGCATGCTTTAACTTTCTCGTAGTTCTTTCTTTGCATATGTAGCATTGCAGATACTGCAACTTTCAACTAAGACATACTACTGCATAATAAGGTAAATTCTTCTTAAGTCGACTTAAACTATTATTGCATATTGTCACAGATATACATGCATATTTGCCATCCTGTAGCACATATTTTTGGGAAATTTCTAACTAATTCTTCCTTTTTGTCATATCACAAATTGCCTCTATCTTATTACCGAAACAAAACGCTTTGTTCTAGTCAAATAATTGCAATTAGTAAATAATTATTTAAATGAGAGTATACATGTGTATTTTACTCTTTTGTCTATTGTATTGTTGTGCTAAACTTAACCAATTTAACTTTCATTGTATTTGACTAGAACTACAGGAAGATTGTCTTAATTAAATTGCATTGTCATATTATAAAATGAATGATGTAACTTCACTTTTCAACTAGACATACACATAAAGATTTGCTTTGTAGCCTAAAAACTAATTTACAAATTTGTTAATTTATCTCCAATCTAACCATTTACGTCCACCGAAGCGAATTTCATGTACACTCCTTTTATCATATTGACAGATGTATGTAGTTGCAAGAACATCGCACCCTGCATTAGTTAATTTATTAATATTTTGTAACTAGTGAAGCCAGTTAATTGAATAAACGAAAATCATGTCTATAGATTCTTGAAATTGCCACAAGTAAATGCAACAAAGTCTTTGATATAAAATAACTTGTTGTGTAATAAATCACAAAACATTATTGGCTAACATTTAGCTTGAGTTCTTTATGCATAAAAATTTTAAATTTCTTCAATATGTTTACTTTTGCATGAACATTAAATATTTTTAAAGTTCAAAGTTAAAACCATAGTGACAAGCACTGACACCTTAATCATCACTTAAAAGATAACCTCTACGTATGGTCTGTACACACTCTCCATTTATGTTGATGCCTTTTACATTTAGAGGCTTGTCCCTGCTTCAATCATTGCAGCTTTTTTTTAATGTCATGTCAAGGAGCCTCGTACATTTACATTGAAGGTGTTGGTTGGATAGCCGAATCTTTTAGATGATAGATAAAATGTTCTGTAATTTGCCAAGCCACCGAAGCAACTTGACTTATACACATCATGAGAAGAATATGTAAGTAAAAATTAGTGAATTGGTAATATTATAGTAAAAAAAAATTACAAGCCAGAAAGTTACCTAATGTAGACATATCCATCCACACATTGAAGCAAATTTTTTTACTGGGATAGATTTTCAAATCGTGCAAGCTTCTATCCTTTCGCCATTAAAACACTAGCGCTTCACTCACGCAGCAGGGATGAAACCCCAAATGTAAATGGCCTCTTGCTGTCTTGGCTAAAACATCGACTTAATAGAACACCAGCCACATAATCCATCACCAGCTGTCAGTAGCACTCACCATGTTTAACGTCAGCTTGAATTAAGTTACTTTTCTCTTTGTCTTCCTCAAACACCCATAGGGAAGCAAATTGTTTTATTATTTTTTAATGGCAGCCTTCCTAAACACTCAAGAGTCAGACAGAAAACTGTTAAGCTGTAACAGAGTTAGTAATTGGCCAAGAGCAGCAACGTTTATTTATACAAATGCTTTGTTACAGGTTTGTTTGGGATTTTAAGCAACAATTTTCTAAACATCTTCTTACTGCACCGAAAAAAGACTTCTTTTTCAATTACTGTGCAACTTTTCATCTTCGGAATGATGTAGAATGTGTATTTGCATTTGCACTTTTTATCTACAACTTGTGCAATTTTTATACAATAGAAGACTTGTTAGAGGTTTTAGTACATCAAAAACATCAAAATATTTAGAGAGAACTAAAGCGGTATGCCAACAACGAGTTTGGAGCATATCCTCTTCACTTAATATATCGATTGTTAGTCGCTTTTAAAAAAAGAGAAAAGCTTTTTGGATGCTTCTTTTCAGCAATTATTTAAGATTACTTTTATGATAGAATATCCTATGGCAATGAAAGCTTTCATCTCAACTAGAAGACGAGAATATTATTTGTGCTAATTATTGAAAAATCCGAAGACATATTTCATATTTCTCAAACAAAAAGCCAGCTATTTGAGACTGCGAGAAAATGATTTTTTTACACATTTAATATGTTTGTGTATGATATTCTAAGAAATAAAAAGAAGCTTTAATTGGAACAAACAACATTAAAGGAACCACATTTAATAAGAGATGATTTTATTTCAGTAATGAAATTTTACGGCAAAGAGTAAAAGAAAATTCGTACATACACTTTTTTCTCTGTTAAAACTATAAAATAAATGAAATACTTTTCAGCGAAACGGGAAAAGTAAAACACAAAATTTAATTTCCGGCTAAAATCAGCTAAAGCAACAAAACAAAACAAGAAAAAAAGAAGACGTTAGTAACTTGTTGAACAAGTTCCTTTTAGTTGGAGAACAACACAACAACATGCTTCCCCGAACAGTTGCTATTAATTATTTATTGCAACAAGAAAAATTCACTGAATAACAGAATCACAGATAAGTAATTACTTTTACAGAAAATAAGATAAAATCAGCTCTTTCGTTCATTTATTTCTCGTTTTCTTTCTTAAAAAATATTTTTCATTTGTTCGAACTCATACAGAGAAAAGAAAGCCTTTATGATATTTGAAACCTTTTATACGACTGATTTTTTCATTATTTTTTTTTCATATATGTATGCACGTGTGTACTAAACCTTTCTTTTACTAAATTTAAAAAATTTAGATATGCCCTATTTACAGAATTATTTATAATACAGAGAAAACAGATTTGTGGTGTTAAAAACGAATTTATAGCCAATCGAATTTTGTCTATTCCAACAACTAACACATAATTCTGTTGTAATTAACGAATATAGCTTCGATAAGCACCAATTTTTCATTAGCGATATGTAAATTTTTAGAATTAAATAGAATAGGGGGGAAGATCTGGTCCAAAGACCGGCACTGCGACACCTGATGGATCTTTTGTACCATTACAATGAAATAGTTATTGAAACAGAAAATTTTAATTGTGACTATGAAAATAATTAATTGATACAACCAAAATAATTAATATTTCTAAAGGAATCATTGGCAGAAACGACTTCTATACATAAAATACTTTGTGCAGAATAAAAAAAGTTAAGTACATTATTATACTTAGCGCAAATTGTTCTAAATTTTTTGCTGATATTCTGAAGTTAAATGCGTACATTTTTGATCCGCCTGGTGCAATGTAATATCCGTTGCCGGTGTTCGGCTTTATTACACATTCCATTTTTTATTCCTAGAGACATTTTCCTATCAAGAAACTAAAAGTAATTCTCCCAAATAATTTCACTTTAGAATATAATAATAAGACTTCGAATATTTTGCGATAGACATATAATAATGTCCATACCTTATTTGTAAATTCGAGATTTTGTATAATTAGTCTGCAAAAGATATTTTTTATATGACATTTCTATATCATTTTTATTTTTTGTTTATGATAGTGCATTTACACTGTCTCAAAATCTAGTACTTTCGAGATTTCGAGCTAAATCAAGCTGCTTTTTTCCAGATTTCCCATAAAAAACGAAATCTAATTTTTCAGCAGATTTGTAGGAAATCTAATAAAAATTTAATGTTTTTATATATTCTTTACTACCCTGTTCAGCAAAAGGTGAGTGAATTAGCTACGGTCTGCTTCAAAAAGTGTGTGAATTGGCTACGTTGCAGTTATTTGATTGTAGTTTTGGAAACAAATCAGTTGATGGGTTTTGTTTTGGATAAAAAAATCTTGATAAATGTCAAAAAAAAGTTGGTGTAAACGGTATAGATTTTCATAAAGGTTTTAATCGAAATATGCTAGATTTTGTGCTGATGTAAACGCCCTGTTACATTCAAATTTGTTCTACAAATGAGGAATATTAAGTTTTTCCTTTTGTATTAATGATAAAAAATTATTAAAATTAAATTATTAGAATTAATTTTTTATTCGGTTAGGAATATCAATGAAGTATTTCATTTTCTTTTCTTCAATTGAAGCACAGCCGCGAATAACGTTCCAAAAGACAATTTAAAAAAAAAACAGTTTTTTCACAGATTACTATTAACATAACTCTCTTGCGTTGTTCAAACATCAAACCATCCAAAATTATGCATCTGATCGCCGTCAAAATACAATTACAATCAGTCAGTCAGTGGAAAACTTTGTAAGTAACTAATAAATCATGCAAACAAAATTGTCGAAAATAATTGATAAATGTAGCAGAGATACAAAAAGAAAAGTTAATGCTAGTTATCATTATGTTCGATACGCTAAAAAAATTTAAACGAGAAAAACAATCTTGCCTTAAAATACGTTTTTTGTCTCTCCTGCAAACTTATTATTTTGTCACTTAAAACGTTATTCGCGGCTAACCTTCAATTGCAAAAGAACTTTAGTACAGCGGTAAATGATAAGTTATTTACAATAACCGAATGTTTTTTTTTCAAATTAGAAGAATGTTTTTTTTAAATTTCAAAAAGCCAATACTTAACCAATCTATTTTCTCTGTATATTTTAAATACATTTTAAATAAATTTAAATAATTTGAGTTATATAATGTGGTTTTTATGCATGAAAAGTCTATTGCACACATACACGCACATCAGCCAACTGCTGTTACACTTTTCAATCACATTCGTGCCTCCAAGTGCCTTCATTATTATAAATCAATTTAATTACTAACTTCATCTGTAACAAGTAGATAATAATTTTATTTCTGTTTTTCAATTCTTAAATCTATTGACCATTATTATAAATAAATATGAGATTAATCATATCTACATCAATGGCTTTTTTATAAAATTTCACGAAATCAACAATGAGTTGATGAAATATGTACCATCATACCTGCATAAATAAAACATGAATGAGCATCAATTTAATTTAGTTTTATTATTTTTTATTTATTTAAAATCTCTTCTCGGGACAGTAATAAATATTCCATTAAACTTTCATAATACTTTCATATACAAAAAAAAAAAACACAGAAAACAAAAAACAAAAAACAAAAAACCAAAAAAAAAAAAAAAATCGGTGAGCAACATCAACAAGCAACTCGAACAATACGATTGCTGCAATACACAAAACAATAAAAAAGCACTCTGCATGAAAAGTGTTTTGCCAAACATTAAAATTTATTGTCGTGTGACTGAGTTTCCACACAAAAACACAAACACATACACCCACACGCCCACATAAATACACCCGCATCGCCAGCAGGAATAGCAGCAGTAATAACGAGCAGGAGGTATTTTGGTGCATCCACAATGTGACATGAACACACAAAAAATATCCGAAAGAATACAACAGAATGCATTCAAATGCTAATATGTACAACAACAAGTCAACTGTAAAAAATCAGTTTAGTTAAAAATAACAACAAACGATTTATATTGCAATAACGACAACAACTTCAGCAGCAACTTTCAAAAAATTCAAATTTTTCCCAAGCTGAAAAATGGCAATTTTTGCAACAAAAACACTTTTAGATTATAGAACAAAAACAAAAACAAACTGCATATAATACCCAGTACATAGTTTGTTATGACACAACATGAATAAAAGTTAGTGACACGACAACGCACACCAATGACGCCCATTATCCTGGACATACAGAAACGTAAACCTAGAAACTAAAAAAAAAGAACAATTTCATAAAATTGCGCCCTGATGGAATTAAGACATTAATGACAATTCACGGAGCTCAAACAACAAACAAGCAAAAAATAATAATTAAATCAGTTTCATTCTTTTAATTATTTCTGCGTTAAAAAAAAAATAACAACATAAAATAAAAGTAAAAAAAAATGTTTCACATACGCAAATTATTTTAAATTATATGTAGATATGCATGTATATTATACGAATTAATTGTATTTTATTATTATAATTTAAAAAATAAACGTACATATGCCGCAATAAATATCCCCGAACGATACGGTAAGCTTTTGCTAAAGTTTGTTTACAGTTATAAGGATTTCAGAGCTTTTGGTTAAACTACTCGTACAGATAAAGACATACATACTAGATAAATATTCAAAGCAACTATCGTACAGTGCCGATGGAAGTCTGAACGTAGTTTTATTTTTTCTTTTGAAAATGACACGTGTGTCTGTTCCTGAAATTAGTCTGTGGCTGGAAAGAAAACACGGGGCCCTGGATTTCTACACAACGCAATTTCTTTAGTGGACAAAGGACAATTGTCGAACAGCAATTGGTTACTTAGTACGTATGTATGTATATGCAACTGCAAATCGTGCAAGTTACCCTACTTTTGATCTCCTTTAAGGAGAAAAAATCAAAGTAATGGTAAAACCTAATTTTTTGATCAACTCTATGAGCGACAATGCATAATATTCGTATCATCGGCCACAGTATGGTATGAGCATTTCATATATGTGACCCGGTATATGAAAAGGTGGCTTATGACTCCAAAAATTATTTTTCACTTTTTTTTTGGTTCGGATAGTTTTTGAGATACTCTTTAGCATGGTGAAAAGAAGAAAGTCCTAACTTGCTTAGAAGTGCACTAAAAATGTAGAGAAAAAAGAAGAGCACAAATGAAAGAAAAACAGAATTTTATTGAAAGTCGAGAATGAAGATAATATGAATTGAAAATGAAAAAAAGGATTGAACGCTACAAAAGTACACATTTTTTTTTCTCAAAACTTCACTAGTTTATAACGGAAAAGACTAACAGAAACAGAACGAAAGAGAACAACTACCGAGAAACTGACGAAATGCATTGTTTATCTTTAACAGCTGATTTCTCGAAATTTTGTTTTTGAGTCATTAGTCAAAAGAAGTAATGTTGTGTTTAATGATGGTGCGTGATATACAGTGTAGTTGTTCAAAAGGAAAAGAAATGTTTTATGTTCTGTGTCGTCCCTGGCGAAAGGGTTGGAACCTCCTGAGAGACCTGAGCTACTCGGTGAATACCGCCAGGAAAAACGGTCCGTAACATAAATGGCCATTTATGTTACAGTCCGTTTTTCCTGGCGGTATTCACCGACTAGCTCATCTTTTTACCTAATTACTTACATATTTACATAATCGTCTATCTACCTATATACAAGTTATCCCGCTTCTATGCATTTATATCTATATAAATATCTGAAAAACATATTACCTATTCCGCCATGAAACTTATCTTGCGTGTTGGAAGAGCTTATGGATTTCTATCCTTTTCCTCAAGGTTCCACCTGCGCGACATATAATAGGATTTCATAATTTTAGCAAGTGTTTATCGTTTCATTCATTTAATACAATTTAAAACATGAAACCGTTTTAAATTGCTCAGAGTTTGTAAAATTTATGAATGAAAAGTGTAACCCTGACAATACAGCACTACCATACGTTACCAACTTATATATTTTTTTTTATAGTATTACTACTACACATACACCAGTTTTTCATTTGACAGCTGCACATTTGGCCATTTTTATTTTACATTTTCTTCTGCACACAACACATCCATTCCACAAAAATTTTGAAAATACAAATTGATTAAAGAGTCAAAAGATCATATGCTTTAGTATGTGAATATAAGAATTTATCATTTAAGAAATTTATCATTTAGCATATTGTCATAAACAGGCCTGTTATTTTCATGCACTAAAAATCTAAGTTATGCGCATAAAAAATGCACAATAAAACCTAAAATATGCATTAAAAATATGCACTAAAATTAACTAAAATTAACTACAATTGAATTAAAAGATATCCTAACTGTTAATATCCCAACTGTTTGACAATTGGGCAGAAATCAGCTGAACTATACAGACGGTATTGCAACCATTTGCATTAGCAAGATCTGCTTCGTGCTTTGTTATGCTTTCTGTTTTTAGTTTTAAGCATGGCTGCCGTATTAGGGGATTTATTTTTAGTTTAATTGATTCGAGGCTTTGCCAAATGTGGTTTTACTTAAAGCCCTGATTCACTATCCTACACGGTCGTACGATTCATTCACAAGAAAATCTTGCAGAAGTCTGACCGACTTTAAAGAATCGCTTCGAAATAGTGATGCAAAGCAACATTCTCAGCTGTCCGACAATAAAAACAACTCTGATCGCATGCAATCTATCATTTTATGAAATGTTTCATTAAAAATATCTATAATCGCACGAATTGCCCAAAAAAATATGTCACAAAATTGCATTTTTAGTCCCCACTACCACAATGTTTTTAGCACACACGTCACATTTGGCGGATCGCGCGATTGTGTATGATACTGAATCACGACCTTTAACTACACTGCAAAAATAAGTGAAATAGAAAATATAATAGTTTTTATTTACATTGAAAAATAAAAAATTAAAAAGTTTTATAAAAAAAATATGGATCTTAAATATGCATTTATTATAAAATAGGCAAAAATATGTATTTATTAAAAAATATGCAAGAATATGCACTAACAAATCGATGCCATTTTTTGCAAATTCTTCAATTCAGAAAACTAAATTATCTATATTAATTTTGATTTGATGGTCATAAGTTTATTTTAATTGAAATTTATTTGCTGGTGGTTAAGCAAATAAAATTCAATTAATATAAAAATTTATTTAAAAAAATTTTAAAGCCTTTAAGTAGGAATGTATGTATGTACATATGTGGTTTAAATTCACTCTTTTGTTCAAAATTCAAAATAATCTTTAGCGTATAAGAGAAAAAATAATAATAAAAAACATAAATAATATTATAAAAAATAAGAAATAAAACATACACACATACACTTGAAAAGCACAAATGACATGAAAACGAAACCAAGCGGCATATTACATTTCTGCTTCAAAAAATATGAACATACCCTGTAGTAAATAAAATAATCAGTTGAGAAAAAACACTAACTTATAAATTAACTATTTTGCAAGTGACTACAAATTGGTTTAAATATCATGCAGATATCAACCAAACATATTGAATAGAAGCACACCTAAGAAATAAATAAAAGCAAAATAAGTAAATGAAAAGAAAATAAAAAATAAATAAAAAGAAGCATGCCATGAAAACAAATGCTAAATGTTTGTGTTGAGAAAAAAACTAAATAATTTCAATAATATTTTCTATGAGCGGTTCGTATGTATGGATATATTTACGTACACATACATATATGTATGTATGTATGTACGAATATTTTATTTTTAGTGAATATAATAATAATAAATATTTATATATGTATAAGATATATAAGAATAATATAAACAAAAAATATATCTCATTTTTACTATAATATTAATTAACTACAAACTGGTTGAAAAATAAGTAGTTATTAGTCAATTTAAAAGTCATGCAGAGATGGCCAATTGACTACCGCCTATGACATGCCTACGTTAAAATAGTGAGTCGGCGACAAGGAAAAAAGTCACTTAATCAACCAGTTGTGGTTATTAAAAAACCAGTTTGAAGTTACTTACAAATGGGTTTGAGTTCCTATAGGGTACATATATAAAAAAATTAATATGTACATATGTGTATATGCATGTATGTATATAATAGTTATATTGCAGATACATATTTGCATCATTATAAATGTTGGTACAGGCTTGCTTCTGATATACATACATATTTTCAAACATCTACTCATACATAAGTAAGTTTAAGAATTGTATGCGGATACTCGTATCTTGTACACATAAATTTTTTATTTTGTTGGATCTACAGATACAACATTTTATATCCTGTCTGATTTTTTATATCCTGTCAATCTTGAAATGAAAAATTGCATCCTTCAGCTTAACTTAAGCACATGGTGAGGCTATTATGCTTGATCAGCTTAAAAGAGTTGAAGCTATCCAGTTCCTAAAAGTAGCTTTAGAAAAGTGCCCAATATTATTAAATCGTTTTTTTTTTGAGTTCTGCTCTGGGAATACGCTGAAATTAAAATTATCCGATCGTATGCTGTTAAGTTTTTCTCTCTTAATTTTGATGTATGTTGTCACTGTAAGCTAACATTTCTTTCATGTACTTCTTAATGGCAAAAAAAATAGTAGTTGACAGCACTTATTTTTAACATGCCAGTACAAAACTCGTACATGAAATTCGTACAACGACAGCTTTTATATTAAAGTCATTTGACAGTACACGCCGCTATCTTAAAACTGATGGACATCTAAATTTCATCCGCTTAATTTTTTAAGCCATACGAAGCAGCCATCTACCATTTCTGTGTCCTTGGCTGCTGATATAATCTACACAAGTTTTTAATCAGCACCCAACACAAATTTAAATTCCCCGATTATAACATAGATGTATTTTTTTTTCTATTGAACGTCCACTTTCAACTAAGAAAGAGATACATACATATTTCTCGTTTAAATTTTCATATTAACAAAATTAATATAATTCTCATTCCGTCTCAATCGCTGAAAACAAAAAACTCATCGAAACTCATTTAAGAACGCATGTATTTATCGTTTATGGTAAATTAATTTTTACTTAAAACCAATCAGTATGTAAATACTTTTTGTGTTTATTTTTTTTAATCTTCGAGTTTTTTCTTTTGCACTTGATTGTATATCAATATCTCAATAATACTTGTAGCCGCATATTAAATTATGTTAATCGTACAGGAGATATAATTAAATTCGTAAATTATCACATACAAATGGATTCTTGTCTGAAACCAAGGACAACGACAAATAATACTGGAAATCAATATTTTGGTTTTTTGTTTGGGAAATGCATGTACATATGTGTTGTTTGCAAGAACGCGAGAATATAATTTAAATCAAATTACTGAGATAAAAAATAAAATTATGTCCTTACAATACATATCACAGGATTTTCTTTTTTCAAGAACAAATATTCAATACAAATAACTTAAAATTTTATTTTTTTTAATGCATTATCCTGGACAAAAACTGTTGTGTTTAACAGATCTCTGTTAACAAACAAAAAATAGACCTCAGTTAAATGATAAACATTTGTTTTTACTCACAAAATAGACTTGATACTAGATTCTTAAGCACAATGAACCACGAAATTTAAACCGAGATACTTCTATTTAGACAACATTTAATACCTCCAACAATACGAAAAGGCCATATGTTAACATGTCTCATATCTGAATCTTATATGTAATATTGGATGATTACATTATTACAACATCTTAAAATCTAAAAATGTCTCAATATACCAGACAAAATTTGCTAAAAGTGAAATGCTATAAATTTAAAAGAAAAAAATTAACTTTATACCAACATTACAGCAATCAGCGCAATTTGTTCAAATTAACTTTTAACACTTTCTAGAACAACTTGTATGTGAAACGTATTTATGTAAACATTATGTATGTATGTATGTACATATGTATGCATGTTTGCAATCAAGTTTTGCAAATGCCAGCACTATCTTTATCCCCATCATCATATGGTTTGGATTTCTTATTCGTTAAATTTTTCGTTTTTACATTCGTTCAGGCATTCGCTTCCTTTCCTGCCTCAACCTATTATAGCCCATCATTTATCACACTCAATTCCTAAAAGGTTATCATTAATAAGGAAGGTGTGCGTGTAGCCAACCATAAACTACACAAAGCCATAGATCGCTTCAGCTAAACATGAGTAGCAAAATACGATACTACAACTAATAGAAAACGTTTAGTTTCAATTAATAAAAGCCGTCAAAAGAGGAAAAAAGAAGGGAAAAAAACTTGACACTTTATTAGAGCGACAACTTCAGCACCGTGACGAACGAAGCTCAACAATGTAAAGCAATGAATCGAAAAATAAGACATTGAAGATAAAATAAGGAAATATGTACATACCACACTAATCACATTATGTAATGAAAAAATCCATCATGGCTACTTAGATTTCTTCCAGACATTGTAGGACTACATTAATAGGATAAAAGAAAAAGTTTGCATGCATGAGCAGAACTTTTTCTTTTTGTTTAAGTAAAGCAAAGCAAAAGTTTGATACCAATAACTAAATGAGACTGGTGGACGCTCAACAGGATATTCCCTTTTAAAATTCTATTACATAACTAAAAAGAAAAGGAAGGAAAATCCTCGCCTGCATCAGGTGACTTTTAATGTTTCTTAATGGCTTTTGTCTTTGTGTTATAAAATAATCATGAAACGTTAGGAACAATTAAATAAAAGAAGTTACTAAAATATCTGCTTAATTCGTCATAAATTTAAATTTTCGTGAAACGGAAAGAAAACAGAAGTCTTACTTAGTTTTGATAAAAAAAATTTTTTATTTATTTGCATTTTGATTTTTATTTTCCAATATTTCGCTCAACTTCATCGACCATCAGCAGGGATTTTTTGAAAACAGTTCGCTATAAAGGAACTTTTTTATTCTAGTAATTTCCGTTAACTGCAGCACTATCTTTCCTTTAATCAGCATTGGCTTATGTCGACTTAAGAAAACTTATCTTTGATATGTCCCACTACATAGCTGCAGTATTTGGAATGTCACATATGTACATATGTATGCAAAGAAAGGCATAACCCAAAAAAAGCTAATTTTGCAGAAAATAAGTTTTAAATTTTCAATTTACATACAACTCAATGGAGACGAAAAAATATTTTCTTTTTCTCAAGAGGTGCGTGTACAAGTATTTTATGCTAAATTTCTACACAAGACCAATGATAGAACGATTGTTTCTGCATTGTTTACTCCAAAAACACATTTTCTGAGATATGTCTGTGTTGCAATAAATGTACATACCAGAGATTGGCAATGAATCATGCTTTCGCTACTCATACTGACTTATACAATTTTATATATAAGTGAGTAGACATCATTTAAAAGCAACTACTCTGATTTACGCATACCCACCATGACATTGATTTATAAGTATAGGTTGAAATAAATATGAATGCGACATCAACATCATACTCACACTCATAAGTCACCTCAGTTTGATTTATAATTTCAGGAAAATACTTATACTACTCACATTGATTCAGCTCACTCAACTCATGCATGTATGTATGTATGTTTATTTAAAAGTTTAGTCATTAAAGAGTTTGCAAGCAGGGTTGTCAGATTTTTTCCAAGCTATTTCGCCAAATTGATTTTAAAAATCGCCCAAATTGATTTTATGTGGTTTTTCTTAATATATATTTTATAATAAATTTGTTTTTATATAACACATTTTTTAATATAAATTTTTAAAAAATAATCGTATACAAATTCAGCAGCGAATCGCCAAAAGCAGAAATAAAATCGCCAACATTTTTTTTTATTTGTTTTATTAAATTAAAAAACGCATTAGTAATTAATTAATATAAGAAAAACTATCAAAATCAAATTGCTTTAATCGGGTATGTTCTGTATTCCACACCTTTTAACTTCAAGTGGAATACAGAACATACCCGAATATCTTGCAGACGAGTTTTGGTAGGATTTATTTTTGAAACTACTCCTTTAACAAACTAACTTTTCGTGAATTCTAAAATTTTCAAATTCAATTTTGTTCAAAAATAGCCATTAAATCGCCAACAAATTTATTTACCGCCTGAAAAATCGCCATGTCGCCAAGTCAAAAATTTAGTCGCCAAACAAGTTGAAAAATCGCCACGTTTGGCGAGAAATCGCCGTATCTGACAACACTGTTTGCAAGTAGTATACAATAGTAGTAAATAGGGCTGTTTTTCAAATCCTGCAAAAAAAAACAAAAAAAAGCAAGAGAGAAACACATAACCTAATAATGAGAACTTTAATATTCGTATGCGAAGTACGCATTGTGAATCATACTTATATTGCATCGTCCATATGCATTGAGTTAAGGAGAGTCGAAATCAACAACGTCATAAATATTGCTAAATATGAGTTCGATGCGCACTTCAAACTTTCGAGTGCATATGATTCATAGACAACACTGCAATAAGTATGAGTGCGCATAAGTACAAGAATTTATAAATCATGATTCAACTCTATTCACTTTTTCACTACTCATTGCGCTTCTCTGATACATATATACAATCCTGAAATGTTATATAAACGAAGCTAAAAAATACAATTTCGTCTTCAATGTTTGACTCTTAACCTCATATAGGTATGTACGTATGTATGTACATACATATGTACATCCAAATTCACATTATCTGCTTCACGTGTATAAATCCAAACGAGGAAAATAAACAATTTTACTTATTTTGAATATAATTTACTAGCTTCGTTCGTCTTCTTGCTCACTGCGACTGCTACAGTTTTTACTTACTGTTAGCATTTTATTTATTTCAGACTTTCAAAACTGTCAGCTGTCATTAAAATGTAAAAAAAAAGATAAAAATTGATTTATTTACTTAATGTTACCAGTTGATATTTTTTATGTTTACACTCGCAACTACGGTATACATCACGCTTGCATCCATACATACACATACATATACACATACACACATACATATGTATGTCCATACGGACAAACATGTCCCAGCACGTTCGAAAAGCTTTTGTCATATGTACAAACACACACACATCGGTTTCCTTATTTACATACTCGTATATTCTGGGATGTTTTTTTTTTCTTCTTTTTGTTGGTGACTTGTAGGGTGTACGAGTAAATACCGCAAAATAAACTAACAACAATAAAATCAACAGCAATCATGGCACTGAAATAAAATTAAAGTTTTATTCAAAGTGATTGATTACTAGTGTTAAAACTTGCACATACATAAAATGTAAATTTTGTTTCTCATTTTTTAACCTCCGCGTTAAAATAAACGCTTGTTTGATGGTTTTGCTTTTTTCTCCTGCTTTTTCTGCATTTGCATGCATACATACATATGTATGCATGTACATATATGTATGTATATCGAAGAGTGTCTGTGTATTTCATGCTTAAATACTTGTAATAAATCGTTTGATTTAAGTGATCGTTGCATAAACATTTAATTTATTGCATTTTTTTTTTGTGAATTATCTTTTAATTTGAGAATAACTTATTGTGTAAAAAAAAATGGAAGGATCGAAAGGACTTGTGCACTACGGCATTGTTTAAAAACCTTTTTCTCCTGTAGTGTTTTTTCTTTTCATTAAGTTATTAATTAAAGTTCTGTAAATAAGTCATAAATAATATTACAAAAAATTATCTGAAAATGTCCAGGTTATCTTTATTTGTAATTTCCTTAAAAAGACATTAAAAAATTTTACAGACTTGAGAGGATACTAAAAGTTGGCGGGCCTAACAGTATAGCACACAATTCTGGGCATGCATTCAGCAAACTTTAATAGAAGGAGAGGTAATTAAGAGGAAATTGGGATGTATTGGCCACACCCTACTAACAACACCAACTGATGTCATCCATGCAATGCAATAGACTGACATCTGCAAGGCGATGTGGGCGGACAGCACACCCTTTACAAATTGACTTAGAGACCGCAAAAGTAGAAAGAGAGAGGGCGAGAGAGAAATTAAGAGCCTATGCTCTTTTATAGCAATAAAAGGCACTAATAATGAAAAGGATCAAGTAACTCTATTAATGCCTTGCCGAATTTCAAGTTTCTTTATTAGAGAATTGCAAATTGCATTTTTGAAATTTTCCGAACAGAACATGTTTTTAATCAATATGCAACGAATGAATAATACAAAATTGCCTACAATTCAATAAAATTATTAAAGTTTTTCAATAATACTTGCCGTCCTCCAAAAATACAATATTTTCAAACTAAAAAAATATTTTATAAAATTTATCAAATTGATTTCTTGCATAAAAAATTATCTACAGTAGCAATTGACTAATGTATTCAATAATCAAATCACTAACCATGAAATCACTTTTTTAATAAACAACACATCTTAATAGTAATATTATTTAATGATACAACAAAGCAAAAAGGTTGACAATGGCCAAATCATTCTACGAAATAATAATCAAAATGTATTGTAAGAGAGTGAAAAATAAAACAAATAATGTCAGAGTATAAAAGCAAATCTTAACACATCACAGAAGTCAAGTCAAAGTCTGTATAATAATGTGTCATTTAATACCCATTGAAAGCGTCGTTTAAAGCTGAATAACAAATCATTTGTTTTACTCTTACATACAACAACAAGAACAACACCAGCAGCAGAAGCATCCAATGTGTATCCTTTATCTACACTTCAGTTCACTTTTATTTATAAATATATGTATAAATGCTTACATTCACACATGTGTACACGTGTGTGCACATATTGCCACTAAAGAGGAATTTGAAAAATAAAACAAATAATACAAATTTGTAATGTAAATGTTAACACAATAAACCAATAGCTTCAAATGAAAAAATCCACACAAACACAGACCCACACACACACACACCCACTACAGAGGAAAACAAAAGGGAAGTCATTGAAATAGCCGTTTGTTTTCCGGTTATCTATTTTTTTACATTTTTTCTCTACTTACTTACTTTTTTAAAATGAATCAAACTGAATGAAAATGTTCCCATTTTGTCTACTGCAAAATCATTTTTATTAAGCAAGAAATAAATAACACTTTTCAGTGTTCAATACAACCTTAACAAAATCCATTTATTTCAAAATGAACAACACAACAGATAAACTGAATGGAGGAAAACAAGCGGACATCTAATCAGGATCGAAAAAAAACTACTTCACAAGATTGATGATGCAATTTATTGATGGTGTTGTTGTTAATATACAACATGCAGAAAATCTACTGAAATTCATGTTCAAAACTTTAAAATTACTCAAGAGACAATACACACAACAAAACAAAAGGTTTGGGGAGAGCAAAAAAATATATATATTAAATATTAACAACTCACTCTTTCAATGTGCTTGACAAACAACTGCAAATAGAGAACTAAAACCACTTCAATAATAATAGAAGCAGAAAAAAATTGCATATCCAATATGCACAATATAAACAAGTGAGTGAGTGTATGATGTATACAAACTTTTCACATTAATATACCATAATATTTATTCTTATCATATCGATTACATTACAACAGAAAAACCCAACAACAATGCAAAAACCATTTTTGCGAAAGGTGCTACGAGCGAGCACCTCTCGAATATGCACATGTTTCGTAGCAATTTATCTATAAAGATCCATATGAGCGCTCTTTGTTATAGCAACACATGATGCCACAAAAAAAAAAATACGAGTACAATCCCTCATCAAAAATACAATGACCATCATTCATCTTACAGCCTCATCTTGCGCTCAAACCCAATGCAAACCGAACCAATAAAAGCTGCTGCCAGGTCTCTTTCTACTCATTCACTTAAAATGACTTCATCTATGTATCAAGCAAGTAGACGTATCGACTGACAGCAGCAGTATTTATACAAACAAACACACACACACACACACACACATGTATATGTATGTATGTGTTTGGGGCCAACATTTGCACTCAGCATCCCCCTTTTGCACAATATTTGTTCGCCTTCTTCCAGCACTTCGTTGTACTCGTACGTACATCTCCAAGCCCAGCAGTCAAGGTGCTCAGATGTTTAAGCATCTATTGGTTAAAAAAAAAAAAAACACGGATAAGTGTTTACAAAAGTCCGGAAGAGTTTTATAAGCAAAAAGAATTCCATTAAATAAAATTTGTAGGTGTAAATGGCAGTGGAAAAGGACGTTGAATAAGTTGTTGCTTTTTCTATTTATATTTGTACTTTTGGAAATCCTTGTGGGCCTTCGACATCTGCATCAAAGTCATTCCACTTAACGCAGCTGCATAGAGAAATTGACAACTATATTATTTTTTTTAAGCCAGGAATTTTAAAAGCATGATTAGAAAAGGATTTTAGAATGCATATAAGAAAGAAAAAAAGTTAAAAAAATATTGCAAAATGTATGTATGTCTAATTAACGACAATTATAACTTATTAAAAAACTATAAAGTTTCTTTGCTCTAACAGATTCTAAATTTAAAATTGTTTATGGCTGAATTGATTTTTTAAACTAATATTCATAGGAAAGTGCTTTAAAAATTCACTCCATTCAAAATACGATTAGCAAGCACTGCAGTTGCACTAAATTTTGCACTAGAAATTTTAATTTCAACAGATATATTTACGTTTGCCATCTAGCAATTTTGTTTTATTATTATTTTCCTTTTTTTAACCATATTTAAGCACATTTAATTTTATTTAAGTTTTCCTCTCCTTTGAATTAATACTGTCTCTTCAAACGGATACACGAACTGAAATATAATCACTCGCTCACTACTCTGTCATTCACTCATGATGAAAGTTGTTAAGCTGGTCCTAAAGAAGGGCAACAACAAAAAAATTACATGATGAAGTTGAAATGGCGACTATGAGATACTCGAAACATTCGAGCACACTTTAGATGGAACGAGATGATTTTGTTGTGTGTTTCTTTTTATTTTTTTTTACTACTTAAAACATATTTCGTTATACAAAAAACTGACATTAAGAACTAAATGATTTTTTAAGCTGAAAGGCGAATGGAATAAAAAAAAATCAATATGTTTTACTTTGTTGCTTTTTTTTTGGAGATTAGCAAAATATCGTAGAAAAAATATCATATTTATTTTCATGTAAGAAAAAACATAAATTGTTAAACGTTCTTGAATTTCTATGAAATTAAAAAATTTTTGAATAGATTTGACTTTAATTTTTATTTTAATATCAAATAATTTGCGCTAATATTTGCATATTTCTTCCTATTAAATTTTTGTTTTGACTAAAAACATCAACTCTATTTCGAGTCTGCAATATATACATATGAATATGTGACAGCGCATAGAGAAAGGGACCTAAGGGTAAACAAATCAATTTTCACTTTTTTTTTTTTTTTTGATGTGGACAACACCTGAATCGAATCGAATGAGACCGATCCCATGCCCCAAAAGTGTTCCCTCCCCAGAGATATGCGCGTTTTATGAAATTGAAGTCGAAGATTCTAAGGTTATGGGAAAAAATTTTCGAGTGATATTCACGATTTAAAAGAATTATAAATGAGTATTTATTATAATTCACAATTAATAATTTCAGAAAATAAACCTGGATTCGAAAAAACGCGAGCAAAATTGATATCAAACTCATGGAAACAGCGCGCTAGGTAGAAAACAGTAAAAACCAACTTCACAAAACAAGAGGTAGGGACGACCTACGCGAGTTTTCAAGGTTGACCAACACGTTCCTGACGTCATGAGATGTGTCGCTTTCAAATGAGACCAATGCCAACACGCTCAGTGATGGTACACCAAAGATACACGTATTTAAATCTTTAAAATGGCTCTCCTGAACAAAACCGGTTTTTACCCTTAGGTCCCTTTCTATTTTGCGTGTCACATATACATATGTATGTATGTATATAAGTATGTATGTTTTTTTTTTTTGTTAAGTTATACGAGCTAAGGCTAGGAAATCTTCTAAAGATATTGGCAGCCCGAACTGGCCAATATGCACGATTCACAGCAAAACTTACTTGTTTGGCTTGCCAATGTGCCTAGGTGCTAAAACCTGCCCTCGTTCGCCCCTCTTGTGAATTTCGTTGTTAGAAAAAACAGGTACACGTATGTAAAAAGAAAGTATGTTTTCTTAATTTATTGTTTTTCTTTCATTAAGCCAAATAAATTCAATTTTAATGGCAAATAATTTTTTTTTGTTTCTCATATAATATCAGAGATGGAAAGTGGCATTTTTGTATTTGTTAATGAATAAAATTAAAAAACTATGAAAAATGCATAAAAATAGTAAAAATACATGAAACTGTGTAAAGAATTTCACATTAAATGTCAATTTCTAATAAAAAAAGTTGCAATTTAAAATATTATCAAACAAAATACGTGAGAAAAAGTACAATGATTTCCATTTATGGTTCTGATATGAATAAAATTTTCTTGCAAGTTTTTACAAGTAAAGCGTTCATTTACTTTTTCATATTTAGGAGAATAATTTTGTAAATAGCTGCCTCTACTCTCTTGTTGCTAATTTCTGTTGGGAAAGTAAATGAACAGACCTTATATCACATGACAAAAATTAATATCTTTTTAAATATTGGGCTTATAAGCCTTTGAAAATAAATATGTTTATTGCTATTTAGGGAAGCAAACGGTTATACAACACTTTATAAATAAGTTTTCCTTTCAAAACACACACATGTATGTATACGAGTATATGTATATATATATATATATATGTATTCAATTATGGTTTATTCTATTCTCTGAACCTTTGACATTAACATAATTCGTATTTCAAAAGAACTTTTTCTATGCAAAGCTACATACATATGTATGTACATACATACTCGTACATAAATCTGACACACGCATAACGTGAATATAGTCATTTTATTTTGCAGCGATTATTTGAAAAATACCGAAACGTGCAAACTAAATGAGTTTGTTTTATTTTGTACTTCATCTGTTCCCTTAGATTTCTACTTTATTTATTGCTTGACATTTGTACGCTCAATTGATTTTCCATCAATAGTACTTTCCTTTTCTGTTCAAATGTTGTTAGCTATGCTGGTGTTTGTGCAACAATGTACGTGTGTATGTCTGTACATGTTTGTAGAACTCCTTTACAAACATTCCAGTACAAGTGTACGATGTCTCGTTAATCTTTTTCTCTCTTTTTTTTTTTTTTTTTTTTGTTGAATGAAAAGCCACTTTTTGTGTTCTTTTGGTGTAAATGATGAGAAAAAGGTTAGATAGAGTATCGGATTAGTATACTTTCAATATCTAAACGTAAATATATGTATACACAATAATGTTTAATGTTATTGCTAATTGTGGTATGGCATGCAATCGTCACGATGGTTGTCACTGTCATCATGAAATGTTTTCCGATGGAATGCTTAGCTTTCGTTCTGCATTTTGTTTTTCTTTTCAATATATTTTAATTAATGTCAATGTTATTGTATATATTTGCACTTTTGTTTTTAAATGTGGTTTGGTTTTTCACATTCCAACATCGGTATACATATACATATGTATATATATTTTTTTTATAAAAAAATAGGGGTTTGGGGGAAATATGCATTAAAGTTTGAGGATAAACAAACCTATAAATTGGTTATGTTAATTTGTTGCAAGTTTTGCTGTACAACTTTTTAATAGCGTGGTAAATTCAATTAAATTCTTTAATCAGTCGCTTGCCACAGTAAATTAAATGTATTTGCACATTCCCTCATTTCATCCAAATTTTCACTTTGTGCTATTAAATTAATAAATATTCCTGTTATCATTTTAATTTGTTGATAAATTGTATTTCTTTTTTTAAATATTTGAAACTAAACGTCACAGAACTTCATGTTCGAACGGACAAATGCCATAGAAATATTTAATACCTTTACTACATGCACCGCTATAGCGGTGTTTGCAATAGAAAGTATTTATTTATAATAATTAATATCAATCATACGCCTTAATGTAGGTTGGGTTTGATTGACAGTTTGCTGTGAAGAGTAAGATTTCAGCTCACTTGGATCCAAACAGCAGGTACTTTTGCGTTACCTGAGAGTGGGAAAGACATAATGCAAGCACAGACGCTGAAGTGAGAGATTGATAGAGAGAAAAGAAGCTTCATTTCGATTTTCATTTGTACAACATACTATTTTGCGTACGATTAATTTTTATAGATTCGTTGCTGTAAAACTATGCAGCCATTTCGTTATTTATTTACCTCACCGACAATTCATTGCCACAAATATCGACGGAGGAGAACGCTGTGATATACATTAGCACAGACCCTAATGCATGTCAGGCAAATCTATGATGTTGCTGTCATTTGTTTTGTAGTTAGTGCACTAACTACTTCAACTAGCAGGACCCTCTTCGCCTACAACAAATAAATAAATAATATATTCCATATACATATATATCTTCGTTACATTATGCTTGAGCTTTAATGCCTTCAAATACTTTTATCATATTTATTGTTATTTGCAATTAAAGGCCCATAAGTGCTTTGTGCAAATCAGCTTACTTCAACAGAATATGAAGAAGTATTTAAATAAATAAACGCATTTTTTCAGTCACTTTAATCTCTTTTATATTGAATATCTTTTAATGTGATGAAACGCAAAGAGGAACTGTTTGTTTAGGTTCTTATTTTACCTTTTGCTTTTAAGATAATTATTTAGCTATTATCTAATATGTGGATTTATTGATCCTATTTAATAAATACAAATCAGCGCTTGGCACTAACATCCACACTCATACCTGTTTGCATTTACGCATATGTATGAAAATACTTTGCTTGTAATTAAATACTTCAAGTTGACATTTCGATTGTTATTTTCATAATATTTCGATGATGCAAACGTATTCAATATACAAGTTCTTGGATTGTTGTTTTTGAACTTTCAATTCATATATAATTTATTTTCAAATAAAATAATCCGATGTACGAAAATAAAACTTTATAATTCCATTATAAGATCTAATCTCACAAAAACCTAAATTCGTTAGTACTTGTGCCCATAATTTTTACTTACAGATAGCGTACCGAACGTTTATTGCTACTAGTTTGACTTTTTATTTATTTATTTTTTACATGATAGACATCTGTTTGTAGAAATTACATGCATAGGAATTGAAATTAATCGAATTCGATGTATAAAAATTTGCTAGTGAAATTTCAAATACTATTTCACTCAATATGCTGTAAAATTCCCTAGCTCAAAATATTTGTTCAGTGTACATACAAACATAAATTATTGGCCTGATTTTTTAAATATGTTATTTATGTTGGTAAGAGAGTCAAAAATGCAATAGTTAAAATAGCAATATTTATATTCATATAAAAATAAAATTAATTTGAAATCCATTTTAGGAAAATCTTGCATGAAATTTTTGAAATACAATACATTTCAAATTCATTTTAAATTTTATGAATATTGGGATAATAATTTAACAAATTTGCTGCTTTGCTCACTTTTTAGCCCCCAAAATATATGTTATACTTTTTGGCGTTTTTAGAGCGTATGAAAGTTTACTGTAAATTCTTATTACTCATACGTACTGAGTTCTCACACCCGCAACAAAGATGGGCACCAAAAAGTATGCAATAGTTTCTGTACCAATACTGGCGTATGAATGATATTTGTATAAATGCACTAATTCAGTAAGAAGATTTTGGACGGTTTTTTTGAAAATACGAGTACTTTTGAGTTCTTCTTTTTAAATTTTCTAAATTATTCTGCCTTACGCTAATCATGCGTATTTCAAATACGACTACGACAGTTTGGTAGTAGATTCAAGAAAAACTGTGAAAGTATTATTAAAAGCCGTTTCACACTATAATACAAGTATTAATACTTTTGTGGAAAATGCAACTCTGACATGTTGAGTTGTTATTGTCTTTTGAAATATTTGAAACAGAAATTAGATTAGGGATGCATTTTCGTCAAAAGTATTAATACTTGTATTATAGTGTGAAACGGCCTTTAATACTTTAATAAAATTACACTGTTATACAAAAGTTGAGAAAAAAAATATTCAGGGATTCTAATGTACAAATTCTATTTTGTTGGAGTCCATGGATGACGAAAATACCGTTGGTTTGTTTAGGTCACTTCATAAAGTGATTTTATAACGGTAAATGTAGTGAAAAACGGGGTTTCTTAGCTTTTCAGTTTTAAACAGTTGTAACTTCTTTGTTTCCCAACGGATTTCTTTTAACTTTTCGTTGGTTAAAAGGCTCGAATATTATCTTTCAAACAAGATATAATTTTTGTAAATCGACAAACATATGGCTAAGTTACAGTCGTTGAAGTGTACAAAAAACCAATTAAAAAATTATTCTTTTGTTTTCCTCAGGCTATAAGTTGCTTATGAGTTACAAGAAATCCGTTGGGAAACAAAAAAGTTACAACTGTTTAAAGCTGAAAAGCTAAGAAACCCCGTTTTTCACTACTTTTACCGTTATAAAATCACTTTATGAAGTGACCTACAAAAACCAACGGTATTTTCGTCATCCATGGACTCCAGTAAAATAGAATTGGTACATTAGAATCCCTGAATATTTTTTGTGTATCACAGTGTTATTATTGCCATGCTTTTAAAACATAAAAATTAAATTAAAGTATTGTACAATAGATTGAAAAATACATTAAAAAATATGTGTTGGATATAATTACTCCATTCAGCACCTATTGTATGAGTGAGACTAGAAGGAAAAGTCAGCTTTCGTTCTTTTTCCGAGTTAGGATTGATTTTGATTGTTTTTGAATGATGTGTACTTGGAGAGCCCGAAAAAAATCTAAATAAATATAATTTACTGAGGACATGTCCAGTCTTGTTCGCCAACTCAGCATTTATTTAACGTAAATTCGTTATTTTTATTTGGAATTTTTGCTTGTTTTTCTGCTTAAGCAACTTCTATATGCATTTCGTTCCTGCTCACAATATATGTACAAGCATAATCAGTTTAAATGGCTCGAACGCAAATCTTCACAAAACAAGCATATTTATACAATGTTAACCATTCAACTCCAATCCTAAAATTTTACACAGCATAGGAATTACTTTGAAATATTAATTTGAAATTCTACATTTATTTTTCAGACATCTCCTTGGCTTTGCGTGATGTGAGCGTACAAATACCACATGCTGTCCGAAAGGGGGAGAGGGCGATACTGAACTGTTTGTACGATTTAGAAGGTGATAGTCTTTATTCAGTTAAATGGTACAAAGGACGAAGAGAATTTTATAGTTTCACACCCAAAGAGAGCCCAGCTATGAAAGTGTTTCAATTCGCTGGCGTTAAAGTTGATGTAAGTATTCCCTCCCATACAGCAGGAATAAAAAACTTGTCTTTTGCAATGTGTTTAAATATTAAGTACAAAAACTTTTGCTAATAACCGTCAAACATTCAAGAAAATATATTTTTAAAGGTTATGAGCAAATACTTAAAATGTTTAGCATATTTTTGGGCACCAAATGGCGGTTTTATTACGAAATTTTAAAAACGCCCTTTTTGGTGGCTTTTGCTTGTGCTTTATACTTATACGAGTACAGAGGAAGAGAATAGACAATATTTAATTGTCATTTGCACATTCAATGACCAAAAGCATTTCAAATATTTCTATTATACTCGTACTTTATTTTTAATTCTAATAGCTGTCTTTTAAGAATTTTTCAAGGCATTGTTTTAATTTGGTTTTTTTTTTTTTGCATTGTTCTAAGACTATGCAAAATACAAGCTACACACAACTGCTGCTTTAGTGCTATTAAAATCAAGTTCATTCGTCTGTGGTTAATTCATTTCAATTGCAAACATTAAGTATTCTTTTCCGTCCTTTAAATATACATATTTCTATTAAAAGTTGGCTGAGTAAAAATGATAAAAGATTAAGCGCGAAAATTAATATCATTAAAAATACTGAGAAGAAAAAGAGGAAAACTTTAAATTCAAGTTGATAATCTGCTTGTTAATAGATACGAAAATAAATTTCTAATACACAATATTATAATTATGCGAAGCAAGCAAACTTATTAACGGAATAGACTTGATATTTATAAAATCAAATAAAATACATTATTACAAGATTTCGTAAATTATTATCACAATATTTATATTTATATTTTTATGTTATATGTTTTTCTTTGCTATTTTATTAAGTTACGCAAGGAAGGCAAAGAATTTAAAAATCATGCTGCTGCTATTATTCAAAACAAGTGCAAGCATAAGAGCATTTTTCAATTTTCACTAATGATCTAAAGACTGTGCAGGATTCGTTCTAGAAATAAAGAAAACATTAATTTCCCCGAAAATTTTTTGACAGCACAATAAGCATTTTATAAAGTAAATATGCTAACATCAACTCAATATAAAATTTTCATTAAATTATAGTTGATATTCTCAAAGCGTTTTATTTTAATATACGAGTATATTTAATAGTGTAAGCTTAAACTTTTAATATGTAGTTTTTCTTCCCACTTCCGTACTCATACAAAAAACACTATGACAACTTAAACTGAAATTACAAAGTCGCATAAACAAAAATTTCTTGTCTATTTAATAGTTTATTTCTTTCCCTTCTCGGTTTATGAACAGATTCCCACTTCCGATTCTTAAATGCTGTTTGCTGTCTATACTTTTGCCACCAGTTTGTTTTGTTTTCTGCAGTTCCTGTATAATTTTCCTCTTTTGTGTGATAATTTTGCTATTCTCCTGGAGTTGTTTTTTTCTTTCTTAACTTTACTTACTCTGCAAAAATTTTAAAACAACTAAAAACAAACTTTACATCCGTAAGATTTTTCTTTTTAATAGTTAAATGTCCAGAAAATTAGCAAGAAATGTACTTAGTTAACTGAAGTGTACATATCGCTCATTTACTCAAACAATGTCATAACTAAAAAACTTTAATTTTTGACTTAATAATGCAGTATTAGTCTTCAAATTATTCTTCATATTCTGTAAAAATTTCATACAAATATCTTGTTTACTCAACTTTTGAAAGCAAAATACAATTTTCTTTTCCCATTAAGTTGTGTGTAATTTGAAAACTTTTAACTCGTTTTCTGGCAAATTACTCTTTTTGAGTTATGACGTTGTTTGAGTAAATGAGCGATATGTATACTAGTACATATATGCAAACAGACTTTTGCAGCTATCTATATATACATAATACATACATATGTATGTATTACTTCCGTTATGTGCCATATGTACATATTTATAATTTCATATTTTGGACCCTAATGAAATAATTAAAACAACAATAGCGTCAGCAACAAACAACACAGCACACAATTTCAAACAAAAGTTTTCAACGTAGTTGTGTAATAAATTTGTATTAAGCCAAAAAAATAAACCAAAAAAACTTGACTCAGCAGGAAATATGAGTATAGTAATCCATTTATGTCCAACAATCTGATATAGAGAGAAAATGGAAAACGTACTTGGATGGGTTGTGACTTTCATAGTGCTAATAACTCCATAAAGCAAGTTCAAAACATAAATATATTTTAATTAAAAGGCTGAACAACCTTCTACGAATTTATCTACTTTTACGTATATGTCACAATAATACTGAAAGAAATGAATTCATTTACAGCAAGATAAGTTAAATAAGACTTGAAATTATGCACGAAGATACTCAAAGCGTTTAATTCTATAACAATTAATAAACAATTTCGAGGTATCTGTTCACAAGACGTTTGCTTACCTTTTCTATCTCGAACTCAAAAAACTATTACATAAATTTGAAAAACTTTTGAATCAAATTATTATACATACACTCCAAAATTCCCTTTAGGACTCGTAAAATATTCTACCACTTTTTAGGTAACCTGCCGTCTAATGATCGCTATCGATATCGAGTCATTATATTTGAAACTTTATAATTTGGGATACCAAACGAAACAAAACAAATCAAAATGATGGCTATGTTGCTTTTATCCCGCATCTAGTTGCGAATTCGCATCAAAATATATTCTATATTCTAAATTCCATATTCTATATTCTATATTCTATATTCTATATTCTATATTCTATATTCTATATTCTATATTCTATATTCTATATTCTATATTCTATATTCTATATTCTATATTCTATATTCTATATTCTATATTCTATATTCTATATTCTATATTCTATATTCTATATTCTATATTCTATATTCTATATTCTATATTCTATATTCTATATTCTATATTCTATATTCTATATTCTATATTCTATATTCTATATTCTATATTCTATATTCTATATTCTATATTCTATATTCTATATTCTATATTCTATATTCTATATTCTATATTCTATATTCTATATTCTATATTCTATATTATAAATTCCATATTCTATATTCTATATTCTATATTCTATATTCTATATTCTATATTCTATATTCTATATTCTATATTCTATATTCTATATTCTATATTCTATATTCTATATTCTTTATTCTATATTCTATATTCTAGATTCTAGATTCTAGATTCTATATTCTATATTCTATATTCTATATTCTATATTCTATATTCTATATTCTATATTCTATATTCTATATTCTATATTCTATATTCTATATTCTATATTCTATATTCTATATTCTATATTCTATATTCTATATTCTATATTCTATATTCTATATTCTATATTCTATATTCTATATTCTATATTCTATATTCTATATTCTATATTCTATATTCTATATTCTATATTCTATATTCTATATTCTATATTCTATATTCTATATTCTATATTCTATATTCTATATTCTATATTCTATATTCTATATTCTATATTCTATATTCTATATTCTATATTCTATATTCTATATTCTATATTCTATATTCTATATTCTATATTCTATATTCTATATTCTATATTCTATATTCTATATTCTATATTCTATATTCTATATTCTATATTCTATATTCTATATTCTATATTCTATATTCTATATTCTATATTCTATATTCTATATTCTATATTCTATATTCTATATTCTATATTCTATATTCTATATTCTATATTCTATATTCTATATTCTATATTCTATATTCTATATTCTATATTCTATATTCTATATTCTATATTCTATATTCTATATTCTATATTCTATATTCTATATTCTATATTCTATATTCTATATTCTATATTCTATATTCTATATTCTATATTCTATATTCTATATTCTATATTCTATATTCTATATTCTATATTCTATATTCTATATTCTATATTCTATATGTATATACTATATACATTATCAGATTTCGTCAAAGACAAATATGTCATCTACAATTGTTGATGCATTTTCTGTACACATTGCAAAAAAGTTCAATAAAAAAATTTTTTATATATATTTTTTTTTTTTTATAAAAAGTTCAATTATAAATTTAATTGAGTCAATTCAGATTTCGCCTAGTAATTTAAATAATTCAAAAGTTTAATCGATTTATTTTCCAATTAAGGGTATTTTTTGGAGAAATATGATTTTGTGTGCAATATACAAAGGTGTTAGTTTTAAATTATATAAACTTAAGTTTTTACTTATAATTTTTCTTTCGGCTTTGTTTATACTTTCCTCAATCACATGGACTGACTTTTTTATGAATTTTAATAAATCTTCTACATTTGGTATGAAAACTCAATTCGTTAACAATCGAATGCCGTAATTAGGAAACGCATTACGTATCGAATTTTATTTTATATTCCAAGTTTGTGATTAACAGAAATTTTTAATTTTAACAACAAAAACGAACTGTGTTGAAAACAACAATATTCCAAAACAATGGCCAGCAGCAAAATACATTTATAGGAAAATAAAATCAGTTGCATAAATTCCTTTACAGACGAGTGAATAGTGATGCATTTGTAACTTGAAACCAGAAAACAAACATGAAAAAAAAATTAATGAATAGTTTTATTTATTTTACAAAACTATGGAAACATTCTTCACACATACATATGTATGTAATTCTATATAGCAATAACTTTCAGATGCATAGTGGAGAGTGGAGTGAAAACCAAACCCGCCGCAGAGGAAAAAAAATCTGATAACTTTTGCACAACTATTTTAGTATACAACGAAATATTCTACAGTAATTTTTGCACAAATTCAAATTAGTTACAGAATTCTAGCTCAGGTAAACAAAAATCTCAAAACAAATTAATTGAGTAAATAAAACGATATAAAGTAGATTTTATGACGAAGTATGTTATGTGATATTGTGTTATTCCGTCACAATAATGGACATGTAAATTTAAATGAGTTAATACTTTTTTATGACTGTATCTATAGTCCATTTAGAAGCATACAGATTCTACGTAGCTTTTCCACCAATTTCTCTCCAATTCTAGCTATACTCATATTAACTCGTTAATCGAGTTCTCCGTTTTAGCTATGATAGTCCTTCTCCACTTCGTTTGGGGCCGGGTCCTGTGTTTTTGCCAGAATTAATCAAAGATTTTGCATAGCTTGTGACTAGCTACCCGTATAACTATATGTTTTCTCGCCTCGACATTAATATTGCTTTGATTTGTTTTTTACCAGAGTTCCACGTTTGAAATTGTCCGGAAGCCACCATATTTTTAAGATATTTCATTTGCAATTTTGTCTTTAACAAACCCCAAACTAGATTTCATTCTTTACACAGAACATGGGGAGATAACATTATAACCACGATAGCAAAGCTAAAAATCGTCAACTTTTAACATTTGGAGTACAATGCAATCTACTTTCCTGTGTAATTGCAATATTGCAAACCTTCTGCAAGTAAACAACGACTTAAAAAACTTTTGAGAATTTCCGATCCGACCTCTGATGGCTGATTGCAAAAACAAATTAATCCGAAATCTGCAAACGCAAATAGACTTGGATAGGTCACATCCGAAGAAGGTCACATGAAGTCCTGTAGGGCCATAGAAACTCAGGAAGACCCAGCAGCACATGAATAAAAACGATGTAAAATTAATGAAAATCTCGCAATGTGACTTGGAACCAAGCAAAGATATTAACTAGTGATCGAGTAAAGTACAGAAAATTTGTTGACGCTCTCTATTCTTCGTGAGCTTTTATCTTATTTTCAAATCCTATTCGGCAAATTTTATAGATAAAGGAAATATAACGTGGTTATTATTTGCAGTTTTAGTCACATTTATTTCGTATTATCGATGCTAATTTTAGACCTACTTCTCTCGATTCTGTCTGAAGACCATTGAATCTAAATAATAAATATGTATATCAGTTTCAATATCATCGGCGTGTTCTAGGTCCTAGAGGGAATTACTAATCCTCCAATTTATCCCTCAGTTCTCTTTGCCTAGAACATCTAGTAGTAGTAGAATTCTCTCGGGTTGTTAGTATATTTAACACCATGAAAAACCAGTGAAATGTATACATGTATGAATGAGTTAGAGATCTGCATAAGCATAACTAGAATTGCACGAAATTGAAGTAAACATATTATTAATTTACACATAATTAAAACATTAGACATATTAGACTCCATTTTTATACAATAGCTATACTACTTCACTGTAATGTATTTCGCTTTAGCGAAAAGCTGTTTAAATGATGCAGTGTGTTTTGTTGTAAAACAAGAACACAAAACCCAACTAAAATCTACAGTGATACGCATTGCTTGAAAGTGCTGTGCAGTAGTGAAGTCTAACTTATAAGATTTAAGAAATTTATTATTCGACATATTGTCATAAGTTTATTTTAATTTGAAATTTATTTGCTGGTGGTTTGTGACTGTTCAAAATGTGTGGTTGAAGTCTACTGACGATTTGTTACAGCAACAATGAAATACATGCATCGCTGAACCACCAGCAAATAAATTTCAAATTAAATCTAACTTATAAGTTGTAGTTCCTTTTGCTTTTGAGTTGTTTCCTAATATGTATTAAAGCCCTAATTCAGTAAGTAGACTTGGGACGTCATTGTTTGAAAATATTTTTGAATTCTCTGAATAATTTTCTTCAAAAATTTTTGTTGTCTTTGATAATGAAAAGTACAAATATTATTATTACCATGATTTTAAGACACAAAAATTACTATACGATAGTTTGAAAAATATATAAAAAATATGTGTTGAATGTAATGATTTGGAACAACAGCGTAAAGCATAGACACAAACCTCCTAGCATAGACAATAAATAATAATTGTCTAAAAGAATCACAACTGCGACTTTTTTCCGTCCACATAAAAGGCGTCACAATCGTCGAATAGAATTAGGGCATAACATATATTTCTTAAGTACTTATGTATAACAAAATAGTTTGAATCAAATAAATACTTGCTAAATATTCACACTTTAACTTGCAAAATCTACTTGAAAATAATATTACAAACCAAAACCACATAAAAAGAAGCTATAATTCAAATAAAATACGTACGTGTTATTTTTCTTTTCAACCAAGCAAAAACTAGTCATTTAAAATTTGCTTACAAATTCAGCTACAAGTACAATTCGTTTCCCCTTGAGAGTGAAATACAAAAAAAATATACAAATACAAAAATGCAGTGTCAGCAAGCAAATTGTTGCATAAGCGTAGGAGAGGAAATGAAGCACTGGAATTCATACAGGAATGAACAAAAAACTTTCCGTTGATAGTTTTTGCAAGTGAGAGTTTGGCTTAAGCCAAACCTGTGTCAAAGCAGGCATTAAACTTTACAGCACCCATAGTAAACCCACATTTGCAACATGTGCATACAAACTATTATACAAAAAGCCACTAAAAAAATAAGTCATAGAATCTCAAGAAACTATAAAATATCATTTACGAGTGTGTGTGTGTGTGTGTGTGTGTGTGTGTGTGTGACTGTGTGGTTTTGCACACGTTTAGATTTCAGCCTGATTTCTTTTTTATCCTCTTTTAATATTTAAAATAATTTTTTAGCAAATTTAGCAAGTTCTTCATGAACGAATGCGAGAATGTTTAGTTCGTGTGTGTGTGTGTGTGTGTGTGTGTGTGTATGTGTGTGTGTGTGCGTGTGTGCCTAAGCAACAGCATGTAATTTTATGATAAACGATAAAAGATTTGTGAGTTATTTATGTTATTCGATGTGAACATTTCCCTAAGATTGCTGGTACTCGTAAAGGGTGTTTTTTATTGAGGTATAGAACTTTAAGTTGGCATCACTTTTTTAACTGGCGGCCATTTTGTCAGCTGTCAAGTGATTAATATTTAGTTTGGTTTGCCATTTCATCATGAACAGGTTGACAAAAGAACAACGCTTGCAAATCGTGCAAATTTATTTCGAAAATAATGGTTCAGTTCGCGAAGTTTACCGCAAGCTCCGTCCATTTTATGGTCGACATAATCGTCCATCAGAGCAATTAATTCGGTTAACCATGGATCGTTTTCGCACTACGTTTACTCTATGTGATAATACGCATCCGCAGAGACGTCGAACAGTGCGCACCGAAGAAACAATTGCCGCTGTAGAGCAAAGTGTTGAAGAGGACCCGAATGAATCGATTCGCCACCGTGCACAGCAATTGGAGCTTTGTCCATCAACTTTATGGAAGATTTTGAAGATTTTGAATGTGGATGAGTTGTGGTTCCAACAAGACGGCGCTACATGCCACACAGCGCACGTCACAATCGATTTATTGAAGGAAACATTCGATGAGCGCATAATTTCGCGGAATGGACCTGTCAATTGGCCACCAAGATCGTGTGATTTGACACCATTGGATCGCTCGTCTACGCCAACAAACCAGAAACGTTAGGGGACTTGGAAGCCAACATTCGTGGCGTTATTGCCAACATACGGCCCCATATGCTCGAAAAAGTGGTTGAAAATTGGACCTGTAGAATTGGCTTTATTCGAGCCAGCCGCGGCGGCCACATGCCCGAAATCATATTTAAACATTAATGGCATAAAATTATCCTTCCAATAAAGCCAAATTGATGGACATTAAAACGATTTGCTTGTGTTTTATTTCAATTCGAAGTTTTATACCTCTAAAAAAACACCCTTTATATGTATAGAAGTAGGTGTTTATGCATCTTTAATGCTCTTAAATAAAAGTGTCGGATTGTGCAAAATAAAAGAAAGTTCTTAATAGATATTTATTTCACTGGTATAAACTTTTTAAAATTTTATTTTAAGTTTCTAGCAAATTAAACTATTTTCAGTCAAGCTAATTTTAGCACTCATTCTATTTATTCCAGGGATATTTATAATTTAATACAAATATGTACTTACTTTTTTTAATTTTAGAGATCATCTTCTAATGAGAGTCAACTGGTGTTAGAGACAGTGAATGCAGCCACGTCTGGCAAATATAGTTGTGAGGTTTCGGCCGATGCACCATCGTTTCATACACTTATTGGTGCTGGAGAACTGGAAGTAGTTGGTAAGTAATGCTGAAAAGAAAATGCGATTAAGAAAAAGCTAATTTTAGGAAAATATTTCTCAAATCTATTCAAAGCATATCACGCACTCGCTGCAGTTTATACTGATCAAATTACATTTAATATTAAAAACTAAAAGGTAACATGTTCAAATGAAACATAAACAAACAACGAAAAGCCATTAACAACTGCTTTCATACATGTTGAGGTTTAAGGAATAAATTCTATCAATAATAACATAAAAAAAACGGAAAGAAAATATACAAAAAAACATTATGTTTGCAAAAAAATTTCTAAAAATCTTTTCAAACGTTCAATTTATTTAAGCAAACAAGTTTGTGTGAGTTTTTCGTTTCTCATCCATTCAACACTATACTTCCATGCACATTTTTCATGTTTGTCGATTCTAAAGTTAAAAAGTGAAAAAACAATAAGTGTTTTAACCCTCTCTTCTCTTTGGATCAACACAAAAAAAATTATACTATGCTAAACTGGGTTAATGTCATGCTATTGACAATCATTTGCAATGGCAGACACTGTTTTAAGTTCGATGATGAAAAGTGAAAAAAAAATTTAAAAAAAAATACATATATTGTCCTGACTTGGTCCTTAAGTGCGTGCATACGAGATGGATTCATGCAATATGGGAAAAAAAACTTCGTTAAATATTCCATAAATATTAGAGAAACATTTAGCAAAAAATTTAAATCAATGTCTGCAATACAAGATTAATATCTTTTTTTCTAGGATTCGCAATTTTAACATTATTCACTACAAATTAAATGACAAAAATTTTCAAAACAAATTTGCTTCTATCGATTTCCAAATTTTACTTATCGAGTCTTCCAATTGCAAGATACCTTAAGGGCAGGTAAGCAAGTTAACCATCCACATGCCACAATATAATATTCAAGCTTTAAAAAATGTTTAGAAAAAATAATATTACAAATATTTTAAGGATAATTTTCAAAATCTTATTTAATATTATTTGTTCTTGTTGAAAATGTTTTTCAGCCTAATGCGATTGTAGCTTTGTAATTCTCAATAACTTAATGAGAGTTTGCCTATAAGGCAGCGACTGAAACCATGGAAAAATGGGTTCAGGTTCGGGTTCGAGTTAATTAAAATAAAAAATTTAGGTTCGTGTTCGGTTCAGGGTTCGAGTTCAAAGTTGTTTTATTAGTAAAAGCTGTATTAGCTTATATGCTGTTTGACTAACAGATACATACATATATACATGTGTGTACTTTACATGTATATATGTATGTGTTCAATCCGCCTTGGTAGTTATTTTATTTTGATTCTGTTTTTAATTTTTTTTTTTTTTGAATGCAAGAAATGTAATGGATCTGATTATTCTTCTATTAAATATTTATCTATTTTTTTATATTTTTGAATCCGAACCTTGCTGAATTTTTCGGTTCAACGGGTTTGTTTTCAAAGTCTTTATAAACAGCGAACCTGAACCCGTTTGGGTTCCGGTTCGGGTTCACTTTTAATTCCCTGCTATAAACATTAGAAATATTTTTAAGCCTTTTTGAATTGTGGTTGTGGATGTGTTGCTTAACGATGAAACGAAAGGCATTTGACGTGCTAATCCAACAACTAATAAATTTTTGAAATTCGCATTCCAACAATGTTTATTACAGAATTTTCTTCATTTGATATTTTATTAGTAACAGAGTTGGTAGCAGCGATGCCAAATATTCATAGCTAAAACACGCTATTCCCCGTCTGAAAGCGCTCAGTCACAGCCTTGTCAACTATTTATAGCCAAAACGCGCTATTTATATGCATTAATATATAAAATTAATTTATTTTTCTAGTTACTCTAGTTCTAGTTCTTCGAAATTATATCCCAAATAACTAAAATCATTTAATACAGAATCAATATCGCCTTCCAAATAATCGAAATCCTTAGTTTTTATTTTAATTTGATTTGTCAAAATTTGTAACAACTTATATAAATTGTCAATAGCAGCTTCAGCTAGAACAGATGATGAATAAGTTATGAAAATTTTTTGGGTCATTATGCGAATACATATTTTTAGTTGTGAAATTTCAAAATATTTGCAATTTACAGTATTAAAATTAATTATTTTAATTTTAATTATAGCCACATTGAAGGGAATTTCATATCATTAACCAATGAAAAAAACTTATCAAAGTTTTGAATACTAGACCAGAATAATTTAGCTCGTTTAATAAAAAACGAAAAAAGCGGATTTGGCCTCACTTGGTGAGGCGTAACTTCTTTCTCTCTTTGCACTATAGCAGATTTTGTAGGTGGAATCTCATCAAACGATTTCAAGGAAACTTTAAGCAACACTCCGTTCTTACTTTTACTACATATCTTATTTTTCAAAAGGACTTTCTCCATACGTCAAACTTCCAATCCTATCTACTCTTTCACATATGATACGAGTAGCAGCATCTGCCATTAGAACAAGACTGCCAGCGGATGAGGCTATGATTCCCAGCGTGACCGTTTGACCGACTAAAGTAGCAAATTGCCAGTTTTTCGACTGCCTTCAAACTTTTTGTCCCCCTTTTTTAGAGTGAATTATATAAAAATACATTAAAAATAAAAAGTTTAGTGTAGTTTACTCGTTTTTTTTTTTATTTTGCCTTTTTTTTTTTTGATAAATCCCCTATTTGGTACCACTTTTTGAAAAATGTCATCGGTCACCCTGATGATGTTATGTATATTTAAATGAAACCTTAAAAAATCTACGTTCTAGCACACATACACTGATATTTGCATTTGAGGTAAACAGCTTTGAAAGCTCTTTAATTTGTTTTTGTTTCTTTGCAAAGTAAGAGGAAGCATTATTGGCTGTTGTATTGTTGTTGTGAATGTTGTACTCTCGTCGGTGTGAAAGCACAAAAGCTCTTTTGTAAAAGTTTGCACATTGTGCATATGAAATTGGACGTAGCTGCTTTAAACTATGATTTATTTTGTGTTCTATTTTTATTAACCCTTTTAGTTTAGTTTGTTATATTTATTAATAAAAATTCCTAAGACTTGAAGCCTTATACAATTCCATTCAAACACTGAATGAGAATTCCAACGTGCATTCAACCTCAACATTAACAAACAATGTAAACAAAAAATTATATTGTACCCTTCAGTTGTGAAGTAAGGTGGCATGTGCCTCCCAGTTGTGAAGTATGTAATTCTATGTGTTTTAATATTTGTAACACAGGTTTATTCGAATAGGGTCGATTTTGAAGCTCGTAAGATCCAATTTCGTATGCGTACTCATAGACGCATAACGGGAAATGCTGCTCCATATATAAATAAGTATGGGTGGTATAGCTATTATGGAATCAGAAGCTTTTAATGTTTTGGCAAAATATGTCAGTGTTTAAAGCACGAAAGCATTCAAGTGCCTAGGTTCCTTTAAGCAGGGTAAAAGATACATCAAATACTCTCCAAATGGTTTACAACCCCTTATATTAGCCGACACTTCAACGTCTATTTTGGGACTACTCGTGCGCGTATAGGAGAGGTTAAAGAAGGTATTCGGTGACGGAAGAGTATCACAGCTCTATTGATTACTTAGAGCATCGACGCAATGTATCGCTACTACAATGGACTGACATCTAATAAAATCAAGGAGATTGATTATTCCCTGCCTTATCAAGACAACACTTAATAGTTGTCGAGTAACTAGTGAACCACAATACGCATTGGAACTATTTCTTTAGTTGCACATAATCAATGCATTGCACGAGTAGGGCTCATCTCATGGGTGCTCAACCTGTTAAAAAAAGGAGTAGTCATGCAAAATTGGCAACAGTAAAAAGCTTAAATTCTTTTTGAATGCATATAATATATTTTAATCATTTAATAAATAATAAATATTTGCTCTGCTCACTGGCATCAAATCGAATAAATAATAATAATAATAAAGACTTGGCGTTATATGCAACCAAAAATCGACTTTAAATGTGGAACTTTTTTTTTCAACTTTCACTCGCAAAATTGAACAACTTTTTCAGATAAAACTGAAATGAGATAAAAAAAAAAAGAATTAAGTAAAAAATGCATTTGAAGTATGTATCTGTAAAATTTGTATCTGCACATAAGTGAAACAACAATTCCAACTTCATTTAATAAACAAAAAGCATTTAACACTCCATAAAAACAAAAAGTGTAGAGTATAAATAAAATTAACACTTGCATGTGAAGGTTGGATATTAATTTATTTAAAAACAAAACAAAACTTTATTTAAATAACTTTAAGACCCACTTGGAAAAAAATTTAATAGCGGCAGCTTTTTTCAAACTTCTGCTCCTGTAGTACAATTAATGGATTTCACATGAGGGCTGATTTCTAAAAACTTCAATAAAAACTTTATTGTTATCATTATTTTTATTTAACTGGTGCCAAGTTTTAACAAAAAATTTTCATCTGCAAAAAATTATTTGTTTTTTTTTTAATTTTTACAGTGTCATCGCTTTGAATACGAAAATAACAAAAAAATAAATAAAAATTAAAATGTTCACTATCATTTTTATGTTCTACTAGAAAATTATACTCACTTTTTTCCAAATTCGACAATTAATATATAAAAGTTTTTTTATTCCTTTTTTTTTTTTGGTATCAAATTCATTTTTGCTTTTTGCTATTTTCAATTTACTTTATCTGTGAGTTTTATTTTTATGTGAATTTTATTTAATGGCTCTTTTTGTGAAGGTGCTAAACTGTCAAAAGCTGTCATTATGCAAAAGGGAAGTGGATAGAAAAAAATGCTAAAAAATAATTAAAATTTCCAAGAGAAAATTATTGAAAAATTAATGGCTATATTGAATTGAAGTAATAAAGCTGTGACAGAGAAAACGTAAAATGAGCAAAAAAGAATGTCGTTCACAATTGAAAAGAATAAAATATCTACACAGTTGCAAAATAGTAGAAATAAAATTAATTCGTAAATAAATAGAGAAGAATATTTTAATGAAAAGAATTGAATTTTAAATAAATTAATTGAAAATATTAGAATTGATAAGAATATTTTTTTTTATAATAAAACTACTCTTTTTTAGTAGTTCCTGGCAAGGATCCCATAATCACGGGCATCAGGTCGCGCTATAAAGTTGGCGATATAGTCAGAGGAAACTGCACTTCACCACACTCTAGGCCAGCGGCCAATATAACATGGACTATTAATGGCTACGAGGTAAGTAGCAGGAGCTGAATGCAATTTATTAGCTTATTTAATATAATATATAAGGAGTTACATGAGAAATGCAAATAACTCCTAAATAATTCAACTAACCAAGTGTACATACTTGCAAACTATTAAGTAAATATATTTGATACATAAAATTTAGTTTTGAAATTTTGTAAATCCAAAGTAATAAAATACTTTAACCAATCTGAGCTACAACTTGACCAATGACTTAATCCAACCTTTATGAATGTTTATACAGTCAAATCCCGATAATTCGTACCCCGATAAATCGTAATTCCCGATAATTCGCAATAAACTGTCGGTCCCTTGAAAAAATCTCGTTAATTCGTAAAATTCCCATACATTTTGGTCCCCTCGCTAATTCGTATTTTTTTTTTTTTCAAATAAAATCTTCTTTCTTATAAATCGTAATTGTTTGCTAACTACCACTTATAATTCGTAATAAAAACAACAAAAACATGGAAAGAATGATGAAATGAATTTGTCAGTTTTATTTTTATTTTATTGTTTTTTGTTTGCTATTAAAATTACACGTATTTTACACTAAGTAAATGAATTTGCTATTTTACTTTATGTATTTATTATTTATTTATATTTTGTATTTTGTTTTTGACAATTGTTTTTTATGTTCATTTTTTATAGTTTTAGTAAGACCCCCGTTAATTCGTATTTATTTTATTTTAACCCCGTTAAATCGAAAACCCCTATAATTCGTAAGAAATGCCCGGTCCCTTGCGATTACGAATTAGCGGGATTTGACTGTATTATAGAAATAATTTGGTCAGTTATTTACAACAAAAAATAATAAATACGTACATACTCGTACATATCACCTCACCTCAGCTCAGGGCAGAACTTATGAAAATAAATAAAACTCAAACAAACTTTGTCTGCTTAAATTTTGCTAAAAAAAAAGGAAATAAATGAAGAAATTTTCACAAGTTACAAATCATGCATTCAAACTAGCAACTCACATAAAAAAACATCTCACAAGTAAACACGAAACAACAACAACAAAAATCATAAAAATATCCAAATGTAGGAAAACACATAAATTTAAAACAAGGATAAACTTGTGTTTTTTTTTTTTTGTTTTTCGAAACCAACAAACAGTTTTTAAGGTATCTGTAAATCTCAGCATAACAGGAAGCAGACCACACACACACACACACACATATACATACTTACATACAAATGCATTAAACAACCGCATATACTGGAATATAAAACAAACCTAATATTGTCCAATTGACCAAGAAAAATTAAAAGAAGCTAAACAGCCATTGGCGTAGCAAGAAATTTGTATTCTAGTACTTTATGTTCTCAAAAAGTTCTTGTATATTTTTCATTTCTTTATCACAGCAAAAGTTTCAATTTCAAAGTTTTTATTCTGGTTTCTTCTCATAAAAAAAAATTAAATAGCAACAGTATCTTTTATCCAGCGCTTCCGTTTCTTAACGCGGCTTTTCCACAACACATGACCAGACCCTCAATTCGTTCGTGCAGAATGTCTCACTCATCTGACATGAGCTGTTTGGCACGTAGCACCATCCTGTTTAACCCACATGTTGTACGTCCATATCATCCAATTCTGATCATAAAAACTTGGTAGTTATTGATCTATATCTTCGACGTGATCGCCTAGTCAAATTCGTTCTCAAAGAAATATGAAGCAAATACGCCGCTACCGCAAAAACCACACCAAACAGTTACTTTTTCGGGATGAATTGGCCGCTCTGGGATCTCATGTGGACTAGTAACGTCCCAAGCTCGACATTTTTATTTGATGACTTAGCCATTTTTTGCTGTTGTTTTTCGTCGTTTACCTTAAGCTTCTGAGTGATTTTAATTTTATATGGGTGCAGCGCCAAGCTATGACGCAAACTTTGCCAAGGCTGGTGTCTACAAAACCGAAGGTCTTGGGTTCGAGCCTGGTCACCGACAAAGTCATTAAATAACAATACCACGCATTAGCGTCTCTTTGTGTCAGTTGTTGTAGAAAAGTAAAAGTGATAAAAGCATACTCACGGGTCACAAAACCATACCGATTTCTGAGGATACTAATCCCAATGTAATATCAGAGCACCCTCCTTCATTAGTGTTGTGTATGCGAATCATAGGTGAAGTAAAATAAACAACAGGGGCGCTGCAAAACTTTCTCAAAAATATATATAACACGCAAAAAGCAGTTTTAAAAGAATGCCTTCCTTCAGCACCTGTCTTCTCTATCACAATTTCTCAAAGAAATTATCGCGAATAAAATGCGAACATTTTGTTCACGAGAAATATTTCCCGTGAACAAGAACATGGTGAACAAAATTAGAAAATAGTATACTGGCACAACAACAACGCTAACATTGGTGATAACAATTTTAAGGAAAAAGGGAACAATTTTCACGTGAACTTTTATTCCCGATAAGGGTAATAAAAAAATTTTTTTTATTATCTGCAAAAAACAGCGTATCGGTGATGTTTTCGGCAGATCTTGTAGGTATTATGGGTTATTTATGGCACCACTGGACTCTTGGCAGTGCGCATTACGCTACTCCAACAGAACACAGTAAAAAATTTTTTTAGCATTTTCACTTGTATTGAACGCTATATCTGCTGGTGGTCATGGCTGAATAAATGACAGGCAACTCGATGGTAGCCTGAAATGTCGAAGTTGAAAAGACCCTATTGGAAAATTCTATACATATGTATGTATGTATACAGTTGTAGACCGCATATAATGGTAAAAAGCCTTAAGCTTTTTCCCTCTATCTCTCTCTCTCTCTCTATCTTTTCTATAAAATAAAATAGACTATAAAAAGACACAATAAAAAATTCTTGTTTATGTTGAAAATGTTTAAAAATGTTTTGCCGTGTTAAGAGACTCAACATAAAAAACAACGTTCTTATTTCCCTAGACAAAATATTTAGCTACGACAATGAGAGCAACTAACAGATACTCGTAGATGTATGTATGTATATTCTAAATATAAAAAATATAATTTAATGTCCACTTAAGAAGTTTTCATTGCACAAAATAGTAAAACGGAAATAAACAAACAAAACACAAATTCCATATTTGCAAACAAACATCAACAAATTAACACAAAAACGAATCTCGCACACAGGCACACAAGAACACACGCACACACATCCATACATTTCTTCTCAGTTACTTGTTGTATGGGAATAGAAGCAGAAATGCGGTTAAAATACCTCCACTGATTTCATTAGAAGGGCATGAAAATGGCCAAACCGCAGAGGAGGGACATAGAGAGAGAGAGGGAGAGAGAGGGCAGCAGGAAATTAATGAAACAGCGTGATCCCAAAAAATATTGGAAAAGCGACTAAACAGCAGATAAACGCGGCAAATTAAAAGTCGCATTAACTCAGCACTTGCACATACAAAAATAAAATAAAAAATAAACAACAACAATACACACGAACTCAACACTCAAGCCCAACCATGAAGGATGTTTTCTATTTACCTACCAGCAAGCAGTTGGTTTGTTTGTGAACATTGTTCAACTATTGTTGCATACTTTATGCCAGAGATTTTTAAATTGTGCTGCCACTGTTGTATTGTTGCTATTGCTGTTGTTGCTTTTTATGGCTTAGCATATGTTTTAAATAACACTCTTGCAACAATTTGTTGCTGTTAACGTTGCTTTTGTAACCACAAGTCCTGCTTAACATTTATAACACATGCTCCCAAGTGCAGACAAACTTTTCAACATTTATTTTTAATAACCCAACGCTGCTTCTGTAGTAATTTTTATGCTAACCAAAAATTCCTTCTTTTTTCCAATAATTTTTGCAAAAACAAAAAAAATTAAACAAAATAAAATTGTCCTATCATGCTTAAGGATGTTTAAAGTTCTTCTGTTCCGTTCTGGTTCCCTTTTCTTTATGGATAGCTGGGGTCGCAAATACTTAATAATAAAAACGGATATTTTTGCCATTTTAAGATAAAATTAAACAATGTCCTGTCCATGTGATATTCGTAAGCCAAATACACAATTATGTACAGTAAATGATGCAGCAGCAAATATAGATTTCAATATGGGCGCATACACACAAGGGAGCTGTTTTTTGATGTTTGATTCTTATAATCATTTCTCATATTCATGAAAAATAGTTTATGTTAACAACAATCTCTGTCCACGTAGAAAGGACATGCAGCTGATGAAGTGCGTGCGTGGTGGCACAGAAAAATGTCGACATTTCCCAAAAGTCAGCCAAAAATTTTGTTTAAATTTTCTTGTCTTCCTTAGAAAATTACATTAATTAATAAAAAATATCTAATTCTATAATAAGAATTGAAAATACTGATTAATGCTAAGAATAAAACTGGGACTAACGACGAATTTTTCGGTGAGAACTTTCGTCATAAAAAATAAAACACATTTGTGCATATGAAAATGAACACAACACCGCCGTACAACGAAATTCGTCATGCGTGACAAATTCTGAGATAGATTTATGCATTAAACACATTCACCACAGCAGGCTACACGAACACACGACTTCAAATGCCGCTAGCAGCATTTGTCGCCTCGTAGCCAGCTACTTAATTATTTTGGAGACGGCAGCAGCACCATCTGCAGCTGATATTCAAGTACAAATACATAGTTCAGTATTGCCACTTTCATATATTTTGCATTTATAAAAATTAATTTTTCTTTTAAAATGTACTTATTTCACATAAAAGTACAATAATGAATCAATTTATTCTTTACATCAATTTTTGGATATTGTTTCTAGTAAATAGTATGAAATAATTGTACGATATCATTCATTCACCATTTTGTATTATACTGGCAACACTGCATTTGCTCATTGTAGCCAGAGCAATAGAAATAAGTTTACAGTTGGCGACAGCTACAACGGTGGTCGTGCAGTCGTGTAGCCTGCTGTCGTTAAAATAATTGTTACCATAAGAATGTGTGTATTCTATTTTTGACAGATTGTAGCCCGTAGCCTGCTGTGTCGAATGTGTTTAAAGCATTATTTCTAATTTGTACGCCGACGAACGACGAAAAAACAATTTCCTCTCTCTCACTCTCTGTCTTTGTACACACAACAACCAAATTTATCAAATATAAGAGAGGAATTCGCTGAGTAAATTCGTCGTTGTTGTGCTACACACGACGAATTTACGCAGCGAACTCTTATCGACGAATTCGTAGACGTGGATGAAATTCGTCGTTCGTCCCAATTGTGTTCCTAGCATAAGGGCCAAAGTTTTAAAAACGAAAACAAATTTTGACAAATGACAAATTTTACATGGAAAAATATAAACTGCAAAAACAAAATGAATACAAAATCTGTCAACACTTGACGTTCTCGTTTTCCAAACTAATGCCCTAAGAAATTATGCTGAAGGTCCATACCATCCGTTCAATGCGTTGTTGCGTTTAATGCATGTGTTAAAACGTAGAATCAAGGTAATTGTATGTGGCAAGTTACAGAACAAAACGCAAAAAACGTATAGACGCATAGGACGGATAAAGTAGGTTTACTTTCTACTTTTGTATCCGTCGCATGCATCATGCTCTCTTTTATAGCCAAATGTTCGTGGGGTGTATTTAAATTTTTTCTCTTTTTGCATTAAAACAACAAAAATACTTGCGCATAAGACGTATTGCATGTAACTTGAATTTAGAATCGGAGAGAACGTACAGAAACGCATACAACGCATATGCAAAGAATGGATGGTATGGACCTTCAGCCTTATTCTTGATTAATGTTCATAGCATTTCATAAATTAATCCAAATTTGAATAATTTTTCTAAATAAGCTCTAAAAATTACTCAAACTTTAGTTGCTTCACGCAAAGATAATATTTTTGGCTTAAAAATAAAACATCTGGCAAACATATTTTATATGTATGTATTTGAGTTGAACCTAATAATTTCCAGCAAGCTCCCATATTCTAACACAAAATGCAACAAAACTATAAAATTAAAAAAGATTTTGGTTATGGAAGCGGCAACAGCACAAACTCAGTACTCGTACAAAACAAAAACAAAAACAAAAACAACAATATCAAAGTTTATATTTAAAACATATTATTTATTTTTTTTATTTTTCTAACTATTTGCTAATCATGACTTATAGCATGCAAAATACAAAACAGAAAACTTTTGTCAGCAGCCAAACTCTATTTTACGAAAGTTAAATCTCAAAGGCCAATAAACAATCAAATTATGTGTGTATTATTATTTTTGTGAAAAATTTTTAAATTTAATTTCGGTCTTAAGCCCAATAATAATGTCTTATGAAATTGCTGCAAAAAAAAATTAAATGCTAATCATGAAGTAATAAACAAGTTTAACTTTAAATAATAAAAACTTTTTGCAGTACAAAACTTTATTTAATTTTGATCTTCTTACATATTTAAACGAAGCAGAAACATAATTTGCTCCAGTTAAATTCAAAGAGAGACAAAATTTGCATTTTCTTTTATAATTAAAATAATTATTTATCTAATGCTATGCTTCCGTTAATTTAACTACTCTATCTTATTATTTTTTACTTTCATTCTTCTCTTTCGTTACAGACAAATCCTGCTCATATACGACACTTCAAGCCCCATAAGGACCCACGAGAATTAGAAACTGTTATTTCTGCCATTCATTTTGTCGTAACACCACAACACTTTATTTATGGCAAATTAAAGGTAAGTACTAAGAAATCTGCATGCACTTTTATGCAGGAAACTTTAACTATTAAAATGATAAACTGCAAGATATTAAGGACTTGCAATGAATGTAAGCTCTTCGTTTAACGATAGCATACACTCAAAGAAAAACTGAAAATCTGAAAATTCCAAAGAGCCGCAATTATTATTGGCATAGACTTGGAGTTCTGTTTGTGTTGAAAACTAGATCTAGATGACTTAGGTCAGGAACTAAATGTAACCGTGGCGTTGGCTTAAGTAGTTAGCACGTTTACTGCAAAACCGAAAGTCCTGGGCTCGACAGTTATTAAATAACAACACCACGCATTTTTCTGATGTGCATTAGTATACTTTAGTAACAGTTGTTGTAGGAAAGTTCAAGTGATGAAGGCATAGTCACTTGTCACTGAACTATACCGACTTCAGCAGATACTAATCCTAATGTAACATCAGAGCACCCTTCTTCGTCGGTATTGTGTAGCAGAATCATCGGCGAATCATCAACGCTGCATTACGAAAAACGTGCAAGAAGCAGAGTTGTAAAGGAAAGAAGCTTTCCTCTATCTCTTCCTTCCCCACCTTTCTTCTCTATCACTATCCCTTTCCTAAGGAAGGTCATAATTAGTAATAGTAGTAAGCATTCATTGCCGGAGTGTTACTTCTCTTTAAGAAAAATGTAACCGACCATAGACAAGGATATGCGTTCGCTAAATGATACCTGGAAAAGTTAGAAACTGACTGATTTTCATCAAATCAGCAGCGATGTGGCCCTTTAATGGATGAATGAGTAAATCAACAATCAAAGTTGTCGAATTTTGGACGGTACTAATCCACATGAGATCTCAAAGCGTCCAATTCATGCCGACAAAAATCACTATATGGAGTGAATTTTGAGCTGACAGCTTCATATTTCCAAATTTCTTTGTGAAAAACGTTGGTCAGGTCATCAACGTCAACGGCGAGTGCTATATACAGGTCTACGATTACCAAATTATTTTAGGAAGAATTTAATTTAACGGCATCTAGTTTCAGCTGGACGGCACCACATGCCAGACATCTCCTGGCACATTAGGCCTTCTCTATGACCAATTGTAGGGCTTTATTATATCAGGTGGAGGTGATATGAACTGGCCACTGAGATTGTGCAATTTGATTCAGATAAGCATTTTCTTGTAGGATTTCGTTAAGTCGCCGATGTAGAAAAAAATCCCCAAACCACAACGAATTAAATATTTCGATGACATCTAACACACTTATGCACTTTACTTAATTTAAATCTAAATATAAGAAACGCTCCATGTTATAAATAGGAGCAAATCTTTACCAGTAGATGCTTCTGTTATCAAAATAGTAAAGTACGAAAAACCGGATGAGTATTTTATTTTAGCCAAAACATCACTTGAAATCTTGTCATTATTTAATAAAAAAAAATCTTTATAAATAAGTGTTGCCTTACTGCCTTCAATTCAAATTGCAAAAATATTTAAGAATTTTGCAAGGAAGCATTTTTTTACATGTAGAGAAAAAAGTGATTTTTCAGTGTGCGTAGGTATTTAAAAAAATTACTGGCAACACTGAGTACATCTATAAGGATTCTATTTTACTTTTTTTTTTGTCTAATAAAGACGATTACGTCAGAAAAGGGAATGCATTTTTTGGCAGCAGAGAACACGCACCAATTAATCATGTGCCCCAAGAAGATGATCTCAAGCAACATAATTCAGAGAAGTGCAAAACAAAATTTGACTCAAAGGCAAATTACTTTAAGATTAGCGCGAAACGTACAATTCCGGGAAATTAAAACCTCTGTTCCATATTATATAATTTAATTATTTTCGTTCTGCAAACATATATTTGAAATGTCTCTAATAAATAACAATTAACAGACGAAGGAAAGAAGGAACATTCTACATTAGCAAACGGCCAAAATAAAATAGTTCATGATGTGCCCGTATAAATCACTATTAAGTCTGAAACTGATTTAACTTGCGATTTTGTATGAAAACAATAATGATTTTTGCTGACAAAATGAAACAGGAGCTGCTGCATTAACTATAAAAAAAACATAACTTCATTTTAATTTTCTATGTAAAATAATTACAAGTTTTAATTAAATTCTGGTGTCCACGAAACAGGAATTAATGTCACAAGACTTGCTGGCAAAAACTAATTGAAATTTATTGAAGAAAATTAAATTGTCAAATTTTTTCCATGATGTTGTGGTATAATTCAGATCATATTGTTTGCATAAAACAACAGTGTTCACACTTTTTTTTCTAAAATTTAAATTATATTTAGTTTAAAATGTATAACACACAGACAGAACAGGAATGCAAAAATGAGAGAGCGAGCAGCTTCATAAAAAAATAAAATAAAATAAAATAAAAATAAAAATAAAAATAAAAACACAAGGACGAAATAATAACTCTAATTAAATAGTTTGAAAGAGAAATGGGGACATGACTATTAGGCTGAGAATTTAGTATTTGAGAACTAAAAAAAAAACGTCCACTAATTGTTTGTTATTTTAACAACACAACCATAATTTTTATAGGATTTTATAAAACGCAGACAAACATGGCAATGCAAGTGGCACAAAGAGGCCATTTCTAATATTTAGTAGGGGCACGTACAGTGCAACATTTTATGGTTAATTATTATTTTGTTTTTGTTTTTGTTTTCTCTTGTTTTAACGTCCCTAAACGACCATACGAACCCACTCATATGCACAAAAACATTTTTTCAACATACCGACGACGGCACACATCCTTTCATACTCACATGGTTTATGAGTATCACAAGCATCTTGTTGCTCTCAATTATAAGCTGCAAGCACCAGCGTACACAAATTCAAAATTGTATACATACGAGTACGTTTGAAGTATCGGGGCCATAGAAGGACATCTGATCTCTTTTTCAGTTTTTCGCTACGCTCGTGCCTTTACATTCGAATTCACGAACACATTAAAGGCAACATTGAAGTGTCATTAAAAAGTGAAATGTTTACAATACTCGTATTAAATGTTGACTGCCTGAACCGCACAACCACGCAGCCACCAGTTATTTTTTAATGAGTTCATCTTCATTTTATGTGCAATAGTATGGGGCGAAAAAGTTGGTCGAAGAGCTGTTAAATCATTAAAATTCTTTAAGTGGTCAAATTATAATATTCATTTCATACAACTTACATACATGCAACATATTTTAATTTGTTTCGATGCTGCACATAATGTACGGGTTTAATTTTATACAAATTATGTTGTCAATTGCAGATACGTTGTACCGCCTTCATACACGATGTTTACTGGAAATCAACTGAAAAATCTATAGAAGAGTATCGCTTAAATAAGGCAGGATCTTCTAATGTGGTGCACAAATTCTCCGAAGACTATTTCGATTTAGATGAGGATAATGTAGTCGATCGTTCAGACACATATATGACGCACATAAAAGGTAAGATTATTTTAAAGAAAAATTGAGTTAATTTCGACAAAAGAAAACGATAGAAAGCTACGCTAGAAGAGTAGTTGCCACGTGAAGACTAAGTGACTGGTACTTCTGAGGGGCTGGTGAAGCAACTTTTTCTAAAGACTGGTTCATTTGAGCCAAAACAGCGAATGTATTTCATTAATGTGCTTAAAGCAGGCTAGGGAATGGTACACAGAAAAAAATACCATCAAAATGCAACCAACAAAATAAATAGATAAAAATTAAATTTAAATTTAAACAAATATTTAATCAATGTAACAAATTAAGTGTTGATACGACAAACACATAAATTGTTTTCAACAAATTGAACTTATCAAATTTTTTTTGTTGCCCATGGCGAAAACCCTCAACAATTTTTGAATAATTTTTTTTTTTTTAATAAAAATGTCAACTTAAGTATTTGCTTAAACTTGTGGAAAAAGTTAACAATCATCATTGTTCATTTAACAAATTTAAATTTTTCTAGTTAAATTAAATTACTCCACAAAATTATTTGTAAAATTATATCATAAAATCGTTTCGAGGGTTGTAATTGTACATTAAAAAAAATATTGTTAAAATTACAACTCTGATAATCAAAATTTGTCCGGAAATTCAGCAATTCACATTGTTAATACAACAATAAATTTAATTGAAATAACATTGAAATCTAACAAAAAAAAAGTTGTAAAAAAATAATTGTCAACCAACTATTTGTTGATATATTTAATTGAAAATATTTTACTGATTTTCCTTTAACTAACAATTTCGTAATTGTATTTAGAAAAATCGTTGTAGGTACAAAATCAATTAATTGTTTAACTAATATTACAAAAAAATATTAATTTTATTTACAAATCTTTTTTTTCTGTTAGAGTGCTGCTCCATCCACACTTTGTGAGATCGTATCTATATACGCCATTCCTAAGATCATCTCTACAGATATTAAGAGTCCAGGAGGCAATTTACGGCATTCAATATCGTTCGAAATTTCCATACAAACACAATTAAAATAGTCGAATGCCGAAGTGGATGATAGAAGGAATTGATAGGACAACTGTTATAATTAAATAAAATTAATTAATTAAATAATAAAAGCTTATATTTTATGACACCTTTTGACTTTTTGGTATTATCCAAAATGATTAATGTGACGTTTCATTTATTGGATACGCTTAAAATTTAAATTTAATTTGCCTTGATATGCTCTGATGGATTCCATATACATACTTACATATGTGTTTAAATAGTGAAAAGAAAATTCTTTTTTTCTGTTTTTAAAACGTTAAATTAAATCTTAAAAGAAATCTTCAGTTGCTTTAATTTACCTGAGAATATTACATACTAATCCTATCGCCCAGTCCTTGTGTACATTCTACACATATTATTTAATAACTTACATCATCATATTTTTCCTTTTTTAAGTGTTACCTATTTTTCTCATATTAAGCTGCATTTTAAATTACTTTTGCAAACTTTTGCATTTATCGCCCTCGTTGCTTCTTTCTTTTTTTTTTTTTTTTTGTCTTTTGTTCTGTAAAAATGAATTTAGTTTTTTCCATACATCCGTGTACTTTTTTTATATTTGAGGGAAACAACACATGTTTATAGAAATATATCACTTGTGTCAGAACTGAATTTTTTTTTCTGAGTTGACAAAGGAAGTGTGACGGAAATATACGAAAAATAATTTGTTAAGATTAACAACAACAACAAAAAAAAACTTGAAAAACTATGAATGCTACGTAGCGCTTAAAAAATTTTATAAATTCAAGCAGCAACAAGTTTTGAGAGAATAAAAATGAATAAAATTAATTAAAAAGGGGGAAAAACAATGGAATTGTGAAATACAGTTACTACTGATTCAACATTCAAAGGTACATTTGAGAGGATTAGAATGATTTAACACACACGAACACACACACACACACACACACTCCCATGCATACTTATTAAAATTTATTTAAATAACATATGCACATATGTAAATGTCCTTAAATTAGAATTAAATCCATTTGAAATTATTTAAGTAAGAGTAGTTTTCAAAATTGAAAAATATTTAAAAGCAAAAATAATAATTTCTTTGAGAGATTTTTTTATCGTTTCACATCAGGGGTGCCCAAAAATTCCTTACGGAAGAGTAAACACCAATACATTTAAAGAAAAACTAATTTTTATTTAATATTTCTTGTTGTAAAAACCAATGCATACAAAGAAAAAATAAAAAGTACCCAGTAAAAAAAATTGGAAGTCATTCTGAACGAACTACATTTTCATTGCTTCCAAAAAATCGATATTTTTAAAATGCCGACAGTTAGCAGAAAGCCAATTATAAGATTATTTTAGTTATACAAAACCTTGTAATTCCTCCATAGTTTTAGAAAATAATCACTAGAATTTTTAAAACATCAATTTTTTGACAGAAATTTATGAACTAATTTTAGTCTAAAATGTAAAAATAATTTACTTAAATTTACATAAAAACACCGTTTGGGGCTTAAATTCGTATAAAAAGAAACGAATTGGTGAAATAGGTAACTATTTACCATTTTTCCTAGATGAAAATATTATCATAGAACACAAAAAAGGAAATTTTTCTCAAAATCGCTTCCAATTCGGTGACCAGGCATCGAAAAAGAGAACTTCTTGCAATGACAACCCTATGTAAAAATCATTAGATCGGATCGAAATTTGCACTACTTCCAGATCGCAAACTCCACATTTCATGACTTTTTTGGAGTGTCTTTTTTTACTGGGTATTGTTGCTTTGCACTTGCGTGTATACAGTGAAGAACGACAAAAAAAAAACTAATAAGACAAAGCTGTTTGTGTATTTCGTATTGCTAGTGCTGAGTGTGTGCTGTGAGTATTGAAACACACAGTCTATAGCTAAGCGCTTTTAGGCTGGTGCACCCTTGTTTATTATTATTAAGAAACTAGGATTATATTAATATTGCTGGAAATACTGAATATAATCTCTTTAGCAAATAAAGCATCATCCAATCCAGATATACATATAAATTTTTTTCTACTCACTCTAATCATTCCCCTCAATAAATTATTCAGACTATTCTTTATAATGTTGTAGCATTTCTGCAGCCTGCTTTTTTTTATAGGTCAGACATCAATTTAGTTGCAGCAAAATAAAAATCAGGTATACACTTTTAATTATTTTTATTTTCTCGCTCCTTTTGCACTTTCAGGTGATGTGTCCTCGTTAAATGCCAACGGCTGTTCAGCTTTACATAATTGTTCATGCTTTTGGCCACGTTTAACAACACTTTCACTCGTACTGTATGCCGTGCAACAAATGCTCCAATTATTGCAACAATTGTTAAGCCAAACAATAACAACAAGACGACATACAACAACGGAGAAAAGAAAACAAAACACTGGCAATTGTCGAGCATTAACAACGAATGTGAGAGCAAACAAAAGAAAGGGCACAAATTTATGTGGAATAAAAACAACAATAGCGGCAATAGAACAAAAACAAGTTCAAATTTATACAAAAACATCTCTAGCAACAGTAGTGTCAACAATTTGTTATGAAAACAAATCAACGAGCGAATATTGGCCCAAAGAAAAACATTTTCAAATAAAGTTAATCAAGGAAAAATATCAACAGCAACAGCAGCAGCAACGACAGCAACGACAACAACAATACCAACTTCAAATAGTCAAAGAAGAACAATGTAAATTGCAATCCAAATATACAAACACTTCAGCACTTGAACAGAATCACTGCAAACAGTTGCATTTGCGATGCCATTTGCAACCAGAGTGTAATAAAACTCTTTGCAAGTGTGAGTGTAATTTAGAACTGACAATAACTCCAGCGGCAAGCACTTTACCAACCATCATTTTTTCAAAAACTCCACAACAAAGTCATGTTTGCCATGAAGTATATAACAAACAATATAAATTATACGCACAATTTTGTGCAGCACCCCCGAATATTTTCACTAATACGAGTATTTTGAGTACCGCCATTCGGTTTAGTACCCGCACAACTGACAATTCAACAACGCAAGACTTCCTCTTGACAGCAACATAACAAACAAAAACAACAATATGTAGCAACTAAACTCCATTACATTACATGCATTGTAAAGTGGCTTAAAATTGCATGAAATTTATACATATTTTATGCACACACACACACACACACACACACATACACATATGCAACTAAAAATGTATTCCACCACTACATAGAAACATTCCTGCGTAACTTTTCTCATCTACAAAAGCCTCCCATAAAAAGATAGATAAATAAGTATATACAAATATTAATTCATATACAGTGTTGGTCATAAAAATAAAACATTTACATATATGTATATATTGTAGCAGTCTGTAAGTGCTTCGCTTCATTTTCCATTTCTAATAAGATAATATAATTGTTATAATTGCCTTTAATCTAAATCTGGCAGCTTTTATATGTGCCGCTGAAAATGAAATTGTAAATGTTTAAAACAAAAGACATATTTACCATTGTTTACATTATTTTTATAATCTTACAAATTTCATTTTTGCTGCATTTCCTCTTAAGTCTGCTTCCAACTTTATTTTGCAAGTGGCTAATTGATTTACGACCAGCAGCTCGTTTCTGTATTTCTGGGATCGTAAACGAAGGAATCGTAACAGTAAGTAATAGTTTACATTAAGCAAGTCTTATTGCTCAGCTGATTAATTTTTAGGAGGGAGAGAGACGATGGGAACAGAAACGTTTCTTTTCCCCTCGTCTCTCTCTCTCTCTCTCTTTCTCGCTCCTAAAAATCTAATCAGGTTAGCAATAAGATTTGCTTAGTGTAAATTATGACTAACAGTGTAAATTGAAACACAAAATGCCTTTTCTCACACGAGTGTTTCTGTATCTTTACTTTGCGAGAACTATCTGTCATTTAAATAAATTTCCAGCAATAATTATTGGAAAGATGTGCGAAAGTGTTTCTGTAACAATGTTTTGTGAAAATTAAAATAGTGGGATAATTATCAAATTTGTACAAAAACATATGAAGTTTTGAATTTGTGTCTAAAAAAATATGAAAAATAAACTAGTTGAAAAGATATGCAAAGAATTGTTGAATTAAAATTATAATAAAATTATAATCAACAATTCGATATTTTTATGTACATACATACATATATTTAGAATTTGCTCGTTCAATTGTCTTAAGGTGCAATCAGACGTGACATACCCATAACCATAGATAACAACTGTTAGAACCAAACGAATGGGCAACACTGCATTTGTTGTTGAATTTTTGTTTAGTTATAGCTATGGCATTATGGCTATGGCACGTCTAATTGATCCTTTATGTATAGACAGTTCAAATAAAAACTTCTTCCAAGCACTTTACACTAATCTTATACTCTTCTTTATTATTTTTTTTTTTGTTATTACAATATTATTTTTATGACATTCTGTTTTCATTTGACACTCGATTACTGGAAATATTTCAGTAAAAACAGAATCAGTGTTGTCTGTTTTCGCATTCAAATACAGAAACACTTCTTCATATCGAGAAAAAATTAAATAGTTTGTTTCACACTTCATGTGCGTTTGTGTGATGCGAGAAACACACAAACGGGCTACAGTATTGAATTCTGTACCGGTGTTCTGTAATTTGCGAGAAGTTTTCGCGTCGAGAAAAATCAAACAATTATAATGATTCTCCTCTTTTCCAAAGGCTGATTCATATAAAACCTGAAATAAGCTTACAAGAAACATGAGCAAGGAACTAAGCTTTTTGTTACTCATCCTTACAAACTTTTCGTGTGGAAAAACTTTCATCAAATTTACAGAACAACGTACTGTTCTTTATTCCTCTAAAAAATGTTTCGCAAGTTGTGAAGTGTATTGGGTATTCAACAAATGGCATTGTCGTATATTTCCCATAAAATTCTGGCTATAGGCACTGACTGACTGACGTGCCAAAGAAAAAACGCTTCACAAGTCATTAAATTACCCCTAACGTATATTTTGTATTTTGTAATTTGGGTAATGTTGCAGATTAATAAGAAGCAGCACAATTCGTTTTGTAGCCGATCCCTATCGCCATTCATCACCCCTAAACACCTATTTGAAAAACTCATCCACTTTTTTTAGATTTTCTATTGCAAAACTTAGCCTGAATTTTAGCAAAAACTTTGTGTTGTGCAATGCACCCGCGATAAGAAGCTCCATTAAGGCCTCGTCTTATTGTTCAATATGAAGCTAAACTCCCAACCAGTGACTGCACTTGAACCTGTAACTGCTTGGAACCTTTAAACGGATCAACTTGAACTTGGTGTTCGCTGTTTGTGTTTTTATAAATGATTGATGGCATTGCATATATTACTCATGAGAGTTTTTTTTTAGATCATTTATAGTCGAGCAGAAAATTTAATGGCAAGCTTATGAGTTAAATTGCTGTAAAGTAATGTAGACGGTATATAGTCTGTGTGGAAAAGTAAGCTTTTCTTTATACTCGTATAAGTCATTAGGAATTTTTTGCTGGAAAGATTATTTATTTCTTCTTCCCAATAACTTGGTGCAAACAACGACAAACTTCAAAAGTAATTTCACTATTAAATTTTTATTAAGCTGAAGTAAAAAATATTGTAAGTACAAGAAGGCATTATTTCATAAAATAAATTGATTGATGATCGAGAGAAATAACCAAAGAATTAGAGAAAATTCTTGCGGAAAAACACCATTAAAACTACAAAGAAAAGACTCAACATTTTAAATTGCAAGAGATTTGAATCATTTTTAATTACATAACCACTACTGTATGTGGGGAGTTTAAATTTGTTATGGACATTTCTCTTCGTCAATAAAAACAAAAAAAAAAATGTACAAAATATATAATGGGTAAAAGTATGTAAAATTTATTAAACTTGCTTCCTTTTTTAATTTTTTTTCTTGCTTTAAAAGCGACTTTTGTGTTAAGAACAACAGAAAATTTAAAATTTTGACTTTTGTTTCGCAATATTTTCCAACTTTTTTTATTATACACTTCTTATTAGCAGCAAAATAATATATGTATGCAAAAACAAGGATAAAATTCAGTACACGTTGATTTTGATTTTAAAATAAACACTCATATCTCATGGTCGTTATGCGAGCTCCAACAAAATAATTTTACCCATCTTCACATTTTGTCATGTGTTTCTCCACCTGCTTGAAAATAATAATCAATTGGGCGGAAAGGGGTCTAGACATTATCAAAACATTCATCAATCACTTTTGTAGTTCTTGTGAAAATGAGTTTGTATGTATTAGATCGTCGCGACGATAATCAATGAAAATGAAAAAAATGTTGAATAATATCACATTTTGATGTATTTCATGTATTTTTCATCATACCCAAGCACATTTTAAATGAGATTTCAAAGTACACTGACAAAATCTAAAATGTTTTTTTTGTTTTTTTTTTTCTTTTTTAAAACACTTTTTCATCCACAAACATTTTTTCCTTTCAGAGTTTTATTTTAATTTTTTTTTTGAAACACAACGCCATTATTTGTACTAAATTTTTTACGATATTGACAGCACAAAATTTAACTCAGAATGATTTCTCCGCTATTCACACAAAATCAATGATTGATGAGTCATCCAGCATGTGTACATCGAAACATGGAGAGCACATTTTTATCCTGTCAAACCCGCTTAATAACAAAATGTTAAATTTTATACTCCCAGCTCTTCACTTGCAGACCCAGCTTTGCCAGCATTAGAAAGAAAATGCTTAGTTTTTTATTTTGTTGTGAAATACAATAACAGTGAACGAGGAATTTTGCTAAATTGTTAAAGTAACTGATAAGTAAGTTAACATTATAATATGAAACTCACCACACATGTACTTCAGTAATGCTGTCAAATATACATACGTACACTATACATACATAACTATGTATCCCTGTCGGAGAATGTGTGGTTGACTACAAAAATAGTTAACTTATAGTTAACTTTTCTTAGCCTGACTAAAAGCTAACTGCAATGTCATCCAGAACAAACCCAAAATTAATTCTTAAGTTGAGTACGTAATCGAATTTTATGAGAGCCAACAAATTTATTCTCAGCTACTTTGAAACTCATTTCAGTTTTATATTAACATTTTGCTGTTGTTATTTTAGATGGTACCTTAGTCGAGTGGTAACGCTTTGAGTATACAACGTGTGATGTTAGATGTTCGAACCCCAGAAATTTTTTTTTAATTTACTGACTACCAGGTGATTTAAAAAAGTCAACTTTAAGTTAGCTGAAAGTAGTGCAGAGTGAGACAATTTACTACCGCCTAGGACACTGCAATGTTAACATAGTCAGTTGATTGCATTGCAAAGTAATCCAAGTGTCAGTCAGTAGTAGTTGGGAAATAGTTAGCTTAAAATTAGTTTAAAGTTGGCCAAATTTCCGACAGGGTATGTATGTAAGTATACACATATTTATGCGTTGAAGACTACATACTACAAATATAACATCACATGTAACATATATGTTGGTTTTATTTATTGCAAAATTTTTTTCTGTTTGGAAAACAAAACGTTACAACGTTGTCAGTTTAAAAAAAGAAACACTGTACTCTTTTGTGTGTGAAGCAGCCTCTAAGCGTCAATTTTCATGGTATTTTTATATTTTATTAATGCAGTACAGTATTTTATACAGTAATAAAGAACTGTGAATTGTGATTGCATTACTCGTATGTACATATGTACATATGTATGTATGTGTGTTAAATAGACATAAAGCAAATATGATAGAAAGAACTAAAAGTATTTGAGTATATGTAGTATATTTAAAATAATTCTTCAAAATAATCCTTCAAATTTCGAAGATGAATTTTTGTTTTCCAATTTGAATATTTCCATCACAAAAATTCCCATAGAGATACTTTCATAAATTTCAAAATCCTAATGAAGTTTCAAATAGAAAAATTAATATAAATATGACAGAAATCAAAATCATTTGAGGCGAACTGTCAGTTTATAGCAGACAAGTAAAAATTCAAAACTTTTTTAGAAAGTTTATCAGCAGTCAGATTATATACTAACAGCCACAACTTCAAGTGAATACAAAATTAAAATTCAATCCTGATAGAATTGTGTGCAACGACTTGCTAGCAATTTTTATGCCAACATTTTTTTTTCATTGAACCACCTTCTTGCTTAAGAATAAAATTAAAATTATTTTATTTTAATCAGGTTTAATTTTTTTAATAACAACAATCTCTGCCCAAGTAGATAGACATGGCTGCTGATGAAGTGCGCGGATGCACAGACAAATGCGCATTTCACCCAGCTAAAAAAGTCTAGTTTAATTTTTGTTCTATTCTTTAGAAAATCACATTAATTAATAAAAATATTTCATTCAATAAGAATTGAAAATACTAAACTTAAGCCCGATTAAAAAATTCACTCTATGTAGTTCAGTTAAATTTAATATGTATCACATTATTTTATTTTCTTCTCATTAAATTTATTCTCATACCTTTATGGAAGAATCATAATATAAGTTCCGAACATATTTGTAGTTTTCAGAAGAGTGCAAAGAGTGGTCAATTGTGAATTTAAAGTCGGCATATTGCTAAAAATGCCAGGCTTAAAATACTTCTTTTTGAGTTATCTATCGTCTATGAAACGAGGCATATCCTAGAAATTAGAGTAACGAATCTAAAAAACTAATTTTGCATATAGAATAGTTTGATATGGTAGGGATGATATGTGTGTTCTTGTTTTCAACATAAAATGGATTGAATGTTGGCAAAAAATAATTTCGCTCATAATTTTGAATTGCTTTTAGTACACTTGGGAAATTTCACTAGATCCACATTAATTAAATATCATTTGAATAACTAGATATGATCTTGAATATTCATTTGTACATTGATTCTTCGCTGCAACATGCACAAATGGCGCAGCCACAAACGTACAAATTAACTAAAGTTTTTTTAACCCCGAGCAAAAAAAGGTGTGTTATAAGTTTTAAGTGCATTTGTGTGTCTGTATGAGTCCACGTACAGATCAAACGGCACGACCGATTTTGATTTAGTTTTTTCTGTTTGAAAGGTGACTTGATCGAGACGGTTCTTAGTCATGTTTTAAGAAAAATGGTCCAGCCGTTTAGAAGATATCACATCTTTTTTAGATGAATTCGGGGGTTTTTAAAATTTTCAATTTTTGTTATTTTTATACTCTCTCTATTTTTAATTTTACTCTTTTTTTAATTTTTGTATTTCATAACACATACATAAATAAATAAATAAAGTTTTTTTGCAAAATGTAACCTTTAAATGGTTTCTTATCAATAAGATTAACATATTACTTACAAAACGTACAGTGCTGCAAAATAGTAAGTGCACAAAGCAACATATGCTATAAAATGTGCGTAAATGCATACATATACATATATATGTAAAAGGCCTTTGATGTGCAAATATTAGAAATATATCTTTAAATAAGCATATGTATGTATGTATAAATATGCAAGTGCATACATACGAGTATGTATGTACATTGTATATGTTAATGTTAAGTAGACTCTATACGTATAAGAAAATGTGGCATTTAATATTGATTATACTGCAATAAAAACAAAACTCACTCTTATCTATAACTTTAATTATGTTTATGTACATAAATATTATACTAATCACTTCAAACAAGTTAATTCTATTGTACAACTTTTATAGATATTTATTTAAGTAGTTTGAACAAAGAACATGTAAATATGTAACTCTCTTAGAATTACTAAAGCCCTTTAGAACATCCATTGCAATACTATAAATTAAAAATCAAATAGTTGATTTTCAAACACTAATTGAACTCTTAACATGAACAGAAAAAAAGTATTTTAAAACCCAGTATACACAAGACACATTTATGTGTAAAATGTTTTAAATTTACTGATTATGAAATATTACAATTGCCAAAAAAAAAAATGCTAATTGAACTTTTAATGATTTAACAGCAAATTATCAGGTTATTATTAAATAATCCGAAAAAAAAGTCTATGCAAAAAGAACATGATAAATGAATGTAATAATTAATGGGAATAAAAAAATATAACACAAATAAACACTGCTCGACAGATTTAGATCTATATTGGACAATGTAAAACGAACAAAGTTTATGTAGAAGGATTTTATATTATATTTAAATATGTAGGATAATATTTTACAGCTCGTATCTGAAAGGTTATTAAAATATGGATAGTTCAATGAAATCAAAGTTTTCGAGAAATTAGTTTATACAAATTTCTCCAAAGATCACATATTTAAACACTCAAAATAAAAATAAAGTTATTCAATAAAAAAAATCGAAGTGCGGATTTTCTCGCTAAGTCTAGCCAGGCTTAATTTCAAAGAAAATAAAAATGTTCAAAAATAAAAAAAAGGTGCACGACGAACTTGGATTTTATATTTAATGGAAGACCATTTAGCCTTGTATTGTACTAATCAAGCGATTCACACCAAATCTGTCGTTCTTCCAGTACCCGAGGCAGTGTAACATTTTTGCCCCAAGTCATTCTTTTTTTATTATTCCTCTTTTTTAGCTGTCATTTTCAGGCACCCTGTATGTTAAAATTTTAATTTATGAAACTTGTAGTGTGAACGCAAAAGCTGCTGTTTGTGGTTTTAATGTTAAAATCAAGATTTAACTTTATTAAAACATCCTCCATTATATAATTTCGAAGAGTTCTATTTACAATGAGAATGTTTTAAATTTGTCGAGTAGTGTTATTTTCAAAAAAAAAAATAAATAAATTTAAAATGTTTATAGTTATTCACTAAATTGGTATTAGATTGTTACTTTTTTGTGTAACACAATTGAAATACTTATACATAAAAACTGTAAATATACACAAATAATTAAACATAATATGCTCGTACATTTCTATATATGTATGAACATATACATACATATAGACATAAATATAAATATATATATACATAAATACATACAAATATATACATACATAATATAATATACATGCCAGGAAAGCTATTATCTAGTTAAATAAATATTTTAATGCAAGTGCATACAGAAGTTTTGAATAAAATTATTTAATGGAAATTCAACACTCAAAAGTTGAAATAAATCAAAAAGTTATAAATCATTCAACATTCATAGATATCGAATGAATGCTGCCAAGCACATAAACATTCAGGCATCTCACAACTACTGTTATTGTCAAGTTGTAAAATATAGTTTAATATATAAAAATAATAGCATAAGGACACGGCGAGTGAATGGATTGATGAACATGCTTATGCTTTAAGATAAAATCATAGTTGCAACCGGGAATCGGTAATCAATAGCCATTCCGAGTTAAAACTTGCAGAACAAAAGATAAGAAAGTGAAGTTTGAAAATAGTACTCAGAATACAGAATTAGTAAATTTTTGTGTGTTAATATTTTGTATGGCGATATTTCAAAGGCATACATACATACATACATTAATATGTATGTAATCTCTGTGAATAAGAAGTAAATAGTTAAAAACTAAAAAAAGTAAAGGGATAAAATAAAACCTGAACTTGTGTGAAAAATAATTTAATTATTGTCTTGTGAATCATTTATCAAGGTAAGTTAGAACCAACTTCGGCGAGCATCAAAAGATTGTAGTTTTTCTCTTGGCAATTAGACTAAATAAAGGGTGTTTTTTAAAGGTATAGAACTTCGAATTGAAATAAAACACAAGAAAATCGTTTTAATGTCCATCAATTTGGCTTTATTGGAAGGATAATTTTATGCCATTAATGTTTAAATATGATTTCGGGCATGTGGCCGCCGCGGCTGGATGGAATAAAGCCAATTCTACAGGTCCAATTTTCAACCACTTTTTCGAGCATATGGGGCCGTATGTTGGAAATAACGCCACGAATGTTGGCTTCCAAGTCCCCTAACGTTTCTGGTTTGTTGGCGTAGACGAGCGATCCAATGGTGTCAAATCACACGATCTTGGTGGCCAATTGACAGGTCCATTCCGCGAAATTATGCGCTCATCGAATGTTTCCTTCAATAAATCGATTGTGACGTGCGCTGTGTGGCATGTAGCGCCGTCTTGTTGGAACCACAACTCATCCACATTCAAAATCTTCCATAAAGTTGATGGACAAAGCTCCAATTGCTGTGCACGGTGGCGAATCGATTCATTCGGGTCCTCTTCAACACTTTGCTCTACAGCGGCAATTGTTTCTTCGGTGCGCACTGTTCGACGTCTCTGCGGATGCGTATTATCACATAGAGTAAACGTAGTGCGAAAACGATCCATGGTTAACCGAATTAATTGCTCTGATGGACGATTATGTCGACCATAAAATGGACGGAGCTTGCGGTAAACTTCGCGAACTGAACCATTATTTTCGAAATAAATTTGCACGATTTGCAAGCGTTGTTCTTTTGTCAACCTGTTCATGATGAAATGGCAAACCAAACTAAATATTAATCACTTGACAGCTGACAAAATGGCCGCCAGTTAAAAAAGTGATGCCAACTTAAAGTTCTATACCTCAATAAAAAAACACCCTTTAGTTGAGATCAAATATCTTTCCATGAATCAAATAAAAACTATTGCTAATCAGCGTGACCGCTTGACCGACTAAAGTGGCAAATTGCCACTTTTTCGACTGCCTTGACACTTTTTTGCTCCCTTTTTTTAGAGTGAACTATATAAAAATGTATTAAAAATAAGAAGTTTAATGTAGTTTTCTCGTTTTTTTTTTATTTTGCACCTTTTTTTATAAATCCTCTTTTCGTGCCGCTTTTTGAAAAATGTCATCGGTCACCCTGTTGCTAATTGCGCAGGCGTGTTAATTCTGATTTTATAAATCAGCTGTTTGCGCTATATGGCTTTGCAAGTTAAAGCTTGTAAGTTATCAGTTACACACATGTATACAAAATGAACTGTTTAGTTTTTGGGAATCCTCCATATGTCTTTACAAAAAGACGATTTTTGAAGCGAAACGTTGTGCGTATTGTTCTTAAATTAACTCCTGCAAACGTAGAAAAGTATGCAAAATCTATTGAAATTATAACAACTCTACATTGCAATTATTGTTAAGTAGATGCCTAATACATTTTTTTTATATTAAAAGTATAAATTTCTCAAAATGAATTTAGCCGAATATATCCTATCCCAGTAAAAAAAGACAATCCAAAAAAGTCATGAAAATGTAGAGTTTGTGATCTGGAAGTAGTGCAAATTTCGATCCGATCTTATGATTTTTACATAGGGTTGTCATTGCAAGAAGTTCTCTTTTTTGATGCCCAGTCACTGAATTGGAAGCGATTTTAAGAAAATTTCCTTTTTTGTGTTCTATGATAATATTTTCATCTAGGAAAAATGGTTAATAGTTACCTATTTTAACAATTAGTTTCTTTTTATAGGAATTTAAACGCTTAACAGTATTTTCATGTAAATTTAAGCAAATAACTTCAAAGTTTTAGACCAAAATTAGTTCATAAGTATCTTCAAAAAAATCTATTTTTTTAAATTCTGGTGAGTAATATCTAAAACTATAGAGGACTTACAAGGTTTTGTATGACTAAAATAAACTTCTACTTGGTTTTCTGCTAACTATCGGCAATTTAAAAATATCGATTTTTTGGAAGCAATGAAAATGTAGTTCCTTTAGAATGACTTCCAATTTTTTTTTTCTGGGATATTAATTTACCTTGGCCTAGCCCACTAAAGGCTCAGTTACCCGACTGTAATGCAAAGTAACTGCAACAGTAGGAAACAGCTGATCGATATTGTTATGTAAAAAGTAATGCATAGAGATGTAATGTAACGTAATCTACTTTTCATATAAAAGTATCGATCAGCTGTTTCCTACGTTGCAGTTACTTTACATTACATTCGGGTAACTGAGCCTTAAGTCGACAAAAACAAATTTTCTTCTTTTCAATACAAACTCTCGATGGCAAGTGCTCTGGCGACATCGTGGCCCATGCCGTGAAAATAAAGTTTTAACTCTAATTTTTTTATAATTTGCCACAACAAATGCCATGCAGTTTTCATAATATACATACAAGGACTTGTGGCATTTGATGACGTCACGCGCAGTAGCATATTATTTTGAAAAGCGAAATGCTCCATTTGTGTTTGTTGCTTCATAATACAATCTTTCAACTAGTCCATTCAATATTTCTTATTTGATGCATACTTGTTTTAAACTTACTTATTTAACTTTTATGTGAAAACTAGCTTAACCCGGTGTGCTTCGCTACCCCTCCCCACCCGCAAAAAAAAATATATATATATGGCATTGTTGGTGCAATATGAAAATTGGATTTTGTCACGCCCCTCCGCCCACAGACCGAAAATCAAAAATCAGACTTCACATTGTCACCCACCTGAATATTCTGAAGATTCCCTGAAAATGTCATCAAAATCGGCCCAGCCGTTTTGGAGTCCATACGTTACGTACATACACACATCCTGTTTTATATACATAGATTAAACAATATCTCCCTCTCTCTATCTCTCTCTCTCTCTTTTGACTTTAATTAAAAAAAGTGTGATGAAAATTTGTAACTTGTTTTTCTTTTCCAAACATGTTGCTCGGAGCAACGATTATTATTATGATTAATACCTATAATGAAATCAAAATGTGCTCCCTTAATTTTTTTCTAATTAAAGCTAAAGCGTTTTTAAATGAAATCCTTCAGATCTTTTTTGTGACTTCAAAAATTAGTTCCTGGACTACTCGCATGTGAGCGCTATGAAAAACATTTGCTATAAACTGCATTATTTATTTATAGTTACATATCATACTCGTATTGCAATTTACTAAAGAAAGCAAATAGAACAAATACAACAATTAAATATTGAACATCAGAATATTTCCAAAATGTTGAAACAATAGAATCAACCACATAAGCAAGAAAAAAATTTAATTACTATATTTGTATTGATTACCGGATATTTAAAACAATCGTACAAAATAATATAAAAAGCTTAATTGAGAAAATTGCCTTCAATTAATTCTGTAACATTTGAGCTTTATCATTCTTTTAACGCTTTAAACAAAATATCAGCCAACAACAAATAAATGGTCGTACTTAACCTAAAGCCTACAGACATACAACAAAAGAATGCTGCAACGTTTTGTTGCAGAAGCAAAACAAAAAGTGTAGTATAATAAATATACTCCATCTACGTAAACAACTATATCGAGCCTTGAGCGCAAAATTATCATAAGCGACATCCAGTAAAAAAATTTTTTATTTGAGAAATTAAGATTTCATGACATAGCCCATAATTTGAAATTATCAAAATATCAAAATTGCTTATAGTTCCAAAAATACGGCGGTTGAGATTTTATCGTAAGTAGATGTTTACATTTAAAAAAAAAATAAATTTATCGTAAGCGACACATATTTATTGAAATATTTTATTTTTAATTATGAAACATGTAAACTATTACAGGAAATTAAATGTAAATTTATTCATCTAAAGCAGAAGTTTAACGATTTTATTGCTGAATAAGAATATAAATAAAAATGAACTTGCACTGTGTAGTGTAGCCGCTCAAAAAAAATTGTTGTGATTTTTTGACATTTCTCCTGATTTTCGGTAGTAAAATAATTCTTTCTGCCAAAAAAACCGACTTTAATGTAAAGATCTGATAGATGAAGATAAGATAAGAAGTACGTGAAATATAAAATTAAATTTTAATAGGCGTACCTCCGCCAATTTTTTTAAATGCAAGATTGTGTGTTTTTCAGAGCTCAGAGTGTGTGTTAAGTCTTGTACAAATCGGTAAAGTAGAACCATTTAAAATAAAATATTAAATTTTAATGGACGTGACTCCGCCCAATTTTTTAAATGGACGATTGTGTCTATTTTAGAGCGCAAGGTGTGTGGTAAGTTTCATAAAAATCGATTGGGTAGAACTGCGTGAAATATTATAATAAATTTTAATGGACGTAACCCTGCCCATTTTTTCAACTTTCAAATTGTGTAATTACAAGAACCAAAGGTGTTTTATAGGTTTCACAGCAATCCAACAAGTAGAATATTATAAAATTAAATAAAACATGTGGGAATTGTCCCCGTCCTTTTTTTTACAATGGAACCAATGGGTAGCTATACCCTCTCAGACAAAAAAAGGACTTTTACAATCGGTCTAACATGTACCGAGCTATGAGGTAACATCAAAAAAAAAAAATTGAGACGAATTGTTAACCTGCTCCTTTTTTTTGAAGTCGGTTAAAAATAAAACTATTTGGGTACTTTCTTAATGGGCATCACCAATTTCTAATTCGCGTACAAATCCCAAAGGCTAAGAGTGAATTGTACTAAATTATACTGATTTTCAAAATTGGAAGACATACTCCACATAATTAAAAATTTAATAATTTACGATCCATTAACTTTGACAAAAATAAGTATTGCGCACAATTAAAGTATGGATAACGATAAAATCGAAGAGTTAAACCTTAATTAGCAAATCGCTCAAGAAAACATACAAAGCTCCTTGAAAATGGGCCGGAATTTCTTTATTCACAATAATTAGAAATATCAGTACAAAAATTTAAAGACTTGTGGACATTATGTGACAAAAGAATAGTCCCTGAAAGATATCATCAAGAATACATTAATATGAAAAGTGATGATAAAATTGAAGATGTACTAGCAGAGAGTGACGATGATGATGATTACATTTAACTTTTAGTATACTTTAATATATAATACACTTTTTTTAATACTAAATATAGAAGCACATAACATACTTAAATTTTCATTATTTTTCATGTAATTTTTTGTATGGTGTGCCATTTCCAAAAGTACTATTGCCAAATACCTAACACAATTATTAATAAAAAACCTTATAATATTTAATTAATTCTCTTTATAATAATACCTATTTATTACGTATTTATTAATGTTGTTTTTGCTTTTGGGAACCTAATTGTAATCAGATTTAAAAAAAAATGAAATGTACCAATTTATTTTTCTATTAAATAAAAAAAAAACACAAAAAGAAAAATATCGTAAGCGACAAAAATTTTTAAATTCCTCTATTAATATGAAAAAAAAAATTATCGTAAGCGCCATAACTAGTGCCAAATATGAAAATACAAAGTTGTTTTTGCTCTCAATCACTGACCAGGACAAAATTATAACAAACTGCATTAAAACATTTTAAATTTTGTGCATAAATTTGGAAATAATCGAAAAAAACCTTCTCCTGTAAAGTTTGGTTATTGTCGCTTACGATAATGTTGCGCTCAAGGCTCGATATGAGCCAGCACGAAATGAAAAATGAACACGAGAGAAGAGAAATAATAAAAAAGAAATCAATCTGAATGTTAAATGAACTTTGGATATTGTACTTTAAATCACCAGTTTTTTTTTTTCATACAAAGAACATACGAACTTTTCTTTCATGTGCATATACAAATACGAGTACATATGTATATATCGTTACCGCAATATAGAAAGGCCCTTCCTTACTCATTATTTTTTGGAAATCGAGATTTTTGCATTTTTCGATACATTAGATATTCTTCTATCGAAATATATGCACAACTCAATTTCGAAAAATTAATCACCCGTATTGCGTATGTCCAGTCGAATATTCGTCTACGAGAATTTTTTTGTACAAGTTTTCTTTCTTCTACACGAAATACGGGTGACTGAGTTGGGCCTTTCTATATTAAGGCAACGATATGAATGTATACATAAAACTAAAATAAATATATACAACAAATGTTAAAATACCCTATCATTCAGCATTTTGGCTTAAGATTTAAAAGGTACTGGGACGAAATAAATATTAAAGTTTTAGAAATAATTTCTCTGTTGCACAATGTACACTGGTTTTTCAACACAATTTTGTGGCATAAATTTTAAAAATAATGTAAGAATCATTTCTTTTTGACAACACGCCTATAGCATAGAAAGAAAATAAAAATTATAAAAACGAATAGATCAAGCGAAAGTTGAGCTCAAATAAAATTAAAATACTAGGATTTATTCTCAAACATACACTTGGACGAACACTTTTGCTTTTTAACTTTCATGCAAGTTTTTGTTCTTTGCAAACGGAGCCATTACAACACTCACAAATAACGACAAGTATGCAATAAATAAAAATTTTAATTTATTTTTTTTATCGTTATTTATACCTGCACAACTCAGGGTTGTCAGATTATCTCCGACCTCTTTCGCCAAATTGATTGAAAAGATCGCCAAAATCAATTTTATGTAGTTTTTTTATATAAATTTGATAATCATTTAATACTTTTTTATAATACTTTTTAATGAAAATTTTTATAAAATAATGGTAAAAAAATTTAGCAAAAAATAGCAAAACGTACAAATTAAACCGCCAAAAAATATTTCTTATAAAGTTTTCTCGTCCAAATTCAAAATAATTATCTCTTATTTATGTTTTGAAAATATTCTTTTAACAAAATAAATCCTCCTGAATTATAAAAATTTTGAATTTCAATTAAAAAAATAGCCAAAACATTTATTTATCGCCAGAAAAATCTCCATGTCGCCAAATCATAAACTTGCAGGTAAAACGAATTGAAATTGAGAAATTGCCATATCTGATAGCCCTGGTCTAAATTTGAAAGCTGAACACATTGAAAGTGCTGCCATATATTATTTTTATTTTTATACATTTTAATCGCTTTGTGGGTTGCCATTAAACAAATATTTTTATTTATAAAAAACACAAACTTTATTTCTAAAAAAAAACATTGATTTGGGAGACCAGTGGTGCGATTCAGTAAATTTTAACGATCCGACAGTCGTAATTGTTGTCTATACATTTTGGCGTTTGCAATAACGATTGTGTGATTCTGTAACTTCTTTTTAACGATAGTACGCAGCTGATATTTTCCTTTGATTTTTGTCGATAAAATTAACAGCACATAAATTATTGTCGGTTAAAGCTTACAGCTTATATCCTTAAATATGTTACTGAATTGCAAATTCGATAAATTTTCATTGTAATTATTATATTACACAATGCACTGTAAATAATAATTAACTTGCATAATTTTGTGAACCGATGAAGCAAAAGAGTATCCTCTCAATTCAATGCAGATTTTTTGATGGGTTTAAATTCGCTTTTCTCATTCCTCGAAAAAAAAATTTACTTATAAACAACCGGTGTTTATTTGCTATACCTCGCGTAAAAAGGAAGTGCTTCACTTAGGAAATTATTATTGAGGGAAGTACTTTTAACATTCGTTTTGGTCAAATATGTTTTCTTTTCTTTTTAATAGTTTTAGAGGGTAGATGTGTACAGCAAAGTATTAAACAACAACCAGATTGACTTTTAAGCTTTTTCTGCTTCTGTTTCAATTTGTTTGATTTTTTTCCTTTCTTTTTTTTGTCATTTGAGTAGTAGTACTAACTTTTATTGTAGATGTACCGACCGAATGGTTGGTTGAGAAACACAAAATCAAAAAAAAAAATATTTACTGCGTATGTTGTATGTGAAAGCGAGTGTGTGTGTGTGTGTGTGCGCTGGTCCTTACATAGCAATTTTTAATGCTCTTCAATCACGACAAAAATCCATTAATACACTTCACAAAAGCAACACTCGTACGTACGTACAACTGCACGAAGAAATCCTTTATAATGAAAAAAGCCCTTGAAAAACCAAAATGGATAAAGAAAAACAAGTTATCAATAGATGAATGACGCCTGATTGCACTCATAGCCAAAAACAATAAAAAAAACATACAAATCAAATCAAATCATTTCATAGTTTTGCCATAAAAAGTGTACATAATCAAAAAAAAAAAAGCTGCTTCCAAAGATCATCCATTAAGTACATTTTGTGCATACTTTAAAATCAATTTGCCTTTAAGCAACCTTCGCCTACTTTATAATGATAATATAAATTTATATAAGCTGTGATTTAATAATTCTATGAAAACCTTATTTTACAAAGATATAAATTTCAATAACAATTAAATTTAATTTGAAAAATTCCCATTTTAGCTTTCAGGCTAAAATACATATAATATTTTATTATGAATTCGCTCATGCATCTTGGTTGGCTTATAACAAATCATTACCTAATATATTTAGGCTAATCTTTACTTTTACATTTCTTCTTTATGTTGGCTGCTGTTCTAATTTCATGGGAAATTTCTATTGCAATAATTGTTTAAAATGTTAATTCCCTTAGACTTATTCTCTCGTTCACACATACTAATCTAACCAAAAACACACACCTACACACCAGAGTATCTATGAAGCTAACGGTGAAAGGGACGAATACATACACATGTATGCGTGCCTGTATAATGTTGTACGTATTTGCTTAAGCCTCTGCATCTGGCAGTGTATTTTGTGAATTGCCACAGATTCCATAATTATTGTTGGTTAAATTAACAAATTTTCATTATATAACTTAGAGCTAAATACAGACAATGAAAATCTGCATAACAATTGTAATTATTTTATAATATTATTTTAAGAATGTAAATATTTACATAAGTATATAAAGTGTCTTCCTTCGCACTGCTGTTTTCACAATATAAAGAGGTCGTATTAGACACTATTTTCTTTTAGCAGAAATAGAGGAAACTTAAATACAAATGATTAAAAATTTTTGCAAGGGAAGTCTTTGCTATTTGCCAACTATTTCATTAATACATATATCCCTGAACTTACTACAGTGAAACCTCTCATAACGGACACCTCGCATAACCGGACCCCTTTAATAACCGGACAAGTTTTGTAGATCCAAAATTAAAATAAAAGAAGATGTACTTCTCTCATAAGTGGACACCTCTAATAACCGGACAAAAGTACCACTACCGTGAGTGCCCGGTTAAGAGAGGTTTCACTGTAGTTTAAAAAACGTGTAAGCACGCTTTTCTTCTATTTATATAAAGTATTTCTTCTAACATAAATTCAATATGAGTGTTAGCTTTGTTTTTAACCAATGAATTATTTTAGTATTACCTTAGCCTAAGGTAACCCCTAGTAATACTAAAATAATTTAATATATTTTTTATATACATATTTAATTTTTATTTTATTTCAAAATGTACTTTTAGAAAAAGCAAACGAACAAGGCTATTATTTGGGAATATAAAAAGCAATACACTTTCATCTGTTTAATACATATAAGTCTATGGAATAATACCAAATTGTTTACAAAATTGTTTGTATGTACTTGTATGTATGACTCAAAGTAATAACATTTCTAATAGTCATACAAAATTTGTGCAATTGCCGGCACAAGCATGCAGCTTATCAATTTATCAATCTAGAATAAGATATTTAGTTAAAATTTGTATTAATATTAATATTATTTGCATTGAAATTTAATCATAATATCGGTTGCATTAGTAATAAAAGTTACTCACATAATTAAATTCATTATTTAGCATTTGTTTTTATTTCTAAATTTTATTAATATTAATATAAATAATAAATTTAACAATAAATTAAATACTTGCTGACTTCAAAAGTATTTAAGTCAAACTTAATGCTTGCTACCTTTTGATTATTATTTGAATAAATCCCTTAATTAAAAATTGTTTTTCAATATTTGCTAAATTTTATATTAATTTCTTCAACAGCATATTTTTACGTTGGGAAATGCATATCGCTCCTTTATTGCAACATAGTCATATCTTAAAATGAATGAATTTTTCGAGTTAGTGATGAAGAATTAATCCTCATATCTTTGTTCATATTTTTTAACAATTTCATACAAATATCTTATTTACTCAGCCCTTGAGAGAAAAATAAAATTTTCTTTTTCCATTAAGTTGTATGTAAATTAAAAACTTTAAGCCCGTTTTTTGGCGCACTAGTTTTTTTGAGTTGTGACTATGTTGCAATAAAGGAGCGATATAATTTTCTTCTATTTTAAAAGTTGATAACAATCCAACAAACCACAATGGCAAGTAGGGAGATAGTAAAATTGAGCTTTCATTACAAAATGCTTTCAGCAAAACAATTCACATATTCCATTTGCATCAAAGTTACTTATATAAAGCAGAAATCTACATCAACTGACACCACACACAGTGGACCAAACACAAAAGAACGCTGATGATGAAGGTTTAGTGGCCTTCGAAAACGGCTACTTGTTCCGTTCAACTATCTGTTGTTAGTCAGAATATTTACAACAAACTTTGGTATTATTTGTTCATTAAAATCATCACATGTAATTTGGCTTTCAAAGCGATACGAACTTTAGCCTGTTCAAATCATAAATATATAAACAAATTAATCTCGAATAATAATTAAAATTAACTTAAATCCAACATTTTGTTTGTTTCATTGCCCAGCTAAAAAAAACATTGAGGTTAATCTCAGGGATTAAAATTTTCATAACTTAAAAAGTCCGTATACAATTTCCGATTGCTTAAGAAAGAATACTAATAACTTCCAAATGTGTAAATAAGACACTGCACTCTCTAGATAATGTAATAATGTATGACAGGAAAATATCATCAACGGAACACATTTTTCATGACTTCTAAGCCAATAAACAAACACCATGATCTGAAACATCTTGCATAGGCAAACCTATGCTAAACTAAATTATTGCTGTAATACAGGGACTCTACTCTGTAATTCTAAACGACAGCAAATGCTTTCGAATTGCAATCTTAATATCACACAAATTCGACAACATTTTCTTTCATATTGAAATACAGAGTAGACCCTCAGTATTGGAATCTTATTGACTTTTTTTTAAATTATTTTACTGCTGGGGATTATTGTTAATTTGGATTTCAACCATATAATAGATATACATATTTAAAAAACTTTTATTTCCAACATTTGCACATGCACGAAGTCTTGTTTAAATTTTTAACTACCAAATAAAAACTAACGTGATACAAATAAAAAATGCATAAAACATTAATATTTTAAAAATAACAGCCCTTAACAAGGATCTAAATTAAGAACGAATACATATTAGACAGGCACAGGATAATTTTCGCGAATTAAAAATAATACTCGTATGTACGTTAAATATATGTATGTACACATGTATGTACGAGTATAAGGACTGTCACACATACTTACAGCTGCATTAACACTCATGAACAAACACTTACACTAGGTCTCAGCCAGCATTTTGTGAAAATAATGATCAAAAAATAGTCACATTTGAATATTCTAGATGTTAATCATCTATCAAATATGCAATCATTTTCTAATCATAAATGATTCTGTCATCGGGAGAAAATGGTACCCTGAATAGTCGTTTATGATCTCTGCTTTAATGTAGTTTTCATGTACATTTGTTATAATATGTCATAATATTTTCTGTTCACTTTTTAGTTGAATTTGCAATCATTTTATGATCACATTCTGCTGCATTTTCGACCCATTTTTGAAATCGTTTAATGATCATATTTTGTATGATATTCGATCAATTTTTGAAACGAATCTTACCATAATTTGAAGTCATATTATGATCATATTATGTATAATATTTGACCCTGTTTTTAATAGAAATCAGACTATAATTTGATATAGTTTTATGATAAAATTTTTATTATAATTCAATTCTTATGTATTTACAAAACAAAACAAAATAATAAAATAACTTCTTAAATTCATTGCTCTTAAGTCTAGGGGAATAAAATTATGTTATATATATGTATGTACATACATATACTATTAATTAAAAAACAAAATAATAATAAAATAATTTCAAGAATTCATTTTACTTACTAAAATTGCATGACATAATTTTTTCAGCTTCTCTTTTAGCAATGCGTCTAATTTTTTTGGCTGACATAATTTCACTTGATTTTTTAAATTTTCTAATTTTTTAATTTCTTTTAAATAGTTATTAGTATATTGTTTATTATAATTATTAACTTTTTTTAATTTTTTCAATAAAAAACTTTTTTATAACAAAAATAGACACCAATTCTCACTTTAGCGATCAAAAACAGGACTTCTCACTATGCAATCAAAATACAATATATAATTTTTTCTGCATTGCTTTTCCTTTGACTTGTTGGTTAACGGGAACTTGTTTACAAGCTGATCACTTTTTATGTTTGCGAAATGGTGGGGGTAAAAGAGTAAGTAAGTATCACATTTTGGTCACCAAGAATAGTCAAAAAGTACTCAAGCAAATGATAAAAATAATTCTAATCCGTTTTTTATCATAAGGAATAGACAAATTTGACTGATCTTTTTGATGAACTGTATGAAAACTCAATTTTTAATCACCAAAACTAGTCAAAAATGAGTGAGTAAGATGACTACCGAAAATTCAATCATCCAAATGCTAGCTGGGGTATGATGAAGTCGGTACACTTGTACTTTTTCCAGTACAATTAGCATTGCGAATGTACTGCGGTACTCCAATGACAATTTTAAACGTTTTAACTCATTTGTCGAACAGAACGATGTTTAGAATCTATTATTTGTGAATGAATAAATTGCACATGCACTATCAGAAGTTTCAAAAGTTTAAATCAGACAAAGGATTTACTACAGCCTAATGCTACTTATATGAGTTAAAAGGAACAAATATATACATTTATAATGAACCTAGTTGCTATAGTTTTAAAATAATAAGCAGCTTATGTAGAAGTTTCTTTGAATATTTACTTGTCTTCTACAAACTGGCTTTAAATTTATATGTATGTACATATATGGATAAATACATAGCATGTACATATGTACATTTAGCCAATTCACAAAGTCTTATAAAGTCATAAGTCATAAGTTACAATTTATGACCAAATAGGACCATTGTGAACGGTCTCTTGTATTGCCATATCCAAAATTGTCATAAACGTAAAATTCAAAAGATAGAAAAAAGACAGATAGGTTTATTTCTATTTCTTATGTCGTTAAAAGACGACTAACTGGTTGAATTTTTTGTTTTTAATTCGAAAAAAAAAGGTCGATTGTTCGGATGTGGTTTTCCGATTTTGCGAATTCTCGCGAATTTTCGCAGTATTCGCGATAAAAGGCAATTTCTAGTGAATTTTAAGGATTGTTTCCGATCTTGCGAATTTTCGCAATATTCGCGATGAAAGAGATTTTTTTTATTTATAACAGTTTTGGCGATTTCTAATGAATTTTTAGGAAAGCGAGATTTTTTATTTTTAACAATTTTAGCGAATTCTAATGAATTTTTAGGATTGTTTCCGATTTTGCGAATTCTCGCGAATTTGTGCAACATTAATATAAAAGCTAGTTTTGTCAAGTTTTGTCTGATTTTTAACAGTTTTTTTTTGCGAATTTTAAACTTTGGAATTATGCTGCTGTTAGCAAGTTTTTGCGAATTTTAACCATTTTCGCAATTTTTACGGAATTATTTGAATTCCTTAGAGTTTTAGAGATTTTTAATAATAAGAATGGTTTGTTGAAAATTTTGCAGTTTTTCGCGAATTTCTGCTATTTTTGCAAGTGATTTTTGCCGCAATATCCATAGCAAGGCAGAGATTTTAACTAGAGGTGTTAAGTCGTCAAATTTAATCGTGTTGCAAAAGACAAATTTAGCAACGAATTCTTCAAGGCAAGTTTGTCGAACTATGCGATGTTCATCGTTCTTCGCAATTGTGTTTTTAGCATCACTCTTGAAGGTAAAAGAAAATAATATTTATGTAAAATAAGTAGCAGACTGAAAAAACATAGGTAACAAAGTTTTATTGTCATATAATATTTTTATATGAAAAATATGAGCTAGATTTTATGACAGTCATAAACGTTTATGACTTACAACAAATAGGACGAAATAGAAGACTTTGTGAAATGACTCATTATATAAATACGTTTATGCGAACACCTTTTAGCTTAATATGTTAAATTATGGTGATAAGGGCGTTTATGCGGTATACCAACTCCAAAAGAAAGTCTGTTTTAGTTAATTATTATTTTTCGAACTGTATTTGTTTCTTAAATTCTTATGAATTGAATTAGGCTACTGTTCGTAACGCTTTTTAAGCCAAATTACATGTGATAATTATTAATGAACAAATAACATCAAGTTAGTTGTAAATATTCTGACAACAACACATAGTTGAACGGAACAGCCAGCCGTTTTCGAAGGCCACTAAACCTTCCTCATCAGCGTTCTTCTGTGTTTTGGTCCACTGTGTGTGGTGTCAGTTGATGTAGATGTCGTCTGCCTTATATACGAAACTTTATTGCAAATGGAATATGTGAATTGGTTTGATTCATTGCATTTTTCAATTTGCTCATATATGTATATGTTTGGCAATGAAGGCTCAAAATTTACCATCTTCCATATATATTACAACAGTCTTACCAGTGTCGTTTGTTCCTTACTAACTATGCACATGTTTGTTACTTTGCTTATTTTTGTTCTACTTAAGACAAACTTTTTTGGTTTGTTACTATTAAGTATATTTTTATTTTTGATTTTTGCCACAAGCCAATGACTATTAATTTTAGTTAATTATTATTTTTCGAACTGTATTTGTTTCTTAAATTCACAGTGGACCAAAACACAGAAGAACGCTGATGAGGAAGGTTTAGTGGTTGAAAGTATTTTTAGGCTACAAGAAATAACGAACAATATATGTACATACATATGTATATTTATTTGACATAAAGTATTTATTTTATTTTGGAATTTTTGCTTTTTTTTTTTTTTTTTTTGGTAAAGGAACATTTTAGCTAATTTCAAAACCTTTTTAGTTCAAGTATTTTTACCCTGTTATAAATAGAAAAAAAAGGTTTTATTCGAATAATAAAACTGGTAAAGAATAAAGTACAATTTTTTAATGAACTAAGTACAATTTGAAAAATGTCATTTATCATCCCCGACTTACACACACACACACTGTGTAGAAATTAAAACATTAAGGAGGCAACGAAAGAAAATACCATTCATGCTATAACAAGAACTTAATACATACTCTTATTAAACACATACGAATACTTTAAAACACAACAACGAGCGATATGAAAAAATGTTGGCAATTTCCTGATGAATTAAAAACATACAATTTCCGCTACAATGAAACAATGCCAAACGAATGTGTTTTTGCGTTTGTACGTGTACAGTATGAGTGAGATAACCCTGTCGGAAATTTGGCTAACTTTAAACTAACTTTAAGCTAACTATTTCGCAACTAGTACTGACAGACACTTGGATTACTTTGCAATGTAATCAACTGACTATTTTAACATGGCGGTGTCCTAGGGGCGGTAGTCAATTGTCTCACTATGCACTACTTTCACCTAACTTAAAGTTGACTTTTTTTAAATCACCTGATAGCCAGCCAGTAAATTAAAAAAAGTTTTCTGGGGTTCGAACATGTAACATTACACGTTATGTACTCAACACGCTACCACTCGGCTAAGCTGCCATATAAAATAACAACAGCAAAATTTTAATATAAAATTGAAATGAGTTTCAAAGTAGCTGAGAATAAATTTGTTGGCTCTCATCACATTCGATTACGTACTCAACTTAAGAATTAATTTTTGGTTTGTTCTGGATGACCTTGCAGCTAGCTTTTAGTCAGTCTAAGAAAAGTTAACTATAAGTTAACTATTTTTGTAGTCAACCACACATTCTCCAACAGGGAAGTTTATAGATGCAATTGTGTATGTACATAATTGAGTTTGTAGGTGTGTATTTGTAAACAAATGAATGCTCGCACACATAAAGATTTCAATGGCAGATGTGAGTTAGTAAAAGGGAATGACGACTGTTGTGAGTGAATTGTACGTATTACATATATGTACCTTTTTATTCTCACACGAGGAGTAGTATCTGAATACAAATGCATTTCAGTAAAGTGCAAAAAATCCTCTGTCAAAGTGAATCTCCACTTTAAACCAACAACAAATATTGTTAAAAACAATAAAACCACAAGTGAGCAAATAAAAACGAACTCCTGTTCATGTCTTCATAAACGTTCATTTTTTGCATTGTGCAAATGAATGCATAAAAAGATTTTTTTATTATGTACATATACATATGTATGTACATATGTATATACTAGTATGTACAACATAAACAAAAACAAAACACAATCACTAAATTATTTTATAGAAAGCAACTCATATTTCAATTACAATAAGTGAGTACGTACATATTTACGTATGCACGTACACACATGGCGAGGGAATTTAATGAACTCTCCTCTTTCTTCTGGCAGCAATAAAAAAGGCTGTTGATAATAAGTGAAGTAATCATATTCAGCTTATTCGACTCTTATCAAAACTACACTACACTTCCATCTACTGCATACGTATACTTATCACAAGTTCAAAAAACTTAATGAAATAATGAAGTCAGTGTTTTCAAAGAGTGGATAGTGTTTTCTAACTTTCGCGGACTATTTCCAAACTATTGGAGGAAATTGCCAAGGATTCAAAAAATTTTTATTCTTGCTCCGTTTTGCTATCGGGGAGAATTTTAAATCGAATTGTTTTTAATTTTTAAGAAGCAAAGCGAAACGAGTGAGCTATAGAAACGAATTCTTATGTTTTTCCTCGCAAACTGTCGGAATTTTATATGTAAATTTTTTTTAAAAAAAACTTAATTTTTAATAACTACTGCTGTACGAATTATTGCCCAAATGCCAATCACACGAATCAGCTAAATGAAGGAACGCCCAAAATTGTTGGGTAATTAGTCATTGTGAAGAAATAATCAAAAAACGATTTCCCACAAAAATTAAGAATAATCGACCGAAGTTTTTGGGTGTTTGTTCATTACGTACAATCAATCACCCGAATTCGGAATGAATAATCGCCCAAAAATCTTTCTGGGGTTTTTAACATTTTGTGGAAATTACTAATTATGAACGAATACCCAAATATCTAAAAATGTTGAATCGCTCAAAGTCGATGAACAATCACCCAATTTTTTGAAAATATTTTTGTTTTTTGGGCGATTGGAACTTGGGCGATAATTTGTACAGGCAACAATTACGCCTAAGTATGAAATACGAAGATTAACATGGATTATAATAGTTGCAATACAATTATACAACATAAGACAAAGTTAAAAGTTGACATCATAAGAGGGCGGTCCCAAACTAGCCGACTTAAAAGAGAAAACTTCACAAATTTGAGAATTTTTTTTTTATATTTTACTCGATACACTTTTCCTAGAAATATTTCAAGGATTCGATACCCTTTTTATAGTCAAATACAGTTTTACTAGAGATATTAAATAGTGTCGATAACCATGGGTCACCAGCAAAAGGTAATGTCTGAAAAGCTAGATTACCCAGACTAGGTTCCGGGATATTCTTACATACATACATACTTTATCTCATTGAGATACCTTTGAGAGAACCTTCCTTGTACACGATTTTCCTATTCCAGTTCACTGCTCTGACTTTTCCGGCTAAAAAAAACTTAGTTCGACTGCGGTGAAACCTCTTCAAGTACGACGATGTTGTTGCTCTATTAGCTTAGCTTTCTCTTAAAATTATCGGTCAAGATGCAATGTGTAGCGCTTTTTTAAATCCCTGTTCTTTCACTCACGCGCCTTCAGCCTACGATCCTCCAATACCATTTTCAGGGTTTCCTTAGGCGTTTCGTCTTGGCAACTCGTATGCCCTCGTTAAAGCTCTGCAACCCAATATTTTATAGTGGCAAACAAAGGAGCAAACTCCTCCAAAGTAAAATCTAGCTTGGTTTTAATATTTGTCAGATTGAGACCTTTCAAATGAAACTAGTGACCAAATCCGAGAGATATTTTATTATTGGTGGCTCGAAAAAATACTAAGCAACGTGGGTGGCGTCTTGAAACTTAAAAAACACATATTTTTTGCGGTTGCCACTTTTCTCCAAAGTAATTTTTTTTCAAACTACTGCCACCATCTATCTATATGCAATTTAAATTTAAATTTTTTTAAAATTCTATACGCAAGTTAGGTTAGGTGGACGTAGCAGTCAGAAACCCGGACTCACTTATACCGTTTTGGTCCATTGTGAACCACGGAGACTCTGCTTATGAGGAGTCCCCACCGCCGAACCAACCACAGCTCAATATAAAGCTACTAAGACGTTGAAGTTCAACACTAGCAACGTCAGAAAGTTCCCTGAACTCAAGAGCACCCATTGTGGCCATTCTCTTCCCTGCAAGTCCAGCGCAGTGACAAAGAAAGTGCTCTATGCTTTCCTCTTCATCGATATCCTAGCAGCTACGGCAAAAATCATTGTGTTCAACCCTTAGCCTTTGTGCATGCCTACCTATGAGACAGTGTTCGGTTAACACGGACAATATAATCGACATTTGTTTCCTATTCTTCAAAATTAAGTAATGCGTACCTTCCTTATTTAGGTGAGTACATAACTGCCTTGTGATCACGCAATCATTTCTTGTGGCCCACCTTTTATTTGCTTCATCCTCTGTCTTGCGCACTTAGGCAAAATTTCAAAAGTACAAAAAAAGTATAGAGAGTTAGTTGCAAACTACACACAGCATTGGACTTCGGTCGTCTTGTATAATATAACAATAATACGGAAAGTAGCGTGCATGACATATATGTGCATATGTATATATTTATATGTATTCACATAAATTTCTCATCGCATAATGAATTTTTTTTTTTGTGAATAAACTACACCAGTATGTGTCAGCATCTGTATGAAGTAAGTGTTTGTTTATCAAGGTGAATATGAAGAAATAAAAAAATAAAATAAAAATACATACAACACATCGATGGTCGAGTATCTACGAGTATTTGGGAATACTCGTACATACATACGTACGAGCGAGTGTAGAACAACAATGCATTATTGCATACATCACTAAGCAAGTTGATTGCATATTAAAGCAAAATGACGCATCCATAACACTTCCTGTGCATTGTATTTTGTAATCCATCCATCCATACATTTATTCATTTGCTTTTTTCAACGAACATTCATGCCAGTGCTGCCTTTTAGCAAAAAAAAAAAAAATTTTTTTAAAATTAAATATCGGAATGAAAAGTAAAATAAATTATGGGTATTTGCCATTTATTTGTATTGAAAAGGATAATTAAGATTCTAAAGCAGCGTACAAACAAAAGTGCTTAAAACATATAAATTGCGGTTTATTTTTTCATTTTTTTTTTTTTTTGGGGGGGGCCAGCAGAATCCTGCTTTCAAAAACTCCTCCCTTTTAAGCCAATAAATAATAACAAAATGGAAGCTTTAATATTGAAATATGTTGAGCTGTTCTTTTTTTCTATTTTTTAATAAGCTTTTTCACTTTCACTAATACGCCTTCTTTTGTTTCCCTCTTTAAGTACGAGTATTTATGTAAAACATGCCAAAACTCATTTTGCCCTTTTTCTATTTTTACTTTCGCAGATTATCACCTTCTTGGCATTATTATTATTATTATTATTCTTTTAGAATTGTTTATGTTTTGAATTTTTTTATTTCGAAGTCAGGATAATAATTCGCTGTGTAATTTCTCTGAGCAAACACTATTGCAACAAAGCTTAAGTCATGTGGAAGCACAAAACAATTGTTATGATGATGATAATGAAAACATTTGAACCAAGTTAGCAAATAACGAACATTATTATTATTTTTCTAATATGGAAAAATCTCTTGGTAAAAACTTTTGATAATTTTTCATTCATTTTCATATATGTATGTATGTATGTAGTTTCAAACATTTACTTCTTAAGGGTCTATTACGCATCGATATTGTCGAATATTTGTAAAGTGGCCCTAAAAATTATTTTGAAATATGAATGCGATGCTGATCGCTCGATTAAAATTTACGACCTTTCCCACAGTGTTAATAAATTTTTTTATTTCATTATAGTTTTCAAACCAAATTTGCTGTCGAAATCGTGGAACAGACCGTTAATTTCTTCAATTTAAAAAAGGAAATGTTGCTTATGGGCTAGGCATGTCTAGATGCTTTTGGTTGCTGCTTAAGCATCTAGATATGTTTAACCAACAGCACACAAACTTTTTTTCTGTACTTCCTATTCATTTGATATAAGTAGCACCTGCTATAAAAATGCTTTAAAAAATCGTAGTTTTTATGGAATAACGAACGCATCGCTGATGGCACGATTGGTAAAGTTGAATGCAGCATTGGATGCTGGCTGACGTATTTGTTCTAATATGCAGTGTTTAAAAAACTTAAGTCGAAGTAGCAAAAGTCGTAAAATTTTTAATTTTCGCTGCTTTTGCTTTTTCCAACTGGTTAAAATGAACCAATGCTTTTGTTTGTGCTTGTGAAAATAATCAAAAGTCGCAGTCGAAGTAGAATCAGAAAACGATGCTTTTGGTGTAATTTATCGTTTTTTTATTTCATTGTCTGTTTTTGTTTTGATGTTCTACTTCGTTTGAACATACAAGCACTAATAAAGCTATAGAGAGAAACTTTTCGAATGGTGCTTGTTTTGTTTCAGTGAGAGTCATGTTTTGTTATGCTTGTTTTGTTGATAATGTTTACATTGAAATATAAGGCTTGGAAGTAGTGTGCTTAGAATACAGAACTTTCAATACATTTTGTACAGCTCTTTAGCAGCGTTGTCAACTTTAAAATTTTAAAAAGCACTGAAATCATGAAAAAAACGCGTAATTGAAGTAAAAAAGCACTAAATTTAAAATTTTTTCATTTTATTAAAAAAAATTTTTTTACGTATACATATCGCACACTAAATCATAAAGAGTCTCAACTCAAAAAATTTCCGATGCTGAGTAGTTGCAAACAACTGTTGATACTGTACAAATGACGCAAATATGTGACACAAAAACAAGCATAACGGTATTTTGTATCCTTCAAGAAGACTGTATTGTAAAAGAAATTGTTGAGGTCGTTATAGATATTTCTTCTGATTTATAGTTTTTTTTTTTTGATTTTGAACTCGTTAGGGTTAATATTCTATTTTTTTAAATCAAGGCTTATCAAATTTTGTTGTTATTAAAATTAATTTAATTATGCTGTAAAAACATTCTTTCGGCTGCAGCTAAACTATGTGAAAGAGGCAATAAATTTTGAACGAAATGAAAAAAGGTGTCAAAGGTATTGTGCAGCAAAGGCAATATAAATAACAAAGTTATATATGAAAAAAGTGATTTGCAAGTTTATCAAGTTACATATATACAAAAATATTCATAGCAAAAAAGTAATCGAATTAAAAAATATTGGACACTGGGAAAATTTTTTAAAAATTTTGGTTATAATTAACCAAAAACGACAGCTCTATTCACAGCAAAATTTTCTCGATTCAGGCCGATTTTGATATAAAGCAAAGTGTTAACCAAGTGTAAGGACATTCTGTTACGTAGTTTAGACTAAACTACACTCGTAGAGCTAAAAGCTCGTTTAACTTCTTCGTTTAAATATGGAATTGTCAGAAGTTTGATGGTAATGCAATTTTTAATAATGCCACAAACAAGTTCATTTTAACTGAATCGCTATTAGATTTTACTTCTGCCCAAAACTCGATAGTGGACTCAATACTTGTATTATGTCTTCCTTGTTGTGTGGCAAAACACTGCTTACATTAATTATACTTAAAATGTAAAGTTTGAGGGTAATATGGCGTTTATTTCTTCAACCAAGTCTTGTACAATCTTAATAGAATTTTTTTAAATGCTCTATTTAACTTCAGAGCTTATGTTTTTTCAATGATAGACTTCATCGAAGAAGAAATAGATAAGGAAATTTCTCTTTGAATTTTTGGTTTAGTGCCACCGTTCGAAACGAAAAGCACCGAAAATTAATTTAAAAAAGCACTGAGCACTAACTTCAAAATTTTTCGCGTCGAAAATTTCAAAAAGCACTAAAAACGGTGCGAAAAGCACCGAGTTGACAACGCTGCTCTTTAGTTTATACCCCAATTTTCCGTTTCCGTTTCTATCCAAATGATATCAAAAGATTAAAACTACGTATTTTTGTTTTTAAATAAACACGTTGTTCTTTAAATTTTTAACGGTATATTAAAACTTTAGTCTCTCACTGTTTTAAAATGTTTGCAATTTTTCCCTTGCTGCTTTAAATAAATATTTACATATTTCACAATCAGTATGCAAATTATTGTTTATTTTTGAAAAAAAAAAATAAAATAAAATTTTGCACACATATTGACAGCTTTTTATATTTATGTTTGCATAAGTTAGGATGATCCTGAATCATACTTCTAAAAATTTTATATTCGTTGTTAATAGAAGCATTCTAATATTATGCAGTTATATTAGACACAATTGAGTAGCAACCTAGTATACACTTAATATAAGTGTATTTAGAAGTACATACATGCATAAATACATATTTCTATATGTATACATACATACATACATACATACATACATACATACATATGTATGAATGTATGAATGTACATAAATAAAATAGCAGAAATAGTAAAACTTTTCTAGGAAGCAAATGTTATGTGTCAACAAAATGTTAAATATAAGACATCTTCAATACACCAAAGTTTAAATAGCTTTGTGAGGAAAAAATTAAATTTATACACACTGAGAGCCGATAAAGAATCAATCTTCTCTTAACCTCGTTTTAGCCCCTAAAGGCCTTAAAATCAGAACTCAAAATAGAAAAAATATCAATATGACAACTCAAGTTGTTAGTATCTAAATCAAGCTGGTAATGAAAGTAAAAACTATGGCATTCGTACCACCAATAAACCACCAAGTAAACAAACTGCTTTTCTACTTTGGATTCGCTCTTAAGCACTTGTACTGGGGCCATACTATTTTTGACTTTATTTATAAGACGTAATTGATTAAGAGTAATTCGAAGGTGTGTGTAAAAAAATTCCTTAGCAATTGACTGAGTTATTAAATATTTTATTATACGATTTTTTGTTTAAAAAAAAATTATCTGCATGAGGTTTTTTGCGTTCTATTTATACGATTTCTGTATATTTGAGCTTCCAGGATGAGGAAATTAAAATTTAATAGACATATCAGCACAAAGTATAAAATTGGTACAACAGTGGTCGACAAACGTTTTTCTTTCAGAGCCACATTGTTCACAAACACGTATACTCAGATCAATTCACTATGAAAAATTTATACTTTTGATGTCAAAAAATTTATTTAAAATCGTGTGTTGACATCTAATGAACATATATGCAAATATCAAGCGGCGAAAATAATCAGCTGAGCATTTGCGACCACTTAATATGAATTTGCCTTGGTATTTACTTTATTGCTCCTTTCACATCTTATTGCTTATTTTTTAGATGTGAAATTTCTTTCCATATTCTACTTCTAGCAAATTATATATAATGTGCTATAAAAGTAGCCGAAATAAATATTTCCTTAAAGCAAAATAAAAATTAACAGAATCGTGTTAAAACTTCATTACACAATGAGATAATTAATACGAAAGGTTTCTGCATGAATTTAAAACATATATCATTCAAGTCCAATATACACAATCGACTTTCACAAAATAAAAAAAAATTACTAAAAGTCGCTAGTCAACAGAAATATTCAATCAAATTTAAGCCCATACTCTAGCCATTGCATATACATACATACATATGTGCATGCAATCAGACAAACACACGCTTGTACAAATATTAACTGCAAACAGACAAAATCCATTACGAGCGCTAATAGAAAAAACCAACAAAAATCGTCGAAAAAATATACGATGACGACTAATGCACATTTAGAAACACATACTGAGCGAATATTAAAAGACACACGATGAACATAAAAGAACACTTTTATTGAGGTAAAATTTGAATCAGGATTTAGACAAAAAGCAGTGACATTGTACACCCCCAAAACATCATCAACATCTTTGTAATAATTGACAACAACATCACATTGTTTCCATCATCAATTTGAAACTGGTAACCATAACATACGAGCTCACATTTCCATGCAGGAAAGCAGTCATACCCATACCAGCGTCGCGAGACGCACGAAAGTGCACCAGAAACCACGATGCAAAAATGTGAACTTTATTGAAAACAAATCGAATGAACATTGATTGAATGTAAAGCCAGAGCAATCAGCAACTACGGCCACCAAATTTAGTACAAAAACAAAATGCAGGACAAAAAAAACAAAACCAAAAACAAACACTGCCAACACCAAGAACTCAACCCAACCCAACCCAACCCAAACCAACCAAACCAAACCAAACCCAATCGTTGGTTAGAGGTTACATTAGCAAAGCCCAAGCAACAAGGATGCATACAGTTAACAGAAAGAAACAAAGGAGCAACTGCAAACAAACAAAATATAATTATGTACTCGTATGTATGTATGGCTAGAGAAAGACGAAAATGAACACAATGACATGAGTAAATCAACAAAAATTATTAAATACCGATTTTAGCCAAATTAAAAAGAAAATCAAAATAATTTTCAACCCATTAAACAAACAACTTACAAACATTTTTTAATTTCTCTAATATAAATCGCTACCTAAATAAAGTATGTTTTCGGTTATGAGAATTTTAAAAAAAAAAACCTAACAAATAAAAATAAGGGTCATTTTTGCAATATCCTTTCATTTGTCTGCCTCCTTTTTGACTGAAGTGGGTTATTTCGTCTGTTAGCAATTTGCATAATTTACAAATCGTTGAACACGTTAGCTGACAAAAGAAGGAGTTTAAAAAATTTAACAAAAACCACAACCGCCAATGGTTTCAATAACAACTAATGCCTCGAACGGCAACAAATTTTCATTTATACATGCATACATATTCGTATATTAAACAAGTACAAGTAACGTGAATTTATGTGTTTTACACACCTTTCCAACGTTCCAAATCAAATTTAAATCGCATATTTGGCACGCAACATTGTTTTGCTGTTGCTACTTTAATTGCTGTAACTCTCTTATTCCCTTTTGTTTGGCCCCTTTAAAGTAATCCTCGACGCTATACAATTCAAAGAGTTTTCGTCGTTATTACTGAGCGCGCCCAGATGCCACTGCTGCGGTGCTGATGATGATGTTTATGACAACAACGAAAAGAGTAACTGAAAATATTTGTATTTGTCAGTTAGCTCCTAGTCATATATGGGTACTTCCATACATTAGACACAACAAAAAATTCATATTAACATCTATGAAAACAAGGTTAATTTAAAATTTTTAAGCAAAGATTTTACTTCATATGTGTTTCATGTTAATTCAACATGATTAATAATTTTATTTTATGCTAATTTAACATTCCAGTACTCTTAAATTAAATGGCCTTGGCTGAAGCAGTTCCACGTTGTCCACAAAACCGAAGGTACTGGGTTCGATCCCGGTCTCCAACAGTCATTAAATAACACCACGCATATTTTGGTCCTGGGTTCCAGCCCGGTCTCCAACAGTTATTAAATAACAATACCACGCATTTTTCTGATGTGCATTAGTGTCGCTTTGTATCAGTTGTTGTAGGAAAGTTCAAGGGATGAAGGCATAGTCACTGGTCACTGAACTATACCGACCTCAGCAGATACTAATCCTAATGTAACATCAGGGCGCCCTCCTTCTATGTGTAGCAGAATCATCGGCGAAGTAAAATAACCAATATAATGAATACTAAGCACAGCTTCAAAAAAATAATACGCCTCATTTAACACCAGAGGCGCTGCAAGACTGCATTATTAAAAAAACGTGCAAAAAGCAGAGTTGTAAAAGAATGAAGCTGACCTCTATCTCTTCCTTCACTACCTGTCTTCTCGATCACTATCGCTTTCATAAAGAACGACTAGTTATAGTAGTAGAGGCATTGATTGCTTGAATGTTACTTCTCTTTAAATAAAAGTTATTTCAAGTTGAAATAACGTTAGTTTGATACTGAAATAACACGATGTAACATGTTAAATCAAGGTTATTTCATGTTGAAACAATATGAATTTAATATAATGTAGTCATTACATTTTATTAATTTTTTAACTTATTTAATTGTGTATCGTATATTGACACTGGCATCAGAAAAATGTTTGTATGTATAGTTGGCTTCCCCGGGCAATGTTTGAACTCGAACACATGGCAGGGAAGTTACTCCTCCAGCCACAACAACCTTAAATATTCTTTAGATAAATACTTTCGTTATTTAAATTTTAATTGAACATGATTTGACTTATCATTTAACGTAAAATTCTATGAATGAAGTGGCGCGTAAATAGAACCATTTAATGAAGTAAATAATTCGTCTTCCGATTGTTAATTTTTTCGCATAGTAGGAGACTAATGAATTAAACACATGCAAGACAGCATGCTGTCGAATACTGTGAAGATTAATATTTTCATGACAACATGTGTGGTTGACTACAAAAATAATTAACTTATAGTTAACTTTTCTTAGACTAACTAAAAGCTAAGTGCAATGTCATCCAGAACAAATCCAAAATTAATTCTTAAGTTGAGTATGAATATTTTGAATATTTTTTAAATTTACTGACTACCAGGTGATTTAAACAAAATCAACTTTAAGTTAGTTGAAAAATAATGCAGAGTGAGACAATTGACTACCGCCTAGAACATCGCAGTATTATAAAGGTCAGTTGATTACATTGAAAAGTAATCCAAGTATCAGTCACTACTAGTTGCGAAATACTTAGCTTAAAGTTAATTTAAAGTTAATGGAATTTTCGATAGGGCGGCTACACGACAGCACAACCACAGTTGTAGCTTTTGCCAAATCAGACTAATTTTTATTCTTGTTGGCTACAATGAGCCAATATGAACATATTGCTGCAAATGTAATATGAAATAGGAACTAATCGAAATTAAAGGATGTTATTTAATAGCAGAACATCTCAAAACACATATAATGAAACAAATTGATTCGTTTTTATATTTTAACCGGTTATATTTACGTCCATTTTAAACAAGTGATTTTATTTTGTATAAATGTGAAATACATACTTGAGAGTAGCACCTCAGAAATATGTATCAATATCTCAATGGTGCTTATACTTAAGTAGCTGGTTACAGGACGACAATTGCAGCAAGTGACATTTGAAGTCATGTAGTCGTGTAGTCTACTGTAGTCAATGTGTTTATTGCTCAAGTGTTTAATAGAGACAAAAAAGAGACGTTCGTCATATCTCTGTAACGCTGAACGTTATATGCAACATTTTCAAAAAAAAATTGTAATTGCTTATGGAACCCCCTATACATTTTGTATACATGTAAATGTGTTAGACTGCTGCTGCTATTATGTCATTTTCATTATCAGTCATATTGTGGTATTTTCTATTGGTTGCTATCAATGTCATCGTCGCTATTATGGTTGCATATGACGTTGTATTCGCAATTACATTCGCAGTAACTATTCGCAATCTTAGTCTAAACGTTGAAATCTTAAAAATTTTAGTGTCATTTCAGAGTCAAATCATTGCTGTTCAATACGAAAAATTCATATAAAGGAGGGAAAAAATTTAGCAAGGATGAAAGACTTTTTAAGTTCTTTAATTTTTCCGGGTTAAGTTTAATTCACTTATCTTAGACGATCAACAGAAAATGAAAAATTCACAGATATATAAATATCGTTCTACACACTGTAAATAATACATACTTTGGTATGTATATACCAAAGTATAACCTAAATCCAGCTACGATATTATTCCAAATGAGATTAGAAGTCTAAAAAAGATAAGCCGCAAGTCATTGTGATATAACTTCTTGAAAAATCGCACAAATTAATTGAGATTTTGCCCAGGGGCACTTTCGAATATGCAGATTACAAAAGTACCATTAACGAAAAATCAGCTTATCACGACTTAAGCACTTTCACCTTTTTGAAACAGAATTATTGATAACATCCTTTTATTAGCACAATAAAAATTCTCCAGTCTTTTTTAGTTGCTAAACAGGTATCAAAGTATGTATCAGATATGGCGGTTTGCATTTTAGCTAGCTATATAAACATACACGTAAGTAATTGTGTATGTATGTATGCAAAATTTCTGAATAATTTTTGTTTTAATAATTTTTTTTATATTTCATAGTTTTAGTGTCGATTTTCAATATAAACAAAATTTGCATTTTGAAATCTTTTGGCAAGTCACTATCATACTGTTCGCATGCAATAAAACACTCATAAATTACACACACACACACCCACATACATACATATACACACGTACATACACCGTCATGCAATCACGTGATCACGTACAAACAAGAAATTAAATCGACATTTTTCATTTTTTGCTTTCCTTGATAGTTTGTGGTTGTTGTACTTGTTTTTCTTCATTTTCTTTGAAATACTAATTAAAATTCCATAGTGAAGGAAAAAGAAAACATAAATTTATGCAATGAATCAATTTGAATTGAATAAATGTTGCTAGATGGAAAGTGAGTAATAGACAATTTGAATCAGCATGAAAACAAGGGATATGTGGATTCTTTTAACCTTCAAAATATTATTTCTACTTATTCACTATTCACTCCAAAAGAATTGTATTAAATATTTGCTGCAATTATGAAAGCATTTTAACTACCCTTACCTGAAAATAGAGAGAAACGCGTGTCGTGTTTTTTTTTCGTGACAAGAACACGCACCATTCAATACGTAGTGTTTGTCACAGAAAATATGATTATGTGCATGGTCGGGTTGTATTGTGTAGAGTGAAATTTACACGAAAAAATACGAAACTATTTTAGGTGGAAAATGGGTATGCATGAATTTCTAGTGAAAAAAAATATTTAATATTTTGTATCGTCAAACACGCAAACGTAACAAATTTGTTTTTAGTGTGATAGTGATAGTGATAGTGATAGAGATAGTGATAGTGATAGTGATAGTGATAGTGATAGTCTCTCAAGCTTAAAGTTGTGAAATTAAATAAATACAGGGCAATTATGTAAAAAATTCCGCAGGAAATTTCTCCCAGGGAACAATTCCAACTAATAGCAAATGATAGGGAAAACAAAAAATTCTAATTGGAAAAGGGAGAAATTTCCTGCGGAATTTTTTACATAATTGCCCTAATATACATATACATGTATCCGTTTGAATATAAAAAAAATTATTTTTTGCTATTCAATATGATTTCGTGCGTGTTGTGTTGTGTCGTGCCGCATTGAGAAAAATTTTCGCATGCGTGTTTCTTACCTGTTGGACATCTTGGCATTCGTGTTCGTGTCGTGTCGGGTTTCGAAAAATTCGACATGCACCCATCTCTACTTCTAAATACGTAACACAAACATAATCTCCCTTAACTTTTTTTATAACGATACAAATAATGTCCGACTGCTTTAAATTCTCTTTTCAAACCAATAAATTCTTTTGGTATTATTAGGGGTTAACTTGGACCTATGTAGCTAAGGCCGCCTAAGGCAACCCCTAATATATATGAAGCTAAAAATAAAAGTATTTTAAATCGCTCTAACTGACTGTTTTCTCCTCCAGTTAAAATTTTAATTTTTCAGTTAATTTCTGTTCGAACTTATTTTTTATTTTTTGCTTTTATTTAGGGCTAAAGCAAATTTTATTTTTATCCTTCCTTGGTTGTCACTTAGTCGTCGACGAAACAAAAAATTAAACAAAAGACATGTTAAATACACTTTATAATATCTTAAAATTCATCTTTTCTTCTTCGCATTATTTCAATATACTTGTACATCAGTCAACTTTTGACTTTATAACATGCATATAATCTTGTTGGCAAATGTTCTTTTGGCCTATTGAGTTGTAAAAATGATAAACTAGAAGAAAAAATTAAAGAAAATGAAAAAGAAAAAGAAAATCCTAACTGGAAGACGATTTATAATCATCTACTCAAATTTCCTTCCATCATAGACATTTTCAAAGTTGCTACTCGTAGGTGCCACTAAACACACAGAAAGGACTCAGTCATTGTTAAGAGGAGAGCTGTGATGGAAAAAAGTAACAATAGGAGTATAAAAAGAGGAGTTATTTTCAGAAACCATGTCCAAACTTCACTTGAGGAGACTGAGTGTTTGTTTTATAAATGTTGGAAGACACAAAAAATGCAAACAAAAAAAATTTGTAAAGAATTGAAAAAGAATATCTCTTTGTTCAAGTATGCAAAGAAACGAAACAACTTTTATAATATAGGAAAACTTAAATACATTCATACATACAACATAGATAAATTAAAGTACGAGTACGTTAGGGTTTCGAACGCGGAATCTTACGCTACTGGGAATATTTCTAACATTTACTACATATTTACATTTTCCCTCTTATCTCATGCCAACACTCTAGATTTGTTATACACTTCTTGTCCCAATCTTATTATGTTTCACCAATTGAAAACCCTGATTTGGCTATTCCCCTTCACTCCTCAAAAATAAAAATAAAAAATTGAGAGAGAATTTATTGCATAAGTATCAGGGGCGTTAGTTTATAAAGTGTAAGAAAGTGCGGGTTTGTAATTCTTTCGCAAGTTCATAAAGGTTAACTAAAGAATTTCTTAATCTATTCTAGGAAAAATAAGAAAAAAATTTAAAATAAAATTGTAGCAAATTATGAAAAATGAGGCAGACAACAATAACACTTTAAAGCGGAGTACATACAGAAACAAAGTTAAGACTTAATTTTTGCCATACTTTGCTTTGTTAGCCAAAAAATAAAAAGCTACTCGTGATTCTTTTGTTTGTAAGCTGCTAATATTATAAATAAATTTGCACTAAAGTGCTTGTATTAAGAAATGTTATCATTGCATCATTGTTATTTAAGTAAATTCTTACCAACAAATAGTCAACAGAAGTGAATATTCTAATACGGTCATGAGTCCACAAGAAAAGTTTGCATATAAAAAGCTGTTTGAATACGAACAATGCAAAAGCTTTAGACCAGCATAAAGGACTTTTGGGACCAATCTAAAGGATAGTCTTATATGTGAAAAGAAATATTCATTTGTATACCATATTGCGAATTGTCATCTCTTGCTAATTTTCTCTCATAAGCATTATTTCTCCGCAAAATCTTTTCTTACTACAATACCAAAAAAATGCATATAATTTCCTGAAGGGTTTTCCAATGACAGGTTTTATTTTGATATGTAAAATAAATTCAGTTAAGTGTAGTACTATTCAAACTTTAGCCTGAATAGGAGTATCTTACCTATGCCTGGACTCTGTAACTTTTTGCGAACCGAAAATCGTAATATTTATCGACATATTTACTCGTTTTATGATAGTCTCCAGCTTTATCTTACTCACCATTTAATATTTTTTGGTATCTCTGTCTAGAAAATGTGAAAATAAGCGAAAAGCACAAAGGACAATAAAGAAAAATTCCATGAAATAGAGCTTCTGATTTAATTTTTTTCCTCCAACCGACAGCGAATATCGTTAAAATATGTTACTGAATAGCAAAGTCGATAAATTTTCGTTATATTTATTATAGCGATACGATTATCGTAATAAAATTTACTGAATCCAGATGCTGATGTAGAAATTTTTAAAAAATTTGAAGTATCCGGCAAACATTTTTCGGTTTTTGGCGATTTTTTTAATTTTGTCGATTTTTCTTAGTTTTGGCGCTTCTTTCCTTTTTTGGATTTTGTTTTTTTTTTTTTTTTTTTGGAGTTTTTTTAGTTTTGACGTTTCTTTTTTAGTTTTGGCGATTTATTTCAGTTTTAGAGATTTTTTAGTTTTGGAGCTTTTTTGTGTTTGGCGATTTTTTAGGTTTTGTGCGATTTTTCCGTTTTGGAGATTTTATATTCAGGGATTTTTTAGTTTTAGTGCTTTTGAAAATTTCAAGAGTTTGCCTCTTACGGTTTCCAAGATACAGCAAGTTGTCAAAATTACATTGACGCATAGAATACCCTTTAGTTTGGATTTTTTAAAATTTAGTGTTAATTGGTGTAGCCTGCATAAAAATACACTAACTATGAAAATTTCAAGTGTCTATAGATAGAAATACCTTTAATGATGGTCCTGTCATCAGGATGGCAACATATTTCGTTGCTAACTTTAGAACAGCCTTTAATTTTTAACTGTCATATACGTTTTATTGTAGCGGCCGATAGCTTTAACGGTTCTCGAGAAAACAGCCTGTGACAGACAGACGATCATTTAAAAACGAATATTTTTATGTGAAATCTACGGAAGTTTGTTTAATTGCAAAAGGGAGAGTACAACGCCACACCTACGCTTGCAGTACCATATTCTCTTTATGAACATTTTCGGTAGGCGTCGATAGGCGTCGTTAGGCGTGACACCTTGTGTGTGAACTTTAAGGCTGAAGTCCTTGTGCAAAATACGTTTAAGGAAGTCAAAATTAAAAAGATGAGCGAGACAAATTCAAGTTTTCAAAAACCGCAGTATTCTCAGTTGTCCTCGAAGGCAGTCACACCACGAACTTATTCAAACAACAAAATTGTTTCCACCAACTTGCAATTGTTTTCCAGGAAGATGCTTCATGATGACCTAAAAATACTCTGTGACCGCGAAATGTTCACCATTAGATAAATCAGTATCACTTATTACTTTATAAAATCTCGAAACTTTGTGTCGGCTTCTTATTTGTTGTTCTTAAATCACGTTCGTTGTTTTTGTTTAGACCACGAACTCATAAATCTTTTTAAGCAGTATTTCTACAAATTAACTGCCACCTGTGTTTTTATCGAACACCTTTTCAATAATCGTATGGGAGTGTTTTAGTGTATTATTCTTATTCTTTATACGAGTATACAGACTTGATTGAATTATGCATGATTTTAGTTCTTGTTAATATTCACAATAAACTTATTTTATGTGAAATATTTATTGCACCAACACTAAAACTGCCCATGTCAATCGTTTGTATAAGCCTCTGTTTTTTTTTTCTTCCTACATTAAGATGTTAACAAATGAAATCTCTTCCCAAAAGCAAAGCTAAGGAGGGAAGCAAAATCGCTTAAAGAATGTGCAGACGGAAAAATCATAAAAATTCCTAACATAAGCCTGAAACAAGTTTGATAAAAGGAAGTTTCAGATAATGTACAAAAAAAACAAAACCTTCAATATGCTCATCATACATATAAAATAAGCACTTTGGGCAATAAGTTAAGACATATGGCCGGCCACTCAAGTAGAAACAGCAACAGCAACAGCAACAGCATTAAAAGCAAATACTATAAAGTAATAGAAAAAGCCTGCTTACTTATAACAAGAAAGAGGGAAAAAATATGGTCTCGAGGTTCTATTGGGCAAAAGTCAAAGTCACATTAAAATACAACAGCAAAAAATATAAGTATAAAATGTAACAACTGTGTCCAACATTTCTGGAGAATATCAAACCTTAAGTTCACCTTCCAATAGACTATGGAGTAACCCAAAAAACATTTTTATACTATTACCTTAGTAGCACGGAGAAGTTTAGAGCATTTATGTTTGATTTCGTAAGTTACTAATTTTCCTTTTACAATCCGCAAATAACTGATACGTTCGTGGTGCGAATAGAAAAGTGCGAATTGAAAGTTTCCTCTCGAATATATTCCCCCAATGCCAAATGTTTTAGGGTTATATATTCTTTGTGCTGCTAAATTCGTTAAAAAAAAAATTAAACAAATCAATAAGACGTTTCATACTGAATAGCGCGTCATTTGAACAGTTGTTAAGACTCAACCTGTAACTACTTGACAGATGACAAGGTAAAATTACGCAATTATTAAAAATGGAATGATACACACCCCAGCAAAAAAAATTGGAAGTCATTCCAAAGGAACTACAGTTTCATTGCTTCCAAAAAATCAATATTTTTAATTTGCCAGTAGTTAGCAGAAAACTAAGTAGAAATATATTTTAGTCATACAAAACCTTGTAATTTCTCCATAGTTTTAGAAAATACTCACCAGAATTTAAAAAACAATCGAATTTTTTAAAGAAATTTATTAACTAATTTTAGTGTGAAATTCAAAAGTTATTTACTTAAATTTAAATGAAAACACTGTTTCGGGATTAAATTCGTATAAAAAAATGAATTGTTAAAATCGGTAACTATTTACTATTTTTCCTAGATGAAAATATTATCATAGAACACAAAAAAGGAAATTTTTCTTAAAATCGCTTCCAATTCGGTGACCAGGCATCGCAAAAGAGAACTTCTTGCAATGACAACCCTATGTAAAAATCATTAGATCGGATCGAAATGTGCACTACTTTCAGACCGCAAACTCTACATTTTCATGACTTTTTTGGAGTGTCTTTTTTTACTGGGACGTTTCACCAAAACATTGAAGTTATTAAAACGCACTACAAAAATGGTGGAAATCACTCGATCACAGTTCGCAAAATTAAAGCATTTTTGGGTCGTCCTGAAGCATCTTCTCGGCCAGCAATTGTGAAACTGGTGAACAAATGTTAGCTGTTGGAACAAGTTTGTTATATTAAAAATAGAGCTCGTGAGCATCCCTTTAATAAAATTTGAGAATATTACTGTTGTAAACCATAGTGTTGAGAAAAACTCGGGCTTGTACATTTCTCGTCCATCTTTGGAATTCGGCATTCCACAAACGACACTACCCTACAATTTCCATAACGACTGATGCTTTGTAAACATTTGGCATTTCTTTTGTTGTGATTTTAAGTTGTAATTTTAACAATGTGCGTATGCGTGCGTAATGGATGTTTTTATTGCTTAAACCCATTTTCTTCTTCTTTTTTTCGAAAGTAAGTGTTCTTCATGAAATGGAGTTACAAGTGCCGCTGGAAATGTTCCTGAAACGCCAGCAAATATAAAAGACATTTCCGTGATTAGTAAAAAACAAACAACTCAACGGTAAGATTCAAATTTGAGCTTTCATTACATACAAATTTTTAAGCAAATTACAGTACAATTCACATATTCTATTTGCATTGAAAAAAATATATATATATAGCTAAAGTTTGCATTCATTGACACCGCACAAAGTGGACCGAAAAAAATAACGCTGATGATGAAAGTGTGGTGGCCTTCGAAAATAGCATGTTGTTCCATTCTGCTAGTGTTTGTCATAATAATTTAGAACTGTCTAAGTTATTCCCTTAAAAGTATAGCATATAATTTGGCTAATTGAATCATGAATAAAATATCTTTTATTAATTTTATGTAATAAATGTAACAATAAACTAAATACAAATCAATTACTCAAATTATTAATGGTAATCAAATTAATAATCTGCAAACTCTCAGTGCTATTGCATTTCTTGTCAAATGTGCGTAATTATCCTTCCTGTCATCCTGCAAATATTAAAAATCATTCCTATTAACTATCTTCCGGAAGAGACTCAGTAGCAACATTTGTCAGCAACTACATATTTTAGCAATGTTACTTATTTACTGTCTTTATTTTCATGTAATTACATACATGCAACTTGTCGTTTATTAAATTCGTGTGTGTGTGTTTGTGTTTGTGTGTGTGTGTGTGTGTGTGTGAGGGCTTAAGTAAGTTGAATCTATTACACTACTTTATTACTACCATATTTTAACTGATGAAGTAACGAAACACTTGGTTCGCCGTTGTTTTATGTTTTCCTTATCTTTTGTTTTCATTGTTATTTCGGTTTTGGATAATTTAGTTATAAAATGAAACCTTGACAAAATACCATATCCGTGCAATCAAGGAGAATAAAAAGAAAATGACGAAGTAAATACAGTTACAAACACCTTTTGTTCAATTTATTATTAATGATGTTTGTATACAGATGCTTTGTTCTGGTTGTTTATTACATGTTTGTATTTTCGTACACGTCCTCATATGCACACGTATTATGTCTGCCTTCCTTTAAATATTTCATAGCGTCCCCATAATGACAAAGTGCCAAAGGACTTCCTCTACGGATAGGAAGAAGCTGTTCTTGCTCGTTGTTGTTTTTGTTGTTGTCTGCCGTCAATACAGTATCGCTTAGGCCATAAAGAGTACAAATAAATAAATGATTGTCAAAAGAAACCAACAAATATAAAATGAAATAAAATCACCGAAATGCAAGAAGGATAAATTCAACTGAGACATGTGTATATGGCTTGATGTTGGTCATATGCTACGAGTACATCGCTATTTTTTTACAAGTCTCTCACAATTATTTTACTTCAAAGAGATTTCGGAAAATATTCGATATACGCCAACATTACTCTTACAGGGTCATTTTCAATTTGAACAAACGACAATGTTGAATGAATTTGAATTGAAATAAATTACATTTACGCAAAAACGCACTTGTGGGTGAATTATCACAGATTTGACATAAAGTCAGTTAATATCATTTATTATAATTTTTGTCAAAATTAATAGCAATTTAAAAAAGTTAGATGTTGGCTAATAGCATGTTCACACGGACAGCAATTATCGAGGTTCGCTCTTTCATTCGAGGTTCGCGGTCAAATCTTTACTGAATCAACATGGTTCGCCATACAAACTTTTGAGAGCGAACCATCTTGGTTCAGTTTGAACCTTGCTGCGAACCATGAAGAAATTGCTATCATCTCTAGTTTTGATAACAAATTATCGCTAATTTATCTGAACTAGCCCTCAAAGCGCTTACGCAAAATGTCCAATTTCGCATGCACATGTCGTTGGTGTCCATACTAGCCCCATTCTAGCTGCTTATCATCCATCGACATATAGCGCTCGCGACCTATTGGAAGACCCTTTTAAGGGCTGCATACATTGTTGAAGCATTTCTGATAACTGTTTAATGGCCTATACCGATAAATATCCAAGACTACTCGTATTAAAATCATTAACGATAAGCTTACATAATTGTACCTTCAATTTTATTGTTTTTTGTTTTTATTTTTCCTTAAGCATGTAAAGGAAATTAAACAAAAGAAATACAGCCAGGGTTGTAATAGAAACATCCATTAATGTAAATAACCACAACAATAATGTTTTGTTGTTATTGTTCCATCTTCATTAACAAACATTGATGTGGCTAATAAGTACAACTACTTCACATAACCAAACATGCAGACAAGCACAAACTTGCCTACACACACACATATAAAGATTCGTATATTTCTTGTTTGTTATAAGTACGATAATAAGTGAACACGCACCTACACAAGAAGTGATGCTTTCATATATGCATACATTCATAAGGCAATATTAAACAATAACACTTCATAAGAATTTCAGCAATCTTCTCATAATCAGAAATGCCAACCGAATAAGACAAAAGCAGAACAAAATATTGTGCAAGAATATGAACATATGTATGTATATACAGACATACATATGTATGTATGTATTTGCTTCCATATACATACTCATTCACATAAACACTTAAATACTAATTAGCAAAAGTCGTAAATAAATAAGAAACGATCCACGCCGACACACAGTGTGAGATTTAATCAATCTGGCATCTCGAAATAAAAAAAAAAAATTTTTCGTAACTCGCTCATATTTTTTTTTTACGTGAGAAGAGACCCCAATTGTTACGAAAACAAACACAAAAGAGAATAAAAAAATTTTATTGGCGTGATAACAGCTATCAAACACGTGCAATTGCACAGCATGCAAAAATTGATTTGCAAGCTTGCATTGATCACAAAAGTTTGAGTGATCAGGTCGAAGTTGTGAGTGGTTTTTTTTGGCCTAAAATATTTTTTGTATTGAAGGTTATTACTTAAACTTAAAATTTTTGCTTTATAAAATATTTATTTTTGCACTCAAGTATTTTGAAAAAATTGTTTTATAACCAGCTAAAAGGTAAGACAAATTTTAAAGCTTTCAAATCTTTGATAGACTAGAACTTCCAAGTCCCACGGAGTTCCGTGATGGGAATGCCAGCAGAATCTTTGTTAATGTGCCCAAAACAAATTTCAAAAATAAAATCCTGCCCATTTTTTGCCTTTTTTTAGTATGAGTGAAATATCGCGAGGGGAGCTATTTTGGATTGGGTTGAGCAAGGTGAAAAGCGAAAAAACAGAGGCGGTCGAAAAGCACGTTATATCAATTTTTGGAAAAGATGTTGACGATACCAAAATTAAGGATCGTATAAAAAAGCTTTGCTTCCAATTTCAATCGCGATGGAGCAAATCCCACCGTGATAAAGCAAGATTTATGCATGACAATGCTATTTGGCTAAGTTCAAAAATTGCTGCTGTTGATTTTGCTCTTGATCACGCACCATCAACTTCAAAACAAATACCGCAACGCGGAAGGCGAGAAAAAGAGTTTGCTGAAAGCGCTTCGAGTACACAAAAACGGAAATGCAAAGAGTTAATATCAAATGTAGCTTCGGAACAATTAACTATGGCTACCGCAATACATCTGAGATCCTGTGGAAAAAGAGACTCAGCAAACATTGTCAAAGAGTTGTCGGCTGCATCCCCTTCGAGGATGAATTAAGCATTAGACTTGTATCGAATTCTTTCAGTAGCTCGTTTTTGACACAAACCAATGATCAAACCCATGTAATTTAAATGGGTTTGATCATTGGTTTGTGTCAAAAACGAGCTACTGAAAGAGTTCGATACAAGTCTATTAAGCATAATAATAAAATGGGGATGCGATGGAGCTGAACAGAACCGTTACAAGCAAAAATTTTCGGATGACAACATGTCAGACGAAAGCATGTTTTCTCTTTCGATGGTGCCTCTTCAACTTAACTCTGGAGCTGAAGGAAGGAAACATATTTTTGGCAAAATCCAGCTGCGTCTTCGACAAGATATTGCAGACCGATCAAATTTATTTTCACGAAAGAGACGCGTGAGGTCATTAAAGCGGAAGTGGAGCATATTCGGCAGCAAATTTCTGTTTTGAAACCAACTAACTTTGAGCTTCACGGTTATAGTTTCACGGTTAAAGCCAATTTAATTCTACGTATGGTTGACGGCAAAGTCTGCACCGCTCTTTCAAATTACACGTCATCGCAAGCGTGCTATTTATGTGGTTCAACTCCAAAAACTATGAACGACATGAATGCCTTATCACAGCGCAAAATCGATGAAAATATGCTTGCTATTGCTCTTTCACCTCTACATGCCTACATAAGGTTCATGGAGTGCTTGTTGCACATTTCTTACAGATTGGAAATAGAAAAATGGTACGTATCAGGCGATGAAAATAAGGAGAGCGTTGCAAGAAGGAAGAAAAAAATACAAGACAGGTTTAGGAACGAAATGGGTCTTCTTGTGGATATGCCGAAACAGAAAACAGGAAACACAAATGATGGCAATACGGCCAGAAGATTTTTCAAAGAAGCAGAAAAGACATCGGATATTACAGGCATAAATGTCGATCTGATCAAGCGGTTTCGAGTAATACTTATTTGCATAAATTTCATCAATATAGCTGCGTTCCAAAATTTTACGTCAGAAACAATAGAGCTTTATTTGAGTTTATATCCTTGGTACTATATGCCAGTAACTGTCCACAAAATATTGTTTCATGGAGGAGCTATCATTTCTTCATGCATTCTTCCCATAGGAAACTTTTCTGAAAAAGCGCAAGAAGCACGCAATAAAGAGTCGAGACAGTATCGCGAACTGTTCACAAGAAAAACGTCCCGAGTTGACACAAACATAGATTTATTGCATAGGTTGCTTATCACGTCAGACCCTTTGATTGCAAGTTTACGTTTGCCCCCAAAAACCAAACGTTCTACTTTACCTTCTGAGGTCATTGCACTTTTGTCTGACACCCAACTAAATGATGAATTTGAAGATTTAGCATAAAAAACTTTGCTTGCAGATCTCTGGAATTTTTATTTTTGTATAAATTTCTTATTTTTTTTTATTTCTACTTTTCGCTTTTTACTTTTGTATAATTCGTATATAATTTCTTTATTTTGGTTTTTGATTAATATCTTATTTTGAATATTTTCCATTCTTTTAAGAACTTTCGTTGAATTTTTTAGTTTTTCCTCATTATTATGTTTTATATATCAATAAATTAAACATTGAAACATTAACTTTTTATTTTTCTCATTTGCAAAGAATCATCGAAAACTAAAGTTCGAAACTTGAAGCATTTTATAGAAATGGTTGTATGAGGGTACTTATATCAATATATCGACAAGTTTTAGTTAGAAGAGAAAAAAAGAAGAAATTTTGAATATAAATGTGTAAAAAAAATTGCCCCCAACTAGTGTTTTTGAGGATAGTTCGGAACTAGTCCCCTTTGCCACTAGTTGGAACTAGTTACCTTTCACCAGCTTATAATCTCCTTAACGATCGTGCCAAATTTCAAGCTGATATCTCTAAAACTTCATATAAAAATTAATTTTGAGATGCTAGATTGACTAAATCTCACACTGTGCGACATACCCAATGCTCTTGTACTTATAAAGCAGGATATTTTATTGAGTCAACTTTAACTCACGAATAAAATTTCAATTTACGCACACATGTAGAAAACATTAACAATGAATAATGTTTCGGAACTACATCCATAATAATAATAATAAATACATACGTGCGAGTATATTTGAAATGTAAATTAAATAGAAATTAACAATTTTATACTCAAAGAAAGTTTACAATTGAATCAGGCCCTATCAGTCGAGCAATAAAATATAATAGATGTAATACAAGTTCAAGATTTTGTAATAATAATAATAATAATAATAATAATAGAAAAAAGTGGCCATTGTCGCTATTGTCTTCTAAAGATTACGAAGAGCTCTAAGCCCTGGACTCGTTTTCCATGCACTGGCAAAATCAAGCCAATTTTACTCCCTCTTATTCACAAAGTCAAATAGTGAAATTCTGAAGAAATTTAAAAGTTGTTTTTCTTTCTTTTATATATATATATATTTTTTTTTACATCAATAAGAAAAGAATATCATAGGGCGGGTGGGTATTGCTATTGCCATTTTTGTTGCTAAAATGTTATTGTTGTTATTGTAGCACAATGTTTAAGTTTAAACACTTAGACACTTAAAAGCTCTTAAGTAATCCAATTACTCTCACATGTCATTTATACCTAGAAAATGTTGCTCTTCATACTTACTAAATAACCGAACAAAACAACAGAAGCATCTATCCATCCATCCATTTATACCCAAATGTACACACACACACACACAGATATTCACACATAAGCCCACTCGTACTCACATTCACACTCACCCACAGTCACTCTAACGAACCAACATAGTGAAACAAAAATATGTATTAGATAAACATACATTCGCATACATAAAAGTACAATAGTACTTGTAGTGCTTAGTTTAACTGTTGTACATTGTTTTAATGCACGTAATGTATCCACAGGCCCACGTCAGTGTGTGTCAATGTGTGCAACTGTTTAGTATTAAATTGTATATGTGCATTTGCCCGTGTGAACGATGTGTGTGTTGTGTGTGTTGTGTGTGTGTGTGTGTTTACGTTGTTGTGGCTTTTGTGTGATATAATGATATTGAATGTAAAAATAGAAAAAACTAAAACCAGAACAGATATAATCCTTAGTTTTTTATATACATATGTATGTGTGTGATTTCGTGCTTCCTTCCTATTTTTGGGGTGGTCCGGGGCGTTAATAATGAACAGTTATAAAAAGATTACAGAGCATTCATTCAAAACAAACACACACACACACACACATGCTGTTTACTTAATGCACTAGTGAAACAGGTGTTTCCAAGACATGCTCATAAGTTTTCCATTTATGAACTTCCCTGCACAACATAAAACTCTTGCTCAACTATTTTAATCACTCTTTGCAAATCCAAGTGTATGTGTGTCTGTGTGTGTGTGTGTGTGCGATATCTGGGATTTATGAAACAAAATCCTCGTTTATGTTGTATATTTATTTGCGTGCGAGCGTGTGTTTGTTTGTGTGTGTGTGCGTGTGTTTGTGAATTTGTGTGAGTTGTATATGTATAGAGTAACATTTTTAATTAGGATTAAGACGTGAAATTAATAACTTAAATACCAAAAAGATTATAATTCATTACAATGAGCTACTAATAGGAGAATGCTAAATTATTGAACCATGAGAAAAGAAAACTTAAAGTTTCTTATTTTAGTTTTATTTTCCCTAAGCATACAGACATTTTAATGTGCAATAAAAACTTAAAAATGTGTTATGAAGCAAGGATATAATAAACTTTATGCCAGATTGTTTAACTTAACTGGAAGTTGCATGATTATACTAATTACTTTTCCGAGCGCTAATACGATTTGAAAGTTCTCACTCTTTTGGAAAAAAATTATTTAACAATAAAATTCAATTTGAAAAAATCATCAGTTATTACTTTGTTCGCTTGTTAAGCACAGATGTAAATTAATTATGATGATTTTTATGGTTTTTATTCAGGCTCACAACTTTGAGTTGGCAACATTGCTTTATTGGACAATCGATTGAACAGCTGATTCAGTTGATTTTTGTTTACTTTGATTTGCCATTTTATTCATTCATTTTATAGTGTAGTCATACTCGTTTATCATCGGGTTCATACCACATGCATACCGAATAGGTTAGGTTAGGTTGAAAAGAGGGACAATCCGTTTGAGATTACACGTATGCTTTTACAGTAAATACCCAATAAAAACCGAATAACCTATAGCCACTATACAGCAAAGCTATACGAGAGATTTCACGAAAGGTTTTTGGGCTACGAGCCTTTAAGATTCACTATAGATCGAATGCTCTAGCACTTTTAAGATGCAACTTGTGCAAGACTTAAAACCAAACGACCACCGTGTGCCCCGGCAATTCAGCTAATTGACAAAACCACAAATTGATATTGATGCCAGTTTTCCGTACAAAATTTTGTTCAGCGATGAAGCTAATTTTTTATTGAATGGGTTCGTAAGTAAATAAGCAAAAATATCGCGTTTGGAGTGAAGATAATCCACAAGCTTTTGTCTTAAACTAATCCCCCAGGGGAGTCTATTTTTGATTACGGGTGTGGCAAGCCCGGGCACCCAGCTGGGGTGATGTGGCTTTTTCCGTTGACGTACCTTTGATAAATTACCCATAGAACTTATGTGTTACTACCCGATCTCTGGCAACAGAGCAAAGGATGTGCATATATTTATAAAAGGAAGACAGGTTCCTGTTGATGTCAACCAAGTGCAGCGTCACCTGGAACTACTCTGAGTTCAAAAGACGATATAGAGGTGAACTTCGAGGTGTTTGGGTGCTCTAGGTGTTTGGGTGTATGTAGCGGTCGTCATAATCCTTTGTTAAATCGTCGAGTTCGTCCTACCCCACGGCGTTAAAAGGATGATTTTTATGTGTGTGGAGTTGGGTTTGGATATTTTGGCGACACAGTCATGGCGACACAGTCATCTCTGATGAGTGGTTGAGCTGTGCCGGCAATACACAACACATGTGGTGTGAGAACCGAGGGAATAAACGTGATGGCTGTGGTTGCTACCAAAAACGCTGGGAGAATAGTGTTAAATAAATATTAGTGGTTGGTGTGACGCGGTCAGCCAGACACTATTCTAGGTGCTGTTGCCAAACAACAGATGGTACTGTTTTGACAAAGTCATTACGGCGAAGAATTTACATAGCTCAAAGTACCTCAGCAAGGTACTTGAATATAGTACAGGGATAACTATATACAAAGATTGCAACCTATGTGCTTTGGTGAGTGGGCACATTGGTTCATTCAAAAGGTTGCATGGCGTCTTACCTAAGCCCGGTGCTTACCACCCGTGACATAAGGCCGTAAAGGTAGGTGCTCACGGAAATCTAAGCACATCTGTCTTAAACTAATGTATTTGGTGCGCTTTATGCACCAACGAAGTCACTGGTCCACATACCTTAAAATTTTAATACTTCTTTTCACAGGACAATAATTATTATTATTCTTCCTTCTGGTATAAATATGCCATGTTTCAATTGACAAAATGTAGTCTTGCACAAAGTTTGAACGACGTACACTATACTTTTGGACGGAACATTAAAACTACATTCGTATGAAATACAAACAACAAAATCAAACGCACTTTCAAACTTATGGCTTGATTATGGTTGGCAATCGAACTTCAGTTTTCTTGTCAGTTGGTAAAGCAACGTGAGCGAAGCTTCAAAATATAAGAAATATTTATACTTGAAAAAAAATTGTTAAGTAAAAGTGCTTAAAAAATACTTTAAATAAATATGATTAGTTCAGTGGAATTCTTATGCGATGAAGAGGAGGAAGTACAATTAGTGGCTGTACTGTGAGTAAATATTATTGCTTTTTTCTAGCTTCAAAGTACTCGTATATTTTCGCCTTCGCAAAGAAGGAATATTTTAATTAAACTTTATTTTTTTTTTATTTTACCACATTTTTACTTTAGAAACTATGCAGCAACTAAATATTAGGGGTTGCCAATATTATTGCAATTTAGCAACTGATATTAACAGCTGTTAGTTGTTAGTTGCTGGTTGTTATACGTTATAACCTTTTGGCAACTGGCAGAGCAATTAAAGCTCATCCAATTAGTGTCATCCATAATCGAGTCTGTATTTGTACTCTCATAAAAGAGATGAAGAGACAAATTTTTATTCGTGGTAACACTTAGTTAACTCGTGAGAAAATTTGGAGCAGCCATCTTATGGTAAGTACACACTTTGCGACATGTTTATGCAACCAGGCAGATGTTATTGTTGGTCGCATAGTGTGTAGTCTTCTTTATGGTATAGCATTCGAGGTCTCAAATACATATATGTATCAAAATATTTCGATATTTTCAGAGTGCATAGATGGTTTCATTGTAGATTGTAGTAAGTTTTGCGTAAACACATTGCTAAGTGTGTACCTATCATTAGAATAAAATCCAGAATCTAAAATGTAAGTTGACGGCTAAAACATTTATTTATTAAAGAATTTAGCATATTACAAAAGTGCAGAGGTAGGATGGGAATATATGCAATAACGATTTGTCTAGATACCACCATAACAAATAGAGGAATTTCCGTTTCCTGCACCGATAGACCATATACTTAAATTTCTTTAAAGTTTTGTTTTAATTCATTTCTTGACTATAAAAATTTGGGAAATGTAATTGTTCCAACTTTTATTTATCGGTTTAAAAATTCCACTGACTATTAAGTCAGCCTGTACAACATAATTTTTTTAACACACATATATACATATAAATGGTACGCCCTCTACCAAAACAAAATTATTTCCAAAATAGACAAATCCCCGAAACATAACGAACGTGAGAGGCGACATTCTAATTTCATTTTTGCATTAAATTTTTTGGCAAAACAACTTTTATATTCCACCTACCTTGCCTGCTTTTTCAATCGCCTTTAAAACTTCTTTCAAAGTTTACAGAGAAACGTGCAGAACTGTGCTAAAGTGAAGGAACACAGCTGCAGTTAAACAAGTATGAGCTGAGTACGACTACCAAACTTACATATTCCAAGTGATCACTTCTTACTTTTAACAATTCACATAAAAGTCTTCTCTTCCGTTTCTTACCCGTACTTTCTTGTTACATGAAAAATACATGTGCGTACATACATATGTATGTATGTATTTATTTTATGAATCAGAAAAGTGAAAAGCAATATTAGTTTTAAGCTTTTTACGAGGTAACTTTTACAAAAAAGTAACACACACACACACACACAGAAATAACATTCAAAGTTTAAAAAGTCATGCATGTGTAGGTCTATGTCCTGCGTAAAAGAAGAGAAGTTCTCTCAAATACAGAAGTAGGAGCAAGGTACGATTTCAAAAAATAATCCAGTGAAAAAAATTGGAAGCAGTAATTGAGGAAATACTACTTTACTTTTTAGGATTATTCAGATAATTAATTAGGAAGTTATTTCTTGTTGCTTTTAGGCAAGGCCAATGGAATCGATGACATGAAGTTTTATATTTTTATTTATAAAAAAGAATTGATTTAAAAGAAATTTATGAAGATTATTATATTAAGAAAATAGTAAGAGAAATGTAAACTAATAATAATTATTTATATATAATAATTATTTATATTTTCTGTCACGTACTAAAAGAAGAATGTGGCCGGTGTGGTATCAGAGCTCCATCATACGAGTACAATGATTTTCCGGCAATCTGGGTGCTTGTGAGTTTTTAGTAATTATATATCAAAAGTAATAAAAAAAAATTCCTTTACACTTATTTTAAGCAAATTAGATTACTTAACATCATGAAAATGACTAAGTGTGTATCAAAAAATATAGAGAGCTGGATCCAATGAAAACTCGATGCAAAAATCATTATACACCACTTCCGGCTCACAGGTTCGGGATATTATTGACTTCCTTGAAAACTGGTTTTGCACTGGAAGTCTTCCCCCTTTAAAAAAAGTCATTCCAGAGAAGTTATGAAAATTTTGAATTTTCGATCTGTAAGTAGTGCAAATTTGGATCATCTCTAATGATTTTCCATAGGATTGTCATTGCAAGAAGTTTTCTTTTTTTTCTGATCACCGAATTTGATCGATTTCAGGAAAAATTAACTTTTTGGCATTCTATAATGATATTTTTCCCAAACCGCTTCTTTTTATGCGAATATCATAATAGTTGAAAATTTTTAGATGAAAAATTTTGTAAACTAGAATTTCTAAAAAAAACTATTTTTTTTTTATAAACATCGTGAATATTTTGTATGACTAATATAAATTCCCAGCAAAAAATTTCAAAAAATGTAATCGAGTTTGGAATTAAGCATTTTTGGTGGAACCTGTTCCTTACTGGATTACCTACTTAACGAGGCGTGAGACTAAAATAATCGATTCTTGAGAAGTACTTACTTTTTTTATTTGGCAACCTGTTCACGTAATCCATTTAATTAAAAAAGAATTATTCTCCTCATTTAGCAACTTGTACATAATTTTTTTAAATTTTAGGTAATGTGATTTGTAAGCGAGTAATGAAATTTGGTAATCAGAAAAGTAAGTCATTATATGGCAAGTAGTTCTGATGGTAATTTGTAATTTTTTGCTGGGTTATTGCTCTTTTGTCTACTTATTATCTACATGTATTTAAAGAAAATGCTGTGTTCCATCAAAATGATTTGAAATTTTTTACTGGGCCTTATTACTTATAGTACGCAGAGCAAATAAAGATACATTTTTTTAGCAGACATGATTTTGAAACCGATTTTCAAATTTATTATTTTCTTTATTTTGTGTTTTTCATTCTATTTCATTTTTATCAATTTTGGTATATATGTACATACATAGTTTCAAGGATTCTGTGATAGGTCCTGTTTCAGCAAAAATATTATTTTGACCCAAAGAATGATAAGAAGTTCCTGGTATATAAAATGTATTATAAGTATTATAAAAGTGCAAGGTGGATAAATAAATCCCCAAATATACTAAATAATGAGAGCAAATCGGCTTTGAAGGCATATTCCCTCTGTTTTGACGCAAAGTTTAAATATTTTCCAACTCCAAAAGAGTGAAATGAAAAAAGTGTTACGTTTGTTAGTTTTTTGAAAGAAAAAAAAAACCGATTTCAGCTGATGCGCTTACTAACGCCATGGCAAGAGGAGAAAACGTTTAAAAAAATATATGGTTTTTTTCAACTAATTTTTCCTACGCAACAACAACAACATATTTTTTTTTTATATCATGCAACGTGAACGTAAAACATCTTTTAAACATTTTCCGCTAACTCTTAAGGAGTTAGTTTTTCTTCTTCTACTCCCCACAATTGTTTATGACCAACTATGTTCGTTTCGGTTAGTTTGTTATTACGAGTGCAAGTGGTTGGAGTGTGTGGGATGTGGTATGTATATTGGCTTTAAATATGCTGTCTTCCAAGTTGAGTTGTTTATAGTACGAGTAGTAGCAGTAGTGGTTATAGGTACCCACAAGCAGGGCTGTCAGATGTGGCGATTTCTCGCCAAACGTGGCGATTTTTCAAATTGTTTGACGTCCAAATTTTTGGTTTGGCGACATGGGGATAAATAAATTTGTTGGCGATTTTTGTGGCTATTTTCAACAAAATTGAAATTCAAAATTTTTGTAATTCAGCAAAATTAGTTTGTGGAAGGATTAGTTTAAAAAAAAATAAATCCTTCCAAAAGTCGTCTGCAAGATTTTAAATCAACTTGATTTTGATGATTTTTCTTATATTAATTATTATTTTAATTAGTTCATTTTGAATTTGGATGAGAAAAATTTGAAAAAAAAAACTATTTTTGGCGACTTTAATTCTACTTTTGGCGATTTTCTGTTAAATTTCTGTACGACTATTTTATAAAAATTTATATTAAAAAAAGTTGTATATAAAATCAAATTTCTTATGAAATATTTATTAAGAAAAACTACATAAAATTGATTTTGGCAATTTTTGGCGATTTTTAAAATCAATTTGGCGAAATAGGTCAGAAAAAATCCGACAACCCTGCCCACAAGTAGTTAATGCTGATGTCGTAGCCTGACCAACTGCATTTTATTATTTATTATTATATCATCTTGGTTGTTTCCTAGAGTAGTTTGAAGGATTTTTTTTTCTTAAAGGAAGCAATTTCTGCTATTGCATATTTTGTTATAAATTTATATAAAGGTGCAAAAATTCATTATTAAATTAAATCAACTTATTGTGCACATTCCCATGAAAAAAAATGTTTCATGCAAAATGCTAAACTTTGTGTTTCTTCTTTTCTTCTGTTACTAATTAATAATAAATAACATTTATTTAAATTTTTATGCTGCCTTATTTTAGCTGGGCATAATTTAAACCAATTAGTTTAAGACCACACGATCTTTGCAAAATGGCTTAATAAAGAAGTAATTATTGCTGATACCTGCATATCGTCTCGTTGCTCCGACAAAATCAGCTATGTTTTGTTTTTACTAAGTTTTCAGGAAAGCAAAAAAAAAAACTGTTTTATTTTTAAACCTTTCAATATTTTTGCAAGCTTCAACGCTATATTGAAACATACTTAGCTTTTGATATAAGTATTTCGTAAAATTAATCTTAAATAATAACTCATTCTGTTGTTCAGCTTCAAGAATATTTCTAATAAAACTATTTTTTTATTTTAACACATAACACATAAATTTTGAAAGTCTAGTTTTGCTAAATCTTTAAACGATTTGGTGGGTGAATGTAAAAGCACAATATCGCTCCTTTTGTGTACTGCTGGCTATTGATCTCAGGAAGTCATTTGACAAGGCAGATCATGGAACTTTAATTGAAAAGCTCTCTCGTAATTTTGGCTTGTCGAGGATGGCATGTAGGCTTATTACCTCCTTCCTTAGTAAAAGGAGTCAGTATGTTTCTGTGGGTAATATTTTTTTAGGAATTTCGTCTGTTAGAGGTGGAGTGGACCGCTCGTTTTTTATATGTATATTAATGATATATTTGGTTGCATAGATTTTTCTGTGAGTTTCTCTTTTGCGTATGCAGACGTTTTTGTTTTTTCTTATTTAGTGGTGAGAGACAATTTGCTGATGCTTTTCAACAAGTTATGAACCATAGTATTTCCAATATCACAGATTGGATGAGGGACAATAAAATTTTCAATAATGCCAGGCAAACAAAGGCTACGTGTTTTGGGGCCCCACTTTTGGATTTGAGGCTGTACTTTGATGATATTGAAATTGATTTTGCTGACTAATTATTCATGTTGTTTCTAGAGTTAATTATACTAATACTATAGGTATTAGAATTGCTTTGCCGATGCACATAAAGTTAATGCTTGTTCATTCACTGATTATGCCGATTTTTTGTGATGGACTGGAAGTGTACAGTTGTAGTATTGGAGTTGCAATTAGGGGACTTGAAATGCTTTTCAACAGGTCTATCCGTTATTTATATTGTCTCAATATTCGAAGTCATATTTATAGGTTCTTGGGGTGTACATTCCGAAATTTTGTAAAAGCAAGACTCTTGCTTCTTATACCAAGATTGACTTCTGTCTAATTGGGTCTTATATATACGATCTTTTCCTACATACTTTCTTGTATTTCTCTGTCTGTTAGTATTTTTATCTTTTAATATATGATACTAAATGCTATTGTGCTACATATTTACCTCATTCTATATAGGATTTTGTTTTTAATACTCAATGGCTGCCTTATATGTACATGCACACAAAAAATATTCAACTTAAAATCTACGTAAACAAGGTTAATCTAATCTTTTTCGGCTATGATTTTGCTTCATATGTGTTTCATGTTAATCTAACATGATTTATAGTAATTTTAAAAGAAAATGTTTCCTTTTGAATTAACTTTATTTCACACTGATTTAACATTTACGTACCGTCAAAATCAAAATTAAGAATCATGTTGAATAAAAGTTGTTTAAAGTTAGAACATCGTGAGTTTAATTTAATGTAGTAATTGTATTTTATTAATTATTTAACATACGTGTGGCTGACATACGACATCAGAAAAATTTTTGTTTGTATACAAATTGGCTTCCAAGAACAAGATTTGAACTCGGAACTCATTGGAACTCATGTACCATCATGAAAAAATTTCAATTCAACATTATTTCATTGATCATTTAACATACAATTTATTTGAAAAGTTTTAGTTAAAAAAAAATACAAAATACTTTGACTTGACTCTGGGATTCGAACCTCCGATCCTCCGCAGCAGTTTGTCGGCTGTTTACAAACATCAAAAAACAAGAATACAAAAACAACTCACACATTTAAGCACAAAAGTGTATTGCAGCTATTAACAAAGCAAATAAACACCAACACGCTTAAACAACATATTATTTCTTGTAAATTTAATGTGATTTGAATGAATTTGAATCAACCTGTTTGCATGTTAATTTTACATCGGTATTTTTTTCTCTGTGTGCATGCATTTATTGTTTTTTTTTTTTAGTAGAATTATAATAATGGCTCTATTGGTTATTTTGTAAATTTTGTAATAAATAAATAAAATATGTACATAAAAACCGGTTTAAAAGTGATTAAACAATAAAACCCGAAACAAAAATGTTCCTAACCAGATAAAAAAATATAATATATTTGACGCTGGTGCAATATCAATTATTGCACAATGATATTACAAATTTTTGGGTTGCTTGAGACCACGATACATTATGAAAAGCATCAAAATATCAGCTATATTTCTTTCCGGGGGACAAGTTTTTATTAACTTAAAAATATTTTATTCCTGGTTCTATTTCCATGCATGCTGTAACTACAAAAATCTATAAGAGATACGAATACAACAAATGAACTCGGCAACTATTTCCTCGTTGAATCTTTTGAATTTGTATCATATAATTTTAATTTTATAATTTTTATTGGCACTATGGGTCCACGATTTGGCGTAAAATCAATATAAAATTAATAATAATATTAATTTTGTAACATTTTGTTACATGAGAATTTTATCCATTAAACGGTTAAGAAGTGTGCTGTAAAAAATAAAATAAAATAAAATCCAAATGGGAGCATAATGAAATATCTAATAAAATCACTTAGTAATAATATATTTCAAATTTAATTAAATTACTGCTAAATTACTCGTACAAAGAGTTTAAAGTTTAACATTAGAGCAAACAAACAAAATAATGATGACACGCTATTAAATAAACAGAAATAAAACCAGAATAATGCTGAGCAGCAATGAGCTACTTTTTCACTCATTCATAAAAGGAAAAGTGCCACTTACATATATAATAAAATAACACAACGACTTAATTTGAATGCAAACAAAACATGAATACAAATGACTTCCTGCAACAACAAACTAAAGCAGCAAAAACAAATGCGCTCCCAACAAACACAAAATATAAATGTTTCATATGTGTATGAGGATTAGTATTTTAAATGAAAACTTTATTCTGAATCCCCTTTTAAAATGTTAATCAAAATTATTCAAATATCCTTTATAAATAGTCCTTTCTCCAGGTATATGTGCATGTACAAAGCCTTAACCTTATTTTTAACAACAACAACAACAACAATAACAAGTTTGATCCCATACTTCTTGACCAAAGTTAGGTAAGTTGAGAAGACCAAACAATAATTTTTCTCAAATAGACACAAAAACGTACAAAAGTACGGGAACACAAAAACAAAAAATTTTAACTTAAAACTAGGGTTTCTAATTTCCCGAACTTTTCCGATTCCCGGGAATCGAGAAGTAAAATTTTTTATTTCCGGGAATTTCAAAAACATGAATTTAATTAAATGACCTCAATAAAAAATATAATTTTATGAAAAAATATACAACATTCAAATAAAAACTTTATTCGTTAATTTCACGAACAACAATATTTATGTCTAATTTCACCAACTCTATTTAAATATCAATTCATATTTAAATGCAGATTTTCATTAATTTTTGTATGGAAAAATTACTTCTAAATATAAGTTGGTGAAATTGGCCCTTAAAAAACAAATAAATTCATATGCTTTGAGTTATAGCATGGATGGACTTTTTAGGTTGAAAATATTTCGTAACGCTTCAGGTTGTTGGGGTCACCTTGGAAACCTCTATTACGTCTGCTTCTATGCTTATATTATGCATGGTTACAGAGTTACATATATTTTTAAGTAATAAAACAACGAACAGCAAAGTAAAAAAAGCAAATTCCAAAAACGGATGTACTAAATTCCCGAAAATTACCGTTGAAAATTTCCCGGGATTTGTAAAAAAATAATTCCCGGGATTTTTTTTTTCCCGCGTAGAAACTCTACTTAAAACGAAACGTTTCCTAATTTTTTATCAAAACTTTTAAAATTTTGTTTTTTAAATCATTTTTGATACAGCTTCTAATTTTTTTTAAGTTTCTAGGACAATTTAACTTTTCTTTGTTATTGTTTATTTTTATAAAAGCTGATTGCTTTTTTGGTTGCCGAAACTAGGCGACGCACAAGTATAGCTTGAATTAGACGTGCCATAGCGATAACCAAACCAAAATTCAATTGGTTTCTATGGTAATGGCTATGGAGTTAAGGCGAGTCACCTATAATCAAATACAGTGTTGTCCCTAAGTTTGGGTCGAACAGCTGTTTTCTATGGTTGTGGTTATGTCACGTCTAATTGAAGCTTTAAGCTTATTAGGAAAAACCGAAGCGTTTGCTTCTATGCTTTGCTTAAGTTAAAGAAATTTTGATTATTGAAAAAGCACTATAAATACTCATTTTTCTGAAACGGCTATTTAATAAGGTTTCTGTTAACTTAGAAAGGAAAAAGCACCCAAAAATACTCGAAAAGCACCAAAATGGTGACGCTGACTTTGAGCCTGAGAACAGTTTTCGGTAAAAAAAGGAAAAAAGAAATGGTACCACGCGGCTCCCAATGTTGGGTACAAGATCAAACCTAAAATCAAAAAGAAATAGTTCGACATGAATTCTTAATTCAAACTGCATTTCTTGAAGCTTAACGAAATACAAAATTACCAGAATTTGTAAATAAATTGTGACCAAATAAAGTTTTGAAGTTGGTGAAAACAATCTCATGTATCATTATAAAAAAGTTGTCTGTAAAGATCAAACTCATATGTTTTCTGGGCTAATATCACACAAAAATGCATATACAAAACCACATGCTATAACAAATATGTACATATGTATATACGTTAGAAGTATAACACGAGGGTAATATTAAAAGGTCTTTTGACTCACATCGTTATCAGCAGAATAGTGTTCGAGAAGGCAACAACTTGAGAGACAAAACAAAACATTCTAACGACTACGATAATATAAACATATCTACTTCTGCAATTTAGTAAATATTCTAAGAACTGGTAGTTAACTTTAAGTCCATATTTAGGAAAACAAAATAACATAAAAGTTTTATACACAAATGTAATGTTATGCTCCTGAACTTATATCAAAAAAAAAATCAAATAATAAACAAGAGATGTGTTTGTGAAGAAGGTACGACGGACAAGCAGTTAGTTTAGACAAGATACTGTACAGACACATTTGATAAAGAGACAGACTATGACTGACAAACTGACATGTTAAATATATTCATGCAGGTTTTCGTATTTTAAATTACTCTTAGTCTGTGTGTGTGTAAAGGTAAAATCTACACTCATACAAACACAAATTTACTCGCATATACAATTTGGGGTATTCATTAGTTCGTTCGTAAGTGTTACAAGTGCAGTATGAGCAAGAGGAAAATGTGTGTTCAGTTGAATTGAAATTGTTGTTTGAGTCTATGAATATTATGTTGTTTTAGTGTGTAAGGTTTCAGCTTTTTGTATACTCACATGTCGAGTTTGTAATTTGCATAAAAATATTTAACAAACAAACCCTTAAACATTAGTTGCAAAGTGATAATTCAGGTACAACGCCTCCAACCATATATATAGACAGAAAGAAACTGACTTACATATATGTATGAGTTTCTAAAAATAAAAATACTGTTTCAATAATTTTTAATACCGATCAAACAAATAGAACGTATTTTGCTATTGCTATCTTTCTCTTCGACATAACTTATTGTAGCTTGAAATAAATTTAAAAAATATATATTTTGTTGAAAGTTTGGGGTATAAATTGTCTGCAGCTCAAAATAAAAAATAAATAAAATAAAATAAACAACAAAAGCCTGAGGCTCATGTTTGTATTATGTTTCGTTCAAGCAACAAAATAGCAAAATATACGAGTATAAACAATATTATGTGTGTAGCCCAGTGAACATTTCATATCGTTACATTTAAAGTCACACAGAGTTGCTTTGTGAATAAAAACAAAATGGTAACAAGTTTATTTCTTCTGAGCTACTGATGTTTTCAAAGAATGTATTTTTGGGGAATTCTGTATAAAAGTTTGCTCAAATTTGTCATCAAAATGGTAATTGGCTTCGGTTTCGGTATCAGGCAAAAATTTTTAGTCAGCCAATCATAAATCACAATTTTCATAACAACGTCTCTTGAAACCACGATTTAGATACCTTCAAGGCTAAGAATTAGTATGTGTAACAAAATAAAAATTTAATATAAATACAATAATTGAGGAACGTTGTATAAAACATTTGGGACCATTTTCACAACTTGCCTTTAGTTAAAGGCAGTATTTCGTCTGCCCGATAAATATCTTTACATTATTGTAACTTCAAATTTTTATCAATTATCAATTATCAATAACAATAATATTTAATGGATAAAACAAATATTAAATGAAAGTTTTATAATGCAAAGCCATTTATCGGTTAGACAAAATATGCCTTTAGCTGAAGGCAAATTGTGAAAATGGACCATAGATTTTTAGAGAGATTTTTAGAAATATGTTGAATGTAACTGGGTGGAGTACGTTATATGGTTAATAGCATATTGGTACCAATCATTGAGCTAATGTGGAGACGAATGAGACCGTGAAGGAATCAGATCTATGATTCCAACAAAAACATGCTTGATTGCTATTAGAAGGAAAGCGAACAGTTCTGTGAGCCAGAGGTATTTATGGCTGGATAGAAACTACTGAAGAATAAATAATTTGCTGGGTATGTCACATTTTATGCACCCGGTTGATGTTTGCTCTTTAAAAGAATCCTCTTGTACACGGACATTAGACATATGTTATTTTGCATTATGCTACATGCTCATGCATGCTTATATTGTGCTGCAGGAATATTTTTTATATCTACTTTATTGTGCATGCACACGCATTCAAATGTACATATGTATCTATCTTTTTATTATTTGCATATTCAAATTATTATTTGTTGTCAACAATAAGTGGTATGTATGTACAATGTACATACATACATACATATATTGTGTAAATGATCGGACACATAAGAATGGCTATTAATGTTGTACAATACACACACAAATGTGAATAGATAAACCACAAAGAAATCAACATGAAATTCGTACTTCAATTCATATGCTTAGAACTTAACAAGTCAATATTATTGACTTTTTAGGAGATTACTAAAGACAATCATTACATAGTGTGAAATATTTGTTATTTTAGGCAAACATTCCACACACGGGTCAATATTATAGATATCAATAAGTCAACACAACATTACTTCACTGCTTTTTACCTTTTGAGATTGGAATCCCTTCTTCCATTTTTCTTTCATGAATCTTGCCAGAACTATGACCGAGAAGACCATATTTTTTTAACAATCTAAGATTCGAGTAAACTTTACTTCTTGTATTTATTTAATTGTCAGTTACCATTGCTAATATCGACTTTCAAAAAATTTTTATATTTTTTAATTCTTATATATTTTATATATCCAAATTTAAGTTTTTTTAATCTCCACTTCACACTCTCAGTTCTTGACTTAGGTTAGGCTATGAAGGACAGAGCCTAAGCATTTTCTACTGCGCATACTTTCAGAAAGGTCACACTGAACTGACTGACCTGTATTTGAGCCAACTGATTTATATCCATGACGATCTAGCTGATATCCTCAAGTTTACACTCCATGATATATTTTAATTCCCATACCACTTAAGCCTGTTGCAATGACATAATGTGCTGCACTTCACATAAAAAACGCTCCAGCACACGCTTCCAACACACCAATTAATTTTAAACCGAATGCGTATAACTATAAACATCCAACATCTATCTTTATACACATTTCTCAAATTACTCAGCACAAACAACTAAAACTATAATTTATAAGTAGGCTGTGTGAGCTACAATCACACGCATGAGTATAAAAATACTCTGCCTATTAATCGGCCACACACACATCCACAGATTTTCCATTCCATTTTATATACACAAATGTATGTGTACGGTGGCGAATGATGAATAAATATCCCACGTATCCTGCGTATATTTTTTGGTCCAATTAAATATTCGTAGCCTGTGTATTAGCATACTCAGACTATAAGTATGAGGGAGAGTCAATGTAGCGTATTTTAGTTATTCACATAAACGAAGTAGAGATGCTCTTGTGTGTTGGAATCGGCTATAGTCGTAGTTTACTGGAGAGAAGATATGTGAGCTTACGAATTGCTAAAATTAAGAGTCAATTTCAACAACTTATTTGTATATCAATTCACATTTAGAAGTAATTTTTCCATACAAAAACTAATGAATATCGACATTTATATATGAATTGATATTTAAATACAGTTAGTGAAATTTTCCCTAAGACTATTTACTTTTGTATATTTTTTTGAGTACTCATTGTTGATCTCTGCATCAAACATTGATTCGAACTCATCGGTAGTCACATTTCCCTTAACAGTGCAATTGTCTAAAAGCATAGCCTGCTTAGGCTGCTTGACTGTGAAAGTGGTAGGTAACCTCTTGGCCTTCAGTCACATTATCGGCCACTAATCCCGTTGCATTTTTGATCGAAATCGAATCTCACCCTCGAAATTCACACACTTGTTCGTAAGACTGAAGGACTTTCGAAAATTGGTTTCCCTAATGTTGACCTCAGCACTCGCTGCTATTTCCATCTTGGAACCATCAGTGAAAACATCACAACCCTCATAGAAAAATTGAATTGACTTGAGTTATACTAAAATCAATCTCAGCGACCTCGACGAAGTCCGTGAAGCGAGTGTAGAAAATCCTTCTTGTGGCAACAGTAATAACCATTGAAGAAGTCCTGCAGCTCTTCTTCCTTCTGCAGAAACTGTACAAAATTGCAGCGATGCAGAGATTATTCTTTAAATGCTTGAGTATTTTTTTCTAAATCTAAATTTATTTTGCAGCCATACTTAAAAGTAGATAAAAAACATAAATTCAAAATTTTTGCGTTAAAGTGTATTTAATAAAAGCATGCTTGAAAAAAAACACTCTGCACATAACTACACTTATCAACTAAATCCAAAGAAGCATCAATTAACTTAATAGTGAAAACAGATCACAAAATCACACAACAGCAATGGCAGACGTAACAAGTACAAATCATACTGAAACATTTGAAGCCCTTCTGCCGCAATGAGGCAATAATCACATTAAGCACACAGCTCAACACAAATACAGAAACACTTGCTTACATTCACATTTCAATTGAATACACTTGCATCCCGATACACAGTTGTAGACACAAATGAGTTAAATTTTTAAGCTACTGCATCTTTCAGCTTGTAAGTTGCAAATTGAGCAGTGAAGATGACAAACTAACGCTAAATCAAGTTAAATGAAATGAAGCATAACATATCGCGGTGTGTGCCTGCAAACTCATTTGCACAATAAAAAGAAAATAAATGAATTCCTTTTGGTTTTGCTTACACTATTTTTCAGCAATCATCCTTATAGCAAATCGTAAATGCAAACATAAGGCTTTATAAGACACTAGTATTGAAGTATGTAGGGAAAATAACAAACATTCCTCGATTGGGCTCTGATGCGATTCATGTTGCAAGCAAGAGTTGCTTGATGCCATAATACGACAGGCATAGAATCCTTTTAATAAAACTAAATGAGCCTTGAATATAATTTTCAAAGCAAAAAGGAAGTGGCTTTCATTCGTAGTGTATTTCACATCCACTTTCACACAAATATACTTTTAAGGACATTTTAAATTAGTTTTATTTTGATGTTACCTTAGCAAGGAACACTTGCTCTTGCACACTTTGAGCCAAAGGTATTGAAAGAATTTCGTTTTTTTGTTTTTTTTTTCTTTTTTTCTTTTTGCAAGCGAACAGCACACATAATTCCCATCATATGCATGCAGCTCTTTCAAAATATGAAAGAGAAAAAAAAACAAGCACAAAATATTTATTCACTTATTGTGCTCACACAGTATTCGAGTATCCATATACGAGTATTCATTTTCCAATTTCCTTTTCATAAATTTTGTTTCTCTTGTTTGTAATTCGGTTGCTGCATGAGCAATAAAATTCGCATGCTGTTGTTGCATGAGTCTGTAAAAAGCTTTTGCAACATTCACATTGTATGTGAGTGGATGCTTGTGCATATTTTAACAGGGGCATAAAATGTTTGTTTACCCAAACGAAAATAAGGCAGCATTATTCTTAAACAAAACCCCTCTGCACTATGAGCAAACTTGCACGAGTAGTTTGAGGAAAGAAAAATATCTGAGTTATGATTTAATATAATCTGCTAAGCCTCAAGTTTTATTTGAAAAATAAAACATATTAAAAAATTTATACATATATGTACATATATCAACAAATTTCATAAATATAAAATTAGAGTTTTAACAAAAACGGACTGGCGGCATCAAAACAACAAGCAATTATGCCTATTTTTTTGATGCAAAAAAAAACATCCATACAGGATAACAAAAATAAAAAAATAAAAAAGCATGCCAATTTACATATTCTGAGCATGATATTTCCGCTTTTTTGACACATTTCATTTCTATTTAAATTTTTGTAAGACTAAAAGATTTTTCACTTATTATTACCGTAATCATTATGAATGATTAAAGCAAATAATTCGCTTGAAATTTTCTTTACGTTTTGCTGGTCAGGGGCCTAATTCCAGCACTCGTGATCGAAATTGCATTCGATTAGAAATTAATTTCGATAGCAAGAGATTTTCCGATGATGTCACTCGATACCAAGCGAATTGAGTTTTTGTTTCAGTGTTGGAAAAAGGCAAACTAATTCATTTCACAACACTGAATAAATTGAGATTTTCCGATGATGTCACTCGATACCAAGCGAATTGAGTTTTTGTTTCAGTGTTGGAAAAAGGCAAACTAATTCATTTCACAACACTGAATAAATTGTTAGCAAAAACATATGTTTCTTTATACACTCAAAAAAAAATTAACTAAAACTTTGGAAAATATTCTAAATTTGAATAATAAAAAGTTGTCTTTGATCTCAAATTTAGTAAATTTTCTAATTTTTTTTTTTTGTCTTTAATTCTGGTACTTATTTTTATTATTAATTAAATTCTCTACCAAATGACATGTTATTTATTATATCTTCATATTATATTCTTAATTAATTCACCATACATACATATAAATTTCTTGAGAGACAAGTATTGAACCAACAACCTTCTGACTGATAGGCAAGCACTCTAACCAAATGCCTAAACGGCAGCCTGAATAAGTATTAAAATTATTGAGTTTTAAAATTTTATTTTATTTACAAAAAAATATATTTCAAGTTCAAATATTCCTCGAAAATATAAAAAATTTACTTAGATTTTTTGATAAATACAAATTAATAATAAATTCTATAATTCAAAGAAAAAATACTTAAAACTGGTAAATATTTTCCTAAAATTCAGTATACCATTTTACATATTTTAAGTAAGTCAAATTTTATGAACTAATCAGGAGTAATTCATTTCCTAAAATTTATTTTTTGATTTAAAACGAAATTGACTAGTCCTTAGTATAAAATTTCCTTCAGTTTATAACCATTTTCCTACTCTTAGTAAATATTTCCTTTAAGTCAGTAAACATTTCCTTAGATGTAAGCAATTTTTTGTATATTTTTATGAACTATTTTTGAGGATATGAACTTTTTATTTTTTACTCATATTAAGTCATTTTTACTAGATTTGTGTAAAAATTTACTTAAACTTAGAAAAAATTACTTAAACTTAGAAATTTTTTTTACTTGAATTTAGGAAAAAAAATTTCTTAATAGTAGTATGTGTCTTTTTTTTGAGTGTATGTATGTGTGCAAAACCATGTGTATGTATCACATCAAAATAAATTTGTATGAGAACATGAAGTTGTTTTGTATTCCTTACGCTCCTTTATTGCAACATAGTCATAACTCAAAAAAGCTAGTTTTGCAGCAAATAAGTTTAAAGTTCTCAATTTACATACACTTCAATAAAAAAATATAAATATTTTCTTTTCTCAAGACGTGAAATTGTTACACAAGATTAAATATGATATAACGAATCGCATTATTAACTGCAAAAATAAATTTTTTGAGATATGACTGTGTTGCCATAAAGTAGCGATATTATTTTGATTGAGTCTTAAATTGGACAAATATGTACTAATTTTAAACATTATTAAGCAGCGCTTGAAACTATTCTACAATTTTTTATGTATTTAAAACACCCCATATGTTTGTTGTAAATTCTTCATCCCCTTAGTGCCAGTTCACACTAGTCAAATCTTATTGCTAAGTCATCGGCATTCACACAATGCAAGTCTTATTTTTCAGCTCATATTTTTTATGCATACACGCAAAGAAAAGATATGGTTGTAAAATGGTTGAGAAAACAATATTATGTTCTCTGAAACAAATGTGTGGTCGTTGAAAACTAGTTATTGTTATTTTAAACATTAATTTCGTTACGATAAACACAGTAATGTTTGAATTTAATAATTACATTATTATATTCATAGAAAGTGCGATATGGTTAGAGTTTAACAATATAGTTTTGTTAAAAATTTATGACTACAATATAATTTGTATTATTGTGTAAAAATAATATGATGTAAATAACAATATAATGTTATCCAAAACCATACTATGTTAAGTTGTTAAAAAAAATCTTTTTTAGAAACATCTTCCGTCAGTTCAGTGATTCGTTTGTAAGCTATCGGTAGTGCACGCGTGGTGTTAAATAAATAAAAAAAAGTATAAACAAAAGGGTAGATAAATAAAAATAATATGTACATACATATGTATGTATGTATATCTCTTTATGCAGATATGTATGTATTTCGTGTACACACATATATGTAAGTATGCATTTCTATACATACATACATACATTTCATTTCAACAATATTAATTTATTTTTATTTCGGATTTACCGCAAAGCTGTTTTAAACAAAAGATTTGTTAATAAACATATGATTAAAAACAAAATATTATTATAACATAAAATAATACTATGGTCGTATTGAACAATATTATTATAATATTAGAACATGGTATGGTAAGTCTCAATTATATTTTAGTCACATCTAACAATAGTGTTGTCTTATTTACAATAATAAGATTAGGTATAAGAAAGTTAATTGTTTTTGTAGATAATATTATTATTATCTTAGAAAATAATATTATTTAAACTTTGCTTTTCCGTTGACAATAATATGATTTGAGTGCAACCATATAATTCAATCATAGTATGTTGCTGTTTGATTATGGTTACCTCAACCATATTTTTTCTTTGCGTGTAGTTTTGTGTATGCATGTGTATTTTTTTAACATTACGAATGAGAAAGCAAAACGTATTGACAGTACATGAATCTGAGTACTCGTTTCTTTTCCTCTCGTCTCTCTCTCTCTCTCTCTCTCTCTCTCTCTCTCTCTCTCTCTCCAATAAACTAATAAGCTTAGCAATAAGACTTGCACGGTGTAAACCAGGACTTATTAAGTACACATCGCTTCTTTATTGCAATATAGTCGTTTCTCAAAATTGCACTTTTTAGACAACACAAGGAAGAATAATTCTTTACGTCTTAGCTTATCGTGGCTAAAAATTCAATACATGTTGGTATTGAGAGAAGATCTTTTTTGTATGTAAACTGGAAACTTTAAACTTTTTGATTAAAAGCAGCGATATCTTCTTATAACAGCAATATTTTTATTAAATACATATTTTAAAGCTACAAATAAATCATTTATGTTCCCTTTTCTCATACTTCATACTTCAAACTTATTTTAATTTTTTATTTTTTTTTTTCATATATACATACTTAAATAAGTATAATACTTACCCTCAGTTATGTCACCCTTATTCTCATTCCCTGACAATTGTAAAGTAATAAATATTTAGCACAAATTGCATTTTCTTTGCAACCCCCCAACACTATTTTTATCAATGTAAAACTACCCTCGTCTTGCATATGTCCGATGTTAGCAAATAACGGGTGTTTCTTTTTAGGTTCCCAACTTTGAGTTGGTAACGCTGCCTTATTTGACAACCGCTTTAACAGCTGATGTTTTTTATCGTTTAGCTTTGTTTGCCATTTTGTCATGGATAGAATTAAGCTGTTGCCAGTGAAAAGTGTGTGAAAATTGGAATTTCACATAGCAGGATGTATTCACCAGCTGCGACAGCCACATGGACCAAATCATATTTAAACATAAATGACATCAAATTATATATCCACTAAAGCCAGCTTAATTTATTTTAAAAATAGTTTTCTCTACTTTATTTCAATTTAAAGTTCAGCAACTCTAAAAAATCACTCTGTAAAAGAAGAAATAAGTAAAACTAAACTCAAGTGTAGATAAATAGATGGTTGGGTGCAAACTTTGGTTTCGAAGATGACATCATTTCATCGTCGTCGTCATTAGCATTGGCTTTTATTGACGTAGTCATGCTTAAATGTTTTTCCTTTTCCGGTATACAATTTTCTTTACTATTTGAAGCAAACTGTCATCAAAAACTGCACAAGTAATTAAATTGAAATAGTTGTTGTTTAATTCTTATAGTTTTTACTAACATTCCATTCCTTTGCTCTCGCTACGATATTCCTTTTTTCAGCATATTTAGCGCCATCATTAAACAACTCACAAAATTTCAAATATGTAGTCGTATTTGTAAAACTTTAAATGGAAATAAATTAATGTTTGCAAATATTTTCTCTTTTTTTTTTGTTCTTTAGCAGAGAAATGAAAAATAGCAAACCGAATATGACTTTTAATTCGCACACACTGACCAATAAGCGTTTAACTTCTTAAAGTTGCACATGAACAGTCCGAATAAATTTAAATACTAGAAAAAAATATGTACATACATATATGTATGTGTGTGTATGTTAATTTTGACAATTTTCATAAACATCCTTTTAAAGTCGGAACATGAAATACCATGCCAACATTTTATTCATTTCTTTTTATATTAGGCCATTGTTGTTCAATGTTTAATTATGCATGCCAAATTTAAAGGGTTTTTATGTTGCTGGTTTTATTTTAAGTTCAGCCAATGATTATTTGTTTGGCGCTGTTGGTATTTATTTTTAAAGCAATAGAGAATACTTTAAGCACTTTTCAATAAAAATCGACTTAATGTCCTTATATGCCATTTTGTAGCACAAGGCAACTACAAGCTCAACCGTTTTTTAAGAATACCAATGAGAAAGTTGGATTGACTTTGAGTTGATTTGAGAACAAGTAAAGTCATAAATACAACCATTAAATTAATTCTTAGTAAACCTTCAATTGAGTATAGGATTTGCTGAATTTTACGAACCCTAACAACAAAATTTCATAATTTATTTACAAATTTAACTTTTTACATTAAATCGCGAATAAATCACAACACACATACAAGCTGTGTATGTATTTGGCTCAAACATTTCAACATAAAGCTTATGTGTGTGATTTTAAGAAAAATTCAAAAGCTCAAGCACGCATACACACATAAACTATAGAATAATGTTTGTATGTGCATACATACATATTTGCACACTGTACAGCTTGGTTATAACGAACACCGGTTTTAATGAATTATCGACACTAGTGAACAACGTCTGCTGTCCCAACAGTTTTGTAGCAATATATAACACAAATTGGATTGCGTGTAGCGAACTCTGGTTCGTCTTCATCCCCCGCACATCCTACAAAAATCTGGAGTGCCAGATTCCCAAATGCTGGTTCTTGGTCTGACCGAGCAGTGACCTGTCAAGGCGCCTATCACGATTCGCATCGCCTTCCTATTCATATCCAGTAGCAGTTTTGATCTTCCTGAATCAAGTTTTGGCCACATACCCCTCGAGACTCCATTAACTGTTGGTCCTGCTTTCTACACAAATACTGCAATCCCTATAGTAATGACATATCGGTAATTTCACCGATCTGCCGACCCTATTCTTGCCAGCTCATCGGCAGTTTCATTTTTCTCAACACTGCTGTGGCCAGGAACTCAACATAGTCTGACACTATATTTATCCATAACCAAGTTGAGGGCTTTTCTACTGTCACTAACAAGTTTCGATTTGACATTGTGTCCCTTCAAAGCTTTTAGCGCTGCCTGGCTGTCGATGTAGAAGGTTACCTTCTCACCTACAGTTACATTCCTGGCCACCAGCTCTGTGGCCCTGAGGATCACCTAGATATCAGCCTGGAAAACGCTGCATTCATTCGGCAGTCTGAAAGAACTACGAATGATCGTTCCCAAGATATACACACCAGCACCTGCGCCTTCCCCAGTTTTGGTCCGTCTGTAAAGACTGCACTACCATCATATCCAGAATTACTAGTGAGGGTGTTCTACTAAAATTGATTTCAGCGACCTTATAGTCCGTAAACTCAGGGGTTACAGATCCCTGATAACTAAAGCTGATCTCATTTAAGATTTATGTGTGACCTGTTATTCCTTTCCTCACCAAACGTGTTCATACGAGTCTAAGAATACTTCTAGCCGTCGTTCCCACCACAAAGTCCTCTATAGGAAGTAGATGAAGAATGACGTCCAATACAGCCTGAGATGTGCTCCTCTGAGCACCTGTGATGAGTAATCTCCTGTTACTTTCCATCCTCAGTGCCTGACAATCGATGTGTAAATCCAGTTTACTATCTGCGGTGGCAGACTCCAGTTCCTTCCTATGGAGTTCCTGCATGCGTAATAGGCATTGAACCCTTTCTTTAGCCTTTCCGGCATGTTCCTTTTTCAAGAAAGCTTGCTATCTAGGAAAACTCCCAGGTATTTAGCTCCCTCTACTAGTCTCTGTTCCACCCTCCCATCCTGCGCAGTACAAAGCTTTCTACTTTGTATTTCCTGGACTGGACTCTAAGTTCTTTCCTGCTGGTCTAGGAGGATAGATCGCCCAACGCCGACTGCATGACTTCACTGATAGTGGGAAGAAACTTTCCCGTTACCAGTAAAACCACGTCATTCGCATATGCAACTATCTTCGGTCCGCTCCTGTCGAAACGCCTAAGAATTGCGTTCATTGCCAACAACCATAAAGATATGTAACTTATCATTCGGGCTTGTTAATGCAAACATAAAACCAATCAGCTGTTTGAAAAATAAACCATGACAAGGAAAAATTGAATTTAGCTAATAACTAAAACAAAAGAAAAGTTGTATCAAAAAAAAAAGGAACTATAGTTTTGTCTATGTTTTATTGCTTTCTTTTAAGTCAAGAAAATATTTACTCCGGTTATTGCGAATTCCACCTGAAGCGAAAATTTTTTTAGGTCCTTCTCTCTCTGAGTTCATTATAGCCGAACTCCACTGTATTTGTATAAATGCGGAAAATATGAATATATTTAACTGCTTGTAATTTTACTATGTGAATCGTATATACATACACACGTACTAACAACTAAATGGGCACATAAATGTTGTATTTATCTTTAGCCAAGTTTGCTATACAAACACGTCATTGATTTTGTGTTGTTTAAGTGTTGCGTATTTGTGGCGTCATTTTGTTGTCTTTGTTTTGCCAGCCATAACTTTTTGTGTGCCTCTTTTACTGTTCTTCTTCATTCATTCACTTATTCAAGTCGTTAATTTTAGAATATACGAGTGAGTGTATTATATTCCTCAGATGCAAGTGTTTGTTTTTCTACAGTTCGTATCTAGGATGAAGTTTCTTGTTGTATTTTTATTTCCGAGTATAATCCATTTAATAAAATACATATACATACATACATATGTACATTGTACATACATACATATGTATGTGCCTTTCATATGAATATGTTTCGTGGTAGTTTTTTGGAAGCTACAGAGGAAATGGAAGATTATTTTTGGTTTCTTCGAATCTGCATTAATATTAAACGATTGGTCTTTAACTTTTTCAATCGAGATCCTCCAAATGATTGAGTTATTGATTTAAGTGAAAAATAAATTATTTCTGATAAAGAAATTAAATTAAATTAAATTGCTAGTTTTTTCTTTCTTACTTTTATTGATTTTTTCAGTTTTTCTTTTAGCAACTTTTTACAGGTTTAACTTCCTTAACAGCCAATGCTGAACAGAATAAATAAAAATGGCAATATTTATTTATACTGTCGACAAGACAACAAACAATCAAGAGGACGGTTAAAAGTGTACACAAAGAACCTACAAACAAATGTTGTTCCGATGACTGCATTCACTCGCTGAAGTAAACACCCACAAAATTATTTCATTCCTTCGAATGCAACAATCACACACACCCACACACACACCCACACACACAGACAGCAAGCGCATAGACATTTAATGTTCGAATTGAATTTGATGTCATTGTAGTGGTGAAAGAAAGAGAAGAGTAGCGGGAAAGGGAAAAGGAAGAGGAAAAAGTAAAACAGTTACAGTAAAAATAAAAATATAAATATCTTATTCACAAACATAGGGTTGCATTAACTTGATGACGTGGCTTTACATAGATCTATCGACTTAACTTGTATAAACTTTCGGCGCCTCACTGGCGAACACACTGTCGACGACATCAACTTTAGCATCAACAACGTTGTTGTCTACCCCAAATAATATTGCCATCGCATACAGTGGATAGAGATGAAAAGAATAGATGCTTTAATAGAAAAATACAAATAAAAACACATAAATTCAAAACTATAAAAAATATTAGAAGAGGTTGCAGGAAGACTTTAATAGTCCTTTGAAATTAAAACTAAATTATTTAGGTAAATAAAACTCGTTTTATTTCTAAATTACATCCGAAATTCATGCACTTTTGTAGGAGAAAAATTAAAGCAAGAGTTAATATGTTTGTTCTTCTCCATGGAGCCTGTTTAATAAACTTTTTTTTTTCCTCTACACATATACACATATTTATATCCATTATTCATCCTGATTTTTTTTAGCGAGAGTGTCATTTTTTATTATTTTAACAATAACTATTTATTTACACACATATATGTATGTACATATGTGCATACATATGTATGTGTGGATGTAAATTTTATATTCCCTTTAACTACAAACACTTACTCAGTTCAAACGAAGAGAATAAGTATAACAATAATAAAGTGTTTACGCATTTTTAAGCTATTTTCAGCAAACAAAAGAAAAACAACAACTGAAATCCTTTTTGCCAAACCAATACATTCATTCCAACATATAAATACATACACACATACATACATACATACATACATATGTATTTTCCGTAGTATTTTTTTCCATTTTATTCTGTAACTATGTAAATTTTCGAGCTTACAAAGTTTTATCTTAAATGTATGAGTTTGTATGCAAATATCCTTTATGTCTGTTTGTGTGTGTGCGTGTGTGTGTGTGTGTGTGTGTGAGTACGCAAGTAGTATGCCTGCTTTTATATGCATGTATAAAATAACAACAACACCGACAGCGAATACAAAAAAAAAAATTAAGAAACATTATAAAAATGTATTCGATACGTATGTATGTGCAGGCAAATTGTAGAGGTTCCAATTCCAAAATACTGTTTTAATACAAAAATGGAACAAATCGACTGCAAAAAATAAAAAAATTTTCAACGTGATTCTCTGTGTCAGACGAAAAACTGGAAAGGATTTCACCACATCGCATTGAAATAAGTGAAAATCACTAATAAAACTATTAAATAAAACTAGTGGCGCATTTCTGGGCAAAAGAAAAAAGGTCTAAGCAGTCACAAATGAGAAATATTATTTCCTTCATCATCCCGTCTTGAAAGAATAATTCTTCTTATGTAGCATTCCGATCTATCGCAAGGTCCTGCAGAAATTGAGAGCCTATGAAAAACGCTATTTTATCAACAAGAGTGGAACCGTTACGGGGTAGTTGTTCAACCGTTTCCTCCTCATGCACATCGTGAGATTTAATCTCATAGCAATGGCCTGTTAGTACAGCCACTAGTGCACAAAACTGCTCCATCAGGATTCCTTTCAGCAAGGCGGACCATCTGGAATTGTACAATTTCAATTTAGAGGTAGAGCATGTAACCGTATAGTCTGCGCAGTTGTGAAGAACTTCTGCTCTGTTTGTGATTTGCAGCATTTCAAGGAAATTCTGGCCAGCTGATGGATATGACAGTATGGCAGTTGCTATACCGTTTCCAATTCGACCTCTGTGCTCGTATACCCAGATTAAGAGACATCCATCATTCATAGAGAACGCGGTTTTACTTTCGGTACATATTCGAATATCCTCATTGATTAGGGCCTCAAAGGGTTTGGTATTTTAGGCAGCAGTTATCAGAAAGGCGAAGGTAGCGAAGGTGTCTTTCTATTATCCCTCAATATTGCACCATACATCAATATAGACAATTTTCATAACAAGTCCTGACCCCTTATACTAAATAAAAAGCTAAATTCGATCGCTAAAATGCTGCACAAATACAAAACTAAAAATGTTTGGCTATAGCATAAAACACTAAACTTTCGGCAGAATACATTTTTAAGCCATTGCCTGATTCAGCAATATGCGTTTGATAATTGAATGCTAGCCGCGAATAACGTTGTAAGTGACAAAATAATAATTTTTCAAAAGAAAACGTATTTTAAAGCAAGATTGTTATTTTCGCTTAATTTTTTTTCCTTATCGAAAATAATGATACTCGTAATTAACATTAACTTTTCTTTTTGTATCTGTATTATATTTATCAATTATTTTCGACAATTTCGTTTGCATGATTTTGTTATTTACTTACAAAGTTCTTCCACTGACTGGCTGTTTTTAATTGTTTTTTGATGGCGATAAGATTTATAATTTTGGATGGTTTAATGTTTGAACAAGGCAAGAGAGATTACTCTCTCTTAAGTTAAGGGTAATCTGTGAAAAAACTGGTTTTGAAAAAATTGTCTTTTACAACGTTATTCGCGGCTACGCTTCAATTGTATTTGTAGCCAAAAATCGACAAATTGATATTATAGATTTTTAGTGATAGAGACTTAGCTTTAGCGAGTTACAGAATAAGGGGGCTCGGTATATTTCGGATCATTTATATTTTTATGAATGAGTGAAATCTCAAACTCTTTTGGCACCCCTAAAATACATACATACATACATATGTATGTGTGTATGCATTAATGTTAAAAAGGATTTCCTTCTTTATTTGAGTTGTGTTGTTGTTTGCATTTTATTTTTTATTTGTGGTTGTTGTTTTTGTTGATTTTTTAATGTTTTTTAACTACTCTCATAAACTTTTTAACAGGCAATTGTTACAATGGCGTTAAGTAATAAAATAACGATTTATATGAATAATATTCTGTCTGTGTGTGCAACAACTATATGAGGCACAATATACGACCAACTTCATTTTTTATGCGTTTTATAGCCACTTCCCTTTATATGTATTTATAAAGGAGTTTATTTATTCTAAGATATCTATCATTTTTATATTTGAATAATACGATGCTACGAGTATACTTGAAAAATAATGTTGTGCAGATTGTGGTCTATCTTGGGTGCATCATTTTGCCATTTTTAGAAATTCGTCAAGGTCGAAAGTTATCGATTAAATAAGATACTTTAAGACTTTGGTGACAAAAATATGTTTAACCAAGTATTTTTTTTTTTAATTTTAAAGTTTCAAACGGTATACATATATGTATTTAAAAAATAAACTACCGCTCCTGGGCACCTTAAAAAAAAATGGAATTCACCAACCGTTCGAAAACAAAAAATTGAGAAAAATTATAGCTATTGCAACATTTATTGCAATGCTTCATTTGAAATATTATTTCTTTTTAAACAGTATTTTACTTTAATACTGGTAAAGTTGTAATATTTTTAAAGAAAATTGCAATACAAAATAATATGCGCATGCAAGAGTTATTTTATATTTCATAACTTTCCGCACATTTACTCGTTTATGTAGTTTTAAGGAAGTCTGTCCAGCTACTTATTAAAAAAATTAAACAATAAAAAAATATATATATGTATACATGTTTGTACGTAGGGATGTATATTTGTATGTATTCAATATTCTGATAATCTAACAAAGGACTTTAAAATTTTCCTTGAAGCTGTTGAATGAATATAATCAGTACTTAATTCTGAGGTTTCAAATTCTAATATGCAAAACAAATGTAGTGAATTTAAGTAATAATAATAAGCATGTATTAATAAAGCAAATTAAAAGCTTCACTTTTTATACACATACATACATACAATACATACATATGTATGTATGTACATATGTATGAACATTAGAGTGGCTGCTATTTTTATTTTTTTTATTTCCTATGTTCTCTCCTCCCCCCCCCCCCTCAGTCTTATGTAAAAAATATGTCATAGCAATAAGTTTCGTTTTAGGGGGTGCGCCCGCCCCTCACAGTTCCCTTCAAGCCCATTTATTCAATGTAATTTGGTTTAAAAAACATTTTACAAGAATATGATATATGGAAATTATTTAGATCTTCTAGTCAACAACATTACCTTCACAGAAAGTTTTTTGCTAAAATTAATATTTTAGAAAATACTGAAGAAAATAACCAACAAAATACCAATATTTTTATATGCCAAAATTGCATTTATATAAAAAATAATTTTACTAAGCATTTGCAATAAAAGTTTATATCTATTAAATTATTTCATACATATATTAAGTGTAGTCATAAAAAAATTAAAAAAAATACATTGAATATTTGGGCTTGAGAGCCAACTTTGAGGGCTGGACGCACCCCCCCAAAACACAACTTATCGCTTTAAAATTGTTTGTATTTTTTTTTTTACATAAAACTGGACCGATTCGGGGGAGAGAATAAAAGAAATCAACAAAAAAAAATTCTCCATACAACTAACGGCCACTCTAATGAGCATACATGCTGTAGAGATGCTGCTGATATTTAACTTGAAATGACCTTTTATTATTTTGCTTGCGGCAAGCCAAAAACACTCACCCACAAAACACCAACACTTAACGTTTATTGTTGAGCGTACTTGCAACCAAATGTAGTAGAATTAACCCTTGTTGTTTCGGCTAATACTTGTTCTAGCATATTAGCCATATAGATACATACATATGTAAGTGCCCTTGCTGGTAAGATTTTTTTTATTATTGTTATTTTTTTATGTTTATATTATTTTCTTTTACATACTTAAGTCTAGACCCGATGAAAAGGACTCTAAGCCATAAAAGCCAATAAAATATTTTTGAAAGTTTTTAATATTATTCTGTGTGAGTGTGCATGTATGCATGTGTTTGTTATGTCATAAATGCAAACATGAACATGCATGCACACATACAGAAGTGAGTACACACATACATACATACATACATATGTACGTATACATATGCAAATGTGCATTCATTTTATTTTATATGTACTTTGCTTCGATAATATGTTTTTATTTGAAATTTTTCTTTTAAATAGTTTGTTTCTCTTTGAAATTTATTAAAAGATATTTCGCAAGATATTGCTGTTGTTGAAAATTGATAGAAACACTCTTCATAACTATGTACATACATACATACATACATACATACATACATACATACATACATACATACATACATACATACATACATACATACATACATACATACATACATACATACAAATATCTACAAAAGCATAATAATGTTTAACAAAGCGTTATGCACAAATGCTTTTTTCGCATGTAAAATCTTGCAATAAAAGTTTTAAACATTTTAAGATTAGTTCAGGAAGGCACACATTAGCCCTATTCACAGTCTTGTGCACTTAAAATTGCATATTTGAGATAGTGTAGAGGTGTTTGTAAATATTTTCAAGCAACTGTGAACGGCAAGTTTTTTCCTGATTGTTCTACTTATGTGAATAAAAAATTTGTAACTGCAGAACTTTTATTTTAAAGTCCCCTTCTAGAATATCCAATATACTTCAACATACACTAGTCGGCATAAGTATTTTGACGAAATAAAAATCGTGCATTTTTACGTTTAGTTTTTAAACGGCTTTGTTAAAAATTCTTGTTTATTTTTTTCCTTTCTATTTATAACTTAAACAAACTTAAAAATAAGCAAACCAATATTATTTCATAGAAACTTAAAAAGATGTAAATTAATTTTTAATTCCATGTGTTGGCATAAGTATTTTGACAAGAATGTAATACTAAGATAACAGTGTTTAAACTTAACAAAAGTAAAGAAAAGAAGAAGATGTTAGTAAAATATATATCCCCCTTTGGCTTCAATAACTTTTTGAAGGCGTCTTGGTACTGAATCCACTAAATTTTTAAGAATCCCTGGAGATATCTCTTCGCATAGGGAAGTGACCTCAGAAATTGTCTCCTCTCTGGTTTTATTTAACGAAACTGTTCTTTTGCGTTTCAAAAGAGACCAGACGTTTTCTATAATATTTAAATCTGGACTTTGAGGTGGTCAGTCTAAGGTATTAACACCAACATCCTTCAAAAACTTAGTAATCATCCGGGCTTTGTGGCACGGGGCATTATCCTGTTGCAGGATAAATGATTCCCCAATAAGCTTTTCACCAGAAGGAAAGGCATTTTTATTTAGCGTAAACAAATATTGGTTTTGGTTCATCGAGCCGGTGACAGGAACCAAGTCACCCAGCCCATTATACGCAACACATCCCCAGAACATGACAGAGCCTCCACCATGGCTCACTTTTTGACAAGCTGCTCGTTTCTTTTGACGTACTACCTTTGGCAATCTTACAAAAAATTTGTTTTTGGATGAGTTATACTGTAATGTTTATAGTCTTTCTTCAAAGTTTTTAAAGGGGGGCTTTATAAAATGAATAATCCTACCCGTGATTTGCCGGCGCTAATTAACGCCACTGGCAGAATATTTAAATAAATTAGCAAATGAATGCTTTATGAAAAATAATATTTCTATGAGCAGTTGAATGCTCTAATAGAATATAAGTAAGTAATGCAGCCGATTTTAGGCTTGACTTATAATTGATTTTTATTTCCAAAATTGATTGCTTATATACTAAAATAACGGTATTAAATATTAATACTAATTCCATTCCTTATAACTAAACAACAACAATTCCTTAACAAATATTCCTTAACTACAAAACTACAATAATTAAATTAATATAATTTACAGTAGTGAACATTAATATAAAGTTTATTCTTCCAGTATTTTAAGTAGTATGTTAAGACTTGGTAGATACTCTACACTAGACTGGTTCGATTTTCGACTTTTTTCGAATTTAAGGCTCTACCACACCATAACCTCTGGAGGACATATAATAGAGCCCAAAAAAACATAGAAACAGTAATATTAGCGAAATTTCACTTTTCGCCAGAACCTCAAAGTTTTTCAAAAATTTCCAAAAATAGGCAAAATTTCGATGATTTTAATGTCACGTTTTCTGAATTTGCAAGCGATATACAATATTAAAACAAGTATAAAACTACATAAAATTCATATTTTAAACAAAATAAATTTTTATTTTAGTCGAAACCTGCCGACAAGCCATACAAATTCTTTACAAAAAAGTGGTAAAAAAAGATGATTTTCAGTGAAAAATTTAATGATGTTTGTTCGATTTCAATCAATCTTTCATGTATTTATCGTAATCTTTTTTGGTTTTTGCTTTTGGTAAAAGAGCTCTCGATGCTATTGTTGAATAGATTTTTTGATTACGGTTAGTTTCACCAACAACTTGTGAAGATACTGAGCTGACTAATTTAATTGATCTCTCGACGGTTTGTGTGTGATTTGGAATGCCTTTTACTGCATTATTTAGCCAATTATCTACATTCTCAATGCAATTTTTCAGCTGTTCCGTCGATAAACACTGTGCGATGGGTGGAACTGTATTCCGTATATCAACCATTTCAAAGTATGCTGCTGCTGCTTTGAAGTCAATTTTTGGTTTCGTGAATTTACGAATTTCATGTGCGTTTTTTGTGGAATGTTTTGTTTGTAAAAGGGATTCAATAGCATTTTTTCTAATATTTAAATCATCATCCGTTAACATCGATAAGAGAATATTTTCGGCATGTGCAAAATATCCATTCCTTGCGACGGCACAAACGTTAACGTTGGACATAATAACGGTGCAATATACCAAATCGAACGGAAAATTGGCCACGCAGTTCACTGGTCTGTATGCTTGTTGCATTGTAATGAACTACCGTTAAGGTGTTACTATTGGACCCAAACAATTTAGCGGCAGCATCGGTAAGTTGCTTGTTGGTTGTGAGGAAAGGCCGGTCAAAACATTTAAAAAGGTGTTTTCGGATGATTTGCCAGTTTGGCCGCAAAATGCAGTGAATAATTTAAGTGTGGATCAACGATACTTGTATCAGATGTGTCATTCAATTCAAACAGGTATCGTCGATTCATCTTTGGCTATGAAGAACCCTGGAACTATGGTTCATTGGAGATTCCTAACTACGGCTAATCGAATTCTTCGATAATATGTATCTGTCAGTATTGCTTCCGTGAAGCTCACTACGTTAGTAAATTTCATAATTAAAGTTTATGCGCCGATGTGGTTTAATATCAAAGCAAATGAATCATTCAAAATGGGGCCAAAGCATGTTTTTAAATTCATTGAACTAGTTCTTAACAATGTCGAGTCCAAACTGCGTGAGAAAATCTTCAATGTTGTCGCAAGAAATGGATATTTTGCACATGCCGAAAAATTCTCTTGTCGATGTTAACGGATGATGATTTAAATATTAGAAAAAATGCTGTTGAATCCCTTTTACAAACAAAACATTCCGCAAAAAACGCACATGAAATTCGTAAATTCACGAAACCAAAAATTGACTTCAAAGCAGCAGCAGCATACTTTGAAATGGTTGATATACGGAATACAGTTCCACCCATCGCACAGTGTCTATCGACGGAACAGCTGAAAAATTGCATTGAGAATGTAGATAATTGGCTAAATAATGCAGTAAAAGGAATTCCAAATCACACACAAGCCGTCGAGAGATCAATTAAATTAGTCAGCTCAGTATCTTCACAAGTTGTAGGTGAAACTAACCGTAATCAAAAAATCTATTCAACAAAACAAAACATCATTAAATTTTTCACTGAAAATCATCTTTTTTTACCTCTTTTTTGTAAAGAATTTTTATGGCTTGTCGACAGGTTTCGACTAAAATAAAAATTTATTTTGTTTAAAATATGAATTTTATGTAGTTTTATACTTGTCTTAATATTGTATATCGCTTGCAAATTCAGAAAACGTGACATTAAAATCATCGAAATTTTGCCTATTTTTGGAAATTTTTGAAAAACTTTGAGGTTCTGGCGAAAAGTGAAATTTCGCTAATATTACTGTTTCTATGTTTTTTTGGGCTCTATTATATGTCCTCCAGAGGTTATGGTGTGGTAGAGCATTAAATTCGAAAAAAGTCGAAAATCGAACCAGTCTACTCTACACCCTAACCCTCTAGAAAAAAATTCACAAATTTTTTTTTTTTTTTTTTTTGTATATATGCTTATTACTTTATTACAAAAATCTTTTCAAGTTATTGTTGTGGTATTCTTTAACTGTGTTCCCTAAATCTAGGATAGAATTTACTCCTTTGGTTTTTATTACTTTATAAGGACCATGGTATGGGGGTTGATTTTTTTTTCTATTAAAATTTTTAACTAGAACCATGTCGCCTACATTCAAATTTAGTGGATTCATGTTTTTATTTTGTTCTACTCGTTTTAACTTTGCTAGTTCTATTAGTTCTTTTGCCTTTCTTAAGGAAAACTGTAATCTTGCTTTTAATTCATTATTATATTTATCCATATTGTAGACGGGTTTATCATCTAACCATTTATCATTTGGTAAGTTTGGCAATTTTCCAAATATTAACTCGTATGGAGTGTAGTTGGTATCTATATGAGGAGTTGTGTTGTACGCGAAACAGAAATAAGTGATCCAATATTCCCATTCATCTTGTTTGCAGATGTTCAAGAGAAATTCATTAAGTACCCTATGATTCCTTTCTATAGCACCCATAGTTTCATGGTGGTACGGTGTGCTAAAGACCTGTTTTATTTCTAAAAGTTTGCATACTTCGGACATTAACTCGTTCACAAATTCGGTACCGTTGTCCGATTTGAGGATTTTGAAATGACCGTATTTTAAAATTAAGTTTTCCACTAGAGCTTTTGCAATTGTTTTAGCTTCCTTTGTCTCAATAGGGCATGCTATGACGTACTTCGTTAAATCACACTGCATGGTTAATATGTATCTGTATTTACCCGAATATCGAAGTGGTCCTACTGTGTCTATTGACACGACTTCAAAACTTGTATCTGGTGTATCTGTTATTGTTAGTTTTTCTTTCGTATGTCTTGTTTGTTTGTTAATCTTGCATTCTTTGCAATTTAGTATGTATTTTTTTATCATTTTACTCATATTCTTCCATATATATCTTTGCTTGAGTTTTAATGTTGTTTTCCTGACACCTAGATGTCCTCCTGAAGTTGAGTTGTGGTACTCAGCGATAATCATGTTCTGTAAATTTTTGTCAATTATTCTTTCTGGTTCTCTGGAAATTAAAATTTTTAAGTTTTCCCCATTCTTTCTTTTTAATGTATTAAACATATCTTTAAATTCTTTATTATTAACTATTTCAAATATGTTGTCGTTGTCTTTTAACGCGAGTTGTTCTATTCCTAAGGATAGCGATTTCGATAGCAGCTTCTCCAAAGACATCTGTGTGCTTATTGGATTATCACCACTTCTAACAACTATCTCTATATCATTTACTATAATTCCAGGTATTTTTAGTTTACTTTCAATTTCGAATCTGAGTTGCTTAATATTTTTTATATCCGAGATTGACGTGCACTCCCATATGAAAAGTTGATCAGTCTTTTTATTAGAGATGCTGTCCTCGTGCTTGTTTTCATTCTGTATATTTAAGTTCTTTCTCATATTTCGTGTTATTGCTAATATTTTCTTTGATTTTTGCTCTTCTTCTGTAGGAATTAATGCTTTTAGGGTGTTTGTATTTATAACTATTCTGGACAATGCGTCTGCATTTGTGTTTACTCAAAGGAACTTTCATCTGTCCATAGGACGCTTCTCCATAACTCCTTTGGCTTATGCAGATGTTCCTTTGCGAAGGCCAGTCTCTTAAGCTTGTTTGTTTGTTTAATTGTCTTAAAATATCCTTCCTTTGAACGTCGTCTAACAGTGCGCTCACTGACTGGGTTCTTGGCCGTCAAATTCCATTGATCTGCAGCAGATTGAGGCTTCAGAACACAATTTTTTTTAAATTCTCGTAGAAGGACTCGGTCTTCAGTATGCGTTGTTTTACGTTTTGCGCCTGATCGTTAAGTTTTTTACGTCATTAAGCTTTTTAAACTTATTAATTTGATAGTGCACAGTTTGACGCGACACATTAAACTCTTTTGCAATGTCTTTTACTGCCGTTCCAGCGTTAAACTTTGCTACCATCGAAGATCTGGTAACAAAACTCAACTCTGCCGTTTTACCCATGGTTTATAACGAATTTTAATAAATTTTTATTTTATTTTTTTAATTTATATTTTTAATTAAACTTAAAAGCAAAAGTTGTTCCGCTTTAACGTGCTCAAAAATGCAAACAAAAAGCCACAAAGACGCCGTCAAAATACTTATGTCACGCAAAAGCTAAGCTAGGTTCAACAGTCAGAAAAATGTTTCGTCAAAATACTTATGCCGACTAGTGTATTTCTGAAATACCTTTCAGACTCTTTTCAAAGAATATAATAAAACAAAATTATAAATTTAACCCACTAACTTATAAATTTCTAAATTAAACCTTTCTAATAACCTCTTCTGAACTAGAAACAATCTTTCAATGAAATCCTCAAAATGCTATTACTAAAATTAATGTTCATTTTAGCAAGTACTGACACTTCTAGCAGCAATGCACTATGGCTAAAAACCTAATTTTTCAGACCAAAATATGATTTATAATACTTTACAATAATATAAATAAAGATCATGCAGTTTGTTTTCACATATCACACTTGTTCCTCTAACGAGGAAAAAGTTTACAAATTCTCAGTGGAAAAAAGCACTTTTTTCATATACTCTTATATCAGAAAGAGGAATAACAACTGTGTTATTTGGGAGAAAATGATGTAAGACTTTTACAGTGGCTAAATATGACTACTGTAGGTTTTCTTGTAAAAAGTGAAAATTTAAAACTTTTGAGTTGAGAATAGAGAATAGATATGTATATATAAAAAACTTTGAAGAAAGTTTTAATGAATGCTGATGTTGCTAAAGAGTATTTCCATTTTGTTTAATATCGACTATTTTAGGCATACATACATATGACCACATATTTCCGATTAATTTGAATCAAAACAATAATGATAAAATTTGATTGTAAGAATTTGTTTGCAACTGTTTGCAATTCTGGAAAATATCTCTATATATACTCCTAGAGGGACTACATCCCAAAAAGGACAAGTTATTTTAAATAAAATGCAGTAAAATGGCAGAAAAAAGAAACAGAAGGTTTCTTTTACGAACATTAGCCTGTTCTATTCAAAAGAATATAGAAACAAATACAGTTCGAAAAATAATTAAATTAACTAAAACAGAAGGTTATTTAAATTTTATTGTAGCAAAATAAGAAACAAATTTTTTATAAAAATGATTTCAACTACTTAAGAGATGAATTAAATTTGTTTTTTGAAAAGTTGGTTAAACTACGAGGGCGGATCAATAAGTCTGTGACTTTTTGAATGAAACACATTCTTTTTTTTTTTCAAAACAAAAATTTATTTTTCAACATAATCTCCTTTTAATACACTTAATCCAATATTTCTCCAGTTTTTGTATCCCTTCCAAAAAATAGGATTCGAGGTCCCCAAAATAGGCCTTTGTTTCTGGAATGATTCGTTGTTGGAGTCAAATCTCTTTCCGACGAGCCATTTCTTCAAGTTTGGGAATAAGAAATAGTAACTCGGAGCTAAATCTGAAGAATAGAGCGGATGAGGGAGCAATTCGTAGCCCATGAATCCATGAATTATTTTTGCACCCATTTGCAGACAATTTTCTGAAACCCATCTGATCATTTAAAATCGAAACGACACTGCCATATGAAATGCCTATGGCATCAACAATCTCACGCACTTTTACTCTTCGATCGGCCAAATGATATCGTGGATTTTTTCTACATTTTCGGGCCGTCCAGAACGTTCAGCGTCATTTGTACTTGTGCTACCACAACGAAAGTCAGTAAACCACTTTTTCACCATTGAAATCGTGTCTCTATAATATTTACCGAGCTTTTCCTTGGTTTGATTGACGGTTTTTTTTTCGCAAAAAATAATGTTTAATGAGCACTCGAAATTCACTTTTTTCCATTTTTAGAAAAATACATGAGGTTGTATGTTTTGAACAGCTATTAAAAGCAAAGTATATGACGAAGCGCAAAATTTGACAGTAGTCTATTAACATATAGTACTTGATGGGAGCAGTATTGCATTTCATTTAACTACGAGAGAAGTTCGAAAAGTCAAGGACTTATTGATCTGCCCTTGTATATTAAGAAAGTCTAATGTTGATCACGATTTTTCTCCGTACATGTCCGTACATGTTTTGTCAGATATTTGTCACACACTGCTTAGATATGTCGAAAGATTCTTAGAATTTTCCCAGCAAACTCATTCAGAACTCTCTGAGATATATCGCAAAAGTTTTGCATACTCGTACATATATCCTCGGACAAAAAGGTTCGGTTTTATTGTTTTATTGTATACAGTTAATCAAATAATTGATAATAATTATTTTACCTATACTAAATTATAATTTCTTAGCATGCCACATTTTTGGCCTGGATAATTGTATTTTAGACCATTGTGCAATGTGTCGGGGAAAGAGTATTATTATTATTTTTATTATTACTATTATTACTACAAGTCTATAGGAAAACATCCTTACAGATTGATCTAGAATATACAATTTAGTAAAATATAAAATACAATAAATTAGCAGCCTTAATAATTTTTATAAATAAGGATGTAGGTATTTAAGTGAACAATAATACTACGTTTTATAACATTCAAATTAGGGTAGAAATAAAACATACAACATACCACAACAATTTTAACAAAACCAATATATGTATGTATGTACAACAAAACGACACCAAAACAAATGTGTCTTTAATTCCATTACGATTTTACTGATTTCATGATAATTATGTACATACATTCATATTATGTGAATATGCCGGGATGTAAAAACTTAACTTTAAATGTATACATACAACGACTAAAACTCCGGTGTTGAGGAAGCATTTGTTTTATTTATTTGTATTAAGGTTCTCGTTCCGCAAAATATTTACAATATACATACATACATACACAGTATTTGAATGTGTTTAATTTACTTTGATTTATGGCAATTGACATTATGAGTGGGTTTTCATATAAATATTTAATGAAACGTAAATTATGACAAATATCTTACTTAACACATACTACATTTATGTATACATATGTAAACGTTTGAGTATATACTTTTAACGCATGTATATATATATATGTATGTATGTAAGTATGTATACAGCACATTTAACCCAGCTAGCATTTGGGTGATCATTTTTGGCATAAATATCTTATATGATCGCTTTGGATGATTAAAAAGTGATTTATCACTTGGGCGATTGAAAGAGGATTCACTTATGATTCATTTATATGATCAAATAATGATTTCTTGAAAATAGAGGAACATCATGCAAACCGCAAAAAGGTGATTTAAATGATTTAATATGAAAATTGCTGAAAAATAATCAGCAAATCGTATCATAACTTATTCTTTGTTATGATTCATCTGTAGGGTACCATTTTCTCACAACGGGAGTATCATTTATGATCGAAAAATGAGCTCATATACGGTTATTTTTCCCGTAAGCTGATTCGGAAACGATTGGATTATGATACAAAATGCTACCTGGGAACTAAAACATTCCTGCCACATTCTTCAAATACAAGTATGTATTTGTATACTGTAGATTTGGATGTGTGTCCATTTACATATTTATATACATACATATATGTGTTGAATTCAAAATATTCTGCTAAAACTTTTAGGGTAATAAATATACTTTTTATACCGCACAATCTGATTAATGTCCTTAATTTTTTTATATTGAAGTTTATTTTTATATTAAATATGTACAATATATACTTGGAAATTTCAATATACCCGAGCTAAAATATATCTAACCGTATAAAAGAATATAAATTTAATTTTCTTTGTGCACCTAAGGTGCATTTTATATAGACAGAAAAATTGTGTATTACAAGGAACAATGAATACCCTGTAGGAAAGGTCAATACTCAAATAGTACTGAAAAATTATATCCCATACAATGCTTTTTGCTATAGACACTTAACAACATGTGGCATGTCATTGAAAATCACGCTACCAAAATACATATTAAGAAAAATTGGAATGAATTGTTCATGAACATTTTTTCCAGAAGTAGTATTCTGTTCATTGTGGGAAAAACATATGAAATATATCTTCAACATTTTAAGTTTTCATGCGAAATAATATGAGTGGCACTTGTTTCGCAAAAAATTTGCAACAAAAAAGGATTAGTTAATATTTTTGCATTTCAAATTTTTTGAAGGAAGTAATGATGTGCTTACCATTTTTCAAAAGTTTTAATTCAATTCAAACACTGCCTTTTCTTTTTCAAAAACTGGAAAATATTTCCAATATTTTTGTCTTTAGTATTCGCTTTAAATATTCGCATATATTTTAGCGAAAGCAAAAGCGAATGCAAATAGCAAAAGTAAGCGAATTATTTGCGAATGCGAACATTCGTTACATCCCTAGAAAAATTCGACAAGCGCCCATCTCTAATCCAAATCATTTAAGAAGACTTAAATTTTGCCACTTATATTTAAAAAAAAAAAACAATAATTCATTCATTGAGAAGAAGCATAGTTGTGTGTATCTGACAAAATGATTTCTACGCATTAAAACCGATATTAATATGCAGACGCTCCGTCAACAATGTCACCAAAAAGTCACCAAAATAGTAGGCAAAAGTGGTGACTTGCGGACATTTTTAAGCACACGCTTCCTGCAAGGTATGTGTGTAAATAGTAACAAACAGCCCTATTTCTTAACAAAAAACTAGCAACAGTATAGCAACAGTATATATACTAAAGTCCTGCACATTACCATTTATAAGAACTTTCAAGACATGAGAGATTTTTCGAAATATTCGAAAACAAATGCTAAGCAACACTGTTGGCAAGACAAACAACTGAAGCAAATATCTTGTCAACAGTGTTGTTTAGCGTTTGTTTTAGAATATTTCGCTGTAGTAAAGCATTTGCAAAATCTCTCATGTCTTCAAAGTTCTTATAAATGGCCTTGTGCAGGACTTTAATATATACTATGTAAAAAATCAAATATCGGTATGACGACTCTCGTTTTAACGAAAATCCGATGCAACGAACATCCAAATTTCTCATTAAAAACCTTATATAACGAATACTATCTTAATTTTTTATTTAATTTTAAATTATAATTTAATTTAAAATCTTTATTTAAAGTCTGTTTCACAAGTTTTAGTTTTCAGCAAGTTAAGTAACGAAGCACAAGAAAGTATGGTAACGCCTTACTATTTAATATGACAGCGTCAACTTTCAGCTGCTTATCTAAAAAAATTTGATATAAATGAAAAACAACTTTTATATATGAAGTTATATTTAAATAAAATTGGTGAAATATGCTCTAATGCCCATTACTACAACTCGGTGTTAGTTAAAGGTAGGATTTTGTCGAACATACATATAAAAATTTTTAATTTATTAATTCACCAGCTGACATAACTTCTCTGCTGTCAATTCAACCAAAACGTTAGGAAATATTCTGATGCCCGTAATTTCTACACACAGGTAATTTACCTAGGGTTTTTACCCACGAGTTTCCCTCATAAAATTCAACTTACACGATAGATATCTAGGCACCACTACTTGTAGAAATTACGGAGCTGACAGCAGGAAATTTTGCACTAACAAACATACAAGACGAATACGCAGAGTTGCAAATTAAGACCACCTTGTGTAAATTCGCCTTGGCTTTACTTTAATCTATCAGATAGGACGAACTTGGCTTTAAGCTATCGCTCACTTGAGGTCAATGGAAAGATGTTATAATGAAAAACATTTCATTTACAAAATACTACATTTAATAAAACAAATAAATTACAATACTCGAAAAAAATGTTAAGTTATCTCTTTAATACGATTTACATTATTTGGACTTTTAATTCAATACAACACCTTAAAAGATATAATTAAAAGTATTCAGTAGTACGAAACTTCCCGTAAGTAGGCATTACATGGGTAAAGGGAAGTGTGTACGTCTGATTCGATTAAATGTAATTTATATTCATACAATTTTTTTTAAATACTTCATTTAACATCAGTATGTTTGTATGTATGTATGTATGTATGTGTATTTGCCTTAATATTAGAGTTCGACCGATTAATCGGCTTCGGCTTCGGCCTTCGGCCAAAAATTGGTAATCGGCCAACATCCGGCATATGGCAAAAATCGGCCGATTAGCCGAAGCCGAATATTTTTCATTCCAAAGTTGAAAAGTAACATTAACTTTGGTCGTTGCTCGCCGTAAGTTTCTATTGTGTTTAACGTTTTGAAAGGGTTGCTTTGAAAAAGCAATCTAGAAATTGCAAAATAGTTTTATTTTTCTTGTTATGTATCCAATAGATATTACAGCTATTTCAGTGATCTCAAAAAAGCAAACCTTTTTTTTAATTCATATAAAACAAGTATCATTTTTAAAATTTAAAACATTCGGCTTCGGCTTCGGTTTTGGCCGAAGTTTAGGATTTTAGCCGAAGTTCGGCTTCGGCTTCGGCCAAAAAAAAACGCCTTCGGTCGATCTCTACTTGATATGCATGTCTATATGTGTATGTATGTACTTATTGAGCCGTATGTTTTATTTTTAAAAGGCCATTAAAATGTCACTTAAATTAATGAAAAAAAAAAAAACAAATATTCTGTGACATTTGGGCAATTCACAACCTATTGTAGGAGTTGTAGTTCGTAAAAACGTTGTTGGTAATTTCTATTTAAACATTTGTTTATAAACAATGTTTTTATTGAAATTCCCAACAACTCATGTACGAATTACGACTTCCACAATAGGTTGTGAATTGAGCAATTGTTTTATCTAATTTAGGTATTGTATACAAAACAAATTTATCTGCGAACGATAATATTTTGCATCTTATTATTCTTTTATATTTGATTTTAAAAAAGAAATAATAGAACAAGTAGTTGATGCGTACATATGTATGTAAGTATGTATGTATGTATGTATATAGAAATCGATATTTAAAAAGGCAATAATTTCTGATAACTATTTTTAAAATGTCTTATTGATAAAGGCTATGAACTACATTTGTATGTATGCATGTATATATGTATGTGTTTCTTTGAATAAATTATCATTATTATTATTACAATAGATGTAACTTACAATTTATATTTATCACTAGTTAAAACCATTTAAATCCCACTATTTTAGCAACTTCATCAGATTCATGTCAAATAAATTATAAGAACATATTTTAAACGTTGACTTTTAAAAATCATTATTTTTCAACGCTATTAATTGATAAATAACACCCGACTTTGTTATTAAATTTGTATGTATGTATATATCTGTTAATTGAATAGTGTCACAACTCAATAAAACTAGTTTTGCAGAAAACTCGTTTAAAGTTTTCAATTTACATACAACTCAATGAAGAAATGAAAAAATATTCTTCTGACGGGTTGGTAGTAAACGCTATTTATATGGAATTTTTATAATAATATATAAAATGATAATATATAAAACGCGGAATTATTTTGCATTATTAACTCAAAAATAAAAACGATTTTTTTAAGTTATGACACTATTGAAGTAAATATACATATATATATATATATATACAATGAGAAAGTTTTTCATAAAAATGCAGTTCATTGTTGTGCATTATTTTTTTTACAAAAATTAAATTAATAATAAAGAGTAAAAAACAAAATAACCTTATTAAGCACTAAAGAAATATTTAAAAGCTTAAAGCACTCTGATTTAGATGTTGGTGCATTCTGTTCTGCATTTGCATGCACATATTTTTAAACATGCATACATATATACATGCCAACATATGCATACATACATATAGGGTCTCCTGATAGGGATCTCTGAACTTTGACAGCTTAAAGTGGTTACGGGGCAGTTCGTAAATGCATCACCGCTTTGCATCATACCACTTAACTTTAATTTAAAATGCAATACAAATTCGCTGATAATCTCTCTTAGTAACAGTCATGTTTGACATGCACCTCACATTTGACATGCATACTTCAGCGAAGCTTTTAAAGGCATTTAAATTTCCTTTTGCAGCGCAGTGATGCATTTTCGAACACGCCCTGCATCTGTAAAATCACATGCAAATGATAAAATTGTTTTAAAGTAATAGGTATTCTGTTTGCTCAAGGTTCCGCTCACTTGGGCCATGCTTATTCATCTTTCTAGAGGAATAGATACGAAATTGTGTGTTATTTTCTCTAAGCAAAGCGATGATAAAGATAAGTGAGAGGGTGAAGTTTTAACTTATAAAGCTTAACTCGTTGCACAACTCTTTTATTGTGCGTTGTGCTAATTTTTATATCGTCCTTGCAGCAGAGCCTCTGGTGTTAAGTAGGGGCACTATTTGATGTGAATTTCAGACTGGTGGCGTCATTAGGCTGATTTATACTCCAGAGTCACGGAAAATTTTTTTTAAATTATATATATCGCTCATTTACTCAAAGAACGTCATATCTAAAAAAAAATTCGTTTGCCAGAAAACGGGTTTAAAGTTTTCAATTTACAGACAACTTAAGTACCTTTTCACAATGTATGGTTAAAAGATAACACAGACTTTAACGGCAAATTTTGTATGAAGAACTTGCAGTTAAACTTAACTCTTAACCAGACAATTGTGAAAAGGAAAATTTTATTTTAAGTTATAATTTATTTATTTTAAATTAAGTAAACAAGATATTTGTATGAAATTTTTACACACGATATAAGGACTAATTCTGCATCATTAACTAAAAAATAGAATTTTTTTTACATTCTTTGATTTAATGAGCGATATGTATTTACTTATATTTGAAGATATAAAAATCTTAATTTTCATAAAATATCTGCGAGCAAAACAGTTCAAATTAACATCCGCATACAGTATGTAAACTTTTGACACGGAACAAATTACGTAGAAAAGCATTACAATCATACACATCTACAATGTGCACTCATACATACGTACATACATACGTACATATGTACTTCAGCCAGTACACAGATAATAATAGTCAAAAGCATCAGTACCATTTCGCAGCGGGAAAAAAACCCAGAACACCTTCTAACTTCAGGCGTTATGAAGAACATGCTTAGGAAATTTTTCTAATTCAATTATTATTTTATCTAACTGCTAGAGAATGCCTTATAGAAGGTCTCGACTCTTTCGAACAAAGATAAGATACGCATTTCACACTCCCTTCTATTAGAAGGAAGAAGTGTAGTAGAAGTAACGTTATTTGTTCTGTTTTTTTTTTACCAAAGCAAAAGCAAAATCCTTAATTTGAAGTCCTTTCAGAATCGCTGGCGAAAGAAGCGAGAGTGGAAGGCCTACCCCGCAATGACAACGCATGTAAAAAAGATATGAGTATGGAATGGAGCGTGCATGCCTTGTACATACAAAAGAAGGAGTAAAGAGGGCCTCTTTATCCCGTTGGGTTTGGTAAGATTGTTATACGTATAGACGTATGGCATTCATATATACATATAAACAGACACTGTCACATGAATCAATACATATAAAAGGATGCATGCATTTGTGAAGCAGTGTCGCCCGATGAGCTTAAGAAAAAAAAGTGACCAATTCGGAAAAGAAGTAGTTTTTCAGAAGAAAAAACTTTTCAAAAAATGTCTAGGTGTATTATAATTGTTATTGAAACGTCTTGTTTTAAGCCAGAGTCTCATTATTGCTTGCTCCTGCCGAAATTTGTTTATCGTAACTTGAACTGGGTGGGGCGTCTGCAATATTATGTAAATTAAATTACGAGCGCAATCATGTACATGGAAAACAAAACCAAAATTTTTAATATGATAAAAAAATGTCTATATTTAACGTTTAAAATCCTTCAATAGAGAAAAGTATGGAAGTTCAGGAATTCATAATTTTTTAAATCTGTATGAAAAACGATTATGACAAAATGACAATAAACACAGATAAATTTAATTTTGACACACCCTTTATCAAAACTTTTAAAATTTGAGCGATAAGACGAAATAAATTTTTCTTAATATAAATAAAATTTTCAATAATATTTAAAAAGCCAACTCTTTCGCTATCATGAAAATAGTTTACAACTTTTTTAATCTTCCTTTGCTGAATTTAGTCGTAGCAATAATAAATAAATAAGAAATTAAATAAAACATCATGCAAGTGAAACTCAACAAGAGCTTTTGCATCGTAAATATTAAAAAAAAACAAAACAACTGGGAAACCTACTTAAAGTATTATTTTGAGCAAATGCCAGCCAGCGTAGTTATTAAATTTAATTCGCGTATTTAGGCTCCTCAAAGTCTGAACAATTTTTGCTGCTCAAAACATAAATCTATAAGTGAGAAAAGCATATTTTTGGCATACAAATGTTTATTGATTGCAAAGATACATACATATGTATTATGTATGTACAATATCCTAAAATAAATAAATAAAAAACATAACCTTTCACAAAACTTAGCAAATTGAATTTGATCTAAAAGTTTGAATTGGAATATTTTAGAGGAAAAGTATCTTAAGAAAAATGTTGTGGCGCCAATATTATTAATACTCGTTTTAAGTCGCCAACATTTATAAGAAACAATAAGGCCAAATCATATCGAACACAATCAAATCAACATTTTCTTCTCTCTCTCTCTCTCTCTCTCACATCCATACATAAATGTTATCAGTGATGCCAACAATTCAGAGGCAAAACGAGCCAACGGAGTAGTCAAAAAGAGCTAAAAAGAGCTAAATCTAAAAATTTGAGATTTTTCCGTTTTAAATCTATGAATGTACATATTTATTATTCAATTTGTACTTCAAGATTTTTTAACATTAATAAAAATAATAGTAAGAAAAAATAAAAGATCCATTGCTAAAAACGGTGTATGTACTGCAGCATATAATAATGCAAGATTCGCTTGCGCAATTTGCGTTTGTGTTGGAACTTCTGGTGAAAATGATGTACTTATATGGCTAGGATAGCACAATATCGTTAAATGGAGCCATACATTTTTTATGCTTTCGAACGGCGTACTAAATCAAAATATTTCGATATTATAGTTGAATTGCAACATTTGCACAAAGCTTTAGAAGGATCTTTTGTTAATTTAATCCATTTGTTAAACGAGGAATTTGATTTCTAATAGTTGCAAAAAAGTATCTGCATTTGCAAAAAACATATTTACCAAAAATGTAAATGCCTCAAACACGAAACAATAGGGTAAGAACGAGAAAACTTACTATAAGATGCGAAAAGTGCTAAGCGTGCTGTTTTTACAATTGAAAAGAGTTGTGTTAGCTCTTTTTTTAAAAAAAGAGCTAAAGGGAAAAATTTCGAGTTAGAAGCAATCAAAAAGAGCTAAATCTAGCTCCAAAATAGCTAAGTTGGCATCGCTGAATGTTATAACGCAAAATGACCATCTAATAGTTGTTTGTTTGCTATCTGCTTGCCTGGTTCATTCTGGAAATGGTCAATTTCAACTTAAAAACTAAATTTGAAAGTCAAAGTAGAATTTATTTATTATTATACGTTTGTTCGAAAAACTCAACACACTGCACTGCTCATCAAATTTTTCATCACATCCTTTGACTTTGACCAAACTAATCGTTCATAGTATATTGGCTTTTTGTTAAGGCTAAATCATTTTCACTTTTCTCATATTTTTTATTATTTTATTTTTTTTACTTTTTCATCTTTTATTTCATATGAATGGATGGATGGATGGATGGATGGATTGTTTGGAGCAAAAATACACAAAGAAAAAGAGATAAGAAGTTTTTTTTTTGCTTTTATTTATTTATTCATGTATTCGCATTTAGTAAGAGTATTTTTTTATGAATTTTATAAATTTTAAATTAAATAAAAACAAAAAATCTTGTGCAATTTTAATAAATAAATATTTATGGGTTTTTTCTTCTAGTAGAATTCTACACACATGTTACTTGAGATAAAACCTAATAGGATTTCTTATTTACTACCAACAACACAATAATAAAATCAAGTTTTAATTAGAAAAAATAAAATAAAAATTGTATTTTTTTAAACAAACAAACTTTATTTATTTATTAAATAAGATATTTCAAATTTTTTTCGTCTTTTCTTTAATAAAGTGTACCAGGATTTTAAGAAAGTGGGCATAATCTAGTTGAAACATTTCATTCTCATACATTGAAATTGCATTTGTAATTTTAATTCTGTAATCACGCACAGTGGAATATAAATGAAAATACTCGTAATTGGAAATAAATCTTTAATCACCCTTATTCCAGTTGTCGATATCGACATCACTTTCACACAATACCAAAAAATTGGGGCTTGTGTACCTGTTGTCGAACACAACTGAATCCTGTTGGCAGGTTTATGACGTCGATGTAGACAATTGGAATAAGGGTGATTATTCACGCATTCGATTTCGATTAAATTGTACATGGCTCTAGAGGAAATGTATGTTGTTCAGCTTAAACTTTGAACTTTATGTTTTTTAAACTGATACACAAATGAAGAAGTAAAAACAGAATAAAGTGCCATCCAGAATGAAATTCTTCCCAAACTTCTAAACGCCACAATGGCAACACAACAGCTCCAGTTCCATCTTAATGCAACTCCTGCTGTACGGATGTAAAATTTTCATAGATCGGGTCACATATAATAATACATATTACTTTCTTCATCTTTATTTTATCGTAAAACTGAAGTCAATTTGTTTTCCTGTTTATTCAATGAAAATAGTTTTAACAATTGTACTCGTATCGCTACCTCTTTCTCTAGAGTAGCACTCCATGATATGTGCTAACTGCTTGTAAGTATCGTAATCAGAGAATGACAATGAGTAGTAAAAGAAATATGATTAAGTAAATTATCTTTATTTTAGCAATACGCTACAAATATAAACAAAAAACCCACATGCATATCAAGCGTATTGACTATCTGTCATATTTATAGCCGGAGTATGCTTATATTCAGAGTATGGATAATTAATCGGACAAAAAAATATACCCATGATACTCGGGATATTTATTCATCATTCAACACCATATACATATATGTATTTGTGTATATAAAATTGATGTGTTTTGGCTGTTTGAAACCATGCTAATAAAATATCCCTATTTATACGCATGTTTATCTGATTAATACTCAGAGTATTTCTATACTCATGCGTATGATTGTAGCTCAAAAAATCTATAAATGTTATTTATATTAGTTTGTGCGACATAATTAAAAAAAAGGTGTATGAACATAGTTGTTGATTCTTTATAGTTATACGCATTCGGCTTAAAATTAATGCGTGTATTTGCGTATGAGTATAATTTTTATATTTAACTACATATGTATATGCATTAATTATTGTTTGACACCCAATACTCAAAGAGTACTTACTTTAAACGACACTTTCGTTATTTTTTGGTCGTAATCACGACTTACATGCCGGCATACTTTTTGCATTCTAGTAAGCAAGAGCTTTGCTGATAATTTACACTGTTAGTCTCAGTTAATTATATTAAAATATATTTTGAACTGCAATACTTAATAAGAATGAATAAATATTTAATTTTTAAAAATCAAAGAAAATCAAACAAATTTATAACATTTATACAAACATTTATTATATTTATTAGTTCTCTTTGCTCTAAAAGAATTTAAAAATACATACATAAATACATACATACATACATACATACATACATACATATTTATATAAATTTTTCATTTATTTCATTTAATTTATTTTTTATACGAGTACTATTCAATATTTCATAACGATATTTTATATTTTACTTCTACACAGAAAAAATTATTCCCAAAAATATTTCAAACAAACGTGTGTTTTGAAATGAAATTTAGTTTCGGTAAATATTTTTACTGCTCCAGTAAATTATTTGTTTCAATTTTGTTTTACATATATAAAAAATTGTATCATTTAACCCTTTATGGCGCCATGTTGCAGATATGCAACAAAACATTCAATACTCATAAAAACCAATCAAGTACAGGCAATTGTTAATTTTATTTTAATGCAATAACTTTCAGACAATATCTAGTTTCAATCTGTAAAATTCGTTCTTAATAAAAAATTGTATCTCTTTCATCACAACAGATTTAAAATACCCCTACGATTTTACTAAATCAATGTTACCGGAGTGCAATTTTCTAAAAACTTATTTTGCCAGCGTTTTAATTCAATAAATTTTGTAAATGTTCAAGTCAATTATTGTTTTTATTGTTAGAATATTATCAGTAAAGTTATTTCTGAATTGGAAGTTTTATTGCCAAGATATCTGACTTTATTTCCTCCTAATTCTTTACTTTTTTTACTCCAATAAATAAAATTTCAATAAAATCCTAGAACAAAATTGTTTTACTTGTGCTATGAGCTCCTATAATCTGTAGAAAAAAACTATTTTCTCAATGTTGCGTCACAAAGGGTTAATTTCATTTGCTTGTGTTGGTGTTTTCCTTGCTTGTTGATTGACTGAACGTGGTCATGTGCTGATGTTGTTGTTTTCTTTAAATGCTCGTGTTGTATACGAAAGTTATTTTTCAAACAAATTATTACAAAATTTTGTATTTGAATTTACAAATTTTTTTTGTAGGACCTAAATTGAAAAAATTAATATGTGATTCAGAGAATTTTGTGTTTGAAATGGAAAATTAGTTTTTTCTGTGTATTATTTTGTTCACTTCACCTTTTACAAACACATTCCATAAACTTTCACTATCTTTATACATGCTTGCATCCACACACACACACACACACACACACACACACACACACACACACACACACAAATTCAATAATAATAATAATAATAATACTTAGAGAAAAAAAAGTCGAAAATAAAAGTTTCTGTGGATGTTTTGCAGAAATGAAAAATATAGTGAAATGTCTTAAACAACAAACAAATAGTTTACTTAACGTTTATATTTTAATTGAAAACTGTAGAACGTCCAACAAATCATAACTACTTTTTTACTTCTGTTCTTTCTACATGTTGCAGGACAACAGTAACTATGCAACCAACAACTACAACAAAATGAAATAACTTTAACTTAAGACATGAGCAGACAGATCAAAAATTTTATTACAAAGTCGTTACCACAAAATACCTTCTAGAAAAATACTTGTTTAATACTACAAGAGCAATTTCCCAATTACATATTCATACATACATACATACATACATACATATTTACATATGTATGTATGTATGTGTGCGATGTAGGCTTGAAATATGTTCGTACAACTTTGGCTCTTGTTTCCACAAATATTTGTTTAGTCTGACTATACCCCAAGGAATGCAGAAATACATACAGAATGGGGATGCGGAAGGGAATTTTTTTTTTAATCCCTTAATTTTGGGATTGTAAAATGTGTGATTCCGGTATTCCGGGATTGAAGCATCTTTCAAAGTTTCCGTATTTTTTGTGAACAGCCACCACCAGCATGCAATATTTTGTTATGAAACTTAAATATAAAATAAAAACAATTTACTATTGATGCTAAAAAAAATTAAAATATCTTATGACAGTTTTTTACTTTTTCTACATAAAATAATAAAATATTTAATTAAAACTAGAAACAATTACTCACTTTTAAGTTTAGTGACAACATAAAAAATTGAATTTTAATTTAAATTTAATTTAGTTTAATAATTGATATATTAACTTCAGTAATTAGGGTAACTCATTCGAAGCACTGCAAACCAAGCCTTGAAATTAACGTTTATTTCCTCTACTAACGAAAAATTCCATTAAAAACTTTTTGAGGTTTTGTAGTGGGTCGTACTTTCTTAATGGCTTACCAAGTAATGAGTCATAGTTTTTTATAGGAAAGGACTTACTTCAGTACTTTTCAATTATTAATAAAATATGTGTATTTATTGATCGTGAAAAGTAAGTTTCAATGAATTAGCTTTTTCAATTGACTTTAATTTTTGTTAGAAAAGTTAAATATTTGTAAGCAAAAAGTAGTCCATTAATTTTTGGACATTTGGAGGCAAGAAATAAAACCTTCTTGTAATCCTATAACTGCACTTCTTTTTTTAACTCCTTACGGCTAGTACGTAGATACACTTTTGAGAATTCTTGTAAGCAAAGTTTTTGCTGGGATAGAATATAGCCAATTGCGACACTAAATAAATGTGCTTGCTTTTTTAAGAAAACGAAAGTTTTTTGTATTTCTTTATATATTTGTGTAGCCCATCAGAAGCTCACATTGTTCTGAAATACCAGTTTAACTACTTGCTGTCGTACGCGGCAAAAAAGTGGAATTTTTAGTGAAAATTTCCATTAGTAATTTTTTGTTGAATTTTCATTTTCATATCTAAACTCTTATATTATATTAGTTAGTAAGTTATGTTGGCAAAAAAAAAAAAATTGAAATTTTTGGATTTGTTGACCCCGAAAAATCATGCGAGTTTCGCGATCAGGATTTTGGGTATAGCATCCCTACTACAGACTAGAGATGGGATCATGACAAAGTTTTCACGTTCACGGGCGAAAATTCACTTCATATTTGCATTAAAAGTCGTCGTACAAATAATCCGCTAAAGCCTGCTTTCTCTTACAAATCTTTTTAAATATTAATAATCCAGACACGCTCACGTGGCAGAAATAAGACATTCAATCGCGTGAGAAGTGGCTGTCTCTAACAGAGAGACAGACATACATTCCAAAGTTGTGTTCTTGGTTATTCTATTTCCTTCGCAGTTCTTTGCTTTGCTGACTCGGAAATAGTTTAAGTCATTGTTGTACTTGTTGTTATGTAATTTAATTGCAACACCGTAGAAAGCGAAGCGTGATGCTTGCTGCCAAAACTCTAACCGTATAATTGGCTAATAGTGTAAACAATGGTGCAAGGAAATACGGCAACAACAAAACAGTTAAAACAACAACCAAATGCGTCAGACAGCAACACAAACTGCAAACATGCAAGCGTCATAAAAGAACACAAAACATAACGAAACAAATGAAAATGCATGTGGTTGAAACAAAAAATCTGAACATTACAATTAAAGGATTATATTTCATTTTAAAACTTGGCGCTCCTCTAGTCATCATAAAATTTAATTGGTATTGACTTGAAAAATTTACTTTACTTCAAAAATCTTTACGTTTCAGTAAATAAATATTAAAAAAAAGCGCAACCACTATTACTGCTACATGTTGATATATTTTGCCATTTCAGTTATGTGAAAAATTTTAAAATATTACTTTAGTTTCATTGTGTGTCCTTTTTAGTATGAAATAGTGAAAGTTTAGTAGGCACTAGTCATCTGCGCGAGTGTACTTCTTCGTTCACTAATCAATCGTAAACACAAGCACACTTCTGCAAAAATACGAATTGTGCGAGCAAATTTTCAATACATATTAACACACTACTTGACTTGAGAGTCAAAATACAACTCGATTACTTTTTTCATACATCACATCAACATAAATTTTGTTCAAAAAAAAAAGTTATTTTAGTTAAAAATGAGACATCTCTGTGTCAGACAAAAAACAATTGAGAATTACAAAAATACTAAAGGGGCCCATCCATTGCTCAATATTATTGCATATGTTGTTATACACATTATTGTCGTTTTGACCTATACTATGCAATAAATGGCACAATATTTTCCAAGAAAATATTGCCCAATTTTCCTAACAGTGAAAAAGTAAACAATATTGAACAATGTTGCGACCACATTAAACAATTGTCTTGATTGTACAATGAAAATCAAAAGTCTTTTGATATTTGCTAATATATTGTGCCACCTTCGATTATGACATACACATTGGCGATATTACTGTACAATACGAAAGAAAATGGTACCCTACAGATGAATCATACCAAAGAATCAGTTATGATACGATTTGCTGATTATTTTTGAGCAATTTTCATATTAAATCATTTAAATCACCTTTTTGCGTTTTGCATGATGTTCCTCTATTTTCAAGAAATCATTATTTGATCATGTAGATGAATCATAATTGAATCCTCTTTCAATCGCCCAAGTGATAAATCACTTTCTAATCATCAGAAGTGATCAGAGGAGAATCATATAAGATATTTCTGCCAAAAATGATCACCCAAATGCTAGCTGGGTTTAGTCTAATAAATCTGGCAAGATATATCGTCTTGAGAACTGTGCCTATTAAAGCTTTACTAATACAAACAAACTTTGTTAATACAAGAGCGATTAGATACGATTAGCTCATTTCATTTTTTAGGAATTTTCTGGTAGTATTAAATCACATTTTTTGCGGTTCCTTTGCATTTTGTTCCTCTTTTTTCAAGAAATCATTATTTGATCATGTAGATGAATCATAAGTGAATCATTTTTCAATCACCCTAGTGATAAATCAGTTTTTAATCATCAAAAGGTATCGGAGGAGAATTATATAAGAGATTATTTGATCATGTAGATGAATCATAAGTGAATCATTTTTCAATCACCCTAGTGATAAATCAGTTTTTAATCATCAAAAGGTATCGGAGGAGAATTATATAAGAGATTTCTGCAAGAAATTATCACCCAAATGCTAACTTTTTGTTTTAGCAAACATATTGTTGAAACTGATTTTCAGTTTTATTATTTTCTTTATTGGGTTTGATGAATTTATTAGTAAATTATTTTAATAAAAAATAGGTATAAGTATGTCTTTCATTGTATTAAACTTCTACGAATTTCGGTTTTTAGTTTTACGAATTCTGTGGTAAGTCCTATTTCACAAAATATATTATTTGATATTTTTATTTCGTAATACAAAATATATGATTCATGCACAAAACCTCTTATATGTATCATTGTATTAAATACAATAATGTAAAATGTGTTGTTGGAAATTTTCATATAAAAATTAAATATTACACTTTTATTTAGTATGTTTATAAAATGTTGTATTTAGAGAGAGGCTCTCCGAAAGATTTTCTAAGGAGCTTGTTATTCCTTTTTCATTAAAAATACAAAATATATTAATACATTCCAGAAAGTGTACTTGATACACTAATAACACACGATACAAGTTGTTGTGAATTAAGCAAAAGTAAATATTTTTCTGTGTTGTATTGTAGCCAGGTCTGGGAATATTCTATTTTCTAGATTAATTTTTTTTAAATATTATCCATATTATCCCATATTCATAAAATTTAAAACGAATTTTAAATGTTTTTTATTTTTTATGTATACGGGGGTATATGTATCATAACTGACACCCGAAGATAAATTCCTTTTAATGATATAAATACATATATTTAATTCATTTCCATTTAATTTTCAAACCATTTTAATCAAATTTGCTTATCGCGAAAAACTTATTAAATAATTTACATGAATTTGAAATTCCATGCTATCAAACGAAATGAATGTCAACTTCAATTTCTGACAGTTAAAAATATGCTATAATACCGATAAAATGAAGCGCAAAAGCAAGTATAGTGAAACTTCGATATAACGAATTCCAAGGGGATCCGAAAATACTTCGTTATAGCCTTTGATTCGATATAAATGTCATCAGCAAAGCCTTGATACAACGAAATTTTAATAAATACGAAAAAATATCGTTATAACTATAGTTTTCTTTATTCAAATTCTATTCAACATGAGAATGCTAATAAAAGCTTATATTTCATGCTATACATACATAATTGTAGTATTACTTCGTATTATAGTGACTTTTGTACGAGTTCTTCGTTGTTTAGAGGCTTTACAAATGCGCTTGTAAATACATTTAGACTTCGCTGTTCTTGTAACGGGACTTTACCATTTAGGATTTTTTCTGATTTCGTTATATTTTATACATTAACTCTAATAATCGTTTATGATTACCGGCGTAACTAATTATGAAGTTCATAGTGAATTTATTTTTATGGTTTGAATATAACTGCAGAGGTCTACTGGATAGACATGTATAGAGTTTTATTGTATTTATGGTATATATGTATGTATGTATGTATGTATGTACATATGCAGGTATATATGTAAGCACTTACATATGTATGTATGTATGTATAAAATATTAATGTCTTTATGTATACTGTAAACAAAGTGTAACATAAAGATGAAGAAAAAAGTAGAATTGTCTTTAGGGCATCATAGACAACAACAACAACAACAAAAACAGCAACAACAACAAAACAAATGAAACCATATTAATGAATTCATTATACCATGAATTGAGCGATATAATCAAAAGCTTGTGTACTCGTATATCACATACAATCTCACAACTACAAAAAGTACAAATTGGTTTATTACATACATACATACATACATACATACATATATACTACATACATAAAACAAAACTATGAAATTGTAGAAGTGTTGTGAATTAAAATAATTGGAGCCACTACACAGTATGTAGGAAAATGGTACGCCGGCACTTAATATGTAAAATTTCTATGAATTTCAGCTAAAAATATTTGTTTTTTTTTTCTTAATCTATTTTTCCAAACTAAACCGAAATCGTAAGTCAATTTTTTATTAAATCCACCCAGCAAAAAATTTTCGAAATTTTGTAATGGGTAGTACTCTTTTAATGGCTTACAAAGTAATGACTGATACTTATTTATGTAATTATTTTATGTGCGTAATAATGACTGCCCTGTAATGAATCAAATAAGAACTTATTTATATCATTACGTTAAAGTACTTATTGTAGTGCTTTCCATTTAATAAGGAAATATATCTAGAGAAAAATTTATTGATCGTGAAAATTATTTTAATTAGAAAAACTAGCAAATTAATTTAGAATAAGTTTAAGCAAAAATTAATCTATAAAATTTTGCATATTTGTAAGCAAAAAATAACCCATTAAATTTTGAGTACTCTTAGGCAATCAGTAATATATTAACTTTTGCATGTTTGTAGGCAAAAAGTATAGGGTACCGCATACTTTTTGAACTTCTCAAACAAAAATAATGGGTTATTCAGTCAAATTGTAAGTACTTACGACTGAGGAGTACATACTCTTTTTTGCATTCTAGTAGGCAAAGTTTTTTGCTGGGCAGTTTAAGACAAAAGATTTTTTAATGCATTAAAAGGTCTAAAAGAGGAGTGTTTAAAAATTGTCACCCGTGAGAATGCGTGAGCGTGAGTGAAAAAGATTTTTTTTTTTTTTTGCTCTAATATAAAAGGAATAGCAAAAACAATGACCCTTTTTAAACTTTTTCGGCAATTTTTTTATTTACTGTCACTTTATCAAGTGTTTTGTGTGTGATTTCAACTAAAAGTTTTCGTAATAAAAATTTATAGATTTTGAAAATTAAAAAATTTTAAATAATGTAGCAGGTGAGTGAGTGTATTATAAATATTAGTGAAAAGCTGTCACGAGTGAGCGGGAGTGATAAAAAAGTTTTTTCTTCATGATATTAATAAAAAATAAAATAAAATAAAATATTTAGCTTGTATTGTTGCGAAAATGTCATCCATGTTTACTGTAGGGTAGAAAATATTTGTTTTGATAAGCCGCTCCGTTATAGTTATAGTTATAGTTATAGTTTACACAGATACAACAAGAAGAAACTTAACTAAAGATAAATAAGCAACAAAAGTTACAGCAATTACAAACAGCAGAAAAGTTTTAGCAGCACGTTCATTTATTTTGCACCGAACGAATATAAAACATAAAACAACAAAGAAGAGCACTAAAAGTAAAAATCTCATAACTCCATTGTTTCGTTATACTGTATACGAGTATTATAGTTGCTGTTGCTGCTGCTGCTGCTGCTGTTGTTGTTGTTACTGTTGCTGCTTTTGTTGTTATTGTAGTGATTAATGCCTCCGGGTAATGGAAAGTAATTGAGTTTTTTCTCCATTTAGTCATTTATTATTTTTCTATGCTTCAGCATGCCCCTGCTACACTTTTACATCATGTTGAAGCGAATGAATGGAATGGTAGCTTCAACTAAAGGAAAAAAGTTGCAAAGTTCGATTCAGCACTTTGATCTTTCATTGCTTTAATTTCTTCAAGGTACGACTGACTTAACTTTTCTTTTTTTTTTTTTTTTGTAATCTACCCACATCTTACTTTTCTCGTCATTTATGAAATACGTTAAGAGCAGAGAAACAGCAAACAAACTTACTCTTACAACTTGATCATAAACGTTCCAAAAGTATTAATATTAAATTGTATTATTATTCCTATTAAGCTTTAAAACACAAAGCAAACATAATTGTATCTGCTTACATTAAGTTGCCTAGAGCAAACAAAATTAATTGTTAATTAATTGATTATATTGCAAATGAAAGGTGTGAATGATGATTTTATGTAATGAGAATAAAATATTTCGTTTCACAAATATTTGCGCTCTTAGTGAGATGGAAATGGAAGCATTTTAAGCTGAAATCTCATTAACAAATTGCCCAAAAATATAAACTTTCTCAGATTCCTATGAAATATGCTAAGAGGCAAATTTATGGCAAGAGCATTTGCAAATTCAACAAAGAGTTATCTTCAAAGGACAAAAGTAAAAAAAAAGTAAGAAAACAAAAAAACGAAATTTTTCATTACATATTAACAAAAAAAAATTAAAGAAAAATTTATACTAGACATATACGAAAAGACAGAGAAAATATTAAAAGAAAATAAAAATACAATCATAGTTACTACAGCTGACAAAGGGAATAAGACAGTGGTTACTTATAAAGATGAATATAAAAATAAAATGAAGAAATTATTAGAGGACAAATCTACTTACAAAATTATCAGAAAAGATCCCACACCACAACTGCAAAGAACAAATAATAATATAAAAAAGGAGAGAGCTGTCTTAGGATACCCGGTTATAGCAATTGCTACTTAGCTATATAATACTATGTTCACACTTATGTTTTTAAACGTGTTTAACGCTTCATTCGTGTTTAAGAGCTTAAATACGATGATTTTGAGATTTTTTACCATACATTGACTTGTTTTGTTAAACATCTCAAATGAAGTGTTTTGTTAAACATCTCAAATGAAGTGTTTAAGATTTAAACACGTAAATAGAGTATGTTCAGTCCGTTTTTTGATAACTCTGGCACCTTTGTTTTGTTATTAAATGGCGGTACCTGATAAATTATTTGGTAAGCAAGTAATTACTTAAAAAACACTCAATTATTTACAAAAACATTTGTTGTTTGAAAAGCATAATTATTCGTAATTTTTTACAAATACAATAATTTACTGACAAAACCTCAATCTTAAACATCTCAAATATAATGTGAACGGTTGTGTTTCGTTCTTAGAAAAGTTTGGTTCTTAGAAAATTCGTCTTAAACATAATTGTGAAAATGTAGTCGTTTGGTTTCTGGTTTGCTGCAGACATAATGTATTTTGAATATAATGTGCCGCAAACCAAAAACCAGCTGACGATGTATTAAACATGTTTAAAAACATAAGTGTGAACATAGTATAAAACAAACTTATTGTGTTTAATACAATGCAATAAAATTATATTATATGATGATGTCAAATTCGCCGCAAATATTTCAAAACGTTTCCATTTATAACCCATTATTATATTTTCTAGCGGAGCACGATTATATAAATATATTGTTTGTGGCCGGCGGCGGCTGTTATTCGTCTTACAGTCGATCGGCAATGTTCTCTGGCTTGTGCTTATTTGCAAAAAATAATACAAAAACAAACTGAACGATGTTTCTCATAGTCTTTGTTTTGTTTTTTCCACTCATTTCAAAGAACCAACCAAAACAAATTCAAACAATTTGCTTCGTTTATTTTCGTACGTTGCTTTTAAGTACAAAGAAATCAAAACAAAAATAAATTTATAACTGTAATAGTGTCGATTAATTTTGTTACGAAAATTATTTTCTAACCCCTGTATCTCGCCATAAATAGCAATAGCTATAAAATTCTCCTGAAGACGTCGGAAAAAAGCTGACGAAACGTTGAGAAGAAGGATGAAATAAATTTTTTTTATTTGCATCACAAAAATCAAGAAAACTGACCATTAATAGCCAATGTTAGACACAATAAAAAACAAAAAAAAATTAAGTTAAAATTAGTTAACGAAATTTCAATTAGCTTATAATTAGAAACTTAGATGAGGTTAGATCAGATTAATATGTTGCCGAGGAGAGAAACGTGTTGCAGGAGAAGACAGATATTTAAAAATAATAAAATTAATTAAAGAAATTGAGAGCACCTCCTTGTGGGCGCGGCAAAAAATTTCCATTAGAGTTTTACGGCATTCACTAACGAGTTTCTATGTGGTATGTATATACATTTGTTACAGACTTAACGGCAACTTTGTTTTTAGTCAAGAATCTAATATCTCTACCAGATACTCGAAGCGACCATAGCCATTTTGCTGCTTTTTAGGCTTCCGTTGGCTGAAGTAGTTAGCACATTGACTACAAAACCGAAGGTTCTAAGTTCAATCCCTGTATCCAACAGTCATTAAAGGCCGTTTCACACTATAATACAAGTGTTAATACTTTTGACGAAAATGCATCCCTAATTTAATTTCTGTTTCAAAAATTTCAAAAGACAACAACAACTCAACATGTCAGAGTTGCATTTTCCACAAAAGTATTAATACTTGTATTATAGTGTGAAACGGCCTTAAGTAACAACACCACGCATTTTTCTGATATGCATTAGTGTCCCTTTGTATCAGTTGTTGTAGGAAAGTTCAAGTGATGAAGGCATAGTCACTGGTCACTGAATTATACCGACTTCAGCAGATACTAATCCTAATGTAACATCAGAACGCCCTCCTTCGTTGTGTAGCAGAATCATCGGCGAAGTAAAATAATTAATAACATGGCTACAAAACACAGCTTCAAAAAATTAATACGCCTCATTTAACATCAGAGAGGCGCTGCAACACTGCATTATTACAAACGTGCAAAAAACAGAGTTGTAAAAGAATGAAGCTTTCCTCTATCTCTCCCTTCACCACCTGTCTTCTCTATCACTATCCCTTTCCTAAAGAAGGTAACAGCTAGTAATAGTAGTAGGCATTAATTGCCTGAGTGTTACTTCTCTTTCAAAAAAAAAAAAAAAAAAAAAAAAAAAAAAAAAAACACTGGAATTAAAAAAAAGCAAATTAAAAGGGTTTTCTGTCAGTTTATGTAATTTTTACTATGTATTTTTGACAGATGTGTTGCAGATTATCGTGAGCACCTGCCATTACGGCCTTATCTCACGGTGGCCTAAACACCCGGTGTAGGTAAGACGCTAACCATCGCCCCCATGCACCCTTACAAAGCATCATGTGACTTACCAAGAACACATAGTTTGCTATCTTCGATCATAGTAGTTATCCCTGTACTACTTCAAGTACCTTGCTGAGGTACTCAGAGCTATCTAAACTCTTTGTCGTAATAACTTTGTCAAAACAGTACTATCTGTTGTATGACAACAGCAGCTAGAATAGTGTCTGGCTGACCGCGTCACACCAACCACTAGCATTGGTCTAACACTAGAAAGCCACCACGTACGATTCTCCAAGTTCACACGCCGCGAGTGTAGTTGTTTACACTCACAGCGAGATCTACAACATAATTCCTCACCATTGCCGGCACAGCTCAACCAACCATCAAAGCCAGACGTATGCCTGTGTCGCCAACAATCCAGTGCCTACTCCTCAACCTTTTAGCAAAGGATCCTGACGACCGCTACATACACCCAAACTCCTAGAGCAGCCTTGTTGTCGGGCAACCGGCACCTGTGGTACCAGAGACAAGCATCTGGTGATACCTCGAAGTTCCACCCCGAAAGGCTTCACCTCTATCGTCTTTTGAACTCAGTAAAGTTACAGGTGACGCTGTTTCCTTTTATAAATATGTGCACACGGTCGATGCACCAAAGCTACATCAACGGAAAAAGTCACATTACAACAGCTGGGGCCCCGGGATTGCCAACAGCCGTGATCTACTATAGATCCCCCTAGCGGAATGTATTTTTGACAAATTGCTTTATCTTGTAAACCGTAAGAAGCAAACTCTTGAAAGTTTCAAAAATACTAAAACTAAAAAATCCCAAAATAAGAAGTCACCAAACAAAAAATATCGCAAAATCGCCAAAACTAAAATAAAACGCCAAAACTAAAATAAAACGCCAAAACTAAGAAAAATCGCCAAAAACTAAAATAAATCGCCAAAACTTTAAAAATTTGCCAGAAATTGAAAAAGCATAAAAAAGAAAATAGGACCAAAACTAAAAAGATTCGAGGAAAACCGAAAAAAAGTTAGCGTGTAGTTAAAATTCTGTAAAAAAAAATGGGTACATCAGGTCATATATTCGATTATATAAATTAAAGTTCGTATAGTATTACATATGTAGGTAGTGAACGCTTCGTGTGTGAGTCAAAGTCGCACATTTTTTATTTATTTATTTTAACTTTTGAAGGCCCCAACGAATCAATTATTTTCTTTTTTTAAATACATTTTGGGTTTTAATTATAATAATTATTATTTATATATTTTCTATTTATAAACAAGATTTAAATCGAATTATATATATAAATTTAACTTTAAACGATTTTTTTTTTTTACTTTTTTGAATTCACAATCTTTTGTCAAAATTTCAAGGTTATTTATTTTATATATAAGCCGTTTTTCATGTAATAATCTAAATTCATCAAATATGTATATGATAGAGTTAGGAGTTCTCCACAACTGCACAATGGGGGTTGTTGCTTTACTATAATATGTTTATGTGAAAATAAACAATGAACTATTTTCAATCTAATAAGCTTAATGAAATCGGTTTTAGGTAAAGTAAGGGGTTTAAATGTATGAATAATATTTGTTTGGATTTTATAGAGTTTGACTTCATTGTTGTTCTTCCAAGTAACTTAACAAATATCTCGTATATATTTCTTTATCATACATTTGTAATCTGAATATTGAAATTTAATTTCTGAATTTACTGAATTTATTTTATTGTAATGGGTGTTTTTTATTGAGGTATAGAACTTTAAGTTGGCATCACTTTTTTAACTGGCGGCCATTTTGTCAGCTGTCAAGTGATTAATATTTAGTTTGGTTTGCCATTTCATCATGAACAGGTTGACAAAAGAACAACGCTTGCAAATCGTGCAAATTTATTTCGAAAATAATGGTTCAGTTCGCGAAGTTTACCGCAAGCTCCGTCCATTTTATGGTCGACATAATCGTCCATCAGAGCAATTAATTCGGTTAACCATGGATCGTTTTCGCACTACGTTTACTCTATGTGATAATACGCATCCGCAGAGACGTCGAACAGTGCGCACCGAAGAAACAATTGCCGCTGTAGAGCAAAGTGTTGAAGAGGACCCGAATGAATCGATTCGCCACCGTGCACAGCAATTGGAGCTTTGTCCATCAACTTTATGGAAGATTTTGAAGATTTTGAATGTGGATGAGTTGTGGTTCCAACAAGACGGCGCTACATGCCACACAGCGCACGTCACAATCGATTTATTGAAGGAAACATTCGATGAGCGCATAATTTCGCGGAATGGACCTGTCAATTGGCCACCAAGATCGTGTGATTTGACACCATTGGATTATTTTCTTTGGGGATATGTGAAGTCGCTCGTCTACGCCAACAAATCAGAAACGTTAGGGACTTGGAAGCCAACATTCGTGGCGTTATTGCCAACATACGGCCCCATATGCTCGAAAAAGTGGTTGAAAATTGGACCTGTAGAATTGGCTTTATTCGAGCCAGCAGCGGCGGCCACATGCCCGAAATCATATTTAAACATTAATGGCATAAAATTATCCTTCCAATAAAGCCAAATTGATGGACATTAAAACGATTTTCTTGTGTTTTATTTCAATTCGAAGTTCTATACCTCTAAAAAAACACCCTGTATATATTTCTGCATTTCAGATATTTTTATCCCAAATTCTTCAATATAATTAGAAATACGAGTACATTTGTATTTATTTTTGGGATATTCAACAGCGTTCTATTCAGGAGCTTTTACCTAGCAGACGCAGCCTGATATACAAACTTGGACCTTAAGGAGCAGCAGCAAATAAATATATACACTAAATATCAAGTTTGATTTCGGAGCACACATTACCAAAAGACAAAAAATTATATTTAAAAAATATATATATTGATTTACTTTGTTGTCTTGTTCTTACAGTTGACTGTTCAAAATCAAATTCTTTGCTTTCGTCCACACAATACAAAACGGTTGGGATACCAAATAAAATATTATTAGAAAAAAATTCTTAATTTCTTAAATTGTTTACTTTATTCCTTACTTGTGTTCCCAAAATAATTTCACTTTTTTATGACATGTCATATTTGCCCACATATGTATGTATGTATGTATGTATCATTCAGTTTTATTCCAAGTTAAAAAGGAAAAAAAAACACAAAAATATTCTGACTTGTTGTTTAATTTAAGCACGTGCATGTCATCATGAAATTTGCAGTACATGGAACACATCCTTGTTGTTTTATCCCTTACATTTTTGTTCTTCTATTTCCGAGCTGCTGTTCTGTGGACTTTAAAGTTTCTGTTATAATGTATTTCTTATTTTTCTTGATGATTTCTTTTACGATGGAAAATATATTAAAGACATATTCGTGAGAAAAGCCATGAATTTTGTTTGTTCAAAATTTTAAAAATTCAAGACATATAAACAGAATTTTCACTTCCGTCTTGTCCCTGCATCCGCCTTGTTGTTCATGCATGTGTTTCTTCAGCAACTTTGCCAGAAATTCGCATGTGTGGGTGAATATGTGTAAGGCAATCTTAAAACAAAATTTAATACACATGCTGTCTCTGGTGTTTTCCACATAATGAAATTTTTTCAAAGGGTCATATGAAACGGAAGCGGAAGTAATGTGTCAAACAAAGTCTTGTTATACTCTTTTCATGCCAACTGTTAAGACCGGTTCATATGTGTTTGCAAATAATACGGAATTAAATAAATCTTAAGTTTATTCATTAGCCGTTGGCTCCGGTAGCTAATGCATCTATACTTTACTTATTCTTATATAATATATAATTTTTAAATAAGTTTATTCAACAATTTTAATTCAACTGTAATTAAGTGCGACTTAAAATATGAATGCATATTCTCATCTCTCTCATCTGATACTGTGTTATAAAAAAGGGTTAAATTTAATAAAAAGATAAAATAAAACAACCGAACATAAAAACAACTTAACAAATAAATAATATAGAGAAAATTTAAAAGGTAATTGGTATTTTGTATTATTTTAATACAATAAACTATTCAATAATTGGATTATAAATTATTTATAGGAACAAAAGAAGCCAAGAGATATAAATTCATACATATGTACATACAAATGTGTACATACATACATACATATTTTCTCTTTTATTTTAATGCGTTTTGTCTTGAACTAAAGAGCCATAGTCGATGCTAATGTAGTTAAAAACAGCTTCAGCATGTTTTAACTTTAGAAACGACTTTTTCCTTTAAAGTGCAGTTTTTCTCGTCTATGGTAGGTCGAAAGTTCATTTTTTAAAGAAGTGCATTCTAAAACTAAAAAAGTATACTATTTTGTTGACTATGCTTATGGCCCAATTTCTTTGAAGTCGTTACTTAAAAAAGATTCCGCCAGCAAGCACTTCTTTTAGATCCACATTAATTGCCAAGCATTGTTTTACAACATTCAAAAAATAAAAATAAAAAATAATGCAGTAAAATATTTGAATTCATAAGCATATTTCAATGAAAAGTTTTCTTCATTGCCAAATATACGAGCACAGCTTAATAAAAGTAAAAGTTTTATTGCCATAGACTGGTGTTTATAGTACGAGTATTTTGTTAAACCTAAAATGGCCTTGTCAAATACAGACACTTTTTATCTTTTAAAATGTTTGTTTTTTAATATTATTGCTATTTTTCTCTACTTTTATTAAGTCTTAACAAAACTATTGTTGGAAATCTCATTTACGGGCTGGCGTTGTGCAATAGCAGCAGAAACTGTATATTTAACTGTCAACAACATAATAACATTGTCTTAACACAGACAACAATAACAAACAGAGCGATCTATAGCAACAATGAACAAGAAACTAAATAAAAAAGAAACTTATTTTGTCTTGCATTTTGTATTATTTTTGAAAGTTGTTCCTCCTAAATGCATTTATATGTACGAGTATGTTGTATGTACATATTTATTTTGTTTTGTTTGTGCCTGCAAAAGAAGATACGAAAACTAACTAATGCACAGAAGAGAACAACTGTAAATATCTAATAGAGCATATAGCATAAGCATTAAATAATGTTGCTCGGCTGCATGCTTTCCGGACTAAATCTATTTATCTGAATGTTTATCTGTCCGTCTCCCCTATGTCGTCGCTTGATGTCATTGTGCATCTGCCTCAATGTCTGTCCGTCTATCTGAATGTCTGTATGTCGGTCTGTATGTCGGTCTGTATGTCGGTCTGTATGTCTGTCTGTATGTCTGTCTGTGGCTTTGTTTGTCAGTGCATGTTGTTTATAATTCTCCGAAAAGTTTTTTTGCTTGGCTGCCACTTCAATGGTTGGCCACTTGCACAAGTGGTTAAACACTAAACTTTATTTATACGAACTGCAATCTTTGTTTAAAGCTGGAAATATGCGAAAGGACGCGCTTTCCTGCTTTTTTGTAAGGATAACATTTGCGGAAGCAAAAAATATGAAGTCCTTAAATATACCAAATTGTTTTGTCGATAATAAGAAAATGTATCTCAAATTTGGAACTTTTCCACATAATTTTCAATGAAATAATATTGTACATATTTTAAATATACACATGTATACATGCCTATATATCTACATACATATGTACACACATACATTAACACATACATAAACAATATTAATTTAGTTGTAAAAGAGAAAAGCTTGCGGCATTTTAGCAGTAAATAAATAATTTTTTTCTGAACAGAAAACATACATAGTATATTTATGGGATACAGGTAAATCCCTACATTCTAATATAATTAGGTTGGATTTATGGTAAATTTATATACAGCTATAGATGATGCTATAAAAAATAAAATATCAGACGTTGTTTGCTCGTGTTTTATCGTGGAGTTGCTTGAGAGAGTAAATAAAATTATAAATGCAATAATAAAGCATAGTTTAGGGCTGCTACAATGCACAGGGGTAATAGGTGTGTACAAAGAAAGTATGTATGTATGCATAGATGCGGATGTATGTATGTATGTATGTACATATGTGTGTATGCAGATAAATAAAAGCAAAAATAAAACATATTTAGTATATTGTCATTTAATTTAATGCTACGGTTTACAAATCATTAGCAACACAAACATAAATAATAATTTTCTTTGCTACTTGCTTGCGTACATACTAACATACATAAGTACGAGTATGTACATTAGTTTCGTTCTCTTTCTCATTTCCTTGCTTTTACTTCATCTCTTCTCAGAATTTTATTCTTATTTTCCATTTAAATCGCAAATATATCATTTTAATGACACATAGTGACGCTAAAAAAAAATATGTAGCAAATTTAGATAATGGGGAAGACAGATAATGAAAGATATTTGCCAACGAAAACTGAACTGGGAAAAGAATCAAGAAGCATATTGTAAAATTAATTCACATAATGTGTAAAAATAACACAATATTAATTTCTATAGTCTGCAAATGAAGTGAAATAAAATGATGAGAGCTTAATAGATTTAAATATGTATATCCGAAGAAATTAAGTAAAAATATTGGCGCATATTCGTAGTTAAAACAAAGTATACTTTAAGGGTCGTATGCAAAAAAACTTAACAAAGCTTTGCGAAGCAATGTTAAGTAAAGTTGTATTCTAAAAAAATTATTATATCAAAATTCTAAAGTAGGCACCTACGTTTGTTAAAGCTACTTTAAGTTGATACTTCTAAAATGTGTATTTTGTATCTGAAATATTTTTGTTAATATAGCACATATTGATTCATGTTACATCTGAAAATGAAGCTAGAAGTATTAGCTCTTGTCTTAAATTTATTATTTTTGTCATGTTATGGAAAACATCACCAAATTATCCAACTGATTCGAAATACATAGCAAAATCCATAAAAAAATATTAAAATAAATTCAATTAAACAAAAATGTTTTAGTGATGTACATACAGTCAAAACGAATGGAAAAAATCTGGATATTCAAATACTCATTTCATTCGAATAAAATATATTGCCATAATTTTTCTTTGTTCATCATATTATTTTTACTTTTACTTCATAAAAATGTTTATCTGTTTTCCTTCCATGTCAGAAGCTCATACTTTTTAAATTAGGTTGCTTTACTTCAAGATAATACAAATTTATTTAATAAAATAAAAAATTATTTGAATACTCGAATTAATTTGTATTCGATGTTGTACATCATAAGCCGTGACGTGGTTGTTGAACACGGTGGTGTTACCAGTATTTATTATTAAATTACAAAATAATTAAAGTTGTTTTTTGCATACAATTTCTTAACAAAGCAATGTTAGCCTTAAAGTGCTTGGTAACTACTATGAACTTTAAAGCTCAAGTAAAATATTTTTTTGCATACGGCCCTAAAAGTTTAAACCAGTATTTCCTTACAAAATACTTGTTTTAAACTCTTGAAGTATACTTTGTTTTGACTATGAATATAAGCCATCGCTTTTGATTATATAGCCCTCTCATTCAGCAAAAACTTTAGGAATTGTGGTAATGGGGAGTTAAAGTTTAACGATTACAATAGCGGAAATCAGCGTGAAAGTTGTTTTTAAACGATTAACAAACTCATTGATAACAAGTTGACTTTTGGAATATTACAATAAATAAGTGAAGGCGACATAAGCTAAGACGAGGCCAATATTAAATTAATGCAATTCGATTATAAATTTTCAAAGCCTACTAAGCTTATTTTTTCTTTTGTGATTTTCAAAAATATTATTATTTTATGAATTCTCATATAGTTTTTGAAAGTCTGTGCATAAAGTAAGAGGTTTGTGACTGTTGAAAATTGTGGTTGAAGTCTACTGATGATTTGGTTCAAGCGCCAATGAAATACGTATATAGACATGCTAAACTACCAGCAAATAAATTTCAACTATTTAATTACTAAATTAAAAATTTTTTAGTTTGTTTAGGATTTTGTATGTATCTAGTATGAATGACGAAAAATCAACTTTACAATTTCTTAAATGCACATGTGTGTGTTAGTAGTTTTTGTTTACTTCTACATATACATACATATTGTAAGATATATTGCGCCATATATTTTTGAACATTGTGCAATTTATTGAATAGTATGGAGCAAAATAGCTATAAAGTATTCAATAATATTCTATGGTCTATGGGTACCTTTAGAATTCTTAGCAGGGAATGGTTTTTTGTGCTGCATATATGAATTAGTGTAGGAAATTTAAACTTCATATGACTTATTAGTGTGGTATTGCAGAATGGTTCATATATGCTAGACATACTGCATCTGCAATATTTGCAACAGCAGTTTCCAGCGAATAATGATTTCCGCTAATGTTTCTTCTTTGTAATAAAATATGTAACTAAAGATTAAATGTTGTATCAACATGTGTGAAAAAATATACATATGTAAAATATAGATTTAAATTGATAGAAAACTAAATATTTTTTACCTTCATTTCTTTTGTTTTAAGTGTATATCTTTTAATTATAAGTAAGTACCAGGGTTACTAGTTAATTTCAATTAAAATATAAGTAAATTTGTAAAGGGTACCACACTCCTTGGTTTTTTTTTTACTTTTCCAACAGATAATAAATAGCCCAGGCAGAAAAAGACAATCACTACGATGTTGCTACGATGGTCTGAGGGTTGAACTAAGACATCAGTACAATATTTGTTTACACAGAAAATAATATTCCTGCAATAAACAATTTTAATTGAAAATAAAACTTAAATTCAATTAAAATAGTATTTAAGTCAATTACACTTTTGTTTAAAATTTTAATTAATTAGAAAGTTTAATTGACTCAATATCATTTTTTATTTAACTTTGGTTTTATTTTCAATTAAAGTTGTTTATTGCAGGAATATTTTATTTTTAAACAAAAGTTTAATTGACTGATTAATTGATTTTTGGTTTTATTTTCAATTAATGTTGTTTATTGCAGGAATATTTTTTGCTGTGTACTGAAATTTTAATGTACTCATAACATTAAAATGATAAGGCCGAATGACCGTCCTCCGACTCTTGTTTTCAATGTTGTCACAATACTGTAAATACAAATTTATAAGGTTGTCACAATGAAAATTTCCAAACTAAAGTATAATTTTTGTATTTACGGTGTTGTAGCAGTATTGTGATTATTGTGAACGGGTTATTGGAAAAAAGTAATGTCACATTTTTGTGTTTGCAGTACTGTGGTGGTACAAACATTTTGGAAGAGTCGTAACATACGAGTATTTTTGCGCAAAGTCACAATTTTTGCATGGGAGTTTACAACTCAAATTGTAAATAGTTATGATTTAAAGCAGAGCTTTAGCATAATTCCAACTTAGCTTCATTTTGAAAGGCACAAGATTTTACAACTCGCTAATAAAACTGATTAATTTTTTACTCTTTCCTCTCTCATTATCAAAAGTTATTTGTAGCGTTGAGATTTGTAAATATGATGAAACTTTACATTTCACTGTGACCCAAAGTCAGTTGCAAATATATGAAATATTTTGCAACAAATTATTCACCGAAAATATAAAACTTCTAAACAAATTGAAAAAGTTCTGCTGCTATAAACTTTCTTAAAGTTTGGCAAGTTAAAACTATTACGCGATTCTCCCAGTCCCAAACACACACACACACTGAAACACATAAATTGTTTTCCCGTTCCCACAAACGCATATGTACATGTGTAGGTATATTACAAAAAAATAATATTTTACAACAAAACTCTCTCATGTATAAAAGTGTTAGAAAAAAAAAATTGCAAAAAGCAGTGCAAATTTATACACAATCCGACACACATTTAGTGCGGCATTGTTTTTTAATTATTATATTATTATTTTCCACATTTTTAACTTCATACTAATATATTTATTTCGCAGCCAATGTCACTTTTTATAAGAGAGCTTTTAAACTGTCATTTTCCTAAGAGCACATTTCAATTGAGGAGTGTCAAATATTAATTTTAAAAAGCTGACTTGGAACTAATCTCTCCAATTTAAACCTTTTTGCATCGATAAATTATAATGTTATCAATCGGCCCTGTTCTGTAAACCGATCGATTTGAAACCGCACGATTTTAGATAACTAACTCCGACAATAGAAATATTTTTTTAGATTTTTTAATCTATATATCCCAAATATCATATCTGAAAGAAAATTATCTTGTATGATTTTAAACACGTCTCCAGGACTATTTTTAATTTTCTGAAAACGAGAAATTTACTCGTAGTCGGTTTACAGAACAGCAGCGCCAAATGTCTCAATTTTGGTCTAAGTCGACTTAAGCACTTATTGCTTTTTGATGCATATCTTACTTCGGTTATGTGTCTATCGAACTTGTTTCATGTAGCAGATTAATTAAGTAGGAAAAACACAAAAACAACATAAATTTAACTCCTGTTTATAAAATATTTAAACAAACACAACCCGCGAAACAACTAGCTTGTCTGCAGAAAATACCCAGGGTCTATGGCGGGAATAGAACCCATGACCTCTGGACTGAGCGGCTAGCATCGCTACCACTCACTCACAGGGGCACACTTGCAGCCTTGTTTATACAAATTATTAAAGCTTTATAAAGGGTTTTTAAAGCAGATTTTCATTTATAAAAATTCTTATTAAGCCTTTATAAAGACTCAATAGTTTTTATAAATAAGGCTGTCAGCTTTTATTATTTTACCTGTGACGTGTATTAAGGACAATCTTATGTCGAAGATAGATTTACAATTATACACACATTTTGTGGGAAAGTGGTCAAAGGTATTTTGCGCTGCCTTTAAACAGAAGAATCTCATTCAAAAGTAGGCTCCGTAAAATATCAAAAAGCAAAAATTTCAATTTATAGCTTAGCTATTTCTCTAGAAAAATTTACTATTTCTATGATCTTTGGACTAACAAATATATTAGTATTGAAAGCATGGTAAGTCCTACTGAAGCATAAAAGTCCGTAAAATTCTAATAATTTGCAATAGTCAGGCACTTGGCCCTTAGTCCTTTACTCTGCACGATTGCTGGCAATTCAGTGAAAATAATGCAAAGTGATATTAGTGTAGTAATTGGGATGGGTTGACATAACTCATCTTACCTGTGTCAGCAATCACTAATACACGAAGGAGGAACTACTTCATCATATGTTAGATTATCTTTGCAAAGAAAGCCGTTAGCAAAATTATACAAATTTATAGTTCAGTATTATAGTAAATATATGTACGTTTAATAATAAATAACACAGTGCAACACGAAAAAAATATAACCATGTATGGACACCACTAAGCGATAAAATACCAAAAAAAAAAGACCCGTGTTAAGAATTATTCCTAGGAATTTCATATGTTCTAGAAAGTTGTTTATTGAGCTCTTAGATATATTTTTTTAGTTCATTATTTCCTTGAATTTTGAACGGTTTTCTACCTATAGACCTGAACAGGGGAAAAAGTTAAAAAAAAAATTAAATTTTTTTAAACTTTTCGCGATTTTGTTCTTGAAGATGAAGTTTTTTTTTTATTTTATGTGTTCACATAGAATGTTCTTTATAACAAGAGCTACAACTTTGGCTCAGAGAGTAAATAAAAATTCCGAACGGTTTGCAAGATATGAGCCTGAGAAAATGCAAAACTGAAAAAAGTGCATGACTTGGGGGGCAAAACTGGGAGACACAGGTCTTTTTTAGGGTTCCGTCTGTCACAGGGTATTTTCTCGAGAACCGTAAGAGTTACACGCCTGAAATTTGGACACAGTGTGTAGACCTTTGGCCGCTACAACAACAATCATGTATGAGTTAAAAACTAAAGGGTGTTCGAAAACGAGCAACGAAAAATGTTAAAATCTCATGTAATATACATACAATTAATTGTATGTATATACATACACTTGAAATTTTATACAGACTTCAACAATTAACACTAAAATTTAAAAAAAGTTTAAATTAAAGGGTGTGCCATCAGTTGCTGTATCTTGGAAACCGTAAGAGCAAAACTCTTGAAATTTCCAAAAACGGTAATACTAAAAAATCAAAAAATTATAAAATCGCCAAACCAAAAAAACATAATATTAAAAAAAGTTCTAAGACTAAAATAAATCGCGAAAAAACGGAAAAATCGCCAAAATGAAAAAAAATCGCCAAAATGAAAAAAATCGCCAAAATTAAAAAATCGCCAAAATGAAAATAAATTAAAAAATCGTTTAAACTAAAAAAAACTTCAAAAAATGCTCAAAACCGAATGTACGGAACCCTTCGAGCGCGAGTCAAAGCCGCACTTTGCTGAATTTTATACATTTGATCACGTATTGGTATCCGTATATGGTTATATTTCCATGACTTAAAGAATTCCACACAGTGTAAGTATAATTATACCTAACAAGTTTAAATGCATTCGTTTAAATTTAAAAAAAAAATTCAAAATTATAAAACATATTCCCTGTAAATTAAATTAATTTAATTCCTATTTTTTTAGAGCTAAAAAAAGGAGTGATATTTAATAACTATTTCAAAATAACACTTGTTATTTAAATTATGTTTAGTTTTTCTCTCTCTTGCCTTTAACTACGTTTTTCTTTTATAACATTGAGTTTAAATCAACCACTAAGAGTGGAGTCCACTCAGTGGACCAAAGTTTTAGTCAATGCAATACTTGGAGTTGTTCTTTTTCCCACATTGTAGTTCTAAGAGAAATTCAAAAAAAAATACTATGAACTTTTTTCCACTTTAGCACAAGAAACGTACAATAAAAATTGCTAACGTTTTAAATTTAAGAAGCGAATTTTATTCTTGCCATAAACTGTTTAACCTCTTTTCCTACGGCTGCAACGAATTTCATATTTAGTTAGCTTACACTAGCCAACAATTACTTACATTCGAACATCTTGTTCTGTGGTTGTTCTTGTAGTGCTTTCTTTACTCTAAGTTGGAGTATTTTTGTTTTTTTCTGTTCTCTAGAAGAGGGTGTATGCGTGTGTATGCCATTAATCGTCATTAATTAAGCGGTAATTTATTTAGCAGCCACTTGGGAGTAATTTAATTTTTGACAAAGAAAAAAGAAATAAAATAAACTATGAGCTTGTGTTGAAAGCGACAAAAATAAACTATAGAAAGCACTCAGCAGTTCTAGAATGTAAAGTTGCAAAAATGTTAAACTCAGCAAAGTAAATATGTAGATGTGTGTTGCAAGTAAAATTTATATTTGGCAATGGCAATGAAAATTAAAGGACTTTTATAAAGCCATAACAAAATAAAATGCATTCTAACTATTACAACCGAAGACGAAATAATCATAGATATTCGAAAATATAATCAAAAAAATCATAATTAGTCTCGTTTCTTAACAAGTCAGACAGAGACGACTCGTCTAGAAAATCTTAATGAAAATTATGCAACAAAATTAGTGTTTTTCACATACATTTTATACTCAAGTCGAGCGTCTGGGTTATAGAAACAGCGAGTTAAGAGAGAAATAGTCAAGAGTGAAATAGCAGTGCTATTTGTAATTAATTTAATTAATTTAATTTGTAAGTTTTATACATATTTTTCCATTTATCTTTCAAGCTATTAAGAACGAAGCTTTGTTGAACATTTATAAGCACGATGCCAGTATTCAATTTAAGAATTCATTCATACATTATTAATTATAATTTTTAACACCGACTTAAAAATGAGGTGTTATAAGCATAGCTGTTAAGTAATGATTAGTAATCGTAATGATTACTAATTTGATTACTTTTTTTTAAAGGTGAAGTAATGATTAAATTACGATTATATTCAGTTTCGCACTATTACTAATTGATTACGATTACTAATAATGGAAAAGTAATCAAAAAGAATCAAAAGTAAGCAAAAAATAATTCGATTACTTCTAAGGACTACTTTTAATTCTTTTTGATTATTTATTAAGAATCAAAAGTAATCTTTGAGAGTAGTCGGATTACTTTTTGATTACTTTTGATTATTTTTAGTAATTTTAAGTAATTCAGATTACTTTTCGATTATTAGTAATCGTAATCAATTATTTATCAGCAATACTTTTGAATGCAATTATATAATCATTACAATTTTTTTTTAATGTAATCTAATAGATTACTAATCGTAATCGAAATTTAACAGCTCTGGTTATAAGTGTGTTTTGAATGTTTGTGTATATGTATGTGTGTGTGTGTGTGTGTGTACAAGTTCATGTATAGACCCAGCGGCTGGACCGATTTTAATTTAGTTTTTTCTGTTTTAAAGGAGATCGAGGTTTTATTGAAAAAATCGGTCTAGTTCTTTAGAAGATATCACATCTTTTCTATATGTTTTCAGGTGTTTTAAGTTTTCTTCTTAAGTTATCTGGTTTATAATAAAAAAAATTAAACGCATTCACATTTTTCCAGAGTTCAAAAGTATTTCGGCAGCAATAACTCAAAATGGCATGAAGATATACAACAGAAATTTAATTTAATTCATACAGACGGCCTAAATAAAAAACAGGAAAAATTATAACAACGATGAGCAACAACCATATGCAACTGCTACGAAAAATATAAATATAATTTTAATATATAAAAATAAAAATATTGCATTATGTTCCATTCTCCCTAAAGTATTATTTTTTCTTATGGCTTTTGTAGAAATGTAGTTAAAAATAGAAAAAAAAAGAAAAGAAAAGAAACGAAAAGCAAACAAATTTATATATTTATATAAAGAAGATGTCGTTATTTAAGTAAAATACGTTTGTTCATAGAAAAGATTACGATTCGATGAAAACACTTGTTGTTCTATGGACAACAATAGTGTATGGTTTTGAACAAGGCAAGACTACATAAGTAAATGGTCGTAGTGTACTTAAAAATAAATGGTAGTTTGAGCAAATACTTTTAAACTCTCAAAAAAAAAATCATCAGAAATTTTGTAAGAAAAACCAAACAAACAAACTCACATTAAAAAGATTTGTAATCATGTCATAGGAAAATAGTAAGAAGAAAATATCAATGAATATAACTTAAGCTTTTTAAATAAATTTACAAAACATAAGGGCGAATCAATAAGTCAGGGATTTTTTAAATTTCCCGCCTCTTAACTGAAAAGGCATCACTGCTGCTGTTAGTTGTTTTCTGCCAAAATTATAACAACCTGCGCCATTTAATTTGTGCTTGACAGCCATTGATAGCAGACTATCGCGTGATTTAAGACTAAAATGGAAAAAAGTTAATTTTGTTTCGCTCATTAAGGGCCAATTTCACCAACTCTATTTAAATCTCAATTAAATATCAATTCATATTTAAATATCATTTCATATTTAAATGTCGATTTTCATTAATTTTTGTATGGAAAAATACTTTTAAATATGAATTGATATTTAAATAAGTTATTGAAATTGGCTCTAAGTATTGATTTTTGCGAAAAAAAAAAACATCACTCAAACCAACACTAAGCTCGATAAATACTATGGGACGGGCCCCTGCACCATCAATTTCAATCGTGGTTTACAGAATTTCGTTGTGACCAAACACAAACACGGAAGATGCTGAATGATTTGGACGCCCAGTTGTACGAGGTCTCTACACCCGATTTTATTGAAAAATTCACGATATAATGCTGACTGATCGGAGATTAAGAGTTAGAGAAATTTTGAAGGCCACAAGCATCTCACATCTCTCAGTGGTTTCAATTTTGAATGACCACTTTACACAAGATGGGTACTGCGTTTGTTCGCAATCGACTACAAACGCAATCGTGTAACAAGTTCTCAAGAGTGTTTGTGGCAATATGAATGAGTTTTTGTACGTTTCACAACTACCTTCGTTTGGCGATAAGGAAGGCCAAAGTGGCTTTGTCAGCCAATAGAATAAGGATGACTGTTTATTTGGGATTTAAAATAGTAAGACAATCATTGGCGAATATTATGTCAACTCATTGAATCAATTTAAGGAGGATGTAAAAAAAAACAATCGCATTTGGTCCATAAAAAAGATATTGCTCATATAAGGGCAAAAATAAATGAATTATCCGCCCTATTCTCCAGATTTAGCATCGATGAAATAATCGCACAAAAGTGTTTAGAGCTCAAAGAAGATTATGTTGAAAAATATAATGATATTTTATGCAAAAACCTGTGTTAAATTCAAAAAAATCACGGACTTATTGTACCACCCTTGCAAGGAGGAAGTCAAAAAGTAAAATTTAATTCAAATTATATTCCTTAACAATTTCATTGAAATAAATAACAAAAAAAATTAACGACTGTTTAAAAACGTATGAATATAAAATACATCTATTGTGTATTGTGCTAGTTTTTGTCAGATTACTTTAGCCTTTTATTAAAATACATATGTATACCTGCGAGTACTACATATTTATGTAAACGACTAATAAATATTTTAATAAACTTTTATATGAAGCATAATTTTTTAGTTTAAAACCTTGTACAACTGTTAAGCATACTCGTACATTTGCCATTATGCACATAATATTAAATGCTAAAATTTCGCATAATTTTCATATTTCATTTTAACTTAATAAAGTGCAAAGTAATGACTTCATAAACTAAGTTTATTAGAATGTTAAACTGAATCGCATTTTTAAAATAAAATTACGCAAAGCTAAGATTTTTTTTCTATCATAATTTACGGCGATTTCACATCTTTTTTTTTTCTTTTTTTTTTGTTCCTTAATTTCTTTATGACATTAAGTTGACTTTGTTGCTTGCTACCTCTTAAATTATTCTTTTGCTATTTAACAGCATCTGAAAAGTAAGTTATAAGAGACATCATGCCGAGTTCTATAATGTAAATATTTTTTTTGTGTAAACTAAGCTCCCAACTCTGTTACTAGGAAAATAAAAAATATTACGAACTTGTGAATTTTTATTTAGTTAATTTTTCTATATGCACAAGAAGTATAAATAAACAAACATACTTGTGTACACATGAATGGAAATGCGAAGTGCTTTTTTTACCTCCTCCCTACGCATTTGAAGTTTTAAGAGGACTGGCTGCCTGCAGAGTTTAGAGTGCGTTTTTTGTCATACTCTCCTCACACATACTCATTCATACCTACATACCAGTGTTGCCGATGAAGAATTTGGAAATTACACATCACTGTTTCCAATATTACACATCTGAAGAAAAATTACACATGATTTTTTTTATATATGTACTATATTCAACCAAAAAATAAAACAAACAAAAATAATAGTAATTCAAACTTGAACATTACATTTAGAGATATATGTAGGTACATATGGAATTATAAAAATAATACTTTATGTATACATATGTAAGTATTTGGTATATACAACACTTTTATATCAATTAATTATATTTTTTCTATAAAATATATGTAAGTCATAATTTTGTAAAACGCAACGCAGCAGTCAGAATTTTTGTGACAGAAAATAACAAATTTGAACATATTTTAAATAGTTGTTGGTTTGTTGAAATTATTTGAATAATTATTTAAATAATTTAAAATTTGTTATTAATTATGCCCATAATGTTTTAAAATGTTTAATTTTTACAAAATCAATTTTTCCCATTTGGCTTATTATACATAGTTTGCGTAGGTTCGAAGTTTCCATTTTCACTTCTCCGATTTCCTTCTTTGGTAAAAAAAATGTCCGCAATTGTTTCTGAAGATAACTTATTTCTTAAATCTGTTTTACAATTTTTTAAATTACTAAATATTCTTTCTGCTGATGCATTAGAAAATGGTAATATTAATAGAAATTTAATTACTTTTTGTAAATTTGGAAACAAACTTTCACCTAATGAATTTTTTAATCTAAAAACATTTGGCCAGTATACTTCTGGTTCTAAAATTACACTAAGTTCAAATTTTTCATGTCTTTAACTGAAAGTTTTGAGCAAATTTTGGACGAACGATGTCGACAATTGTATGTATTTCATTTGAAAAATCAAATTTTAATTTTATTTGATGAATAGCTTCTATATAAAACTCTCTACAGTTTTGAAGTATAACTTTTTTTCGGTACTAGTGCAGTTAGACAAAGATTCATATACATCTATTCCAATATAGATTTCTTCTAAATTTAGAAACAAATGCTCTTCACGCTCATCAATTTCCCATAGACTTTTTAATTTTAATTCAGATATTTTAATATAATTTGAATAATAAGTCTGCAATATATTTATAACTTCATCTTTTATTGTATACAAAATAGGTTTTTCAGATTGAAAAAGTGCGTTAAAAGAAACCAAAATACCTAAGGCATGTGATAAAAATTCTAAATAGATTTTAGTTGCTGGATTATCTAATGCGTCTAGCATTTAACTAGTAATTTTTGAAGGATCTTCAAAAACATCAAGCCTGAAAAAACTTCTTAAAGGTTCATATTGTTCTAAAACACGAGTAACACATGAATGAATTGGGAGCCATCTGGTAATCGCCGGGGATAATATTTTATGCACATCAGTTTTGAAGTAGTCTTGAAACTCTTGAAGCTTTTTTTTTTGGCGAATATAGCTTCTATTAAAATAAGACCCGAAGTTAATGGGCAATTTTAAACAAGATTTTGATGCTACCAAATGAATTAAATGGCAAGAGTATTTGATCAAGACAATATCTGATTTTTCATTTTTTAGTAATTTAGCTACCGAATTGTATTGTCCAAACATTACATTAGGAGTATCGAATGCAAATCCGACCAAATTTGTAAAAGGTATATCCTTTTCTTCAATAGAGTTTTTCAAAATATTAAAAATGTCGGTTGCAGTAGATGATATACATTCTTTAAAATCGAAAAAGGAATACTGAGCACTGGATGTATTTTCATTGTAAAAAATAGTTGTTATGACAATTTGTTTTATGGAGCTAATATCTGTTGTTTCATCTATTATAATAGAAAACATCGTGTTTTTTAGATTGTCATACAAATCTTGAGCAAAACTTGGACCTAGATTATTTTTCATTAATGCAGTTGCCTTTGTTATGTGAAGACTTGCATCTTTCAATATATTTGAATCTGGAATTGATGATTTTAACACAGGTTCAAGGTCATATATTAGTATAAATGGCAAGTTGTTAATAGCTAATAGTCCAGCGAGTTTTAATTCAGCTGTTTTAATAGTCACTTTAGTTGCAATAGTATTTTGTAAAGCAGTGCAAACATTAGAAGTAGATCTTACTGCAGAAGCAGCGGCTTTGTGAGAAGTTGTTTCCATGTGTCTCGAAAGGACTGGATTATGGCAAATTAGTTTTCTATTGCATAATTTGCAAAATGATACATATTTTCCTCTATCTGAAATTTTGATCAGCCATCCTTTGAACTCTGTTTTCTGAAGCCATTCAGTTTGGAATCTAAAGGTTTCGGAAAAATAATTGCCTTAGTGTTGCAAACTAAAAGCAGATAATGATAATATCAGGGTTTGGAAAAATTTTAATTTTGGAAGTTTCTCAAAAATATAATATAAAGCGAAACTACACGTGAATTACACATAAAATCAATTACACATGCGCTACACATGCAAGTGAAAATTACACATGATATGTGTAATTACACACAAATCGGCAACACTGCTACATACATACATATTTTCGTACTCTATAAGGTATTCTTACTCCGTTGACTTTATTTACTTTTCCCAACAATTTCCCATTTATTTATTGTTTTTATTCCTTTTACAGTTGTCATTTTTGTAGCAATATCTAGATACATACATACATACATACATACATACATATATAAAATTCTTTGAATTACGGCCATTATTTTGAATTAGTTGTGTCACATACATTTTTGTGTGCCTCCGCTATATGTTGCTTGTATGTATGAGAACATGGGGTATACATATGTACATACATACGAGTATGAACAAAATAACAACTACTGCTGCAGCAGCTAAAACAAATTATGTTACATAAAGTTAAGCATAATTCGATAAAAAAATATGCATAAATGTCGTACACTAAATCATAAATAGTCACAATTCGAAATTATCAAAATGGTTTTCTTTTTTTTTATAAACCAGTTCACTCAACAAATCTCTAACGACACCCAAAAATTTCTGTTGCAGCACACAGTATTTTTACACAACATAAACTGCAATTTTTATGTTGCATAATTGCGTCATTTGGACAGTATCAACAGTTTTTTGCTCCCCACTCCCCAACAACTGTGAGGTTTTGAGTTGTGACTGTTTATGGTTCAGTGTGCGATATGTGGGTAAAGTTTAATGTAATGTTCCAAGTTTGCAAATCTTCTTATATCCTCCATCATATTTTTTATTCTACGAGTATCTTGTTTTTCACTTAAAACAGTTTCTTAAAATTGTTAATATTATATTTTTACTTCAGTCTAAAGCAGCAAAAAGTATTTTCTTGATACAATTTTAACATAAATGTTTTAACACATTAAGGGCTAATAAATCAGTACAAGTTAATCTTTAGTTTTCGTTTAAAATGTGTTTAAACTAGCAAACCTATAAATCAACACAGTATTTAAACCATCTGTAAGCGCATAAAATTGGTCGTTTAAACTACCAATACAGGCCATATGGTATTGTTACTTACTGACCATATGTTTTGTATTAAAAGAGCACTCAACTTTTTTCCAAACCCCTACTTTTTCTTCAGATCTTGTTCGACGTGATTTCTTACACTCTATTATTCTTTTATACTATTCTACTTCGCCACGCATAAATATAATTCCTGCTGTTTTTTTGACATTTATACTAGTGCTGCCACAACATTATTTTTTAAACTACATATAGGATATGGTTCACTGATTTACTCCTGTTGAGTTTAAAATTTGTATATTTTGTTATGTAAAATATTAGCTTGTGTAGTAGCAAAATCGAAATTTTTTAAAGGCCGAAGTTTTGGGGTACTATTATGGGCTATGTATGTATGTACATTAGAGTGGTTCGCCTTACATACAAAAAAAAAAAGATAACGTTTCGGTCACCCCCTAGGATTAAAGATAATGTAAAAACAATTTAAAAAAAAAATTTTTGCCACGCCTACAAATGTCGCCTTTTTAGTATTTTGTTTACTGTGTCGCCATTTTTAGTCCGATCATAACATTATAATACCGGTGTTCATGGCTCCGTAAGGGCTACATTTCTGTCTTTAATAATTTTTTGCTACCACATCATACTCTAGGCCAGCGATGCCAACTTAGCTATTTTGGAGCTAGATTTAGCTCTTTTTAATTGCTTCTAACTCGAAATTTTTCGAGAGCTAACATAGCTCTTTTCAATTGTGGAAACGGCACGTTTAGCACTTTACGCATTTTATAGTAAGTTTTCCCGTTTTTAGCCTATTGTTTCGTCTTGGAGGCATTTACATTTTTGCAACTACATATGTAAGATGTATTTATGTATGTACTGTGTGTTTCTGAATAATTAGAAAATTGTTGACAAATTATTGAAATGGATTCTGACTGCCAAAAATATAGAAAATCTTGGAAATCAAATCCCGCGTTTAAAAATGGATTAAACCAACAAAAGATCCATCTAAAGCTTTGTGCAAATATTGCAATTCAATTATAAAAGCGAAACATTTTGATTTAGTACGCCATTCAGAGACTCAAAAGCATAAAAAATTTATGGCTCAATTTAACGACATTGTGCTATCCTAACCAGACATATCATTTTCACCAAACGTTCCAACACAAACGAGAATTGCTCACGGAAATCTTGCATTATATGCTGCAGTACATACACCGTTTTTAGCAACGGATCTTTTACTTTTTCTTAATATTATTTTTATTATTGTTAAAAAATATTGAAGTACAAATTGAATAATAAATACATTCATAGATTTTTAAACGCAAAAATCTACAATTTTTAAATTTAGCTCTTTTTAGCTCTTTTTGACTACTAGGTTGGCTCGTTTTGCCTCTGAATTGTTGGCATCACTGCTCTAGGCATCATACTCTAGTTCTCCTCGTTTTATTCCATTATGTTAAAATGCTTTCAAAAAAAAATATTCACTTGTATTTTGTTTGTCATTTTTATATAGCTTTATTTTTATCTTTATATTTTTAATGTTATATGCCAACACCTCGAAATTATCCATATCGAATAACTTTTTCCATATATTTAAACTCTTTCCTGCTTCAAATTAAGAATATTTCATTAAAAATTCAATAGAAAAAAAAACAAATTAATACATTTTAACCTAACGTAACGAAGCGATTGGATGCATATGTGGTCTTATTGTATTCAAACTTAACATACAACCATTTCATTTTGTAATGTGAGCGCACAAGTCATTAATCATTTTTCAATATCGTTTACTATAGCTACGAATCCTATACATATATACATACATATATGCATCTACATATACATACATATACATACATATGTATGTTGCACAAAATCATAAATCGAAGTGTGTGAATAAGTAATTGTAGCCAATGACATCGACTGAACATTAATTGAAATTTTGACATTTATTTATTTCGTTGATACTTATAAATAAATCTTGGAGGAAATTAATTTCAACGTAATTTAAATAATGCAATAAATTTTAAATAATAAATCCATAAGCTAAATCACAAATATCTATAGAACAAAACACTTTACTATTGTAACAACAACAAAATTTACACACCTACAAAATGTTTTGTGAAAATAAAAAAAAAGACGTCAACAACAAAACCAGAAATACTTAACAATTTCAATATAAAACGGAGACATTTTAAGGTAATTTCAACATAATTATATGCCACAAATATGCATTGAATGTATACAACAGGAAACTAAAACATAATACACAAACCACATACATACATACATACATACATGCATACATACTTCCATATACAATTTATGCGTAAAGAACGCGCATGTTTGTGTGTGCAAATATAATGTTGGCAAAGCATCCCTGCAGAAAATGCGAATAGTGAAATTGTAGTGATTTACTAGTGACATTGTCAGTAGTACTACTGACCAAGTGTACCCCAGCCAATGTAATTATCTATTGACATTTAACATTAGCTTGTCATTGAAAATCCACCACTAGACTGTAGCAATACTGACTAAGTAGTTCTTTTGGGACCACATGGAGACATTGGAACCAAAGATTCACCAGTAAATTTTAGGGGCTCCAGTCTACAATATCGATATTTCCTCGCTCCATATCAATAGTAAAATTGTAGTGATTTACTAGTGACATTGTCAATAGTACAACTGAATAGGTGTACCGCAGCCAATGTAATTGCCTATTGACATATAACATAGGGTTGTCATTGAAAATCTACCAGTAGACTTTAGCACTATTCATTTACGACCATATGGAGACATTTGAACTAAAGATTCACTAGTACATTTTAGTGACTCTCATCTACAATTTTATAAGGGTTGGGGCAACAAACTTAAACACATACATATGTACGTAAGTTCTTAACATTATTTTATAGCATAATAAAAAAGAAAAACAAACTATTGACGCGTTCATTGACAATGTCACGAGAAATACACTAGAACTGTTGTCTCTAACGTATCTCTACTCGCGCATAGAAGGAAAGTTGTCGACATTTCAACTAGTGCAATTGTCGCTAGAGAAAAGAGTGTTGACATAGAGACATATGGCACTAGGCTGGCTAGAGGGATATTACATATTACATATTACTTCCTGATTGTCTAATTTACACATACATACGCACATACATATATACATACAATGCGAATACTGCTGCAATTCGAGAGAGATAGAGAAAAGAAAACTAGATTCAGCTACGGTTGTACGCACACACAAATTATCATTAGGTTTTAATAACAATACCATTGAGTTAATGTTTAAATTTATGACCAAAATTGTATAGCAAACACCAAAAATTTCAAATTTGTTGTTGTACATATTTGTAACTGAAATTGCAAAACCCAAAATTTGAATTTATTGCTTACACATACGCGTTAGTGGATGCATGTATGTATATCAACTAGGGTTTGAGAAACGGGAATTCCCGCGAAATGTCTAGCTTACATTACCGGGAAATTTTTGATATTTTCTCGGGAAAATTAAAAGTACACTTTATTTCATAAATATATAGACTTTTGTGGCACACATACATATTTATAAAATGGCGTAAGTGACAGTGAAAGTCATTTTCATTCACATAAGAAATTTGTATTATTATCAGGGACCGTAACGGTTATAATTTTTATTTTAAAAATCACTTTTTAATCATTATTTCTTGATTTTTATTTATCCCTCACAAAATAACAGTTACTGTTTGATTTTTATTTTTTTGCTTAATTTTTAAAATGTAAAAAGCGTAATTTTTGCGTTAAAATGAATATTAACCGATTTAAAATTGAATTTATCGCCAGAGTCTGTAAAAAAAAACTCATATTTGTTAAATTAAATTTACTTTTTTATTATTTGTTCATTTTAAAAATTTAAATTTTTTTGAGCAAAAAAAAAATCAAAAAGTAACTGTTATTTTGTGAGGAATAAATAAAATTCAAAAAAAATAAAAATCATTGCATCTACAGGTAGTCCATGTAACATGGATATCGTGGTATATTCCTTGTGCACGTAGCACTTCTCTATTATTGTGTTTTTTTTCAGTTTAAATTTGGAAAATAATCGTTATTTGCGATCCCTGATTATAATTCTTTTTTTATATATTACAAAAGGTCGTTTGAATGATTGTATGACTAAACTTACACGATGAATTGTTTAAGTTTTACATCGTCTGTTTCAACTACGGATGGGCAAATGAAAAAAATGTATCGATATATATCGTATCGATATATTTGAACGGTATCGATATATATTTTTTGAAAGCATCGATATTTCGATATATCGATATTTTTTGCCTACAAATGTTGCCAAAATATTCCAAATCTAAAATAAATACACATACTAACATATCGTGCGATAACCGCCAAAAAAAAGTTTAAGCGATATAAATTTTGAACAACTATTGAGACCTTATGGGTTTTAATGGTTTTTAAGAAAAGATTTCCATAAAAAATTTTGCTGATTAATAAGCCTTTAGAAAGCCTTAGTAATTTTTATAAATAATGATGTTAATCATTGATTAATGAATGCCCGTATTTAACACTTTAAAGTTCATCATTGCGGAATACGAGAAATACCCGCTTTGCATCCAAACAATAATATTTAAAGAAATCGCGAACAACTAACTTAAAACTTAATGAACTCCATGAGTGTAGAAAACCCAAATTGATATTGGTATCGAGAAAGGAATTAAATTTATCCATACATCTGTATGTTTAATTTGTATTATAAGATAATTTCTGAAAAACTGCATTCATTTCGAATGCACAATTAGTCACTTTAAGAAATTTAATACAAAGGAAATACGTATGTTAAGTTATACGTAACCTACTGTAGTTCCTTAACACTTCCTTAGTATTTACTTTATGTTGCTGTTCTGTGCTGTACCGTTCTACTTCTACATTTTAATAGTTACTTTTTCTGTAATAAATTAGCTGTTTCTGACCAGAATGGTCACAGTTTTCCACAAAAGTGATGAGTTTTGCTTCGTCCATTGTTATATTTAAATATAATTTTATGTTTTACTGGTACAAATTATATGTTTTAAATTTTTAAAGCACAATCACAGTTTATTTCGAAATGTTTTTATTTTATTTATGTTGCCACTTACAATTACTTAACAGTTTTTTTATTTTCAGAGATTGAACCCAAAAAGAACAGGTTCCCGTTTCTCAAACCTACAAGTTACAACTTTACAAGTAAAATAGACACAAAACAATAACTCTTTTTCAAATTTTATTATTGTTTGGTGTGTATTTTATTTTTAGATTTGTAACTTGTAGAATTCAGAAACGGGCCCCAGAACGAAAGAGAAAAACTAACGGCTTGTATAAGATTTCTATTAGCAAAAAAGAGTTAGCTGATTCGTAACAGAACAGAAACTAAAAACTAATTCTGTCTTCAAGCTTATACCCACACAAACCAAATTTAGTATTTAGCTTAGTTAACAAATAAAAGTCACTTGGCTTAGTGGGGTCACCTTATAGATCAACCTTGTTATGAAATTTTTCTTTTTTTTCTAGGCATCACTAGCAGTGATGCCAATATCGTACAGTTAAAAACCGGCTAAAATTTGTAGAGCTTTTAAAAATATCGAAACCCGATACTCGTAAATAAGAATCGATGTATCGATATATCGGTTTTTGAAATATCGGCGATATATATCGATATTTATTTTCGCAAATATCGATATTTCGATATATCGATATTTTTTGCCCATCCCTAGTTTCAACCCTAATACAGGGAAGGAAGGAAATTTTTCATTCTAACAATTTTATTTAAAACAAGAACAAATTATAACAAACATAATTTTTTTATACAAAATAAAAGTGCGAGCTGTTCTAATTTATACGAAAAATTTCCATAAAATTTAAGTCAAACTCGTACAATTTCTCCTAATTTGTCTACTAGAAAAATTATTGCTTTACTGGAAAATTACATGCAAGATGTATTTTGTAAAGGCAGTTTACGACTGTAATACAAGTATTAATACTTTTGCAGAAAAAGAAACTCTGACATGCTGAGTTGTTATTGTTTTTTGAAATTTTTTAAATTTTTTAAATTTTTTAAATTTTTTAAATTTTTGAAACTGATCAGCGAGGCATTTAAGTCAAGACTATTAATAGTTGTATTATAGTCTGAAACAACCTTAATGACTTATCTGTCACTATAATATAAGACAGTGGAATACTTTGTATAAGTATCAATGATTGCAAGAATCAAATCGTTGCCTAAAGTTAAACAAACTTGAAGTGATTTGTCGCCAAATTAGTGAAAATTTTTTTTTGAAATTGTAGTGAAAATTTTAATATCAAAGAAACTATAAAATTTCTGAGTTTACAATACTTGAATTTATTATAAGTCGACGCTATTATTGAAACCCTGAAGGAAATATTTTTGGAGAAATAATATCAAAAATTAGAGACATTTAGACAGACTGTGGCTTAGGCTATGCTTGCTTGTACTTAACGATAAGAATCCTCCTGGAAAATTTTCAAGAAGAATGAAAAACAAGCAAGGCAAATTCTTATTATAAATTATACGGGCTTGAGAATAAACACCTCTCAGTGTAGGAACGGATGCGCCAATATCACTAACTATAGGGGAAGAAATATATAGCTGTACACTCCATTTTTGCTACCTTGGTTGTGAGATTGATGCAGATCTGACTTAGATGTAGATGGCAGAATAAATAATGCAAAAGCGGCCTATGGTATGTTAGCACCAGTATGGCAAAGCAACAAAATCAGTTTGCGTACCAAACTATGAATTTTGAAGCTACTGTAAAATTGGTGCTCTTATATGGATGCACGACATGGAAAGTCACCAGTAGCATCACACACCGCCTGCAAACCTTCGTCAACCGCTGCCTTAGAAGAATACTTCGCATATTCTGTCCACAAACAATTTCAAATGCCGAGCTATTGTCGAAATCAAATCAAGTACCCCTGTCAGTAGAAATTCGTAAACGTAAGTGAGAGTGGATTGGGCATACGCAACGACATAACGATAATAACGTGGCTAAACAAGCTATCAGTTGGAACCCCTTTCACGTATAACATGGCGTCGCTCCACTGAAAGCGAAATGAACACCCTTGCCGATCGCCATCGCACAAAATGGGGTACGATGACGATCGGCCGTTATTAGCGCCCTATGCTCCAAAGGGAGTTAAAGGAACTTATATATGTATGTATGAAATACATAAAGTGAAAATTTCTTTAATATATCTTTATTGGTTTAAAAAAATATAAAACAAATTGGTTTTCGTTGCAAGAAAACGGCTTTATAATGGTGAGGGGGTCACAGGACCTCATGGAACATGTGATCAATAATAGGCATGGTAGGAATCAATCCAAGATATGAAGAACAGCTTACGCGAGTTGATTAAAGTTAAGGTTATTTTCAAAATTTATTTTAAATATTTATTTACATATTCACCCTTATCGGGAATAAAAGGGGAACAAGACGATGAACAAAATTGGACAATAGTATACTGAAACAACAACAACGGAAGCATTGGCGATCAATTTTAGGGAAAGGGAACACATTTCAAGTGAACTTTTATTCCCGATAAGGGTGATTATACTTATAACTAAATTATTAGTATAATAACAAATAAAGAGCTATAGCAGCGTTGGCCTTAAGCTGCAATGGCTTTATATATCAAATAATATTATTCAGGTTACTCTTTTTAAGGAGTTTTATTATTAATTTCATATCACGTTGAGTCAATTATTTAAAAAAACTAATTTTCATGGCCAGTGGCAAAAATTAATAAAATATACTTAATAGTAACAAACCAAAAAAGTTTGTCTTAAGTAGAACAAAAAACAAAAGAAAATTAATTAACATGTGCATAATTAGTAAAGAACAAACGACAATGGCAAGACTGTTGTAAATTTAGAGACGGTAAAATTGAATTGAGCTTTCATTACAAAAAAGCTTTCAGCTTTGAAAACTTTAACTCATTTTCTGGCAAATTAGTTTTTTTGAGTTACGACCATGTTTGAGTAAATGAGCGATATGTTTGTACAATATGTTTGTACATGGCCAAACGCACATTCATTTGGGATTTGTTTTTAACCGTAAATTAATTTAAGTTCAGCTTTAAATTTATAAAAAAAAAAGTTTTATAATTTTGTTCCACTACTAACGCAAACATACATGTTGAATATAAAACAAAAAGTCACTCATGCAAGTATATATATGTGCATATCGTCACCTTAAATTTCAACGGACGTAACTAAACAAAAATTCTAAATCGATTTTTTTTTATTGATTATGGTTTATTTTATCAAATTACATGCTCCCGCGAATATTTAGACCCCCGCGATCAAAAATAACGACTTTATTAAAGAAATTCAAACGGGCGTAATTACGAATGCATCTATTTTTTATTGCAAATAAAATAACTAACATAAAAGCTTAAATATATATAAAAAAGAAATAAATGGTTAAAAACATATAAGTATCTATACTACAACTAAATTTCGAAGAAAATTTTCAAGAATATTTTATTATTATTGACTTTGTAACGTTTTTTGTTTCTCCTGTAAAAAATATAAAAGAGTAGTTACGTCCGATTGCATTTAAGGGGACGATATGTATGTGATTCCTACATGTTTGCGAAAATAAATTAACAGAAGCCACTTTATCAAAAAATTGTGAGAACCAAGCAAGTGTGTGTTAACGGGCCACAATTAACAAACTTAAAGTTTTAGAATGATCATTTGATTTTAATGTGTATTTAACAAGAACTTTTCCGCGTATTCGTTCGCACCCAGTAAGCAACTGAGTAGGCTTAAAGTGTATTTTTACCAAGTTTATCAGAAATGGAGAAAGTGATAAGGCATGCATGAATTTCGCAAAAGTGAAAAAACGCATTCGACATTTTTTCTTGGAGAAAATAATTTGGAAGAAACTTTGCTTTTATCTGTAATAATTTAGGAAACATGTACATGTGTGGGATACAAAAAAAGGTACCAAAATTAATTGTTTGCCCGTTTTACGTCTCAAAAGTATATATGTATATATCGAAAAAATACCAGGCAGATATCCTCCTATTTCTTAGCAGCATTTATGTTTTTGGAATTTTAAGTCTATCTACTTTAGTTTGAGAGGTATAGAGCTCTCTCAGCCGTTTGGGATGGGCGATGATCACTCAATCAGTCACGTTATTATAATAATAAGAAATAAGTTTACAAGTCAGAATATTCTTTCATCTGAAAATTTTTCTGTTTAATAATTTTACTTTTTTTCTAGGATCCTAATAGAATAAAATATTTTTGTATAATAACATGCGGTGACACACTCACCTTACAAGCCAAGTGGGTAAATTTTGTTTGTATGTTTCATGAGACGCTTTTAAGCTTTGGGGTTTTCACCCTGCTAAAATCCTTGCATTTTCTTTTCATGTCCGATACATTGTTCTCATAAATGAAGTATTTTGTAAATTCCCAAACCTAATAGAAAATGTATGTATGTAAATAAAAAAAGATTGTATTTTCAACATCAATCTTCAATTCGTGCTACAACATCTACACGTCACACTTCCCTACACCGCTCGCCAACAAATCACAGTCGTATGACTCATGTAGCAGGTGAAACTCTTAAATTTAATTATTTATTTAAGAAATGTGTACATACCCTTTCATAGCGGGGTTTCCCTTTCTGTTCTATGTGCCACACAAGCGTAACCACTAATTACTAATGAAAAACTGTTTGATTATGAAACTGTTTAAATCAATAAATACATGTCTGACTCAAACAGTTTTTCATTAGTAGTTAGTGGTTACGCTTTTTTGCGCAAATGACACACAAGAAATGCCAGATGTAAACTCAGTCTTATACAGATAAAATTAGATTGTCAACAGTATATTTAACACTTTTTTCTTATTTTTTACGACTTCAAAAAATAATTATATAGTTACTGAATTCGGTTATATTTATATGTTCTCTAGTTCTAATCTAAGTTATTTCTTAACGGGTACAGCTTCTGTTTTGTTCCATTGTCCCACAAAAAAAAACAAATTCTTTCTTTCATGTACTTGTACACAGTCTTCCAAGCCATAGTGCGTGCATTGGCTAAAACTGTTGAACTACGATTTGAAACATTTAAAATAATTTTTTGTTCATATGCTGTTAAAAACAATTTGTGGCCAAATTATAATAATTTATAGAGATTTTTGTGTTTTGGAAATTCGTACAATTATGCCGGTGTACAAGTGATCACACACTTTTAATATATTTTTGCTATAATTGCAGCCATATTTTATTTATAATTGTTATCAAATGTTATTATCTAAACTTATTTACCATTAATAGCGTTAGGGAGGGAAGTGTTATATTTATATTGTATAATAAATTCATTTAATATTGACAATCAATATTTGTGTTTTTGTTTCTAATTATAATGGGTATTTTTATTATGCTTTTTAATTTTATCCTTTTCAAATGAATATTTTGAAATAAAAAATTTTAAAATGGGGCATTGGCATATTACTTGAGCGTGCTTATGTATGTAAACGATATGAAATTATTGTAATATGATTTACAGTTGAATAGATAAATCGAATTTCGACGACTATTATTCAAATTGTATTACAGGGACGATTTATAAAATAATAAAAGTCAATTTCTTAATTTGAATATACATACATATGTACATATGTATGCACATAAGCCCTCGATGTTTGTAGATATAACTATATAGAAATGATTGAAAAGGTATGTGGCAAGGAAAGTTTTGATACTACCACTTATAGAACAAAAGACTCTGCTGCATGATTATACTTTCGTATGATCCTTTCTATGCATATGAAACATTGCAACCACTGCAACTTTAAAGACAATATTTCGTAAGTCAACGAAATAAGCTTTCTTCACTTTAAAAACACATCTACTTGTGAAAAAATAAATGACCCATTTAAATTTATACACACATAGTAGATATAGAAACATATGTATGTATGTATATCTTTCCAAATCACCAATTTACAGACAACTTATAATTTTTGCTTTCAAACGTACATGTTTAGTTACATCTGCCATATCCTCTTTCTTTCTTTTTTTTTTTTTTCTTTAAAGAGAAGTAACACTCAGGCAATTAATGCCTACTACTATTACTAGGTGTTACCTTCTTTAGGAAAGGGATAGTGATAGAGAAGACAGGTGGTGAAGGAAGAGATAGAGGAAAGCTTCATTCTTTTACAACTCTGCTTTTTTTTTGCACGCTTTTTGATAATGCAGTGTTGCTGCGCCATCTGGTGTCAAATGAGTCGTATTAAATTTTTGAAGCTGTGTTTTGTAGCCATTTTATTGATTATTTTACTTCGCCGATGATTCTGCTACACAACGAAGGAGGGCGCTCTGATGTCACATTAGGACTAGTATCTGCTGAAGTCGGTATAGTTCAGTGACCAGTGACTATGCCTTCATCACCTGAACTTTCCTGCAACAACTGATACAAAGGGACACTAATGCACATCAGATAAATGCCACCCTCATCTTTACCAAAACAGTCCAGTGGGGAATATTATAATGATTCACCATGACAAATGACGACAATGTTGATTGAGGCCATCAGCGCGTAAGTGGTGTAACGTACGATGATGTCACGTACGATGTCACTTACGATGACCAATCAATTAAGCTTGTATTTCAGAGAAAATTAAAATTTTGCTTTATTTCCTTATGTGCTTTTTAGGAGCGTAAAAGCTCCAGCTTTGTTAAAATATAAGGAAAAATCTAAATGCATTGATGTGGAATACATGCTTTATTGATTGGTCATCGTACGTGACATTTTGTGGAATTGCCCATATGTATGAATTTTTGAAGTAAGTGTCCAATATGTCACAGATGACTGAAGTTGGTTTTGGCTTTTAGCGTCCTGGTGTTAGTGATTTCTAACAGGCAATGTCATCGTACATCATTAGCAAACTTTTATGATTTGTGGCGCTAAGTCAGAGACTCATGGCGGACAATTTCACTTTGAGTCAAATGCGACATATAGCAGCGTTCAGCTGGTTTTCGATTCATAACAAGAAACGTCGTTAAGTTTCAATGTGTACTGTGACACTTCAACAACATTGCCAAGCATAACTTATTTTAATTGTGCCACTGTCTGATAATTTGGTCCAAATACTGCTGTGATGACGATTCGTCTATGAAAATGTCATTCTGACAATGTCGCTCGAAAATATGAGCTGATATCACAAGTCTTTTCAGATCAAAATATAGCGCCCTCTAATTGTAATATGTTTTATTATGTAATATTGACGCCTGATTTTTATATTTGCAAAATTTTAAAACCTTCACACAGCAAACAGCTTTTAATTATGTATTTTTGGTGTAGAAAACATGTCATGTGAAACCACCCAGTAAAAAAAGACACTCCAAAAAAGTAATGAAAATGTAGAGTTTGCGATCTGGAAGTAGTGCAAATTTCGATCCGATCTAATGATTTTTACATAGGGTTGTCATTGCTTCTACTTGGTTTTCTGCTAACTATCGGCAAATTAAAAATATCGATTTTTTGGAAGCAATGAAAATGTACTTCCTTTAGAATGACTTCCAATTTTTTTTACTGGGCAGCTTTAGCAAATGCATAAAAATCTGAAAAGTTGTTTCTAAAAAATATGAAGAAATCTATCGTAAAAATGTTGACTAAATTATTTTAATTTCTTTATTTTCATTTCATTTATTGTAATATTTCAAACCACTATTGGCAAATAATATGAATATCAAAAAAAAACTAGTTTTGCAGAAAACGCGTTTAAAGTTTTCAATTTACATGCAACTCAATGAAGACATAAAAAATATTCTTCTCTCATGAAATAGCAGTATTTTTACACAATATAAAATACAAAATGCTGAATTATGTTGCATTATTAACTCAAAAACTCATTTTTTGAGTTATGATGACACTATTGAAGTAAATGAGCGATATGTATACATATGTATATCCTTATAAAAAGCGTAAGTAATTCATTTTGAAAATTTAACAGCAGAATCAAAAAATTTGGTAAACAAATAAACTCACCAGGGGTCAAATTGCCGCATTTGATATCGCTCAGATTTTCATAAAATTTTAATTGTCTTTGTGTGGAAATTTCGATCGTTATTGAATAATTGACCCCCAGCGCATTTATTATTAAAATTATTTTATTTTAAATTTTGCATTAATATATTTACATATGTAAAGACATACATATAATATTAATACTAAATATTACAAAAATCGCGATCAATTGTATGATTTGGAATTTTTTTTCTTATCTCGAGCAATTTTAATAAAGTTAATTTTCTTTTTGCTACCATTTCCCGCCAAAGCAATTTACAATAACCTCTTTTGTTTTATAAATTTCCTTTTTAGAAGTAAATTCCCACAATCACTTAATTGTTTGGCAGAGAATGTCAAAAAACTCAACACTTTATCATGCGTACATAATACATACATACATACATACATACATACATTTACAATATTCATACCAAACCACAAACACATACCTACATTTACATATACATACCCTCTAGTCAGACCAGAACCATATGTCTCTATGTCAACACTCTTTTCTCTAGCGACAATTGCACTAGTTGAAATGTCGACAACTTTCCTTCTATGCGCGAGTAGAGATACGTTAGAGACAACAGTTCTAGTGTATTTCTCGTGACATTGTCAATGAACGCGTCAATAGTTTGTTTTTCTTTTTTATTATGCTATAAAATAATGTTAAGAACTTACGTACATATGTATGTGTTTAAGTTTGTTGCCCCAACCCTTATAAAATTGTAGATGAGAGTCACTAAAATGTACTAGTGAATCTTTAGTTCAAATGTTTCCATATGGTCGTAAATGAATAGTGCTAAAGTCTACTGGTAGATTTTCAATGACAACCCTATGTTATATGTCAATAGGCAATTACATTGGCTGCGGTACACCTATTCAGTTGTACTATTGACAATGTCACTAGTAAATCACTACAATTTTACTATTGATATGGAGCGAGGAAATATCGATATTGTAGACTGGAGCCCCTAAAATTTACTGGTGAATCTTTGGTTCCAATGTCTCCATGTGGTCCCAAAAGAACTACTTAGTCAGTATTGCTACAGTCTAGTGGTGGATTTTCAATGACAAGCTAATGTTAAATGTCAGTAGATTATTACATTGGCTGGGGTACACCTGGTCAGTAGTACTACTGACAATGTCACTAGTAAATCACTACAATTTCACTATTCGCATTTTCTGCAGGGTAAGTTTGTTGCCCCAACCCTTATAAAATTGTAGACAAGGGCCACTAAAATGTACTAGTGAATCTTTAGTTCAAGTGTCTCTATATGCTCGTAAAAGAATACCGGTAGATTTTCAATAACAACCATATGTTGTATGCCCATAGACAATTACATTGGCTGGGGTACACCTGGTCAGTAGTACTATTGCCAATGTCACTTGTAAATCACTACAATTTTACTATTGACAATAAACTAGGAAATATCGGTATTGTAGACTAGACCCCCAAAAGTTTACTAGTGAATCATTGGTGCCAATGTCTCCATGTGGTCCCAAAAGAACTACTTAATCAGTAGTGCTACTTTCTAGTGGTGGATTTTCAACGACAAGCTAATGTTAAATGTCAATAGGTGGTTATATTGTATGGGGTACACCTGGTCAGTAGCAATACTGACAATGTCACTAGTAAATCATTAGAATTTCACTATCCGCATTTCCTACAGGGTATGTACATGCTTACATTCGTAAACAAAAAGAAAAATAAAACAAAACGCCTCGTTAAATGAATAAATATCCTGTCATAACCTGGGTAGACATTAACCTGTATAATTACAAAAAATTTCTCTTCACAGTTTTTTTTCGGGTGGATGTTTTTCCCACATTTAAAGTTGTTTTGCGATATCATTTGGTTGTTTTTGTAGGTGCTGCTTTTTCGTTTAGTTAGCCAGCCTTATTAGTCGTATCCTTTAACATGCTGTTTTTTCTTTTGTTGGTTGAAATTTGTGTTAGCTTTGCTCTTGATTTATTTTGTGTGATTAGCCTGAGGCGTAATTTAATCCACTGACATGTATTTTTTTTCGATGTGATTTTGTTTTTGTTGTTAGCAAAGGTTTAATTTTATTCCTTTCATTTATTATCGTGTACGAGTATGATGCTTGTGCCTTAATGAGATTATGTACTAAACTATTTTGTTGCTAAGTGAATACAACATAAAATTCCTTATATTTTATATATCCTTTCTTTTACCTCAGTTGTAAACAATTTAGAAACATATAATATGCAATTTACAGGCATTTACAGGTATAAGTAATAAGAAATAATAATAATAAATAAAAAATATTAATAAGAAACAAGCTTTTTAATATTAAACATTATGGCTCTTCTTTTATATAAAAATATAAATCTTGTTCCTAATGTCATTTCAAGTAACTTATCATTGTATTTGCCAATTGGTTCTATGCATCGTTGTTTGATCCATGGAAACGATTTGAAATAAGCTTAAGTTTGAAGATTTAATTCTGTGTTTTGACTAAAATTTGTCACCAACTAAGTGTAATAAATAAATAATCAGCCTTATTTCGGTTGTCAATTCGATATTTTCGTCAACTACTCGTATGAGTAGTTCGCCTTCACTTTACTCTATTGCAATTTTGTGGAATTTTTAGCAGCAGGTTTTAAGAGTAAGTTTACTTACTTGCTGATATTATTGCAGTGTGCTTGTGCTTGAATGCTGCTAAATTCACCAATTAATTGTGGTTTTCGGAAAATATTAAGTAAGAGAAAGATTATAGTTTTTCTTCTTTTAACACAAAACACAATAATTTCCGCCAATAGCTTTTGGCGTTAAATCTTTCCTTCCTTCCGGTGACTAAAAAAGTTTTGCTTCAATAATTTGTTTTCCTGCGCGCTTTGTTTTCACTATGTAAATACAAAATTAAGCTTCTATTAATGTTAAGAAAATATTTTGGGTTGATGACGACGAGGCAACAGTGATGCCTTGCCTACATACAAACATACGAGTACACATGCTTATGTTCGAAGCAAAGGGGAATTGATTTAATTATTTGATTGTTTTATTACTCAATTACACTAGTTTACACAAAAATTAACCAAAAAATTAAAACTGGTTGTTCTCAACAAATCTAAAAATTTTCTTAAGTCTTATATTTTCAAGAAAAATTAAATTTAGCAACACTAAATTAACTTACTAACCAATTCAATTTTAATGTTATGGAAAAAAGTTGTACATTTGTTTTATCTAGTGCATTAATTAATTCATTTAAATACTAGCCTTTACCCGCGTTGATCTGATATTTTGGAAACTATACTTAAAATTTATTCATTTTTTGTTATTTGTTACTCACTGATAATGTTAAAAAACGATTAAAAAACCGACAAAAAGGCGATAAAACATTTAAAAACAGAATAAAAACCGGGTTTAAAACTGTTTAAAAAACCAAACCGAAAACAAAAATTGACCGTATAGGATAAAAAAATAGGCTATGTTTGACGCTGGTAATGTAGCTTTCTATTGGTGTCATTTTTATGTCGCCCCTAATGAAATCCAGGACGCCGCTTTTCCAGATTCACAACACTTGCATGGTATTGATATTATAAATCTGATTTAATTTGATTTATTGACAAGTCATATTACCCAGTATTACAGTGTAAGACACCCCAAGTTAAACTAATTTGAATAATTTTTTTTTTCTTAAACTTACACAAGGCACATTCACAAGGTAGTAGCGGAAATTCAGCTGAGCTATTTTTTTTTTCAAATTAAAGTTCATCGGAAACTTCAAAAATTTTTTACGAAAGAGAAATTAAAAGAAAATTTTAAAAAAATTCAATATGAAAAATATTTTATTAAAAAAAATTCTGTGAAAACAAATTTATAAATATGAAAAAACTATTAAAAAATTGTGAGAATTGCTAAACGTTGCAAATGTTGTTAGTGGTAGCTGCCGCGGAGAAATATTTTCAAAGTTATGTGAATAATTTTTATTATTGTTATGTTAAACAAATTCTATTTTTGAAGTTTTTGATGAACTACAACCCATGTTGTTTTTTTTCATTGTTGTATTTTTTCATTGTTTTTGTAATCCTGATACTACCTGGAAATGAATCTGCCTTGAACTTACCTTTGTTTTCCATAATGCCTGACTTCGTGCCAATAGTTTACTGATTTTGTAGGCATACATGTATACAAAGATGGAAACTAGTTGTTAGGGTTGCTTATTTTTATATACATACATACATATATACATACATATGTACATACATACTAGAGATCGACCGAAGGCGTTTTTTTTTTGCCGAAGCCGAAGCCGAAGCCGAATGTTTTAAATTTTAAAAATGATACTTGTTTTATATGAATTAAAAAAAAGGTTTGCTTTTTTGAGATCACTGAAATAGCTGTAATATCTATTGGATACATAACAAGAAAAATAAAACTATTTTGCAATTTCTAGATTGCTTTTTCATATGATCAGTCACAAGAACGTCCAAGTAAAATAAAATAGAAAGCAACAGGGTTGTATTTCAAAGCAACCCTTTCAAAACGTTAAACACAATAGAAACTGTCGGCGAGCAACGACCAAAAATAATGTTATTTTTCAAGCTTGGAATGAAAAATATTCGGCTTCGGCTAATCGGCCGATTTTTGCCATAGGCCGAATGTTGGCCGATTACCAATTTTTGGCCGAAGGCCGAAGCCGAGGCCGATTAATCGGTCGAACTCTAATACATACATGAAAAGCCTTAATTTGAACTCTTTGCAGCTTTTTTGCTTATAATCGCTTAAGGCTTGAACATAAAAAACAATACTTAATATCATGAAGTTCTTATCTTAACAACTTTGTTTTGTGCCGGAGAATTAGTAAATTTCATATTTTCTCGCAAGCTTCATTAAGTTGAATTAATCTCTTTGTTTGTAAATGATTTTACGTGCCTGAAATCATCCATATCGATAAATATTTGCAATAATACATATGTATGTACATAAATATATAAATACGAATACATAATTGGCTAAACATTTAAAAAGGTCATTAAGTTTTTGGCAATCTTTGCCCACAGGGATTTTTAAGGAATATGTGCAAACGTACATACATACATATGTATGTACAAAAAAAAACATATACATAAATAGCTGATGGTAATAATGTATGTTCAAATACATCAATTTGAATGAAATACATAAATCAAACAGATGAACTCTTTTACCTTTAAGACAAAATAAATCGAATAATTTTTGCTTACGGATCTACGAAGTATACATTTGTTTTTCCAGTTGTAGGGCAAGTTTTAATATTTTCTTGTGGAATAATTAGATACATATTGTAAGATTGTCTTTAATTAACTTTTTTGTAAGCGAACAATAAAACTTCGTCTTTTCTTTTCGACAGTCAACTTTAATATGTCTCTTCTTTTGGCAATTTACAATACATTTTCTTAAATCTCTGGGTTTATACAATACTGAAATACTTATTACTAGGTGCACTAAACGATAAGAAAGAAAAAGACAAGTATAGTTACTTAGGATAATCTAAAATAACTTACAAATATATAAGATACCGTTATTCCTGAAAACCATAATGGCCGTAAGTATATAATGTGAAACAAAATAAGCACTAACATTTACAAAGCAATACAGGAGCTAGGTATACGTAAGGGAGACAAACATAAGACCACACACAAACACAGTCCACACAAGTACAAACCTAACACTAATGCAGCAAACAAACCAAACGTAGCAACACCATTGCTACAGCTCGGCCATCCTGACCATGAGATCACCTGATCTCATGCCTTTCCACCCAGTCCCGTACGTCCGCCGAACCACGGGCGCATATTTGCGACCGCCCAAACTCCCTTATAAGGCGTGCGAGACTGTTGGAAGCCCTCTACGTCTTCAAGTATATAACGATCATTTCTTAAAACTTTAGATATCCTGTACGGGCCCTTATATTTCGGGATCAATTTACGTGATACTCCAGCCGTTGAGTCAAAGTTCCTCACCATTACATAATCACCATTTTTATACAGTGTCGGAGCCCTTCTTCGTCTATTCACATATCCCTCATTATATTCCTGTAACCTCTTCTGCCTACTAGCCGCCTTAGACCTAATGCAGTCAAGATCCTTCCGTTTCAAGTCACTGGCCTCAACTAGGTGTTCTCTCAACAAATCCTCCACCTTCCCCCGCTGCCCTACCCCGAACAACATCACACTTGGGTGCTGCCCTGTCGACCTATGTACCGTGTTATTAAGTGTAAACTCAACCTGTCCGAGCACCGTGTCCCAGAAAATACCCTCCTCCGGGCTAACCAACTTCGCCAGCATCGGTCCTATCGATCGGTTAACTCTTTCCACCTGCCCGTTAGCCTGAGGCGAACCCGTAGCGACCAACATATGTTTAACGCCATTGCCAGCCAAAAATTCCCCGAAATCTTTTGACGTAAAGCACGCCCCACGATCGCTTATAACGCATCTGGGTCGACTGTATGACCTAAAGTAGTCCCTCAGTACCAGTATGGCTTCCTTTGAACTAGTTGTTCTCACCGGATAAAGTCTGACGTATTTGGTGCAGGCATCAATTATCACCAATATGTGTTTCATAGACCTGCCATTATCTACAGGGCCATAATGGTCGATATGTATGGCATCGAAAGGAACTTCCGGTTTCGAAATACTATGTAGAAATCCCTCCTCCTTGCCACACTTGGCAGAATATACGATGCAGTTCAGACAGTTATCTACGTGACTGGTAATCTTTGCCCTTAAATTCGGAAACCAATAACTTCTAAGAATAAGTTCATTCACCTTGTCAACCCCTACGTGTCCCATTTCATTGTGGTACTTAAACAAAATGTGACCCTCCACTTCCCCCGGGACATAAAACAATAAGCCCCCGTCACCGGTCTTCCTATAAATAACCCCATTACCCATCTCATACAAAGAATGCTCCGATTCCTGTAATTTACGCCCTAAGTCCTTCAACACCTGGTCCCTATTCTGGCAGATAACTAAATTCTCCTCCAATGTATTAGATTCAATCACCAGTATATTAGTACATCGGCTAAGCGCATCAACATGTTGCATTCTGTTGCCCGACCGATGTTCCAATTCGTACTCGAAATTCTGGAGTTCCAAGGCCCACCTCGCAATTCTAGGATTCAGTTCCTTCTTGTTCAATGTCATTGTCAGGGAATTACAGTCCGTTACGATTTTAAATTTTTTCCCTTGTAAATATATTCTAAAACGCTTCAGCGCGTAAACTATGGCCAATGTCTCTAGTTCAAAACTATGATACTTCGATTCAGTATCCGTGGTCCGCTTCGAAAAATAAAAAATCGGATGGAATTTTCCATCATCCTTGCGCTGTAATAAAACAGCTCCAAATCCAATGGAACTTGCATCACAGTGGAGTTCGGTCTCATCCTCAGGACCATACAGTGCAAGTACGGGTGATTCGACTAATTTTCCCTTAAGCAATTCGAAAGCCTCTAATTCCATCTTTCCAAAAACAAATTTCTTATCTTTCCTTGTCAAGTCATACAAAGGCTTCGCCAATACCGAAAAATCCCTAACGAACCTTCTAAAATATGAGCACAACCCCAAGAAACTCTGTACCGCATGTCCCGTACTAGGTACAGGAAAATCCCTTATAGCCCTCAGCCCCCTGTCGTCAGCCCTTATACCATTCCCATCGATCGTGTAGCCAAGATACTTTACCGAAGATTGAAAAAATTCGCACTTATCCTCTCTCAGTTCCAAATTATTTTCAACTAACCGAGTAAGAACCTGTTTTAAAATATCAAAATGCTCCTCCCTACCAACAGTCGCAATCATAATATCATCCAAATATATTATTACTTTGTCATCCCTGACCATGTCAGCAAAAACCCTACTAACAAATCTCTGAAAAACCGACGGCGCATTTTTCAAGCCGAATGGCATCCTCAAGAATTCGAACTGACCCAAAGGTGTCACGAACGACGTATACTTTACCGAGTCGGGATGAACAAACACATGGAAAAATACATTTTTCAAGTCCAGCTTAGTAAAGCACGTACGTCCAGAAAGCCTGTCCAGCAAATCGTCAATGAGGGGTATGGGGTAGTTATCCTTCACAGTAACCCTATTTAACGTCCTGTAATCTACACACATTCTTAAGTCCCCTGTCTTCTTCCTCACCAAAACTATAGGTGAGGTATACTCTGACTCACTCGGCCGTATGTACCCCTTTGCCAAATACTCGTCCAACAGTCTCTGTAGTTCCGTTTTCTCTGAATACGACAATCTTCTAGGTCCACAGTTAAAACACTTATCATCGCTCAATCTTAATTTAATTTCATTCCGCACCCTAGGTTCAGACGGACGTTCAGGTCGTACATAATAATCATCATACATGCTAGCTAATCTTTTTCTATCCCTATGATCAATGCCAGCGCCTATAACAAGGCCTGAGTCACCAACAACACCCCCCACGTCAATCGACAAGATCGCCCCCCGAAAATCCTCAACAAAACCCACACCACCATGACCACTGCAGGCTTCCAGCCTATAGCCAGCCCTCCCCAAAAAATCCCTCCCTAATACACACTCATGTGCTGTTGCCTCATCAGAGACAACAAGCATCTCCAAATCAATTACCCTATTCCCTACATTTAACTTAGATCCATTTATTCCATGGAAAAAAACATCAGAACACAAAAGATTATCCACGTCAATAAACTTAAAAATACTTCTCCTTCCTACAAAGCTCACAGCACTACCAGAATCCATCAAACATTCTAAAGAAAATTTACAATTAAAACTAGTATCTAAAGAAAACTTAAAGTACCTTACGTATTCGTTGTTCTCCACCAGATTTACTGCAGTCTTCCTATCAGGACAATTAGCAACCCTGTGCTCCATGCTGCCACAGCCGTAACATGCACCCATTTGCCTCCTGGGTTTTTGGCATTCTGATGCAAAATGCCCTACGGAATTGCAATTGTAGCACCTGGGCTTCTCCAACTTTTCTTCACTTGTCGGCTGGCTTTTACCGAATGGTCGTCGTCTTAATTCAACTTTTGAAAACGCCTGTAGCAGTTGAGTTTTATTGCTATAACACTGGATGCTTGCCTGTACACGAAGTTGGCTATCAGGAATGCCCTCGATGATGTGCTCTATCAATTCATCTTCATCCATACCCAGCTTGCCCGACAACAAAATTTTTTCGTTAAAGTAGTCGGAAAAGCTTTCAACGTACTTCCACTTACGGGCTTCGAAGTTTCTACGCATCGTCAATTTGTTTTCTTTGTTGCAAAAAGCTTCTTCCATTTCGTTCAGAATAGCTTCTGTTGTGATGTCCAATATATTTGGCTTGCAATGAAGCCACATTTGTGCTTTGCCTTTCAACTTACATATTAAAAGAGTTTTGAGTGTACTTTGTCGACATTATAAACAGTGCTGATATTTCTGAATTGACTTATCCACAACTCCGGAAATTTTTCACCTTCGTATTCCGCAATCATGTCTTTTAAAATATTAAAATTAACTTTCGTTTTATTTTGGTCCATGTTATCTTGTTTCTCTTGATTTAAATTTTCTTCTTCACTAGTAGCTGTCTGTCTTTCGCGTCTTCTCTCCGTTTCAGCAATCATTTTTAGTAGATCATTTTCTTTTCTTAACAACTCTCGTTCCCTTTTTATTAATTCCAACTCTTTCTTTAAGACACCCGTAAAATCATAGCCAAGTATTTTTTGAGACACTTTTTTATTTCCATCACGATCATTTGACTGTACCACTCTTTTTTTTATTTGATGACACTCCCCTTCTTTTTGTAACGCACTATCATTTTCTTGAAGGCACTCATTTTCTTCTTCTTGGCAACACTCATTTTCTTTTTCTTGGCAACACTCATTTTCTCTTTCTTGGCGATCATTATAAAAATTTGTTTCAGCATTTTCCACAATAACTACATCAGATTGACCACCGGCTGCCATTGGACACTCGCCTCTAACCTCGGCAGGCAATTCATTCAGACGGACAAGTAAAGTACTTTTTGTACCTGTAGATGGTAACCTGAGGCCCTGCAACCAAAGACGTAGTTCTGCTGTAGTATAAGCTGCTCCACTAACATCATCCATTTCCATTTTAATCTTTTTGTTTTCTTTATATTATTTTAATTCGAAAAATTCTAAATTTGTTCACTATCCCACTTCTGAAATTGTAAGATTGTCTTTAATTAACTTTTTTGTAAGCGAACAATAAAACTTCGTCTTTTCTTTTCGACAGTCAACTTTAATATGTCTCTTCTTTTGGCAATTTACAATACATTTTCTTAAATCTCTGGGTTTATATAATACTGAAATACTTATTACTAGGTGCACTAAACGATAAGAAAGAAAAAGACAAGTATAGTTACTTAGGATAATCTAAAATAACTTACAAATATATAAGATACCGTTATTCCTGAAAACCATAATGGCCGTAAGTATATAATGTGAAACAAAATAAGCACTAACATTTACAAAGCAATACAGGAGCTAGGTATACGTAAGGGAGACAAACATAAGACCACACACAAACACAGTCCACACAAGTACAAACCTAACACTAATGCAGCAAACAAACCAAACGTAGCAACACCATTGCTACAATATATCAAATATGAAGCTAATTTTTGGTTAGTTCGGTCTTAGGAAATACCTTATGAAATAGGACGACTTAAATACGTATTTTTGTTTAAAACAAAATCCTGAAATGTTCCCCAAATTCCGGGACTATTTTTTTTAATCCCGGAATATCGCAGAGTTTTAGGATTTTAGATTTCCCGTTCATCATTCCTAAAAGTACATAAATGCTTACTTCGTAATGTTCCATTAATTTTTTTTAATTTCTCAAATAAAACTTAGTCTCCGAAAGAAACTCTTCGCAAGTTCAACAAATTGGATTGGAAATCCATACAATACAAATTTGATTTAAAGAAACTAACCTAAGTTTGATTACTAGCAAAGAATATAAATTATATAGAATGCGAACTGAGCTAAAAAATTAAACATTTTTTGCTTACGCTTCAGATGCGGGGGGAAAGTATAAAGCGCAAGCAAACACGCAGTGATGCTATGTTTAGACGACGAGTTGAATCACCTGCTTCGCTCTCTGAATCATGTTTATGAATCATGCTGTTTAGACTATGCATTCGTGCTTCGTGTGCAGCTTGCCAATTTAGCGCTTTTCGTACTAGATTTAGAGTTTTTTAGTTCATAATAGTGCGGAATTTTTCAAATTGTTGCTTAAAAAAAAGGCACTTAATTTGTGCTTTTCACCTTTGATTTTAGTGCGTTTTACATATCTACTAAATATTAATTTGTGAAAGTGTGGTGGCTTTATAAGAAACACCAAATAAGAAATTTTCACTTTTCAAAAACTATCTGCTTTCACCCCTTTTAGACATGTAAAGTTTCCTTTGCAGAATGTTAATTCAGCTGGGTGAAATACGAAGGAAGAAAAACTTTATCTTTCATAGTGAGAAAAAAGAATATATTTCTAGAAATTACAGTTATAAAATAACTTAATTACAAATAATTTCTTAATCAGGCTTGAGTTCAGTAATTTCAATTCTTATGAATGAAATATTTTTATTAATTAATGTGAGTATCTAAAGAATAGAAGAAAAATTAAACTAGACACTATTAGCTGGGGGAAATACCGATATTTTTCTGTGCAGCCACGCACTTCATCAGCACCCATGTCTATCTACTGGGGTAGAGATTATTATTAACATCAGCTATTAAACTTAAATTTCTATGAAATGGAATATGAGAATTGATTGTGCATACAATTATTGATTTGCCTTTGGCAAACACATTTGTAAGTATCACTATTCATTTTCTGTTTTTCCATTTTCTATTTAGGTTAGCACGAAGTTATATCACTCTACCTATGTATGTTTAACTATTCTTACTTATCTTTTACGATCATCACATTAATTATTTTTACTTATTCGATGCACCATCGGTACATACATATAAGTATTATTGTAGTGGCTTTATGTTACTTTGTTTTTGCTTTCTACAGTTGACTTAGCTTTCCAGCATTCTGAAGCAGTTCTGGCCAAGTGAACAGTGATCGCCAAGTGAACATATTTTTGTCACGTGCCCATGATGAATTAAATGAGACATTATTAGATTTAATTGAACTATAGTGAATTTTTAATCAGAAATAATTTCTTAATCAGGCTTGAGTTCAGTAATTTCAATTCTTATGAATGAAATATTTTTATTAATTAATGTGAGTATCTAAAGAATAGAAGAACTCAAGCCTGATTAAGAAATTATTTCTGATTAAAAATTCACTATAGTTCAATTAAATCTAATAATGTCTCATTTAACTTAATTACAACAATAATCTAATTACTAACAACTGAGGGAAGCAATGTATTGCTTTTTTGATAACGAAAGCTTTCAAAAATGCTTCTGAAAAGTACTAACGTAAGGCTCTCTAACAAAGTGGACAAAAGTAAAAAAAAATTTAAACCAGTAACTTTTGCATCTGAGTACACAAAAACTACACATTATTACTTCTGTAAAATGAATTAGTAAAGCAAAAAATGAATGGCTTTTTGGAAACTGAATGCATTGCTTCTAGCTGGCTTACAAAAATTCTTCTGGGAAGCGGTACTTTTTGCTGGGATGGCGAAATTGAAGAAATAGAACGAAGTATCAGAAATTTAAGGATACATAAATGGACAAATTTTCTCAGAACTGATTAATTTTGGATTGAAGTTTATAATTATAGAAATTCAAATAATCATAATCCATTTCTAATACTGCCAATATTTTATCTAAGACTATTAACATTACCATGTTCAAATGTTGAAGTAGAAATAACTTTTAGCACTTATAACTTTTTTAAAAGTAAGTTAAAAATACAATAATGATTTTATAAATCAAATTGTTTCATTCATATAAAATACGGTCTAAAAGGAAAAGGCTTATGTTGTTCAGTAACTCGTTTCTGTAATTCTCGCATCGTAAAATTTCTCACATGAAGTGTGAAACACAAAATTCCATCGTTTCTCGATTTGTGAAAAAAAGTGTTTCTGTATTTGAATGTGAAAACAGACAACACTGAATCTGTTTTTACTGGAATATTTCCAGTAATCGAGTGTCAAATGAAAACAAAAGTCACAAAATTTTATTTCAATAACAAAAAAATAATAATTTTCAAGAAAAATAAAATTGAATAATGAACATGAATATAAAGTGAATGTAAAATGCTTGAAATAAGTTTTTTCTAGCAACTGTCTCTATTATAGAAAATTCCACAAAAAAATTCTAAATAAATATAATCATATCGAATCGTTAATAATAATTTTAGTTCAACAATTCGTTGCATATCTTTTCAACTAGTTTATTTTTCATATTTTCACACACAAATTCAAAAATTCACATGTTTTTGTACAATTTAAAATCCGCGACTTGCGAGAAACTATTCACAAAATATTATTACAGAAACACTTTTTCTCACATCGTTCCAATAATTGCTGGAAATTTGTTTAAATGACAGATAGTTCTCACAAAGTAACGATACAGAAACACTTATGTGAGAAAAGCCATTATGTGTTTCAATTTACACTGTTTCCACGATTCCCTTGTTTCATGCGGGAAATTTTACGATGCGAGAAATACAGAAACGAGCTACAGAATGTAACATACTGAACTATGTTCATGTAAAAATTAATTCAGATGAAATACCTAAAATCTAATTGTTTTTTTTAATACACCATATTTGGAGTGTCTTGCCAAACGAACTTCAATTATTTTCCTACTCATATTCTACTTATAAGCAAAATCGAAATATGGCTCGATATAATTGAAATCATTACAAAAACCTATGAAATGTAGTAAATTTAAAATTGTAGTTAACTTAAATTTTTAATTTCTACTCATTCAATACATATATAATTAGCCATGTGGGCTTTCTCTGTATTGAAAATAAATAGATAAATATAAAAATATAAATAAAAAATATATTGCATTTAGTGTTTTTTTATGAACACACAGTGATTTTTGCTCTGAAAAAGTTGGCATCACTGTTCGCGTGGCATTTTTTTATGTATATTCACACATTCATACGTATCATACGCACGTGTATACATGCATACATACTTACATAAATTCGATTCAAGCAAAATCTTGTTTTTGAAGGCATCTATATTTTCCTCTTATTTTTCCTTTTTATATTATTCATAACTTAATTAAATTTATTTATATTAAACTCACATCTATGTTTTTTTGGCTTGTTTTCATTTGTTTACAAACACACACATACACATATACCTATTTTGTTTTGATAGCTAGTTCAGATAAAGTGGCGATTAACTGCGATAAAAGTTAGAGAAGATACCAATTTTACGTGCTTCGCAAGTAGATTCATATTGAATCTACTTGATTCGCTCTCATAATTTTGTATGGCGAAGCAAGTGGATTCGGTCATGATTGGGGCGTGAAGCATGAATAGAGAGCGAAGCACGTACCGTCTAAACATAGTATGAGAGCATTCGCTTCAAGGGTGACCGATGACATTTTGCCACTTTAGTCAATCAAACGGTCACACTGTACGATACAGCGACAGAGCTTCGAGTTCTTGCTACAGCTTGTCGTCACTGTTGCCAGTTTTGCAGATTTATCTGCATTTTGCTGATTTTTCATTGAAAAAATTATAAAATTAAATTTGCAGATTTTCTGAAATGCTTGTGTAACATCAATATTTCGTGTTTTTCTTTACTCCGTAACAGAAATAACCATGGTGTCACTGTCAGAAACATACGCATAAGAAACACTAACAAATAAGTAGTGTTTGACGTTTAATTTTGCAGTAACCATACCACCAACATAACAATGGTAAAAACAAACTAGCTAATCTGTGCAAAGATGTATGATATGTATATACATATCCCACACTAAATCATAAACAGCCACACATACGAGTATGTCTCATTATTTTAAAGAATTTGTAATATCCGCATATGTTTTTATACAGCAAGATAATTTATGTTAATTCGCAAATTAAATAAAAAATGCATACATGACGAACATATAACCTAATCCTTAATTGAAGTCGGTTAATTCGAAAACAAAATGAAAAACAGTTCAAAATATATTGTTGCAGATCTTTTTCCGATTTTTTTAAATTATTTTGCAGATTTTTCAGATTTTTTAGCCAATTTTTTCAGATTTTTTGTAAAATGTTCTGGCACCAGTGCTTGACGTTGTAAACATTCACCCCTATCGTGAATAAAATGTGAAATTTTATCGGGAATTGCATGGGAACGTTTGTTCCCGCTATTGATTCGCAGTAAATGTAAAAAACGGGAAGAAAATTAGACAAATTTATGTTTGATAGTGAGAAATACACACATTTTTTGTTTCAGATGCAATTTTTTTAAGCTATTACATTTAAATTTGTAATTCAGTTTCATATTTGTATTGAGCCTTATTTTCGATATTTATCGTAAGTGAGATTTAATTGAAAATATACCTTTTTATTTAAATTTAAATTTTATGGGCCTATCCATAGTTAAGAATTATCAAAATGTCAAATATCTTATAACTTTTAAGATACGGGCTGTAAAATTTTATCGTAAGCGAAAATTAATTATGTAAAACAAATTTTAATATTATAAAAATAATCTTCTCTTCTAATTTAAATACCATATAAAAATTGTTAATTTTGTGTTAAAAAAAGTAACCAAAATGGAAAAAAGTACACAAGTAGACATTGGAAAAAAAGTAACCAATTTTGGTTACAAGTAACCAAAACGGCAACGCTGATCATAGCATACGCTGTCTACGAGACTGTAAAAAAGCAAAATAATAAAAATCAAATATAAATACACACATGCTTTCGCTCTCAGCAATGCGAGCGCAGCATACTCGTACACTGCAGAAAGAAATGAGAGTGCGTATGCTGGACGGGTAGTACTGGAAATACCCGCATAGAAAATTTTAGCTTGTATGAAATGCGCATTCTATATGATTTATATTCTTTGTTACTAGGGATGCCAATCCCAAAATCCCGATCCCGAAAATATCGGGATTTTCGTGTTTCAGCAAATCCCGAATCCAGGGATTTGCTGAAACACGTCCACCCGACGATATACCTAAAAAATAAGGTATTTCTGCGTTATAATTTTGTGTATAGCCGTTTTTATAAGTAGTTTTTGTCCATTTTTTTTAGCTTGGCAATGCCCTAATAATTTTGCATCATTTGTGCAAAATAGTTTTTTATGTGGTTGTTGTGATAATTTTTTTTTTTAATTTGCAATTTTGCTTTTCCGCAGTAGCGCAGCTTTTGACGTAAGTACTTTTAATATTTAAATAATTTTGTTTTGTAACTTTGCTTTTTTATGAAAAATAAATATTATTGTGTATAGTCAGACACAAAAGCTTTTTAAAATTCTGTTAGCAACATCTTGGGCATATGGCCTAATTACTCCGCCCATATTTGTGCAATCATATTCTGCAAATTTGCTTTGTAGAATATTATTATTATTATTTAGTTAGCACAAATAAGAAAAAGTGCTACTCCAGAGATGGATCTTCTAGCATATGTATTAATAAGTAAATAAATAATAAATATTTTTGGTATATTCATTTATTTGTTTAAACATCCCTGCAGAAAATTTGGTGACAATTGAACCAAGCGTACTCGTCGTAGGACTTGAGAAAATGGTATTGTTAAAAAAAGTGGGATGTAGTGTATGGTGAAAAGAAGATATATCGTGTAAATGTTTACATATTCACCATTTTCGTGATGTATCTAATATATTAAATGCCAAAATCTCGGTTTCAAAAAAAAAAATAATGAGTTAGGTGGTTTCTGTTTTAAAGTAACTATGTTGTTTAATATTTTCTATACGCTGCGTTACGTTAATGCTAATGCAAATTTATCAGAAAATGTCCAAGCAAATTCTTGAAAAAAAAATTGGAATTATAAAAAATCTACCATAAAGTAATTGAGAATTACTAAACATCTTAAAAGCTAAAAAGCTTCAAGAGACTCGTTCTAGTTATTGGGACTCGTTCTACTATTGTAGCTGAGTCCAGCACCTATCAAATAATATAAATATTTGTTTTTTTTTCTTTGGATTTTTTCTACATTGGAAGCTGAAAGCGGAACATGATCCATCAAAAACTGGGATTTAAAACTAAATATATTTTAGAAAGCGGGATGTGTAATATGCACCTATACAGTTTCGTATGTACTTAAGATACACAGTTTTCACAGTTTCTAACATTAGAAAATATTAATACAGGTAGGGCAAATTTAAAGTTTTTTGAAGAACTCCTGAAAACTCGAACTTCAAGAAATTCTGAGTATGCACGTTTTTAGAGGACCACTTGGACATTAATCTATGACCAATATTATCCGACATCATTGACTTCCAAAAGTGTTTATCCTTCAGTTGAAAACTTGGCAATTCGAGTATCTAGTTCAAATTCATGCTTTTCAGAAATAGATTTATGGGCAATAATAAAGTAGGAGCATTACTTTTTTCCATGTGGGTTGCCTCATTTACTGGAAAAGTCCTTTAGAAATGAATTATAGCTTAACAGAGCTCTGTTAAGACACTAATAAAGCTCTGTTAAAGCACAAGGTTCGTGTCAAAGCTTATAAATCTATACAAGCACAAACTTGAAATTACGCCGATTCCGACAGAAAATAATGCAGTGATAATTTTAAAACTCTTCATGACATGTTGATAATGAGAATTGTATTCTATAAATTAGCTGAACTAAGAAGCACACAGGGATTTGGATAGTTAAGCAATAACTGCATTAAAAAAATATTTGGATTGAATTTATATCAGCTACATTTTAATAAAAAAACTAATAAGAGATTGAAAATTTCAATAGCGGGATGTGTGGTCAGGTTACCCGTAGCTGAATTCCGTTGCACCATAAAGGTTTCAAAAGTATATTAAAAGTTTACAATCTAGACTGAGTATTGAATTTCTACTAGTTAATCAGCCAATGTATCTGAGTTCATTTAAGCTTCATTTGTGTTAGCTACACGCAAAGAAAAGATATGGTTGTAAAATGGTTGAGAAAACAATATTATGTTCTCTGAAACAAATGTGGGGTCGTTGAAAACTAGTTATTGTTATTTTAAACATTAATTTCGTTACGATAAACAGAGTAATGTTTGAATTTAATAATTACATTATTATATTCATAGAAAGTGCGATATGGTTAGAGTGTAACAATATAGTTTTGTTAAAAATGTATGACCACAATATAATTTGTATTATTGCGTAAAAATAATATGATTTAAATAACAATATAATGATATCCAAAACCATACTGTGTTAAGTTAAAAAAAAAATCTTTTTCAGAAACATCTTCTGTCAGTTCAGTGTTTCGTTTGTACGCTATCTGTAGTGCACGCGTGTTGTTAAATAAAAAATTATAAACAAAAGGGTAGATAAATAAAAATAATATGTACATATGTATGTATGTATATCTCTTTATACAGATACATATGTCTGTATTTTGTGTATACACATATATGTTAGTATACATTTCTATAGATACATACATTTTATTTCAACAATATTAATTTATTTTTATTTCGGATTTACCGCACAGCTGTTTCAAACAAAAGATCTGCCAATAAATATACGATTAAAAAACAAAATATTATTATTACATAAAATAATACTATGGTCGTATTTAACAATATTATTATAATATTAGAACATCAGTCACATCTAACAATAGTGTTGTCTTATTTACAATAATAAGATTAGGTATAAAATAGTTAATTGTTTTTGTAGATAATATTATTATTGACTCAGAAAATAATATTATTTAAACTTTGCTCTTCCATTGACAATAATATGATTTGACTGCAACCATATAATTCAATCATAGTATGTTGCTGTTTGATTATGGTTACCTCAACCATATTTTTTCTTTGCGTGTAGAGTCAATGTGGTGTTTCCATGTAAGCCGTCTATCAAGGTGTATGTTGGGGAACAAGTTGGGAACAAGTATCTCTTTCTTCATAGGGTAAATTCTAACTGAACACATTTTTGTTCGTTTACTTTTATTCTCCATTAGTTCATTCATAGTTCAATAGGGCACTATTACGAATATTATACATTATATGTACTACGAATATTTTTTTGTTTAGTATGTCTATATAAGAAAGACTTCGCTAGGGCAGGTATTATGTACTACGAATATTTTTTTTTTTTGTTTAGTATATATATGTATAAGAAAGACTTGGCTGGGAAAGACAATGAATCGATATAAATGGACCGTCAAGTCATTCTGGAACAAGTGCCGTAACTATACTTAGATATTAATCTAAGTTTAACAGGTGTTTATACTTCTGAAATATGAGAGTCTCTGTGGTCGAGTGGATAGTGTGCAAGCCTGTCATACACGAGGTTGTCAGTTCTAATCCCAAAAAATATCTGCTCAAAAATAAATTATAATTGAATTTGTAACAATAAAAATAAAAAATTTTAAGTTTTCATTGTTACAGTTAAGTGTCGGAATGACATTTTTAAATAATTTATATTATTATACACCAAATAGGTGTCCCTGTGGGATAGTTTAGTGACAAGTCAAAAGGCGTATACAAAGTATCAATTAACCACATCCTAGGCCATCCCCATGTAAAAGTGACTGGTCCGCTTCATAGGAAGTGTTAGAACTCGGACTGTTCCCTATCACTTAAAGACCGATCACGTGACTAGTCTTGTGTCAGTTCCATTTCCTGCAGGGGTACTATACAAAGTAAATTTGCATAATATGGTCTTGCACAAATATGGGCGGAGTAGCTAGACCATATGCCATCACTCAAAAATTTGAGTGCTTTTCATATATTTTTTTTAGACAAGTCGCTTGCTTGCATTGTGGAAACTACACATTAAGTGTTCAAGTCGATTTTAAGAAATTTATTTTTATTATTTTATTAACTGTAAGTTAAGTTCTAAAATTCTGTATTAAAATTTATTTTTTAAGCAAACATTGTTCTAAACACCATAAGTAATAGATTTAAGTTGGAATATACCAAAGTATAACCTAAATTAAGCTATTATTTCAAATGAGATTAGAAGACTAAAAAAACAAAAGTCGTAAGTCATAGTCCTATAACTTCCTGAAAATCAAAAATTTTTATTGAGATTTTTACCAGGGTTACCTTTGAATATGCTGATTACGGAGGTACCATTAACTCAAAATCACCTTATCTCGACTTACGCACTTTTTCCTTTCTGCACAGAAATATTGTGACCATTAGACTACATACAGATGTACAAACACACATGAATACACATTTTACAATAAATTTCATTTTATTTTTTTTTTTAAATTACATTTTTGCGTATGTGTGTGTGTGTGTTTCTTGGATTTATTCGTGTGACTTTAACAGCAGAGTGTCAGATAATCAACATATCCTACTTTTATTTCTAAGGACTTTCAACCCATTCGCACGCAGCCATACACAAGCATTAGTACAAGCATCATTTTACTATGAAAAAGAAACTTTAAATAAGCAGCATGTTTGTCTATGGTCTCTTTTACAATTTTATTTTATTTTTATTTTCATGTTTCTTTTTCTAATATCACTTGTTTGTTCAGAGATTTTAAAATTATTTTCTTTTTATTTATCTACTTTTATTTTAATAATTAATACCACATTTAGAAATTCTATTTGTGACATTTTAATTAAAGGAATTTAATTAAGAAGAAAGGTAGCATGTGAACGTTATTCTCTAGCGAAAATACCATTCATGAATATAATAAATATATTATACGAGATATAAAAATCCTTGCGATTGTTTCTTTTTCTTGATTAGTTGGCCTCAAAATAGGTAAGATTTGGTTGAATAGTAGCTACCAAACTATAAATGGTTTAAGGAGTGTAATTTATCTTCAACTTTAGTTTTTAAAACAATGTTGAAATTGATATTTTGTATATGGGCAATTCCCAGGCGACGGACGCGACATTCGTACACTTTTATTTGAGCAAAAACGAAGAAAGGAATGGATAGATCCAATATATATGTATCTTAAGTGTCTTAAAGCAATGAAGGAGTATTATATTTAAGAAAAAAATTTTGGCGATATCAATAATATAGTAAAAAGATATAAGCAAATGTCAGCGAGAAACGGACGCGACAAAAATAGAAGTTATTTTTGTGCACTTATAGAAATATACATAATTCAGCGAAATTTTATGAAGATTTTTTTTTTTTGTAAATGTGGAAATGAAGGTGAAAGATGATCGCTTATGTGTAGATTTATGAAATACGAAAATTTTGTTTTAATTGTTTTTAAATGGCTAAAGTACAAATACGGACGCGACAAGGCGGACGCGACATTTTTTTCCCAAGTGAACTAAACACAGTAACTTTGCTAATATTGATTGAACTTTATTTGAAAAGTAATTAAGCAATAACAAATGATTATTTACTGCTGAAGAAAATTAATAAATATGGATTTTATGCGACGTATGCGACATTAAGGTATAAGTGGAAGCAAACTCAAACAACTTCCCTTATTAGAACTCCATTCTGCTTCTTTTCTGCTAATGCGTAGGTTGTTGTTAGTAGAAAATTTGCATATTTCGGCAAAAAAAAATCAAAAATTAAAAATGCTTTTATATTTGTAAAGTATAGACCTTAATGCTTTATTATTAAAAAAAAAAACGAAAATTGTTGAGCAAAAAATTTTTTTGGTTGACCTTTTTCTGGAATTACCCATATACATACATACATATGTATGTATCTGTGGCAAAAAGGAAAAAGTCCCCGCAATCTTCATATTAAATAGTACTCCTGGACAAACTCAATGATGTTGTGTGATTTTTCAGGAAGTTGTAGGGCAATGGTTGGCTGCTTATCTTTTTTCAACTTTTAATGTTATATGGAATAATATTTAGCTTAACTAAGCTTTGAGATGTTTCCAATGGAATGCAATAGTTACAGTGTATAGAGCGATGTTTTCGTAAATAATATACAAGTGTACATGCAATTTTCTAATTTAACTGCAAGAGAAATAAATTCCCGAAAATTTACTTGAAATTTTAAAAGTCTCTTCTTACAAATCAGTAAAATATGCTCAAGTCACATTTTTTTCCTTATTGCCACAAATTAATGATACAACGTTATGAATAACAAATTAAATTGAATTTCGACCTGTGGTATTTAAAATTAACACAATCTCGCAGAAAAGTAACACATTTCACGCCCAAAAACAATTGTTTCGACTTTTTGTCGTACTGAGTTCGTTAAGACATTTCGTTAGTTTCTCTGAACAATTTTTTTAATAAAAATGTTTAAAATCAATAAAACTTTGATTTATAAGTATTGTTTTAATTAAATGTAATAAATAAAATATATTTGCAAGAAATATTAAAAAATTTATGGAAGTATGTAATAAATACATCTGTATATGCAAATTATTTCGACAAAAGCAGCAACATAACGGTACCAACTAGGGATGGGCAAGAAATATCGATATATCGAAATATCGATATTGGAGAAAATAAATATCGATATATATCGCCGATATTTCAAAAACCGATATATCGATACATCGATTCTTATTTACGAGTATCGGGTTTCGATACTTTTAAGAGCTATAGCCGTTTTTTAACCGTACGATATTGGCATCACTACTAGTGATGCGCAGAAAAAATGAGAAATTTCATAATAACAGCCCAGGCGCATTTATAAGGTGACTAAGACAGGTGACTTTTTGGATTGTGTGGGTATAAGTCTAAAGGAAGAATTAGTTTTTACTTTCTGTTCTGTTACGAATCAGCTGACTCTTTTTGGTTTATAGAAATCATATGCAAGCCGTTAGTTTTTCTCTCCTTAATTCTGTTCTGTTTCGGTTCTACCTGTGAAAATAAAAAAAAAACTGTTAAATAATTGTAAGTGGCAGCATAAATAAAATAAAATTTCGAAATAAACTGTGATTGTTCTTTAAGAATTTAAAAAAAATTAATTTTTACCAGAAAAACATAAAACTATATTGAAACATAGCTGGACGATGCAAAACTCATCACTTTAGTGGAAAACTGTGACCGTTCCGGTCAGAAACAGCTGATAATTTATTACAGAAAAAGAACTTATAAAATCTAGAAACAGAACGGCACAGCACAGAGCAGCAACAGAAAGTAAAGACTAATGAAGTCTTAAGGAGCTACAGTAGGTTACGTATAATTTAACATAAATCGTTTTTTTTTTATTAAATTTCTTAAAGTGACTAATTGTGCATTCGAAATTATTGCTGTTTTTCAGAAATTATCTAATAATACAAATTAAACATACAGATTTATGGATAAATTTATTTCCTTCTTCGATATCAATATTAATGGGCATTCATTAAACAATGATTAACATCCTTACTTATAAAAATTATTTAGGCTTTCTAAAGACTTAATAAGCAAAATTTTTTACAGAAATATTTTTTAAAAACCCTTAAAACCTCATAAGGTCTCAATAGCTGTTCAAAATGTATATCGCTTAAACTTTTTTTGACGGTTATGGCACGATATGTTAGTATGTGTATTTATTTTAGATTTGGGATATTTTGGCAAAATTTGTAGGATATCGAAATATCGATGTTTTCAAAAAATATATATCGATACTGTTCAAAAATATCGATACGATATATATCGATACATTTTTTTCATTTGCCCATCCCTAGTACCAACATATTGCATCGATTTCGTACTGACATACCGCTGCGGTTTCTTACTGACATGTCGTTACGATTTCGTAACTACATATCGTTGCGAAATCGTGTTAACCATTTCATACAAAAATCGTTACGATTTTAGTAATATTTCGGTTCCGAAATCGGAAGACTTTGTCGACTAGTCATTACGAATTCTTTACGAATTCGAAGGATTTGGTTTGGTAGGTATATATGTATGTTAGTACATATGTATGTATATGTATAAAAAAACATCTACCCAGTTGACGTGTAAAACTATCGAGAGTGACACTCAAAAATTAATCGAAAAATGTTCACCCGTCGCTAAAAACATTCGATCTCGGATTTCGTTAGAAATATCAAAAATGAGAGATTATCGAATTAATTTCGATACCGCAAAAATACAGCAGAAAAAGTAAAAAAGTATTTTTTTTTTTATTTATTTATTTTAACTTACTTATTTTATTTATTTGTTTAATTCCGTAACTTACGCTGCAGGCTTTGAGCATGGTACCTCCATTTTAACAGACTAGCACGCATTCACTAGGCTATCGTGCCAAACTTTTTTTTTGTGTTCAATTATTGCACATACATATGTATGTAGGCATGTGTTCTTATTTTATTTTTTAACGTCAGTGCTGTCATGCTTCGAACTTGGTACTTCTAGACCAATGATAAGCAAACGCATACATATACATATAATGAATGGCGGCCTTTTGATGATCATTGTTGTATACTAAAGGTACCAATACACTATATGTTTTTGCTTGTGTTTTTTCAAGTTTACAATTCACATGTTTTTTGTTGTGTTTGTCAAACTTGATTAATTTACATAAGGTTTTTAATTTTTGGTCACCAACTGTATGTACAATTACACGTGACATCGGCCATGATTGTTTTTATTTTAATATTAAGGCCGCTGGAAATTTCTTTGGTAGCGTTGCTGAAGCGCCGGCGTCACAAATGTTTATTTAAGTTTTATTCTTTTTAATCTGCAAAATATGGAGCTTGTATCAACACTTGTTATATACTTTATATCATTGTTATTAAAATTTTAAAATGAGATAAAAAATAATTAATTTATCACTAATGCAAATACTTTAAACGGACGGCTAATGTATCGGAGACATTCAACCGTCTATAAATGTTTTCACATGGCATAGACATTTGAAAACACATGTGTGAACATAAGAAAATAGAACATGCTCTAATTGAAAATTTGTCTTATGTTTTTGCTTGTGTATTTTACACAAGCAAAGTTTTTGAGGTCACCAACTACATACATGTTTTCACCGAATTATCTAAAATTTGACAGGAGCAATGTAAAAAACATGTAGTGTATAGGCACCTTAACAGGCTGACACACTTCCACGCAGCAACCGTCACACATTCGAAAAACTTTCGAGAGAAGTTCGCAGTTTGGAATTTTAGCGGACATTCGAATTTTTTTTAGATTTGCGAACAAATATCGAACAATTTTGTTTCGAAATTTCTTTGCTTTAGTGAGCAATGAATGCTATTCTGGAAAACTACAAAATCAGCCTGCAGCAAATTATCCTTAATGCCACAGAATTATCTGTGTATATCGTAAAAGAAAGGAATATATACACTTAGTCGCAAAACTCTACATACGACTTAATATTTTAAAAAAATTTTACTTTTTAAAGGAAAATCATTAATTTTGTCAACTTTTTTTTATTTTAAAGTAGAAGTAATTTAAATTAAATAAAAATACCACATTTGATTTCACTAAACAATATTAAACAAGCAAAAAATAATAAAATTCAACATTTTATGCGATTGCAAAAATGTACATACAATGTATTGTTGAGTATGTTGTGTAAATTTTTTTTTAATTTTTAAAAGTTTGTATGTCCGCTTTTTTATCAAAATCTTTTCTAAGCCTTTTAGGTATCGAAGAAACCAGATCTTTAGTTGTTTTTGCCGATACATTTTCCCATTTTTCCTTTAAAATTGAAATTATTTGAGATAAGAGACGATGGCGGTCTATTTTGTTGACGCCTCTACTTCAAGGAAGCGCACAAATAATCTATCAGATTTAAATCTAAGAATTGTGGAAGATGTGGAAGCTTCGGTTTTACTTTATAAAGAAGCCATTCCTTAACCAGCCTTAAGTTATTCTTGGGGTCATTATTATGCATAAATATATATTTATCTTTAAGGTGCAATTTGTTCACATTCTGTAAAAAAGATATAGTTTTAAATATCTAGATTACCACGATGATCCATAATTCCATCAAAAATTTTTAATTATCCAACCCCATCAGCACTTATGCACTCCCACACAGTTACGGAGTCCCCACCATGTTTGACAGCACTGCATACGTTTTATTATCCAAGTCAATATTACATTTTATCCATGTGTTTGGTCGTCCGTCGTTTCCAAATAGGTTGAACTTACGTTCGTCCACAAAAATAACTCCTTTCAAAAACTTAGATGTATTAAGATGGATGTGTTTGTATTCCAAAGCATAAGTATATCGTTTAGTTTTGTTTATGGGACTTATGCATGGCCTTTTTCTGGCTATACAAGTCTATAATTCAACTTTAATTAAGCAACAGCGAATTGTGTTAGCATCGACAAGAATTCCATAATTATTTTTAAGGTCCTCTTTCAGTTTTGTGCTACTTCCGTTTGTATTTTTCGCAATTTCTCTCAAAATTTTGCGCCATAGTCTTTCATCAAGCCTTGCTATTGTCCCAATCGTAGAAAACTTTGATTCTTTTGTAATTTTAATGATAGTTATGATTGTAAATTTACAAAAATTTAAGGTTTGTCCGGTTTATCTCATTTAATTACCTTCATTTGAAGGATTGATGACGAATTTTCGAACGTTGGTTGATATTTCCTTATTTTCCCCCATTTTTTCCAACTACGGCTAATAATCAAAGCAAAATCTAACACATATTGTTAAAAAAAGACTAAACGAATACAAAATTATAAAATTAAACGTGCTTCTATATCTGTAGTTAATACAATTCAAACGCGTATGTACACTTTTGCGACGTTGACGTTTCATCGAAATCGGTTAACTAGTTCAAAAGTTGCGGACTTTTTACCACTTTTTTTTTAATTCACGCCACTGTGCGTTGGCTAAGCGTAATTTTTCAGCAATTTTTACTTTACCAAAAAAGTAACAGTGATTTTTTATGTTTTTTGTCTAGAAGTTATAAAGTGGGTCCAATATAATACTCAAGATACAATATTTTCAAAAATTAAACATTAAATAAAAATTAGGAATAAAAGATATTAAATATCTAAAATCGTATGTAGAGTTGTGCGACTAAGTGTACATACATAAATATGTATGTACATATTCATAGGTTATTGTTTTCGCGTTTTGCTTCTAAATTTTAAAATTTTAGTACACTTGTGGTGCACGCATGTGTGTGTATCTTGTATGTAATTTTAAATTTTTAAAGAACAATTTTTGTTTGTAACAACAAATACGTACTGCATTTTCGTCCATTCCAAAGCGAATTTCATGAATAACGACCTAAGTAGCAAAATTGAGTGTTTCACGAAATAAATATAAATATGAAGCAAAATTTTTGCTCGGAAATACTATAAGGATGGGGATCTAGCGAAAAAGAAACAACTTTGTGCTTGGAACATTATAACCAGGGAAACCGCAAATATGCAATTGCATGTTTTTTACTGTATCACGTATTAATGCGGGGACAAAATATTTATCCGTTTCAGAACTTTTAATGAGTTTTTGCATCGATTTGTTAGTGCATATTTTTGCATATTTTACTATTTAAAGCATGTTTATGCTTATATCAGTTTTACACGCATAATTTTAGCATATTTTCGTATTTTTAGAGCATAATTTACGCTTTTAGGGCATATTTTGAGACTTTATAGAATTTATTTTATTTTAACCCGCTTGGCACCACCATCCTTTAAAAAAACACTCTATTCCGAAAAAAATTTTATGAAATTTTATGAAATTTTTTTTTCTAGCAACTCATTAAAATTTCGGTTTCGAAATAAAAATTTAAGTTTTAAAGAAAATTTTATTCTGCGCTATTTGGGCTAATATGCTTACAAATTATTTTTAATATTCTCCATCTAAATCTCTGTTCCAATGTTCCATGTAGTGCATAATTTTTTTTATATATAACGCAGTTTTGCGGACGTTAGTTGCAATACAAATCTAGTTTAGCTATGTATGATTTACTCTGCCCCGAAAAGACCTTGAAGGAACATTGTAAATGTATGAAAGTTCAATAAGATGGGACAGAAAAGATTTTTATTTGAAATTCTAGGTCAATATTTTGTTATCGTGTTGTTTCCACAATGCAAGCAAGCAACTTATTTGTTTTAGTACTGCACTTCAAACCCAGTTATTCTTTGTTAATTATGTTTCCGTTTTTTGGTTATTTTTTTCTTATTTTGTATGCAAATGTTGTTGAATTTTTGATTCAAAATATATTTCCATTTACAAATAAACCAATTTATTATATTTTTAAGAGCATATTTTTTACTTTTAAGCGCATATTTACAAGTTTTTAGTGCATATTGAATGCGCATAAAACACTTTTTTTAGAGCATATTTGTGGTTTCCCTGATTATAACTTTGTTCTGTGAAAACAACAAACATATATACATACATACATACATACATACATACATACATATGTATGTATGTACATATGTCCACATAGGTAGTTTTCATTGAACAGAAATACTGCTATTGGAGACCACAAAAGACAAGAAAAACCACATAAGTGGTTATAATTTCTTATGGTCTAAGATAATTAATAAAAAATTTTAAACTTGTTCAGATATAACAACGAATGTTCACAGCAAGGAAAGGAGTAAAATCGAATGGATTCAAAATCGTATCATCTAAAGAACTTTCTAAATAAAGTAATTTGGCAGCAATAACTCAAAAGCGAATTAAATCGAATTACGTCGTTGTTTTTGAAAATCGCAGACTTAAGAATTTATTTTTGCACATGCATCTGGATAAGGGTTCGGGTGTTATTAGAAAGTATTTCACTTACATACATATGTTTTTAATTTATGGCACAAATTTGCCATTTGACAGTTGCGAAACGTTTATCAATAACAATAGAATTGGAAAAATAATAGAAACACCAAAAACCAAGTATGTTTGTCCATATTTACAATTGAAGCACTACAAATTTAAAAATCGTTTTTAAATAATAATTATATTTGTTAAGCCTGAGCTTGTGTTATTTAGTTAACGCCCAACGAAGGGGAAAATTTAAATACATACATATGTAGATCCCAACAATATTCAATGAAATAAATCGAAAATAAAATAATATTTTTTCGAATTCTTAAAATTAAATTAAATTCATGAAAATATACACATGTACATATGTACATATGTATTAGAGTAAATTTTAAAAATTTGATTTGCGGACATCATCATTTTTTTGAAGGTTTTTGTGCAAATAAAAGTAATGGCGGTCTTTTTTTGGGAAATTTTCACTCCTTGGGGTGGTTCAACCCACCTAAAAACGCGGATTTTGAGCTCGTTTTACTGCAGAGCAAAAACGGTTAAATATATGGAAAATCTGATTTCACCAATCGATTCTGCAGCAAAAATTAATACAATTTATGTTTTTTGAATCCTTAAAAAAGTTCCAAAAACCCACAACAGAAAATTATTATTTTTATTTGCCCAAAAACCTTCAAAAAAAATGATGATACCCGAAAAACAAATCAGGTGACCTGGTCGCCAAACGAACTCTAATATGTATGTTACTCGTAATTAATTATTTTTGTGCGTTTAATGGTAATACGGACACCTGAAGGCATTCGATACGATTCGAAATATAAAAATATTTCTATATAAACTCTATTGAAATATTTCGTAATTTCGTTCACTAACGAGTGCCGTAATTTGCCCCTGGAGTAACGAAAGAAGCCTATGAAGAAGAATGCGCGGCCAAAAAATAATAAATTTGCAGCTAAAATTAAAAAAAAACTCCACGTTTTATAAGAAAAAAATTTTGATTAAAATAAATCAAAAAGAGTTTTTGAAATTAATTTCATTTTAAGAAAGTTACGGATACTCTGGATGTAAATAACAAAATAAATTCAGTAATGTGCGACTTCGCCTCGTACACGAAGAGAGTAACTGAGCCTTTACCCGACTGCAATGTAAAGTAACTGCAACGTAGGAAACAGCTGATTGATATTTTTATATGAAAAGTAGGTTACGTTACATTACATCTCTATAACCATAGGTGTGTTTCTTTACTCTATGTTGGGATTCCGCGGGATCCCAATTTGCACGAAAAGCATTCCCGTACTCGAAAATTGGGTAAATGAGAGAGGTTTTATGAGAGTAATACTCTTCTTCTTCTTGCACGAAACAGCCCGTACTTTCTCTTCGTGCTAGTTTGGTCAAACACAAAATCAATCAGCTGTTTGAAAAATAAACAATTACAAAAAAAAATTACATTTACCTGAAAACTAAACAAATGAACAAATGTATGAAAAATTTTTTAGAAACTAGCGGTGAACAATGTTTTATACGTTTTTATATGAAATTAAGATTAAAAACCTATATAAGTATGCTGAATCATGTAAGTACATAAATACGTGCGTGTGTATGTACAAAAGTATGTGTTTAGTTATGTGCATACTAGGGATGGGCAAAAAATATCGATATATCGAAATATCGATATTTGCGAAAATAAATATCGATATATATCGCCGATATTTCAAAAACTGATATATCGATACATCGATTCTTATTTACAAGTATCGGGTTTCGATACTTTTAAGAACTATAGCTGTTTTCTAACGGTACGATATTGACATCACTACACCTTTTTAAGTTGAAATTGAGAAAATACAAATTTGTATTGAGAAAATACAAATTCATAATGAGAATTCCAAATTGATATTGAGAAAATGCAAATTGATATCGAGAAATCCAAATTACTATTGAGAAAAAACAAACTGATAAGGAGAAATCCAAATTGATATTGAGAGAATTCAAATTAATATTGAGAATTTGAAATTAGTATTGAGAATCCAAACTGATATTGAGAATATAATAATTGATATTGCGAAATTCAAATTGATATTGAGAAATCCAAATTGATATTGAGAGAATTCAAATTGATAATGAGAAATAAAAATTGATATTGGGATAAATCAAACTTTTATTGAGAAATCCAAATTCATATTGAGAGAATTCAAACTGATATTGAGAATTTGAAATTCATATTGAGAGAATTGAAATTGATAACGAGAAATCAATTATGGCATTGAGAAAATACAAATTGATATCGAGAATTCTAAATTGATTTTGAGAGAATTCAAATTGATAACGGAAATCCAAATTGAGAAAAACCAAAATGAAATTGAGAAAATCCAAATTCATATTCAGATTTTTTTTCAATATTTTTGGGTGAAATTAAAAGTTTTTAGTTGTGTAAAATATGTTATTTTTTCGATCTTTTGCTATTATATATATTGATAAATAGTTTTTTTTTGCAGTACTACTACATACATACATCAGCTTATTTTATTATTTAACAGCAATTGTCACAATAATTAAGAAATATTTCGATAAATTTTTTTATTTTTTAAAATTATGTATTAATGTAATGAGTATGAATATATTAAGTATAATGTTCAAACTAATTCCATATTAAAGTCATGGCACTGCTCCTATTATTATCAGAGTATTACATTTCAATGCTATTAATGCTTTTTTAATATTGGAATGTAATACTCTGATAATAATAGGAGCAGTGCCATGACTTTAATATGTTTGTAGTGTGTACCTTTGTATCTGTACGAGTCCATATATAGACCAAACGGCTGGACCGACTTTGATTTTGTCTGTCTGGAAGGTGGCTTCATCGAGAGTGTTCTTAACTATGTTTAAAGAAAATCGGTCCAGCCATTTAAAAGATATCACATCTGTACTATATATATATATATATATTCTGTTGAATCTGTATGTCTTTGACGCCGTAGCTCCCAAACGTCTAGGCTGATTTAAATTTAATTTCGTTTGAAAGGTGACTTGTTTTTATATCTTCTAATCTATACTTGAAGCAAATTGGTCCAGCAGTTTGGAGGTTATCGGGTTTTTTTAAAACTTTTTATTTTTGTTATTTGTTTTACATTCGTAATTTTAATTATTATTTATTTGTATTAATAAAACTATGTATTAATGTATATCTCATTTTCAAATTGGGTTTTCTCAATATAAATTTGGATTTTCTCAATTTCATTTTGGTTTTTCTCAATATCAATTTGGATCTCTCGATATCAATTTGAATTTTCTCGATATCAATTTGGAATTCTCAATATCAGTTTGAATGTTCTCAATACCAATTTGGAATTCTCAATATCAATTTGCATTTTCTCAATATCAATTTAAATTCTCTCAATATCAATTTGGATTTCTCAATATCAATTTGGATTTCGCACTATCAATTAGTATTTTCTCAATATCAATTTGGATTTCTCATTATCAATTTGAAATTCTCATTATCAATTTGTATTCTCTCAATATCAGTTTGGAATTCTCGTTATTAATTTGTTGTTTCTCAATATCACTTTGGATTTCTCGATATCAATTTGTATTCTCTCAATATTAATTTCAATTTCTCATTATCAATTTGTATTCGCTCAATATCAATTTGGATTTCTCATTATCAATTTGTATTTTCTCAATTACAAGTTAAAAAGGTGTAGTGATGCGAAGAAAAAAAAAAAGGGAAATTTCATAATAACATCCCAGGCGAATTTATAAGGTGACCCAACTAAGGCAGGTGACTTTTTGGATTGTGTGCGTATAAGCCTAAAGGCAAAATTTGTTTTTATTTTCTGTTCTGTTACGAATTAGCTGACTCTTTTTGGTTTATAGAAATCATATACAAGCCGTTAGTTTTTCTCTTTCATTCTGCTATGATTCGGTTCAACAAAAACTGTTAACTAATTGTAAGTGGCAGCATAAATAAAATAAAAACATTTCGAAATAAACTGTAATTGTGCTTTAAGAATTTAAAAAATTTAATTTTTACCATAAAACTATATTGAAACATAACAATTAGTGTTTTTCATACGGGATTTTCCGGGAAAGAAATCCCGGGAAATTTGTGCGGGCAACTTTAGTTTGTATAAATGTACACATTCCTCGATGAATGTCGTTATTCACTTTAGAACTATAGCTAAAACTTTAAACAATAACGGCCGAGAACAGAAATTGTATTATTTTTTTGACATGTGCTTATAAAACGTTATTATTTAATAGATATCATGAATTATAATTTGTTTTTTGTTGAAATAAATAAATTAAAATTAAATAAAAAAATATTTTGTATTGTTTTGCACCGGGCGGGAATTCCCGGAAAACCGAACAGTTTTTCCCGTTTTCCCGGGAAATGAAAAAGTCCGGGAGAAGAAAAACTCTAATAACAATGGACGATGCAAAACTCATCACTTTAGTGGCAAACTGTGACCATTCTGGTCCGAAAGAGCTGATAATTTATTACAGAAAAATTTAGAAACAGTACGGCAGAGCACAGAGCAGCAACAGAAAGTAAAGAGCAATGAAGTTTTAAGGAGCTACAGTAAGTTACGTATAACTTAACATAAATAGTTCTTTTGTATTAAATTTCGATATATCGAAATATCGATGTTTTCAAAAAATATATATCGATACTGTCCAAAAATATCGATACGATATATATCGATACATTTTTTTCATTTGCCCATCCCTAGTGCATACGTATGTATATGCATACATGCATTGACGTTTATTTTCGTGTTAAAATTTTGGTTTTTCGCGTTCCCGTACTTTTGTGCATTTTTGTGTATTATTGAGCGAAATTATAGTTTCCTCTCATTTTACCGAACTTTACCCAAAAATTAAAGAAACAAACCTAATTTTCATTTCTTTTCACATAACAATATCGATTAGCTGTTTCCTACTGTTACAGTTACTTTACATTAAGGCTCAGTTACCCGACTGTAATGTAAAGTAACTGCAAATGTAGGAAACAGCTGATCGATATTTTTATACGAAAAGTAGATTACGTTACATTACACCTCTATGACCATTTGCATTACTTTTCACATAACAATATCGATCAGCTGTTTCCTACTGTTGCAGTTACATTACATTACAGTCTGGTAACTGAGCCTTTACAGTCGGTTAACTGAGCCTTTTTGCGTATCTAGATATACACAAATATATAAATTAAATTATTTGCTGAGATTTTAAAACTACATGAAACAAAACAATAAAATTAATTTGTAGCAGTCGAAATCAAGTAATTTTTTATTAAATGAAAAGCAAATGCTTCCCATCATCTGTCGGCATTTACATCATTATAAATGATCCTTATTTTGCTTTCTATACCGCAAATTTCTTTTTTTCTATGGAAGCTAAGATATTTAACTATCTGTATCTCTATACGTATGTATGTATGGATGTATTTTAATTGTTCTTTTGATTGAAACGAACATTCATTATCAATTGCCTTGCTTTCGTTTGCAGAATAAAAGCTGCACACAACAGCATCTACTCGTACATACGAGTACGAGTATAAAAACCAATTATTCGTACACATATGAATGATATTTACTGGTAAACTAATGAACCATTGGGCAATTAATCACAGACACGATTTCAAAAACAAAAACACATTTCAAAAGAAGCTTCTTTAATCAAGAAATATTTAAAAATTAATGGTATTTTTGTGACAACTTTTTTCTTTAAATTTTATTTTAAAGATGATAGATTTATAGTATTATGTATGTACATATGTATATAAATAGTATATAAATGTACATATGTATGTATATGATAACACTATGTGTTCGCATGTGGTCTTTTATTGTGCATTATTTTTGTGTGTATTTGTACCAGATGCAGGCTAGTGCGCCAGGCCTATTTCTGACCTATGCACATAGTGTAACAACCATTCGATCTGTTTTTATTATTAAGCCCCTCCACTATAGCTTAGAGAGTTATATGGTACATATTTCTACCCAAATCACTATTCCGAAACTTTTAAAAGCCCTTATTAACCATGTATACATAATTTTGGCACTATATCGTCGGTTGGTTTCTGGTTTGCGGCACAGTATATTCAAAATATATTATATCTGCAGCAAACCAGAAACCAACCGACGTTATGTGTAATTAAAAGCGAGAACCTTTGTTGACTTAAGACTAACTCGAGTTATATAATCTACAATGTCCTACAAAGGAAGCTTCATATTTACGCGAATTGCCTATGTATATAACGAAGCTTACTATAAAGATACGAACAATACAAAATGAAACCTAACGGCAAGGCCCACGATGTCGACAGTGGACGTTCAATCAACAACTTGTATTGAAAACAAAAAATATTTATTGTTTTCAGTAGACATCGTGGGCCAGGCTGTAAGTCTTAAAACAAGTTCAATACACACCCAGCGGTAAAACTCAGAAGACCTTCTTAGTGGAGGCCTTATTAAAGGACTTTTTCGCAAAAAAGATACGATACACATTCTTTGTTTTGTTTTTTTACCAAAGCAAAAAGCAAAGTCCTTCCAGAATCCCTGACGAAAGAAGCAAGAACAGAAGGCCTGCTCCGCAATGACAACGCATGTAAAAAAGATATGAGTATGGAGTGGAGCGAGCAGGCCTTCTACATCCAAAAGGAGGCGTTCTAGAAGGCATCCTTACTCCTTCTAGTTCCCGCTGGGCAGATATTTACTTTTTATTAAAGTGTTAGTCCTTGTGTTTTATGTATATCGTGACCTTAAATGCTGTATTTTTTACAGAAGAAACAAAAAACGTTACAAAGTCAATAATAATATAGTAATCCTGAAAATTTTCTTCGAAATTTGCTTGTAGTATGGATACTTATATGTTTTTAACCATTTGTTTCCTTTTTATATACATATATTTAAGCTTTTATGTTCGCTACGTTCCTTGCAATAAAAAATAGGTGCATTCGTAATTAAGGCCGTTTGAATTTCTTTAATAAAGTCGTCATTTTTGATCGCAGAATTCTAAATATTTGCGTGAACATGTAGTTTGATAAAATGAACCAAAATCAATGAAAAAGTCAATTTCGAAGTTTTCTGTAGTTATGTCCGTTTATATTTAAGGTGGCGATATGTATATTGAAATTTTTAGAGTCTGAACACAATGCAACGATAATTTATTGCGGTGCGGTTTTTCATACGATTTTGAAGTAAAAAACCGCAGTGCAGAACGGTATAAAATTAAAATCTATTTTATTTTCTCTGCCGACTTTCTTATTCTCTCAATTTTTGACTCTCTTTCTCTTTCTGATGTTGCCATAGTTTTTGAATAATTGGCGGTGTTCATAACATTATTCTGAACAAAAAAATGATTTTGAAGTTCAAAAACTTTTGTCATAAAATATAAAAGTTTAAAAAATATATCAAATATCAAATTGGCAGATACAATGTATAAAATGTTAATAATTTCTTGTTTTTAGTTAATGCCATTACAAAATATTATATATGTATGTATATATACATATGTATATATGTATGTTCCCGTCGTTCCTATAAGTAGCATAGGTCATCCATTACAAAATATTAAACAAGTAGTAAATTTTTTAGAAAATTTTATAAAAGTGTATCCACAAAAAAATTACTAGAAATTTAAGCAAACACTGACAAGTATTGCCGTAGCCGTCTTCCGTTGTATTATGTTTATTGTTTTCTCTCGCAACGAGAAATCGCACCGCACCACAAACGTTGTGTTTAGACTCTTAATCTCTTCCCAATCAATAATACATAAAATATACGAACATTCTAACAAAATTGCGCATAAATAAATATTTTATAAAATAAACAATCGTGCACCATCATATACTTATAAAATCAGTAAAAAAATGCATAAGACACACAAAGAAACATGGTTAAAACCTTTGTGGTCAATGTAAAAAATTTTTAAATTTTTCACATATTTTCAAACAGGCACTGGCACAGGCATCAATATCAACTAAAACGGCATCATGACAAAAGTATCATCATTTACTATTTCCGCTACAACATAATACTTCCATCTAGAGACACCAAAGGATACGAATCAATACTGAATGTGTGCAACAAATACCGGCAAAATAAAGAACTATGAAGAAGAGGAATATGTTTAAATGTGTACATCCATGGAAAAAATCATGTTTGAAGAAAATACCCAGTGAAAACATTTTGTGACAGGTCTGATGTTAGAAAAAAAATTTAAACTTACAAATAACCTATCAAGGCGAATCCATATTAGGTGGTTGACAATTTTCGCCGCTTGTATTTGAAATATCCCTCATATGTCAAATCACATTTTTCAGTATATTTTGTTTATATTCCAAGTATGAATTTTCCCAAGCGAATAGAGTTTAGTAAACCTTATGCTGATGAGTGGGCGCTATAAGCTATGATGTGTTGTCTTATGTGATCGCAATATGCGCTATAAAGCACGTTGTGTATAATTTTGTAGCATTTTTACTAAGACTAGACCGCAAATTTTCCAAAGAATACGAGTATTTAACCTGCATCCGATTTTAATTAGAATAATTTTTGTAGTAGCATACGAAATTGGTACTACTATCAGTACTTTGTCGGAAGATAATTTTTAAGGATTAGTTTGCTCAAATTTTCTGTAGTTGATAGAACATTTGTCTGATATAACTATCAGAAAAATTTCAAAAAAGTTTCTCAGACAAAGAATTTTCCTGCCTTCCCCTGTTTTTCAACCACTCATACAATTTCTGGTGCGATTTCGCAACATGTGCCGAATTCTGTAAAAAATGTTTGTTGGGTATATTGGAGCACACATATACACACGCATACAGTTGACTGCTATTGCCCATATTATTATCAATTGTAAATCAAACAATTTACAAACAAGCATCAATTTGCTTAAACTCTTGAGACTAAAGTTTCAGCTTTTTTCCTATTTCTATTTCTTTTTTAGTTTGCTTCTGCAAACCACTAACCAATACGTATACACAAACGCATATGCATAAATAACAAATCCCTAGACACAACTTCGTGTACATGTATGTGTGTAAGTACATACTCGTATCTGCATCCATCAGCGTTACCATTTGTCAAGTTTTCCCTTTTTTTTGGAAGTTTTTTGAGATGCCAACAAGTTTTTTGAAAATATAAAGTGTTTTCAAGTTTTTTTATAAATATGTCCATAATTGAACTTTTGCAGTATATTGAATGAAAATATTAAGTGATGTTTGTATGCAATAAAACGATCTTATATTTTCTCATTCCCTTATTACTGCAACAGTGTCTAAAGGGTCAGTTAGCCTAACCATTTTCATTACTTTTCACATAACAATATCGATCAGCTGTTTTCTTTTAAAATGTTGGTACTTTTGTAGAAAAAAAGTTTTTGTTTTAGAAAAAAAGTTTTTTTTTCAGATTTAGGAAGTTTTTTAAAAAATATATATGGTAACGCTGGCATCCATAGACAAAAGTTTAAATTCGGGTTTTATTCCGACAAAATCGTTGTTCTCGTTTCCCACATTCCCAGAACGTGGAATTCGGAACGGGAAACGGCTGAAAGTAAAAAAAATTAGTTAAAATGCTTTCGAATTTGCGTGATACAAAATCGAAATCATTCTGTTTCGTTTCGAATGACAGAGCAGAAACCCTGTGTATTCAGATTAAATTAAATGTAGATACATACTCGTACATATGTATGTACATAAATATGTTTTTATGTAGTATGTTTGGGAACAGCCCAAGGCGAATTCATATTATATATTATATATATAATAATATTAGCAAAATTTGTGGCTCATTTTGTTATTGTTGTTGCCATAAACATCACAAGCCATTAGCGTTGCCAGTTTAGGGGATTTTTCCCCAAATTGGGGCTTTTTAGCGATTGGGGATGAAAATTTCGTATTGGGGATCTGGGGATTTGTTGGGGATGATAACCAAATTTTAGGGGATTTTTGTTATAACTGATGGCAGCAAGAATTATTTTTGAACTGAGAAATATGCGTCTGGCAACTCTAAAAATGTGTGTTACTATTCATAGTGAATGGTTTCTAATAAAGAAGAAGTATCAAGGCGGATTAACCAATAATCAACGACCGGCGGCGGCTGAAAAAAATAATCTACGGCGGCGGCTGAAAGTAGACTCAAACCGAAAAACGTCGGCTAAGAAATTAAAACTACGGCGGCGGCTTAATCGGCTAAAAATGGGCGTTTTATTTATCATTTGTTTCTTTTGAGCAAATAAATTGGATACATTTTCTTTCTGCTATTTTTCTTATAGTTGAAATGCCTAAATAATTATACTTTCTGAAATTTTAGTCGATGCAAGCCGTATCGGCGGCGGCTCGGAGCCGATCGGCCTTGCGCTAACGCGCTTTTTTTCGTCTTAGCGCGTTTAATAAAAAAAAGCGCTAAATTAGCGCGTTTTTATTAAAGTCAAAAATATCATTTGAGTTCAATATCTTTTTACTTTTTTGTATAAATTTATTAAAATGCATTTTAATATTGTAAATGGCAAATATTTTGAAATTTCACAGTTAAAAATATGTACTCGTAGTCGTGACCCAAAAAATGTATATAACTTATTAAGCATCTGTTCTTTTTGTACTTCAAAAAGCATTTAAATCGCAACACTATTCGACAATTTATATAAGTTGTTACAAAGTTTGACAAATAAAATTAAAATCAAAACTAAGAATTTCGAATATTTGGAATGCGAGACTGATTCTGTATTAAATGATTTTAGTTATTTAGGATATAATTTCGAAGAAGCAATAATAATCTGGAAAGAGTTACTAAAAAATTAATTGTACTCGTATTTATTAATACATACATCGACCTTTATTAAAATTTAATTTAGAGCGTAGGAAAATAGCGCGTTTTGACTATAAATTGTTGATAATGCTGTAACTTAGCGCGTTCTAGCGCGTTTTGAGAAGAGGTATAGCGCGTTTGGGTTATAAATAGTTGGCATCGCTGGTTGGAAGCACTTCTTAGAATAAACACACACTTTAAAAATAATTCAATTTGTTGTGACAAATTTAATCCTTCTGCTGAAATGCTGAAGCTTTTTAATACAAATACAAGAAAGTTTTGAGGCTGATGATTGGCCTGTCACACACGAGACTAATTTTTATGCCGCGCAATTTTTGTTCTTTTAAGAACACACGAGACTAATTCATTCGGCATAAAAATGTATACGTATACATAGCTTTGTGTGTGTTAGTGTTTTTTGTATGCATTTGATCAAAGAATATAAATCATATAGAATGTGCATCTCATACAAGCAAAAATTTTCTATGCGGGTATTTCCAGCAGTGATGCCAACTATTTATAACCCAAACGCGCTATTCCCCTTCTCAAAACGCGCTGAGTTACAGCATTGTCAATTATTTATAGCTAAAACGCGCTATTTTTCTGCGCGCTAAATTAAATTTTAATAAAAGTCGATGTATGTATTAGTAAATATACTTTTTTTAGCAACTCCTTTTCAAATATTGCTTCAATATTCAATATTGCAATATTGCTTCTTCGAAATTATATCCTAAATAACTAAAATAATTTAATACAGAATCAGAATCACCAAATAATCGAAATCCTTAGTTTTTATTTTAATTTTCTTTAACCAACTTTGTACCAGTAACAACATACTCGTATAAAATGTCGAATAGTTTTGCGATTCAAATGGTTTTTGTACTTCAGCTATAATATATGCTTGATAAGTTATATAGATATTTTTTGGTCACAAATACGACTACATATTTGTAGCTGTGAAATTTAAAGATATTTGCCATTTACAGTATTAAAATGCGATTTTAATTGAAATCACAGCCAAGGGAATTTTATTTGCAACAAAAAAATTATCAGAGCTTTGGATACTAGACAATTGGTAAATTTATACAAAAAAAATAAAAAAATGTAACCGAAATTATGTTACTGACTTTATACAAAACGCGCTAAGTTAGCGCTTTTTTTATTAAACGCGCTAAGACGAAAAAAAGCGCGTTTGGCGTAGTTAAAACGCGCTAAATTGGCATCACTGATTTCCAGTAATACCCGTCCAGCATACGCACTCTCATTTCTTTCTGCAGTGTATGCTGCGCTCGCATTGCTGAGAGCGAAAGCATGTGTGTATTTATCAGTGATGCCAACTATTTACAACCCAAACGCGCTATTCACCTTCTCAAAACGCGCTAGAACGCGCTGAGTTACAGCATTGTCAACTATTTATAGCCAAAACGCGCTATTTTTCTGCGCGCTAAATTAAATTTTAATAAAAGTCGATGTATGTATTAGTAAATATACTTTTTTAAGCATCTCTTTTTCAGATTTTGCAATATTGCTTCTTCGAAATTATATCCTAAATAACTAAAATAATTTAATACAGAATCAGAATCACCAAATAATCGAAATCCTTAGTTTTTATTTTAATTTTCTTTAACAAACTTTGTATGAGTAATAACATACTTGTATAAAATGTCGAATAGTCTTGCGATTCAAATGATTTTTGTACTTCACTATAATAGATGCTTGATAAGTTATATTATAAATTTTTTTCGTCACGAGTACGATTACATACTTGTAGTTGTGAAATTTAAAGATATTTGCCATTTACAGTATTAAAATGAGTTTTTAATTCTAATCACAGGCAAGGGAATTTTATTTGCAACAGCTGACTCATTAACGAAATTAAACAAATTTTTATCAGAGTTTTGGGCATTAGAAAATTGGTAAATTTATACAAAAAAATTTAACTGAAATGATGTTATTGACTTTACCCAAAACGCGCTAAGTTAGCGCTTTTTTTATTAAACGCGCTAAGACGAAAAAAAGCGCGTTTGGCGTAGTTAAAACGCGCTAAATTGGCATCACTGGTATTTATGTTTGATTTTTATTATTTTGCTTTTTTACAGTCTCGTACAGGGCTGCCAGAAGTTTTGCGAAGAAAATCATCATTTGTCGGAAAGAAAATCATATTTTGAAGAAAAAAATCATCACAAGTCCAATTTTTTCCAATAAAGAAAGTAACAATTGACATATTTACAGTGGACAAAAAAAACTATTCGACATACACCAACGTTATTTTGTTTTCATCAATAAAAAAGTATTTACTATCTTATATTACAAAAAAAACTTTCAAATTGTATTTAATAAAAAACATTAGTTCATTAAAGTAACTAATATAAAAAGTGCATTAAATAAAAAATTAGTTAAGAAATTCAAACCAAAAAGTATTCGACATTGCTAATATTCTTAGGGCCTAATTCATAAAAAATATTTTGATTTTATAAAAGGTTTATTAATCAAATTTCCATAGAAAATTTGTTTCATAAACCTCTTATTAAACAGAAATATTTTTCATGAATAAGGCATTTATAATATAAAGTATGTATAGTTGTTTTATATGCAAGTTGCTTTTCCTTGGCGACGAATAACTTCTTTCAAAGGATTTGGTATAGATTTGTCTCTAAGATGACTTTTTTCTTTTTATTTTTGGTTGTAAAGTGACGTTTTCTTATTATTTTTTTCAAATGACCCCAGAGGAGGAAGAAAAGTTGTGCTCTCTACCCCTTACCAACCTGTAGACGAATATTTTTGCTGGGTATAGCTTTATAGAACAACAAAAAAATTGTACATACATACAATGTATTATTATTTTTTTCGAAATTCCTTGGTGAACATCAATTTTCTTAATCAACTCTAAGAACCATGAATTTTGGTGTATAACAATTAAATATTGATGAACCGGAAGTAAATTGACAAATAAAAAACTTTAGTCATTTCGGCATTTCGCCTAAAACGGAAGTTTTTCTTAATAAAATGCTACTGTTATTTACACCAAAATCTTTTTCTTAAAATTTTCTACCATACTGCATTTATAGAATATAAAAATTTTGTCTCGTTAAATTTTTATATAAGAAAAGGTAAGCAAAAATTAAAAAAAATTATAAGTTCGTATTTGAGAATCTGAATTGGTAATGCTATGAATAAAAAACCATCGAACAAAATAGCAACGTTGCTTTAAAAGCTATGTAGGAAATTTAAAAAGCTTTCTAATGCATGTAATTAGGTTCAAATCCGTTAAGAACTGCATGAGTTAGAGGCAAATTACTAAAGCTAGATTTTTTAATTTTTTGGAAAAGGACATTTTTCTTAAAAAAACAAAAAAAAAACGATTTGAGAGAGCACCTACGCTTCATCAATATTTAATTGTTATACATCAAAATTGATGGTTTTGAGAGTTGATTATGAAAATTGATGTTCATGAAGAAGTTTCGAGAAAAGTATAAAAACTGAGACGGTCTAACATACATATGTATTGAAAGTAAAAATCATATTTTACAAAATTAAAAATCATCATTCGAGAAAAAAAATCTTAAAATCATATTTTGGTCCAAAAATCATCAAAAATATGATAAAATCATTCTACTGGCAGCACTGGTCTCGTAGACAGCGTATGCTATGATCAGCGTTGCCGTTTTGGTTACTTGTAACCAAAATTGGTTACTTTTTTTCCAATGTGTACTTTTTTCCATTTTGGTTACTTTTTTTAACACAAAATTAACAATTTTTATATGGTATTTAAATTAGAAGAGAAGATTATTTTTATAATATTAAAATTTGTTTTACATAATTAATTTTCGCTTACGATAAAATTTTACAGCCCGTATCTTAAAAGTTATAAAATATTTGGCATTTTGATAATTCTTAACTATGGATAGGCCCATAAAATTTTAATTTAAATAAAAAGGTCTATTTTCAATTAAATCTCACTTACGATAATATCGAAAATAAGGCTCAATACAAATATGAAACTGAATTACAAATTTAAATGTAATAGCTTAAAAACATTGCATCTGAAACAAAAAATTTGTGTATTTCTCACTATCAAACATAAATTTGTCTAATTTTCTTCCCGTTTTTTACATTCACTGCGAATCAATAGCGGGAACAAACGTTCCCATGAAATTCCCGATAGCAAATTTCCCCTCATGGGGAATGAAAATTTCATGGGTTCAAAAATTTCACATTTTATTCATGATAGGGGTGAATGTTTACAACGTCAAACATCTAGAAAAATTGGCTAAAACATCTGAAAAATCTGCAAAATAATTTAAAAAAATCGGAAAAAAAATCTGCAACAATAAAAACACCTATATTTTTAACCGTTTTTCATTTTGTTTTCGAATTATTAACCGACTTCATATAAGGAGGAGGTTATATGTTCGTCATATATGCATTTTTTATTTAATTTGCGAATTAACATAAATTATCTTGCTGTATAAAAACATATGCCGATATTACAAATTCTTTAAAATAATGGGACATATGTGTGACTGTTTATGATTTAGTATGCGATTAGCTAGTTTCTTTTTACCATTGTTATGTTGGTGGTATGGTTACTGCAAAATTAAACGTCAAACACTACTTATTTGTTAGTGTTTCTTATGCGTATGTTTCTGACAGTGACACCATGGTTATTTCTGTTACGGAGTAAAGAAAAACACGAAATATTGATGTTACAAAAGCATTTCAGAAAATCTGCAAATTTCATTTTATAATTTTTTTAATGAAAAATCAGCAAAATGGAGAGAAATCTGCAAAGCTGGCAACAGTGACGACAAGCTGCAGCAAGAGCTCGAAGCTCCGTCGTGTAGCGTACAGTGTGACCGTTTGATCGACTAAAGTGGCAAATTTCCACTTTTTCGATTGCCTTGCCTCTTTTTGTCCCCCTTTTTCTAAAGTGAATTATATAATAATACATTAAAAATAAGAACTTTAATGTAGTTGTTTCGATTTTTTTAATATTGCCCCTTTTTTTTGATAAATAAATAGGGGAGGACCCTATTTGGTGCCACTTTTTGAAAAATGTCATCGGTCACCCTGGAAGTGAATGCGTGTTTGCTTGCGCTTTATACTTTCCTCCCGCATCTGAAGCGTAAGCAAAAAATGTTTAATTTTTTAGCTCAGATGCGCATTCTATATAATTTATATTCTTTGATTTGATATTTGTTGTTTTTTTATGTTATGTGTGTATTGGTTTTGTGCTGGTGATGCGGGGTTGTAGCTGGTTGAAAAATTATGCCAAACACGAAACCCGTCTCTTTGCCTCTCTCACCAACAAACTGGCATGTTATGCCAGCACAATTGTTCTCGTGTGTGAAAGGCCAATCAGAAGATTTCGAATCTGAAGTTTTTGAAATGTTAAAATTTGGTTAAAAATTTGTTTATACTTGTGTATATTAAACTGTGTGTAATTTTTTATTTACAAGTTTTATAAGTACAAATTAAATGAATATGAATTTTAATAAAGCTATCGATATATGTAAATGAATTTTATTGAATAAATATTTTATTTTTGTCATTATTTTTTAAATAAAATTTTTTACAATAGATAAAATTTGAATCAAAAAAACTCAATTTGGGGATTTTTGGGGATGACAAATCAAAAATTGGGAATAGCCTCTAGAGGAAAACTGGCAACACTGCGTTTTTTGAGCATGGCAACACTTACTGAAACATGAAATTAAAGCGAAACTGTTTTATGAGGTGGTAGCAGATGCGAATTAAATTAGCCTTATGGTGTGCAATGGATGTCAAAATCTATTTGCAAACACCCCTTTTCCACACGCAAAGTTTACTTTGCAAAGTCTTAATTCAGCTGGGAGAATGACAGATAGAGAATGTACTACTACCTCTGTCTTTCACACAGCTGAATTAAGACTTTGCAAAGTAAACTTTCCGTGTGGAAAAGAGGTAAAAGTATTTTAGTTTTGTTGACATTTTGCTTCATATTTTATATAGAGGTAGATTCACCTTGTCTATACATTCATATGTAGAATAGAAAGTTTGTATTACCAGGATGGGAGGGGTGGAGCTGAGACTAGCAGAGGGGGCTAAATACCTGGGTGTTTACCTAGATAGCAAGCTTTCTTGGAAAATGAACACGCAGGAAAGGCTAAGGAAAGGACTCAATGCCTACTACGCATGCAGGAACTCCATAGGAAGGAACTGGGGTCTGCAACCGAAGGTAGTAAATTGGATTTACACATCGGTTGTCAGGCCGGTTATCTCCTATGGTTGTGTGGTATGGTGGAAGGCATTGAAGAAGGAAAGTCACAAGAGATTGTTAGCTAACGTTCAGAGATGTGCCTCGATGGGCATCACAGGTGCTCAGAGGAGCACACCTCAGGCTGCCTTGGATGTCATTCTTCATATACTTCCTATAGAGGACTTTGTGGTGGGGACGGCGACTAGAAGTCTCCTTAGACTCGTAGAAACAGGTTTGGTGAGGACAGGAATATCAGGTCACACATCGATCTTAAATAGGATCGGTTTTGGTGATCAGCAATCCGTAACCCCAGGGTTTACGGACTATAAGGTCGCTGAGATCGATTTTGGTAAGACACCCTTAATGGTAATTCCGGATAGGGACCATTGGGTCAATTCCGACAGGCTGTATGAGGGTAGGGCAGTCTTTACAGACGGGTCAAAAATGGGGGAAGGCACAGGCGCTGGTGTCTATATCTTGGGAACGAACATTCGTAGTTCTTTTTGACTGCCGAATGAATGCAGTGTTTTCCAGGCTGAGATCTTGGCGATCCTCAGGGCCACGTAGCTGGTGGCCGGGAATGTGGCTGAAGGTGAAAAGGTAACCTTCTACGTCGACAGCCAGGCAGTGCTAAAAGCTTTGAAAGGACACAATGTCAAATCGAAGCTTGTTAGTGACTGTAGGAAAGCCGTCAACTTGCTTATGGATAACTATAGTGTTAGACTATGTTGGGTTCCTGGTCACAGCAGTGTTGAGGGAAATGAAATTGCCGATGAGCTGGCAAGAATAGGATCAGCGTTAGACGAGGGAATGTCTGACAGATCGGTGAAATTACCGATAGGTCATTACTATAAAGAACTCAGTAATTGGGTGGAAAGCAGGACCAACAGTTCATGGCGTAGTAGGGAGGATTGTAGGGTCTCGAGGGGTTTTTGGCCAAAACTAGACTCAGGAAGATCTAAACTACTACTGGACATGAATAGGAAGGCGATGCGAATCATGATAGGCGCGTTGACAGGTCACTGCTCGGTCAGAGCAAGAACCAGCATGTGGGAAATTGGTACTCCAGATTTTTGTAGGATATGCGGGGATGAAGAGGAACCAGAAACCATTGAACATATTATCTGTCACTGCCCGAAGCTGCAACGTCATAGGCTTAGATTGCTGAGCAGACGTTTCCATGAAAGCATCACTGATGTCGGGAAGTGTAAACTAGAGGACATCAGGGGCTTCATCATGGGGATTCGGTGGCTTAATGACGGATAATAGGGTCTCTTCTGGCTAAAAATGGGAGGGGTAAATATTACCAGTAATGGGCAATAGAAGGGAATCACAATGGACCCAGTTGGGTCTCCGAGTGGAGGTGCGGTAAGCACCACCCTTCCTAACCTAACCTAACCTAACCTAACCTACATTCATATGTTTATATATACATACATACATATATTATATATACATATGTATGTATGTATGTACAATACCTAAGTAATGAAGTTAATTTTTATGATTTACCTTTAATTTTTGTATTGTTTTATAGTATTTACATGGACTGTTAACTCTTTTTTTTAATAAAGCAATTTAAAATCAAAGCGTTTGTATAATAATTTCCTTACTTATAAAACCGGTTTTACCTGAATTGTAATAACCGAAACCGGGTTTTTCATAATTTCAAATATTCGAACTATTCGAAACCCGGTTTCAGCAAAAAGTCGAATAATCGATCACCCTAGTAGTAACCCTGCAGACAGACTGGGACCAAGTGTCTTTATGGCAACACTAAAAAGAGATTCTTATATTTCCGTTTCCGTAATTCTTACAGCTGAATTACGAGTTGAGCAACAAAAGTTGAAACGTGTGAACCGGGACTAAAATTCTAGTAGTAGTTACATTGTCTACAATTTCTATTCTATTCGTCAGCACCTATAAAAGAAATAGAGAAAACAGATGTGCTGTATTTCTGATGGATTTTGCAACAACTTGTCAATATACATAAATTTGTATGTACGTAAGGTATAGAAATGTACCAGTAAATGTCTGGTTGGTATGTGTCCATGTTCCCATAAGAACTATGATCTAGTCACTATATAGTCAATTGTTTTAGTGCTTGTCATTGAAAATCTACTAGAAGCACATGATAAATGTCTATAGAACAAAGTTATGTATGGGGAATAATTATAATAGAGTAGTACTGGTGACAAAGGCAAAAGCGATTCAGTACATTTTCACCATCGACATTTCCTTCAGGGAAGCAGCAGTTGCAATAACAACAGTAACTACAACAGTAAGACTAGCAGTATAATCGTTATCATTATGTACTCGTACTTTAGTGACTGTTTTTTTATCATGCACTTTTATGTTTGAAAATATTACACTGAAAATCATCCATATAGGATTATTTTAGTAAACTCTAAAACAATGACAGTGTTAGATATTAAAATATGTACATATGTATGTATATATACACATACATACATACATATCGCTCCGTTATTGCAATGTAGTCATATCTCAAAAAATTAATTTTTCGAGTTAATGATGCAGAATTAATCCTCATATTGTTATTTATATTGTGTAAAAATTTCATACAAATAATAACAAGATATTTGTCAAATATCTTGTTTACTCAGCTCTTGAGAGAAAAATAGCATTTTCTTTTTCCATTAAGTTGTTTGTAAATTGAAAACTTTAAACTAATTTTCTGGCGAACTAGTTTTTTTGAGTTATGACTACGTTGCAATAAAGGAGCGATATATGTACAAACATACATATGTATGTATTTGCCATAACTTTTTTAATTAGGACTGCGTAGGAGTAAATTTCTTAAGCTCAAGTAAAATAAAAATTAATAGTAATGATTTTTAGTTTAATGTATGTATGGTACCTAGATATACGTGTATGTTCTGGCTTCCACATCGTTTTCACATGTTTTCTTATGAGTTCGGATGTTAAAACACATGATATGCCTGTTTAAGTTGAAATTTAGAAAATACAAATTAATAGTATGTGTTCTAGCATCCGAATTTAGAATAAAACAATTTGGAAATGGACGATTTCAAACTTTTAGAATTTTTCGTTTTCACTTTTGAGCAAAAAACTCGTATTCTTTTCACAAGACTGTTAACAAGTGAAAAGAATACGACTTTTTTGCTCAAAATCGAAAACGAAAAAATTTAAAAGTTTGAAATCATCAATTTTTAAATTGTTCTCGTCTAAATTCGGATGCTAGGACACACACTATTAATTTTTATTTTCAAAATTTCAACTTAAACAGTCGTAAGATGTGTTTTAATATCCGAACTCACAAGAAAACATGTGAAAACTATGTGAAAGCCAGAACACACACGATAGTCAATTGAAATACTTGCATGCATTTCTTCACAATAATAATATGTAATGTTAAATTAAAACATCAATAACATCATAAGCCAATCGAATTTAAAAACCGTGTTCCCAACATCCCCTCAAAATATTAAAGATTTTTTCCAAATAGTTTATAATTCAGAAGATAATTGACATTTCACATTTTAATGTTTTTGTTGAATTTTTTCGTAATACACCATTTTTAACCCCAGCCCAAACGGCTGAACCGATTTTGATTTAGTTTTCTCTGTTTGAAAGGTGACTTGATCGAGATGGTTCTTAACTATGTTTGAAGCAAATCGGTCCAGCCGTTTAGAAGATGTCACATCTTTTCTAGATATATCGGGGGTTTTTTAAATTTTTAATTTCATTTTGTAATTCATAGTTTAATTCAAAATTTTGAATTTTGTAGAAGTATAACGATGAATACATTTATAAGGCTTTATAAAGGTTTTTTAAAACAAATTTTCATACAAAATTTTTCTTAAAAAGCCTTTATAAAGCCTTCATAATTTTTATAAATAAGGCTTGTTAGTTTATATGTTTTTAGAAATGTTTTCAAATTTTTGGAAGAAGAAATTTGATTAATAAAGTTAGTTACAACTTTAGTCGGAATAAATAAAATTGAAAACTTAAAGTTAATTGAAAAAATTGGCAGAACTAAAAAAAATATTTATGGTTTAGTTAGAAAACCTTTACTAATTTAATGAAAAATATACAGAGCCAGTAAAAATTGCAGACAATAAATTACCCAATGTTAAATATTTGTCCTGATTTATCATACCTTTTATTATTCTTTACAATCCACAAAGAGCCATTTATAATGGTGCAAAAATTATTTAATACGTAAGTTTATTATACGGATTTCAATTGTTTCCACTTAGCTACATACATATGCATACATACATCTATATATGTGACAGCGCATAGAGAAAGGGACCTAAGGGTAAAAAAATCAATTTTCACTTTTTTTTTATGTGGACTACATCTGAGCATCGAATGAGACCGATCCCATGCCCCAAAAGTGTTCCCTCCAAGAGATATGCGCGTTTTAAATGAAATTGAAGTCGACGATTCTAAGGTTATGTGAAAAAATTTTCGTACTAACAGAGTGATATTCACGATTTAAAATTATAAATGAGTATTTATTATAATTCACAATTAATAATTTCTGAAAATAAACCTGGATTCGAAAAAACGCGAGCAAAATTGATATCAAAATCATGGAAACAGCGTGCTAGGTAGAAAACAGTAAAAACCAACTACACAAAACAAGAGGTAGGGACGACCTACGCGCGTTTTCAAGGTTGACCAAGACGTTCCTGACGTCATGAGATGCGTCGCTTTCAAATGAGACCAATACCAACACGCTCTTATATACGTATTTAAATCTTTAAAATGGCTCTCCTGAAAAAACCGGTTTTTACCCTTAGGTCCCTTTCTATTTTACGCGTCACATATATAAAATCGTAGTGTGTTTTTGCTCCTAACGCATGATCTCTGGAACTAAGGAGCTATGGAGGTGAAATTTTCAACACAGGTTCGGGTCAATACCCGGTAGGTTTTCGTTTTATGTTTGACCCAACAAGTGACCATTGTGTGGAGTAATTTGTAGCTGAAAAAAAATCGAGGGTAAGACAACGTTTTCAGGGCTCAACTACTATGTCCATAAATATATTTAACTCGTGTTATAATTTATTTAAAAGCTAATATCTTTATGTGTACATATATATCAACGGTACATATGTAGGTACTTTGTCTGCGTCATGATGTACCAGAATAATATTTATTTATTTTCCATATCATCAAAATTAAGATGCAACATGATAACATACGAAGTTTTGGGTTAATTATATTTCCTTGCGCACAAAAACTTACCCATTTCTTTGAAGTGTGGCCTCAGTTGGAAAAGGAAAGAACTTATTTCACATGTCATAGAGTTGTTGGCGCTATTACAATTGGCTACAGCACATTTGATTTTTCCATTATTTAATTAAATTTATTTCATTTTGTATTCACTTTTTTAATTTTTTGAAGGAACTTTTATGATATGTACCTTTTAAACAAATTTTCTTACAATTGGCGCAATACAGGGCATTTTATTTTGCCACATTTTAATTTATTAATTTATCCCACTTAATTTTTAATTCACTTTATGAACGAACTTTAATAACATTACAATTGGTTCATTTAATTTGCCATTTTTAAATTAAGTTTATTTCTTTCGACTTTTTGCTCACTTTTTTAACTTTTATTGACATTAAACAAATTTTCTTTTACGTTATTCGTGCATAGAAAATTTTTTTCCTCTGATGTGACGTCACACATTAAACAGCTGACTTTTATAACAAAATGGTCGATCGACTTCAAATTGCGCGATTTTACAAAACTACGGGTAATAATAGCCACAACAGGTGTTCTGTAAATCGCAGGATACAGTGAAATCATTAGCGTAGTTAGTAATTTTTTTTATGGGGGCTGATGATTTTTATACAGAATTACATACATACATACCTACATACATACATGCAATTTGTAATAATTCAAGGGGGCAACAGCAATTCTTGGTGAGTTGGCAATGCACCCCCCGGAATGGCCTTTCTACGACTATGAATGAAATAGAATTAAGTACGAATAATATATGCTAAGCCACGAAAGCAATAAAAATCAGCAATAAATAAGTAAGTCATCTTTCAATGGAATTTGTTTTTTGAAATCGATTGCTTTCCATCACATACCTAAATCCATATTTTATCATTCTCATCATTCGATACAGTTAGTTTTTGATGAATTTATCCAAAACCCGGATGAAATATAAACCAGCAAGGTATAAATATGTCATGTACATACTCATTTACTTAGCGTCATAACTCAAAAATTGAATTTTTGAATTATATTTTTGCTTTTGTAGTTTCCTGAGAGAATTGCTGTTAACAACCTATTGTAGGAGTTATAGTTCATACATCATTTATTGGTAATTTCAATAAAAACATTCACCCTTATTCCAATTGTCGACATCGACGTCACTTCAAAACAATACCAAAAAAGTGGTGCTCGTTTACTCTCGACAACAGTTTTGTGCTACTGAAAATCGATTTCCGTTCCCTAAGGTCTAGAAAATAGCATAAACCTGCCAACAGGAGTTCGCTGTTTTTGGCAACGGGTACACAAGCTCCAATTTTTTGGTATTGTGTTAAAGTGACGTCGATGTCGACAACTGGAATAAGGGTGATTATTTATAAATGTTTACATAGAAATTCCGACGTTTGTACGAACTACGACCCCTACAATAGGTTGTGATTTGAGCAAATATTTTTCACGAGCCGTATGTAATTAAATATTTTAAACGCATTTTCTGTAAGACTAGTTTTTTTTTTTTTTTTTGTTGGACACTATAAAGTAGGAACGATATGTAAATGCAAGTGCTCATCTGAGACTTTTTCATGTGATTCTTCTAAAATGTATCTTAATTCTTTGTTAAACTAATTTCTTTTTCATATTTTTGTTGTCCGTTTTTCAGCATGCGCTACAAAATGTTTACGCATTAAAATTGAAATTATCAAAATTGTTCACGTCTATCCTACAAGATGGGCAATAGACCTGTTTTACTTACACATCGCATGATATAAACTAAAAAAAATTAATGAAACTTTTTTAAAAAACTCAATAGAGCTGCAATTTAATAGTTTTTCAGAATTATAGCTGCTTTTGCGCCTTTTTTCAAAAGTTTAAAAGCACATTTTACAATAGAAAATCATTGTAGTTTATTTTATTTTTTAATTTAATAGTAACAAGTAATCTACTTTTTGGATTTGATTTTCTTAAGATAGAATTCCAGTTCCTTGCCTTCCAAAATATAGCCATCAGCACGACCGCATTGGCCAGGGCGGGATGAAATGCAACCTAAAATTAATAAAACGTTTTAAAACATATTGCAAACTAATATATGTTAAAAATAAACGAAGATTTTAAAATAAAATCAGAGTAACTATGACAAGCAATCATCATGCCCCATTGTCTTGCTACAGAACTTAGAACAAGCCCGTAGCAATGGTGTTTAATGGGATCGCTTAAATATTTACATCATTTTGTTGGAAAAATAAGAGTAAACACGTCTTTATTAGAAAACGTACCTAATAAACGACTGGAAACGAATTGATCTTCCAAAGCTTGCTCAACTTTGGCGTGCTTTTGACGTTCCAAGTACTTCTTCATTGCCTTTTCACTGCGTTTCTTGGTGAGAACATCATTATCATCTTCCTTTTGCTGTTGTTTGGGATTACGTTTGCGTCCCAAAGGCAGAACATAATGCGATTCATACCACTGACGGAAAGGAGTAGCGTCAATAACAACTATGGAGTTCTTTACCAAAGTTTTGGTACGGACCAGTTCATTGTTGGAGGCATTGTAAACAACATCTGCTATACGAGTTTTGCGTGCAATACCTTCAGAAGCCCAAGCAAAATTACCGGTTTCTAGGCGGAGTGCACGAAGTTTAGTGTTGCCACCACGAGTACGAACACTGTGAACGCGAGGAGCTCCCAACTGAAAATAATAAAAAGACGAAAAAATAACATTACACAAGACACAAGACTACGTATAAAACACAGTAGAATATAGGATACATATATAATCAGTAGTCCGAACATAATAACGCTATTCATCAAAATGCAAAAAGTTCGTAAAAACTTTTTGATTACAGTTGACACGCGTTCTCATCATTTTATATTTCCTAGTTCCACAGACCTTTCATGAATTAAATTGTTAAGACTCACTTTTGTATTGGCAGCAGGACGACCCAGCTCGAACTTACGCTTTTTGCGCAAAGGTTTACGTTTGCCACCAGTGGCGCGGCGTTTGTGAGCACTGTCGCGGCTAATACCTGAATCAGGGTAAAATTATACATTATCATCAGAGTCCCACTAACAAAAATTAAAGTCTTTACACATCCATTTCAACCGTAGTGTTTTTACAAACATACACACATAAAATGTTAGTAATTTTAAATTTTATAGGTTTCCTCTCATTGGATTTGCTTTTCAAAGTATAGTTTTATTTCATTATTTTAATGGATGTCTAAAGATTTTCTTGAAAATTTACACTTTTCTAAAAACAGCACTCACCCATCTTGAGTAAAAACACGAAAGGAAAGGAAGAAAAAGAGAAGCGCGATATGTCTTGTCAAGCAGTTGTCAAAAAATTAATTGTAATAGATTATGCAGTGTCAAACATCGGATGTGTTGAGTTCGTATACAGTGAAATCTCTCATAAACGGACACTCACCGTATAGAACTTTTGTTCGGTTAATAGAAGGTCAGCTTATGAGAGAGGTACACATTTTTTGGTAGTTTATTGTGCTTGAAAAATTATATAACAATGGGTCTTCACGTAACTTGGAGGCTACACGTTAAATTTTTGCTTCAATTTTTGTTTCAAAGTTCAATACGTTCACACTTTTTTACTACCACACCCATACATTTGGGAATTGAATACCAGATGGACTTCAATTTTTCTTTCAACACTTCATTCAATTTTTCTTTCAATTTAGCAGCAGTCTTAAAATAAATTTTGTGTTTGTAAAAAATTTAAAACAGAAGTAATTTTCTTTGCTGAAATAAAATATGTATAAAAAATTTTTCATTTTTTCCTCGTCGAAGGCATTTTGAACATAAAGTTGGAAATCAAATTGCTTGAAGCCTACGTCACAACTTCAATTTTAGCAAATCTTGACAAACCATATGTGTGAAAAAATTTAAAGAAATTTATTGAACGTGTAGCCGCAAGGTAACAATATCGATTCCGGCAATTGTCAAATTTGATTGCGTCCATGTTATTTCCTACGTGTCGACAGCGATTGTCATAAGTGTCAATCCATTGTGCAATGCTTGCCGTGCAATTATTGCCAAGCAATGTGCTGTCACTTTTGTTGTATATTTTCATTAATTTTTCAAAAATAGTAAATTCAAGGAAAATATAAAAAGCCATCATGGGAAAACATAATATAAGAAAAAATAAACATAAATTTTTCGTATTTCTGCATTGGAAATATATATTTTAGGCAATACCTGCCCTATGAATGTGTAAAATTTGTGAAAAAAAATTGCCATACGTGTTCTCCGCCTCAAGCAAGAAGCAAAAAAAATTAAATTATTCCGCCGATGTTAAATTTTGTTCTCAGCAATGAAATTGCTACGAGAAGACCCAGTGTTAAGACTAGACCAAGGCCTATTTATCAGGTCAATGCACCATATACTTTAGTTCATGTTTGTGTGTGTTTCTGACAACTTAAACATAAAGTTGTTTTTTGTATTGCTGTGTTTTTGTAGAGTTGCATAGACCTAATAAATAGGCCTAGGAGTAGACTGCTTCAACCTAGATTGGTATAATTTCAGCTATTTGATTTGCACTTTTTTCCTTTAATTGATTTAAAAAAATTTTTCCTGTGCCATTTGGGGACACGAGCTAAGCAAATAACTAATATCATTGGCCGTACACATACGAGAACAATTTTTCTGCCATAACATCACAAAACATAGAGAAGTGTCACGAGACGGAAGATAAGGGTATTTTTCTGCTTGTCTCGTTTTCCCTAAAATTTTGTCGGCGTTTTTGTTTGATTCTTCTTTCTAGTGCAATAAAACTACAACGCTTTTAATTAGCTGTGTTAATTGGTAAGTAGTAATACACTACAGTGTAAATACACTATATTTTCCTCTTTTTCCCAAGAATTTTAGAAAACCTAATTGTAGCCTTTTTTATCTGTTACTTTCTTCACTTCTGTTTATTTTGTGATAGCATGCCAGTGCTCATGTTCTGTAACTCCCATGATGAAATAATCATGGGAAATTCATCATGGTAACTCCCGCATCGAGAAAGTTTTCGATGGAAATGTGTGAAATTAAACAAAAATGTCATAAATTGAAACAAACAGCTGTTTTTCTCACTAAACTGTGTCTGTAACTTTTTTTTAGCGAGTAAAAGCTGTCACGTATGGAAATAACTCGACAATTTAAAGAAAAAGTGTGTCTGTAAAATTTTCGTGAGGAAAGTTTCCGCTTTGTACTGTCAAATATACTCACAAATAAAAACGGGGTGAGATAAAATTTTAACCAAAAGACATGTTCAAAATGCAAAATGCAATGAATAGTAATGCAAAAAATTTAAGAATTTTGTTGTGAAGTGTTACTTGCACTGTTAAATTATTTTAACAACATATTTATTTTTTTCAACAAATTTGTAAACAACAATCATCAAAGTCGCACGCACTATACGTTATTTGGTATAGCCGAAGATTTGCAATTTTAAGTCGGCTTTGAGTTGTATATTATGACATTTCTAACGTAATGACGTAATCACTTCATCAACGTCTACCCCGTTGTGTTGATATTAATGAAAAAATTACAGTTGCTCTGCCGGCGTTATATTACGCGTTATGATATAAAATCATCAGGTGTGGACACTATTGGCGATTTCTTTTCTGAAGAAAATATGTTACACAATATATATGTAACATTTTTAAATGTTACCTAGAATCACTCAAAGTGCTACATATTCTCTTACTACAATCGAACAAAATTAGCTGCTTTTATTTACGATGGTTACATTTTATCATTAATGTACTCTATTAGCGATTTTTAAGGATATTTGAGAGGTTTTCCGCACTCTATTATGATTTTTAAGCACACATTGACATCACTAATTATGTCTGAAAATCCCAAAACAGTCACAATATTAAAATAAATATTCTTTTATATTAATTTTTGTAAAAATAATTTGTATATTTTTTATTTAAGAAACCTTGGGGGTTATTATGCAATTCGATTCGAAACGAAAGCTGTTCGAATTTGTATGTTATTAACATTGGAATTCGAACACATTTCCGTTCGATTCGGATTACATAATAACGCCCCTTCTCTCGAAATTACAAGCATGACATGTAAAATAAAACCTTCATTACCGCAGTTGGAAAAAATGGCAGTATGTACACCTTGAAATAAAGTGGGGGTAAAATATGTAACGCTACATTTACACAGAAAGTACCATGATACAATTATAACAGGTACATGCACAAGCCCAGCCTGTTACTGTATACATTGCAGATAAATGTCAAACTTTGTTTACAAGCTGCAAAAATGTTAGTGTATGTGTGTGAATAAAATGTTTATAGTGTTGCCAATGAATTTACACAAGGCTGTGTCTGCAATTAAACATTGAAGAAAATTACACTACACATCTTTTGTGTAGGTTAAAATTAAAAGAAAAATAAATACAAATAGAACCCAAAGTAGAATTTCACAGACATTATACAAGAATTTAATTCCATGGCCTACACATGTGAGTAGAAATTACACACTATTTAACTACACACAGAATGGCAACACTGAATAACTATAATCATGCAGGAATGCCGCGTCTGCAATTGTACTTTAGTTGCCCTGTAATTGCAATTTTTTATAAACAAAAGACATTTGTTTCTGACAATTTATCGTTTGTTTATAACAACAAATACAACAAAAATCCAATTGTGGTAGTCGTGCATGTACCTAGTATAATTGTATCATGGAAAGTACTTTCTTGACATTTTTGTATACGTATTATGAATAAAAATTTTAATGAAAAAAATTACTTTCATGAAAATTTCTTGTTCGTTTTCATAGGAAAGTGAAACTTCATTTTAAAAATGTCGTCGAAACGAAAAGTTGCAAAACTTGCTATACTTCTTGCTTTGTTTATTACTTAATTAGAGTTACCCAGATTATCGTACGCACATTTATAGGGCAATAAGTTGGGAATAATTATTATTGTTAATATTCTAATAATATTATTGTTTTAAATAGGCACGAATTGTCTTCTTCATGTATATTTGAAGATACGAAATTACAATTATTTAAATATTTATACAAAATAAGAATAATTTATAATAATTATTTGCCACAATCCTATATATTTGTATAAATTTTTGATGTGGGTAACAGTGTTCACGACTTTGTCATTTTACTTTCTGAAAACATCAAAAATTTACTTTCTTGAAAAAATCCTTGAAAGCTGAGTGGAAATTAAAAACTATGTGAGTGTGGTAGTGAAAAATGTGATTGTATTGCTACTTTCTTGCAATTAGTTTCATGTGTAAATGGTAGGTAACATATTTACATGTTTTTCATGCAACATATTCAGAAAAGAAATTTAAATTTTTTTCACAGTTGTATTTTTTGTACAAACGAACACAGAAATGTACAACATGTAACATGTATGCAACATATTTGTCAGAAAAGAAATCGCTACATGTTACATTCGTCTTGTCTGCAGCGTTGTTCAATTCGCCTCGATTAAATGAAACTAAACTGATATGGCAGCGCTATAAAGATATTAAACAAAAGAAAATGTCAAAACAGATAATAAAAAGCAGACGCATTGAAAAGTACTTTAAGAAGCAACCATTCAGTTTTCATATAAAGTACGTGATTAAATATATTTATTAAATAACAAAAATAAACTGAAAAGAACGATTGAAACATTGTTTAAGGTGTGAGACTGTAGTTAACTTTATTTAAAAATTTTGTATGTTTAAGTATATTGCAATATTATATGTAAATACGTATTAACAATGAGTAATCAAGTATGTACATATACATAAGTCCATATACGTATATATGTATGTATGTACATGCATATGTATACTTTATATATCGATTATTCAACAAACTTAAAAGAATTATACTTTTTTTATGTATATTAAAATGCAGAAAATTCTCGTTTTCAAAAAAAAAAATATTATTGCAATAAGAAATGGCTTTCGGTATGTTTCGTGTTGTGTATTTGATTTTCGTTAAACATATACATATTCACATGTATTTATAATATAAATTTTATATGCATACTAAAGAACACATTCATACTTGGGTATTTGTGTGTAGCTCATTCGTATACATATTAGATACATATATAACTAAAGGACGTTTTGTCAAATGTACATAAATATTTGCAAATTTTGTTTATTGAATATACATAAGAACTATATAAAGCTATTTTTATAAACTGTTCCATACATATTTTTCATGTACTACAATAAACATAATGCTCATTTACTCAAAGAACGTTACAACTCAAGACTTGAGTATTCAAGATATGTGTATGAAATTATTCCATAATATGAAGAATCATATGAGGATTAATTCAAAAACTCCATTGTTAGAGTTATGACGTTCTTTGATTAAATGAGCGCTATGTGTGTCCGTATGTAGGTACATATGTATGTATATAAATATCCACATATGCATGTATTTATTATACCTATCTACATACATATATAATACTTAACGTGGCCAGATGGCTTTTGCAAAAAGCGGGACATGATGGATGAAAAAGCGGGATTTTGAAGAAAAAACCGCCAAAAAGCGGGATTTCAAAATAAGTATCTTTTAGAAAGCGGGATTGATAATATGCACACACAGTTTTGTATGTACAGTTTTCAACTCAAAAGAAACGCTTTTAAATACCTAGGCAAAGTATTTATAAAAAAGTTATTTATCTATATAAATAAAAATCAAATGTCGTTCTTTGGTAATCACATCAATTATTTTTTTTTTAATGGCACCTCGCCTATAATTTTTTTATTATTTTGAAATGTCTTTCAGCAGGAAACGTGAATTTTGTGTGAGTAACGATTTTTATAATGTGCGTTGTCTTTCAGGAAAAAAATTCGAATTAGACATGTCGGGTGTGAAACCTGCCATAAAAAAATATTTACTGTGAGATATCTGAAAAACTAATATAACGAGATATCTTGACATATTGTACGGATAACTCTGAATTTAACAAGTAGGCGTGGTGCGTCTCATATAGTGCAAAATATTACCAGCGTACCGATCTTGCTCATTTTCTGTTTTCGTAAGCAGTAACGCCAATAGCGAGAATAGTATTATTATCAAAAGAAGTCAATAATGGAGCAAAAAGTGTGTCACATCCCAAATAAATTAAATAAGAACTTTTAATTTTTTGGTATCTGCCACAAACACAAACTTGAAATTCCGCTGAATCTGCCGATGATAAAAAACAATAGAGATTGGAAAAGTGAGCTTGTTTGCTTAAAAAATATCTTGAAAACTAATGCTATTTTGAAACTCTTACTGTCGTATTCAGAAAAAATAGTTTTGGTTTACAAAAGGTTTATAAAACAAATTTTGTATGAAAACTTGTTTGTTAAACGTTTTGTAAACCAAAATAATTTTTTTTTCTGAATAAGGCCTTTTGTATTCTACAAAATAGAGAAGGTTCAACCGCAAGCGTGGTACTTCTAATAAAAAAATCTTTTCATCTCAAATCGTTTATGAGGTGTAGTGAAACATATGATTTTGGCTTGTTAAGCACTAAAAAAATATTTGGAATGAATTGTCAGTTACATTTTAATAAAAATCGAACAAGAGATTGAATTTTTCAAAACGCTAAAAAGCGGGATAAAGCGGGCTAGAAATTCGAGGCGGGATCGACCTGTGAAAAGCGGGATAATCCCACCTAAAGCGGTCAGGTTAATAATACAGCATATGAACTTATGTACATCCATATACAAAATATGTAGGTAGATATGAAAATTGCAAATGGGCCCATACCACGATCAAGTAACCACTGCCAAAGCCGGCATGAGCTAAGTATGTTTGTTATCTCTGCCACAGTTTTTAATATCACCCTTCTGGCTATTCTGACAACTATCCGCTTCCGCTTTGCTCTATAATAGGGTAGGTAATTTTTTGTTTTTTTTCGAGAGGTGGAGTTAATCTAGATTTCTTGAAAAAAATTCAATATTTTAATATTGTATGAGAAATTAGATTTAAGAATATAAAGAAATTTCAGGTAAGGGAAATTTTTTGCCCGTTTGTTCGAATATTGGTTCCACTGTAAACGTGATCTATAGTCAACGCGTATCAATGTCATTAATCGACTTAGGACTGACAAAATATGTACATACATACATAGATATATGTATGTATGTCCCTTAAGGAAATTGATATTTAGAGACCCTTTATATGTGATATACTACAAATGTATGTAATTTGTTTTCTCCAGATTTAATTATTTGCGATTGTAAATATGTATGCTTTCTTTTTGAGGTTCGGCGATATATATTTTCTATTCTGAAACCAACAATAGGACTCCTCTATTTTTAAGTAATCACCCTTATCGAGAATAAAAGTTCACGTGAAATGTGTTCCCTTTCCCTAAGATTGTGACCACCAATTGTTGCGTTTGTTGTTCTGTCAGTGTACTATTTTCTAATTCAATTCACTATTTTTTGTTGATCTGAAATATTTCAAGTTAATAATGCTTATTTCAAAACGTCATCTGCTTGAGCCTTTTGAAAATTGTATTTGATATCAAATGATGAAATTGTTACAAATCTGGCATGCAGACAACGCCATAACTACAAAAAAATTAATTTTTGAGTTAATGGTGCAGAATCGATCTTTATATCGTTATTCATATTGTATACAAATTTCATACAAATATATTGGGCCTTATTGCGAGTGTCGTGTTACGACTTCGACTACGACGATTTTGTACTAGACTAAGAAAAATTTCAACAATTTTTATTTAATCTAGTACAAAATCATCGTAGTCGTAATCGAAATACGACACACGTAATTAGACACGTTGTTTACTTAACTCTTGAAAACAAAATAAAATTTTGTTTTTCAATTAAGTTTTGTGTAAATTGAAAACCTTAAACTCGTTTTCTTGCAAACTAGTTTTTTGAGTTAGGACGTGGTTAGAGTAAATGAGCGATATGTTCATATGTATATATGTAGTACATATCTCTCATTTACTTCAATAGTGTCACAACTCAAAAAAAGTAGTTTTGCAGAAAACGCGTTTTAAGTTTTGAATTTACATACAACGCAATGAAGACATGAACAAATATTCTTCTCTCACGAAGTGATAGATAGTACAAGGTGTTTATATGAAATTTTTAGAAAAGATAAAATACGAAATGACGAATTATTTTGCATCATTATCTCAAAAAACGCATTTTTCTGAGTTATGACACTATTGAAGCAAATGAGCGTTATGTACATATTTACATACATACATATGTAATGCATATACGAAATTATTAATTTAATGATGTTAATTATATATTTTACAGTACCAGAACAATGGATGTAATTCTGAGTTCCGGGGGTTCTAATGCCTCTGGAGATAGCATTGGTGGAGTTAGCAATAGCAGTAATGTTGGAAACTTAAACCTAAAATCTCAAAGGTTTCGTGATTCTACACAAAACAGTGGAATCAACGCTGAAGTAAAAAAAATTTACCAGTAAGTAATTTTGCTAAATAACCCGACTAAAAATTTAAGTTTCATGTATGTACATATGTTCATATTGCTCCTTTGTTGCAATATTGAAATATTTAAAAAAAATTAGTTTTTGGAGTTGATAATGCAAGAAAAATCGTTATATGATATTTAGTTTTGTGTACAAGTTTCATTTTAAAGACTTGTACACACACCTCTCTGCCTAAGGAAATATTTGTATATCTTCATTGAGTTGTGTGTAAATTTAAAACTTACAACTTATTTTCTCCAACACTAGCCATTTTGAGTTATGCTTCTGTTGCAATAAAGGAGCGCTATGTACGTACATGCATATATATGTATGAGTTTACATATGTAGATATGTATATGGACATTATATATGTACATACGTAAATATGTACCCTTAATTATGAAAGTCGTCTTAAGTCATAAGCATTTTTGCTTGGAAATATTAAATAAATCTTAAAAAACCAATTAATATTTAATATATGTACATATGTATGTACCTATATTAAATAAAATTATATTTAACGAGACTATTACAAATCTAAATTAAAACATTTCATATAAAATTAAAAATAAAGGAGTATATAACTCAAACCACTTTCATAATTAAGGGCACATACATATCGATGGTCACAAGTAGAAAGGCACCAACTCCTATTTTCACGAAATTGTGTTTTTCAGTGATTCCAATACATTTCACACAAATACACCTAGTCACAAAAATTTATTGGATTAGTGTAATAAGCAGCACAAGCAGTTGTTCTGTTTATTATTATGTTTTTACCTTCATCTGTAAAGTTAGTTATTTGTGTAACGGCATTTCCACTTGTGACCAACGATATGTACTTTGCAAAAATAAAATTTGGTTATTTTTCCCATCAATGTGGAGATAGTAGTTTAAAATTAGTGTTTTAAAACTTCTACTAATGCATTCATATGTATATGTAAATGGCTAAAAACCATCATTATTTGGCAAATAATGGTTTTAATTTCACGATTATTTCCGAGATGCGAATGTCACTTCATCAAGTTAAATACATATGGGCAATTCCACAGAATGTCACGTACGATGTTACGTATGTTGTTCAATCAATTCTGCTTGTATTTCAGAGAAAATTTAAGTTTTTATATTTTTCTATGTACTTTTGAGGAGCGTAAGTAGATCTACAATCGGTAAAGTATAAGGAAAAATATAACCGCATTGATTGGTCAACGTACGTAACATCGTACGTGATATTCTGTGAAATTGCCCATATTTATGTATTTATAATGAACAAAAAAGAACGTTCTTAAAACAAGAATTTTGAGTTTTCGTTTTAAAAATGCAGCACTTTTAAAAATAACTTTTAAAATAAGAATGTTTCTTACAATACTAATATCGTTACATTACAAATTTTTTGAAATCGAGTTTCTTGTATATTTCCATAAAATAATATCTAATGTATCCAAAAATGCAAAAATTTCGATTACAATAAAATAATGAGTTTTTTCTTAAAATGCAATTGCATCTTCTTGATTTTAAAGCTTTTTTTTTTGGTGTATGTACTATGTATGTACATATAAGAGAATTTTTAACTTTTGAATATTATGATCATGTATTTTTAGACAGCTATATATTGTGGTTAAACAATTAGATGACGAAAAAAAGCGAATTTCTTGCATATCGGAATTATTTCAAAATGAAGTGGAAGAAAAACGTGCTCAGCTTGTGCAGTTATGCGTGCAGATAATTTTTAAAGATTTTCAATCAGTAGGGAAGAAAGCAAGAGAAATTATGTGGCGCAAAGGTTATTATGAATTTATAGCCTACGTGAAGAAAAACTGGGCAAAAGAATTGAAAGATGCTGCCCAAGAAGGCGCTGAAGACAATGTACAAAAATTGGAGAAATTCTTGTGCGCTGGAATATTGAATTATAAGCGCATAGCAACAAAAATGGAGGAAATATACGATTTGGACTTAAAATATTTAATAGATTTCAGTATAATAAATGACGGATATTTAAAAGAAAGCAAGGATAAAGATCGCATCTCCATAGCTATGAATTTTGATGTTAATGATATAAATAATTATGCAGTGGATAAAAGCCTAGAAGCTGTATCATTCGCTTTGGATACAATCCATTCTTCTCTTTTGAGCTTAGGTGATCTTCATCGATATTTCTTGGATTTCCGTATAGATACGAAATTGTTAATAACCAAGCAGTTAGCGGCTAAATATTATTTCGAAGCCTTCAAGCTAAATCCGGCAATAGGAATGTCTCAAAATCAGTTAGGAACTTTGTACTATGGCCAAAATTATGATCTGGACTCAATATATCACTATTTGTATTCTCTTGTGAGTCTAATACCATTCGAACTAAGTGAAAACAATGTTTGTAAGTTGTTCTCCTCACACGCCGATTATTTGACAAAGCTGGATCCTAATAAAATAGAATTCAGTCTGCAGGACTTTTATGCTCGCTTTTATTTAATCGCTGATATATTCTTCTTTGACAAAGAGGTGCCAGATTTTAACGCGTTATGTCACTGTGTCTTGGTGGATTTGCGAAAAGTACTATGTTCTAAAACGTTTAAAATCAATGATTCATGTATTTTCAAAATTGTGTCGATTCTATTCTTCTGTCTGTCCAAATTGAAGATGATAAACTCTCAAAAAGTTTACTCACTGAACGCTTTTTTGGTTGCTGTATGCTCAGACTTGATGGATGCATGTATTGTTGATTTAGAACAGACAATTCTAACCAAGTCAAGAGAAAATGATGACTTCCATGCAATGTATGCAAAGAAATTTGAAGAATTTGACATGGGTGTTAGGAAATCTCGAAATGAATATAAGAATTGGTTGGCATCTATTGGCGAGGCAGAGAGAAAAGAGAAAAAATTAACTCAGTTATCACAAAGAGATTTCTCCTCAGATTCGCGAGAGTCCCAAAGATCTCATGAAGATTATGTTTGCAAAACGCAAGATAGTAACAAACCGTGTAAAGATGATATTAAAAATGACGGCGAACCGATTTCTACAAGATCTTCGGATGAAGCAAAGGAAAGCGATTTAAAAACCCCTCTATCTTGCAAAAGTAAGAAGAAAGGAATGAAGTTTAGGCGCCGGCGGCGTAAGATTTCCCAATCTGATGATAGTTCTTGTTATGATACAGAATCCGATATGTACACAGAATTTTCTACAGATGATGAAGACTACACTGATTTGAGTTCGAATTTTGACACTGATTTTAGTGACATTGAAGTAGCGGAACCAGGGGAAACAGGTCAAGAACGTAACCTTCAAGTTGAAAGCAAACATAAGCATAACAATTTTCGCAACTCATCACATCATGGCTCAAAGGATAGTGTTGAGTCTAATTTGTGCACTGCTGGGCCAAACTTCTCTGACAATGATGATATCGTTATTGAAGAAGAGAACATTATATATCCCGAAGACCAAGAAAAACTATTGCAAACTCAAGTCCCGAATTGCAATTCTCAAGAAAATGATACGGAAGAACTATTGAAAAGTTTTGAAATTCTTCAACTTCACACAAATAATGCAGTTTTAAATTTTACTAGTTGTGACAAAGAATCTTCCCAAAAGGTACAACAAACAAATATGCAAAAATCAAATGAAGATTTCAAACCGTTCAACGAAGAGCCACCCAAAAAAATGGTTTACCGCAATAAATATACAAAGATCAATCCAAATATTATTGTGGACTTTGCACAGAACGAACCTACTATAAGGGCATTGAAGATTCTATTCGATTGGTTACGTATAAATCATGAAATACTCTTTGGCTGCTTTCACTCTAATCCCGAGTTTATCCATAAAATCATGAAGTTATTAAATTATTGTAATATTGACATTTTCACACGTAAGGTTTATTTTGAGCGCGAATTTCTTATAACACCGAACGTCCGCCAAACTCTTGGAGATCTGTTTGATGTTCGTGTTAATGTACCTCTGTCGGAAGATTTTGTTTTCAAAAGTTTTGATATATTCCAAAGTACTCAAATAACTCTGGACTGGGAAACTACGATTCGTGAGAAAGTTACTACGCAGGAAGAGTGCATTTTGCGCATTTTTAAAATGGTCGATTTCGGTTTCTTTATCTGCAAGCAAAAGAAGTTCAATTATCGCTTTTGTGTTAAGGCTAGACGTTTCACAGAAAATATTAAAAAGAAACGCGAAGAGAAAAAGTCATCATCTAGGCGACGCGAAAGGCGTACTGCTAAAAATGCAGCTAGGAAACGTGCCGAAGGAAGAACTCGCCGTTATTCCGATCGTAAAAATGGCATAGTACGGAAAAGTTATACCAGCAATGAGGAAAAGGACACAGTCGAAGAGTGCAAACGTATGCCACGTAAAGGCTACCTACGCAATCGTAATACCGAAAAATTTAGTAGTAATGGGGCAACAGCTGGTGGAGGTACTTCCGCTTCTACAACGACAAACAGTGCAATTTGCGAAAAAATACAATCAAGTAGTGGGGCTGATGAAGAACGCTCGGAAGCCATGTCGAAGAAATGTGAAATAATGGGCAGACTTTGGCTGAAAAACGAAGTGGAAACGTTGGAAGAGGAGGTAAAAATTAAAAAAAAACTACATAGTTTAAACTAACTATTAAAAAACATCCTTTTATATATAGTTGCGTAAAAATCCTTTGAACATGATAATGACTCCATTTGTTGTCGTCGATGCCAAAGCGTTAACCGAATATAATGGAATTGTTAAAAACTTGGTTAAAAGCAAAAAGTTCATCGTTCTTATACCGAATGCTGGTATGGTTGTTGTTATTTATGCATATGTTAAATTTTAGATTATGAATACATAATGTTTCTGTGATATCAATAATTTATTTATAGTATTTAATGAGTTAGATGACTTAAAAAAGCGTAGCGAAAATGCTCGTAATGTTATACGTTGGTTGGAGCAAGAGTTCAAACACGGCAATCGTCATATGAGAGCCCAAAGGGATAATGAAAACTTGCCATTGTCTCTAATCAAAATACCCAGGAAGTTGGGTAAACAACTTATAATAATAATAATACCAATAATTTTCCAATACTTTTTTCTTTTTTTTTTTTCTTCTTCATATCACTTAGATCGCGATGCATCCGTTTTCTTACAAATTGCACAGTTTTGCAATCATTTGGTAGCCAATCATTCGGATCCTAACGCAACGGAGTTTCAATCAAATGTGGTTACGTATTTGTCGGGAGATTATTTGCATGAAAAACAACGTAATCAAAACAATTTCAGCTTTACTGGAATTTTAGATTCTATACCAGTTAGACATGATCAAATTGCAAATTTCTATGCGAAATTCAAGGCTAATAAAAAATGAATATATCACCAACGCGGGATAAACACCTGCAAGGAAGTCAGCATCGTTGCCGTCCTAGCCACCGTATCGAGATGTATTTACTATACAACAAAATGCCAAGAACGTTAAATTGAGAACACCAACAATTAAAACGCCAACAAAAATTAAATCAACAAAAAATGTAACCCTAAGAATCTTTAAAAAAACAAAAACATAACTCAAATGGTCAGTCATTGCAACAAAGAGCCAAGCCTGCCTTCTATTACTGATCTAATAGTTAATCTAAAATGCATATTTAAAAAATGGTTAAGGTTCTTGTGCAATTTCGATGAAACAAACACATTAGCAGAAGACCAGCAAGAAGTTGATTTTAGCATTCATGCAAATATCTTGCCAACCAAAACAAATAAAAAATATACATATTTCAAATAATGGGGAGTTAAGCGCAGGTATAAAAAGAAGAAGGCAATTTAATCTTCATCATAAAATTGGTAACAAAACAAAATTAATTTTTTGTTTGAGATGTCAAAATAAACTTAAAATCCTATCGAATATAATGTGTTAAAATGGGCTTTATAAATTTTGAGTTAAGAATGGTATTTTTACCAAAAAAAATTCTGAGAAATTTCAAATTAATATATTAATAAAGCCTGTTATGTAAAAGTTTTCAGGACTAAATTCATAACATATAATTTTTAACAATTTCGAAACCACGGAATGTTATATTGAAAAATGTAGTTACCATTTTTTTCGTTCGCATAAATTTTGCATTCTGTTTTAAATTAATGTTTTCAAATGTGGATGAATATTTCCTCATTGTTTGAATAATGTGTCAACAACAGAAAGAAAATGTTCAGAAAATTCATTACGCCAATTGGTGTACAATAGAAGTTTAGAACGGAATACATAATTCTATATTTAATTTATTTTTGTTTATCAATATTAAATTTTCTAACAATTGTGGTGATGTACTTTTTAGTGCTTTGCCATCTCGATGTTGTTTCTCAAATATGATTTTTTTTTTTGAAGTAAACCCGTAAAAACATTTCCTTTTTTCTTTGACAATTTTTTACTTTTATTTATTATGAGAGTAATATATAAAAATTCAAGCGATGAAATGAGCAAATCCTATTTTACAGGCCTTATTCATTTAAACTGTCTTTAATATATAAAAGGTTACAAAACAATTGAACAATTGTTTTATAACTCCTTTATAAAACAAATATTTCTTTTGTATAAAACAGCCATACATAAACAAGAGCATTGAGCGTTGCGTTAGCAACAGGCTACATTCTTGCAGAACATTTAAATATACATACATATAAAATAGATGTACTGTAAATAAGTACCCTATTGCTAACGCGACGCTCAGTGCTCGTGTTTCGTAGGTATGGTAGTAAAGCAAATAAAAACTTAAGTTGACTTAAATACTAATTACATCAGATTTTTGAAATCATTCGTAAATCTGATGTTATTAACAAAATATTCAGAATGTGATGGAAATCACATTTTTAAAAACGAATCGACTCATTTAACTTCAAGTTTGATTTTTTAGAGTCAAATTGCGACATTCGAAAATCAGCAAAACAAATTATTTTGAAATAATTCGGTTTCCATCAATTTATGAAATAAAACGATTTCCATATTACTCTGGAAAGTTCGATTTTTTTAATCTCTTAACTGTTACTGAAAATCTAACATTCTTAATAACAATAAATCAAAAAGACCTAAATATAAAGTTTTTTGAATACCAGGGACCCGTTTCTCAAAACCACAAGTTACAAATCTACAAATAAAATTGCAAAAAAAAAAAAACAACAATATAATTTGTAAAAGTGTTGTTGTTTTGTGTGTATTTTATTTGTAGATTTGTAATTTGTAGTTTTGAGAAACGGACCCCAGATTTAAAAATTATGTGTGTATGTAAAAACGAAGCAATACTACATACATATATGTGTAACTTGATTTTATTTCTTATTCCTATGTTACAATTCAAAAAATTTGGAATTGAAAAATTAAATTGTTTTCCATTATAGCGCAACCATATTTTGCATTATTTAAATTTCAAAAACCCATTACTGCTCCACATGCGTAATGCTGCTATTGTCGTAATCAGTAATTTGTATGCTTCGTATTTACATTTTTCTATTATTAATTGATTATAGCATTATCGCAAATATATAGACGTGATTAATTGTGCTATAATTATCGGAAAACTGTACTAAATTGTAAAGTCAACTTTAATTTATAACATTCATAATTGCAGTTTTCATTATGAACATTATATTAAAATATTCAACATTACAAGAATGCACTTGTATACACCCTATATAACTTACACAATTTCCATAATTAAAATAATACACTAATGCTGCTAAAAATAAATGGGTTAAATAATTATAAATTGTTCGTCGGGTTTTGACAAATTTTTTCATAAAGTATATAACAGTGCTTAAAATTTAAAGAAATGTGTTTATGTATATTATACGTTTAAATATTTCAAATTATCAATAAAGCTCGATGATACCCAAATTGTGTTTTTATTCTAGGGAAATAATCCTAAATTTAAAAAGAAATTGATGAACAGGTTCCAGTGGATATAAATAAAGAAAAATTATATACATATGTACAGGGTGGGCCAAAACTTACCATGGGGTTGAAAAGTTTAATAACTTTTTCGTGTATATTTTTTTAATTTTTTTCTCAGATTATATAATATACAAAATGGAAATTTTTTTACACTAAGTATGAAAACTAATGTCTCTTAAATGACCACCGTTTTCAGCTTCGCACTGATGGGCTCGTTTTAGAGCATTTTCCATAACAATGTTTGCCTTTAGTTCAAAGATTGTCTCTGGCTTGTTCACATACACTCGCTCCTTCAAATAACCCCAAAGAAAATAGTCGGGTGCTGTCAAATCTGGCGATAGCGCTGGCCAAAAATTTGACTTAAAATTGTGATTGTGTCTCGTGCAGTGTGGGCAGTGGCTCCGTCCTGGTGAAACCACATACCAGATCTGTGTTCAAGAGCAGGACGTAAACAATTTTCTATCATACGCCAATACCGCTCTCTAAATTACGGTTACAGCACTTCCATCTTCATTCTCGAAGAAGTAAGGCCCAATGATGTTTTCAGATGTGATCCCACACCATATTGTACACCTAATGGGGTGCAATTGGCGTCGATGAATGGCTCTTGGATTTTCAGAACCTACAGTTCTGCTTATTAACACAGCCATTCAAATGAAAATAGCTTTATCACTCATAATCAAATTTTCAATAAAGTTGATTCTGTTGATTCTATTATTCTGGTTCTTTGTTCAGTTGTGAACCTCTCCATTATTTATTCTCCAAGTGTTATTTATGTAATCTGAAAAAAAAAATTAAAAAACATATCGTCACCTTAAATGCAAACGGACGTAACTACACAACAATTCTAAATCGACTTTTTGATTGATTGTGGTTCATTTTATCACAAATATTTAGACCTCTGCTATCAAAACTTACGACTTTATTAAAGAAATTCAAACGGACGTAATTACGAATGCGTCCATTTTTTATTGCAAGGAACGTAACTAAGATAAAATCTTAAATATACATAATAACAAAAATTAAAAATTTAAAAAACCCCCGATATATCTAGAAAAGATGTGACATCTTCTAAACGGCTGGGCCGGTTTTCTTCAAACATCTCGATCAAGTCGCCTTTCAAACAGAGAAAACTAAATCAAAATCGGTCCAGCCGTTTGGGCTGTACGTGGACACGGACAGATACACAGACACACACTACAAACTTATAACACCCCTTTTTTAGGTCGGGGTTTAAAAAGGAAATAATTGGTTAAAAACATATAAGTATGCATACTACAAGTAAATTTCGAAGGAAACTTTCAAAAATACTTTATTATTATTGGTTTGGTAACGTTTTTTGTTCCTCCTGTAAAAAATGTAAAAGTGTAGTTACGTCCGTTTGCATTTAAGGTGACGATATGTATGTATAAACGAAAAAGTTATTCAACTTTTAAACCCCATGGTAACTTTTGGCCCACCCTGTATATAAATTAAATGAGGGGCTTAGAGCACAAGGGATGCAAGTGACTAATATTTAATAATGAGAAAAAAGAGGTTAAAGTTAAATTGCAATTAAAAATGTTAGATGCTATCTGGAATATTACTTCTTAACTAATAATGATCCTGAGATATATTTTAATCAAATAAGATAAAAAAAAACGCAATATTTTACATTAACAAGTACCCAATAATCATCTTTGAAGTAAGGACAGTCCCACTTACACCCCTTGTGCTTTAACTTTTTTTTAAATTTTTAAATAAATGAAGTTGTACCTCAAACTATTGTTAGTTATACCTAATAAGAAAATCACATAGACGAAATTTTTAAAAACATTTTATTAAGAAATATTTTTATGGTTCTATGCTAAATTTTTTATTCGTCATAATCAGATTCCATGACATCATCAGGCTCATCTTCATCCTCACGTTGGCTTTCGATAATTTCCGGAATTTCCTGCATTTTATCATGAGGTAGTGTTTTAAACCATTCATGGTGAATTGGTGGTATGTAACAAAGATCCTGGAGGTTCTTGAATTTTTCGAACTTGATTGGTTTGACGCTGTTTTTTTGGGGAAGTTGTGGGAGTACCTTCACGGATCGACCAACATTTCGAGCTCTCATGTTTACTTTAGTGAAGGCTTCTTGCTCATTCATTAGATTGTCTTTGTATGAGAGGTTCCAAGGGTCATCCTTGTGAAATTGTAACCATTGCATCTTTCGGATGCCTGGTACACTTTTTCTAAAAAACCTTTTGATGGGCTCTAGAGATATAAAATCCTTATTTTGCATTGATACTACGGTAAATTTTTTACTTGAATTTGACACTAGCTTCTCCCAATCTTGAGGTATATAAATTTGACAGAAATTCTTTCTCTTGCTAATTTCTATAATACCAAAATTTTGGTCACACTCCATGAATGAGTGGCCAGAGAGTAAAAATTTGTGGTTTACTTCTTGAATATGAGTATTTTTAATGACATATAACCAAAACTGAACAATGTAGTGACTCTTATTCTGGCCACGACAGTTGTCGCTATAACAAAGAGTTTATAAATTTTAAAAGACAAGAACTAATTTCTTGGCATCCACGTGAAGATTGGCTTTCATTCCACATGTACATTTTGGCGTCTCCCGTTGATAAGTTGTGAACACAAAAGTTGTATGTCCAAAGTTGACGGGCATAGTAAGCTTGAGTGCTTGTCAGTACAGGAGTTGGCAACATTTTTTGCAAGTCGAAACAGATTGTCACATGGGTGTTAGTACTGTCATTTTTTACAAACTCTTTAACTCCATCTTTATCCAGTTTTGCTGCTTCAGCTTTTTTCAAATGCAATTGTTTTTCTTCTTCGGCTGCATTTTTAACAGCGTCTGTTTCACCATGCTCAATAGTAATTTGCAACTTGTCACAAGTAACACATGTGTCTGTTTGCGGTTTGTGGAAACTAATGTTAAAACATGTGTTAAAAATATGCCTGTAGTAGCTCTTACGCACTGGTTCTGTTTCCTTTTCTGCGCAAAATTCCCTGTAAAGTATCCACGTCTTCGTTACATTTAGGCTGCTACATAAATACTTTCTATTGGGGGCGCAATTTCTTGAATAGTGACTTGAATACTTGGGAAATGCTTTAATGTGTTCTTTTACTAATTGTATTGATGCATCAGTAATTTTATTGCCAGGGACTTTCTTGCCTCTTTTGCCTTTTTCAACTATGTCTGTTCCAGATAATTTCTTTTTTTTAACAATATTGTCCACTCTCTTTGTTGACACAGCTAATGTTTTCATAAAATCTCTTTACAGACTCTAAATCCAATCAGATGATAAGCAGCACTTAAAGTTTTATTCTTTGAGCTTTGCATTTTCACTTTATATGGAGCAGAAAGAGTGATTGCTAAGCTCAAAAAAGAAGATTGTAAGTTGTGATCTTCAAGACTCCAATAGTCTATAAAAATGTCATTGCGTATTTCCTCAGGTATGTTCTCATTGCACTTGAATCTGCATGTATGGTTGTATGATTTCACGCGTTTCTTCTGGTGAAGTTTCCCTTTTCTATTTACATATTCCTTACCAGCGTTCCGTTTCATTTGACGTTTATTTCTTACCCAGGAGTTTTCTTTTCTCACTTTCTTTCTTGCTGATTGCCCAAAGGACTCCATCTCGTCCAAACTACTTTCAGCATCTGCTAGAGCGTCTTCAGCTTGTTCACGTTGACCATACACTTGAGCTGTCTCAGGAATTTCCCATGTGTGATCTGCATCACTGTCATCTGCAACAGAATTTACAAGTTATGAAACCAGTTTCAAAAATAAATAACAAACGGTAAAATATTTTAAACTTACCAGCATTAGAAAAAGTTTCAGATTCACTCATTTTTAATGATTTTATTAACGAAAAACAACAGACAATTAACATTTGAAACAAAGCTGTTTTTGAAAGACTTACTAAGTTCAATAAGTGTTTTTATAACAGATGTTTTGATAACAAGTGATACAATAAGTTTCGATATTTTAGCTCAGAACTTCTCTAAATTCACGCACTCAGTCAACGTTAAAAAAATCATTTTAATATTTCTTTAGAGCACAAGGGGTGTAAGTGCTCATACACCCCTTGTGCTCCAAGCGAAACAGTTATTTTAATGAGAAGTGCTGAAATTGGTCGCCATATTTCGGTACCGGATGAGAATTCCACATTCACCTGTTGTGCTCTGAACTTCTATGAACTTCATCTACTAATTCCATATGTTAACTCAATTTTAGAAAAAAAGTCACTTGCACCCCTTGTGCTCTATGCCCCTCAAATAACATTTATACGAGGGCGGATCAATAAGTCCGTGACTTTTTGAATGAAACAGTAAATTCAATTTGCACTACTGGACATGACATCCATTGTATTTTGTTTGTTCCAAATGGAACCACCTAGACAAAGAGCTAGGTTATCCCACGTGCACGGGCTTCCTTCGGTTGCTGCAAACCACCTATATCTTCGTATAGGAAGTAGGAGTTTCCAAGATCCACTCCTCGAGCTTTTTATGGTCTACACCAGTTGAATCTTACTAAAAACGTTTGCACTTGAGAAGCTAAGCGATACGGTTAGTTCAGTTATCCATCCAACAAAAGTGAGTTCCGGCATCCATACAATAAATGCGAGCGAGTGAGATGCCAAACAACATACCACATACCTGATAGCACTTAGGAAATAATTACGAGGCTCCTTTACGACTGTCGTTGTATTTTTAAGTGTTTGTGAAAAATCAATTGCCTTCATCACAACTTCAAAGTACACACAACCGAAATTTTTTTAAATTAGTTAATACCACTTATAGACTTTATAAGTAATAAACCTTGTCCACAATTTTTATGACTAATCATTGCTCTTATGCATATAAAAGTACAAATATTTCAAGCAAATCCATAAGAATGCATGTATTAAAAATTCTGCTCTCCTTTAAAATTTTAAAAATATTAGGCCAAGGTTAGGTTAAAACCACGACGATATGTACGATATGTTACCTTGATATAGAAAGTCCCTAACTCATTATTTTGTTGAAATAGATTTTTTGGTATATTTCGAAAAAACAACATCTAATTCAAATTGAATTGTTTGTTCAAAACAGCTCTAAAAAAATTCAGAAGTATCGTCGTATCGACAGTAAAATATCGAGTATGTCTATGAAATTTAAGTTATTTGCATCTACTGAAAACTTGTAAATTGACGCTGCCTTAGAGGAAGTAGTGCAAATAAATGTCCAATACAAACATGGCTACTACTAAAAAAGAATATCAGCGAACTTGTATTGCATTTTAAATCAAGGTTGGCAAACGGTATCATAAAAATACCGATACCGATTCAAATACCGCTAAAATTAGATACCGGTATCGTTACCGATACCGAAATCCATTTCGGTTAGAAAATACCGGTACCCAGACTACCGTTTACGTCTATACCGGTACGTACCGGTATACCGATTCCGGTCAAAAAATAAAAGATAGGTGAGTTTTTTGGCAACTACAAATTTTTATTATGTACTAAAACTTTTTTAACCATGAAACAACTGATTTTTTTCAGTTGTATTTTGGTTTTTATTTCGTCCATTGTGTTCGTTTTGCTTTATTATTCCAGACGCCAACCAATCCCATTTGTCAACCAATATTATTGCCATGTTCATAAAACATAGAATCTCAAGAAAAATAGCAAGGCCAGAATTAAAGTATTTAAAATGTTTTGTAATGGATACTATGGTTTCAAAAAACATAGCATAGATAAGAATCTTCGAAGACAACTAAAATTAGTTGTTATTCAGAATACCAAAAAAAAACAGTTGTTTAAAAGTTAAGTTGTTTCAGTTTCAATCCAACTTAGTTGAGCTGTAAACCGTAATAAGGGCAGAACTTGGAAAAATATATTTCAATTAACTTTTTTTTTGGTTTTGGTCTTGTTTACACACTTCACCGTAATAAATAAGGTTGGTAGAGAAAAAACTTTAAACTTTTATATTTTAAGTTAAAGATTTCTCTCTTGAGGTGAAGAAAAGTACCTGCTTTAAGTTTTATAATTTAATTGAACAAGAATATTGTTTTCTTTCTTTTTAATTTGGCTAAAAGAATATCATTTATTCTTTGAATTGAAATATTCAAATGTGCGTTTCGTCTGAATTTGGCGAGAAAGTTATAAACAATATGGGTCCAGTACAAAAATATTGCCTAAAAATGTTTCCAAAGTATAAAAGTGTCGAAAAAACCGAAAAAATTATATTTGGTGCAAAATACAGACATATGTATATTTGAAATTTACTGCAACAATATATATGTATATGTTTCGAAAGGTCTTAGTCTCTTATTTCTGTATCCGTTTATTAATTTAAAATCGGTTGATATTTAACTTAGTTAGAGGTTGATAAGTGCCTACGGATACGAAAAATCGGTCTTTACCCGCAACTCAAGATTTTGGAAAATTTCAAATACAGATTTTTGTTATACTCAACAATATCTAGCAGAAAAATGGTAACAGCTCCCAGGTATTTCGATTTCATCAAAATTTGTCACACAGTGTAATTTATCAGTATAGACAAAATTTATATTTTTTCTATTTTGTTTAATTAACCAAAATGTATACTTTATATATGTAAAGTTTGAACTGCTGTCTCCTCGTTTCACTTTTTTAATAAATTATTGTTTAATAATAGTATAAAAACATATATAGAAACAAATAAGTATATATGCTTTTATACATACATATGTTAATGTAAAAATACTCCCTTTTTGAAGTAATTTAATAAAAAAAAGTTTTTTTTTTGCTATGTCCACTGCCTGAAATAATAATTTTGTCAGTAATATCGGTATACCGGTATTATAAACTCGATAACGGTATGTACCGGTAATACCGATACCGAAATAAAAAAAATACCGATACCGCTACCGATACCGAAATTTAAAAAATAATTGTACCGGTATCAATACCGATACCGTTATTTGTTTCGGTTTCCAACCTTGTTTTAAATTAAAGTTTCTCGTATGATGCAGAGCAGCACCATGACTTATCGAACAAGCCTTATATATTATTAAATTGAAAACACAATTTGCAGACTTCTGTTTATAATACGCAAATATTTTTATTAGTATTTTTCAATGTTTATACAATTTATATATGTAAGAATATATATATATATATATATACATATATATATATATATATATACATATATATATATATATATATACATATATATATATATATATGTATATATATTTATTTTATATTAGATAAGTTATTTATTGCTTTAGCTAGTGCTCGCTTCAATTTAATAAAAAAAAGTCGTAAAGAGAAAGTATATACATACTACATACTTACGTAAATGGACTTCAATTTCAGTAATATAATTATTGGAAAGAGTTTATGAATGAGAGATTGTAATTAACATTGTTACCAGGGGAGTTAAAAATAATTTGACCATGTTCTACTATTTTTAACTCATCAATGAACTTTGTTATGCAACGTTAAATTATTTTATTTAATTTATTATTTAAATTTATTTCATATTTCAGTAAATATTATAGCGTTTTATGTCTAAATTGTTTACTTATTTCTTAATATTTCTTCGAAATTAATTTAAAATTGTAGTAAAAGATGATACGAACCAAGTACATGTTAAAATATCTCATCTTTTTTACTATAAATAGCATCATAAGAAAAATTTATTAGGACTTCTAAAATTAAAAATTTTTAAATAAAAACATCAAACTCAAGACTTCTTAGCTTATTTATTTAGGCTCTTGTACATATGTATGTATATTAAAACTTATATAACTTGTCAAAATGTTCATATTTTCATTATCACTGCAAATAATTCGTGTTATTTATTATATTCGATCGCAACATAAATCCGTTTTGGCTAAATTTAGGTTTGAATTGCATGTGCATTTATAATGTTTTTATATGAGATGAAATGTTTTGAATAAATGATTAAATAGTAATACCTATTCAATCATTTATGCACGAACTAGTTAAAGTTGTTTCGACTATCCCACAAATCATGACTTTTGACGAAAATACAACCGAGATACGAGTCCTTGTTTTTTTTTAATTTTCATAAACTTATATTCCATTTACATTATTACAGTTTTTCATTTTCGTCAAGAGTCGTAAAACTAGCGCAATAGACTAAACCGCATTTTAAGCGATATTCTTAAGGATTGCATATAATGTATATATCGTCACCTTAAAGGCCTAATAACCTATCTGCAAAATTTTCGAAATTGAGTTTTTTATGGATTATTATTCACTATATCATAACGCACATGTGTGCAAAGTTTTGAACATCTAATATTACAAATGACCAAGTTATTACCAGTTTTTGTACCTAGAGGACCGTTACGCACTAAAAAAAGAGAAAAATAAACCATCAAAAATCACGATAAAAGTTTAATTTTGTTGCATAGTGTAATTTAAGCAAACATTAAGTACTTTTTTTTGCTAAAACCAGTAAAAGAAACTATAACTGTTATTATTTAATGTATATAATATTCATATGTATAAAGAAATTGTTGTGTGTGAGCAGTGTGACCAGATTTTAAAATAATATTAAGCTAAATCACGTTTGAAAAAAAGCTAAAATAAGCTAAAATGTTACATTTTAGGCTAGAAAATAAAGCTAAACTTTTTTCCACTTCTTTGATCACTTTTCAATAGTTTCTTATTGCTAAACTAACGTTAAATATTACACAAACATATTTGTTTATTATACATATAGAATATTTGCTTAATGAAATTATTTATTAATTATTATATTTTAGATTTAATGAAGAACAAAACAAAAACTTCCCCAAAATAATTTTAAAAAGTTTCTAAAAATGTAAAAACATTTATACTAAAATACGAAAGCTTTTTAAGTGAATTAATGCTATTTAAGGTAAAGCATGGATCACACTATCTGCACAATGTACCGAGTTTCGTCAGATCAGTGAAATAAAGTCATAAGTAAAGATTTTGCTCTAATTTATCGATTACTTGAAATACAAGGACATAATTGCGCCACACTGCATTGGTAATAAGCCCATATAGACTTATTCCAGAATTAATTGAGTAATAATGCCATTTTGGCTTATTACTTATGACTTTATTGAGGTGGCCCGACGAAAATCGATACATAATGTTATCCAGGCTTAAGGCTATTTCAGGTTTTTGTTTTAAGTTAATTGATGCCGCTGAATGAATCCAGGCTTAAGGCTATTTCAGGTTTTTGTTTTAAGTTAATTGATGCCGCTGAATGAACGTTCAAACTCAAGGCAAATAATTTTATACCAAAAAAACTCAAAAAGTGTTTTGGCCACTAATATGAATTTAACTTTTTCCATTGGAATTCTAACCATTCTGCCATTATCTACTATTTTTCTTCTTTCCATTTCTGTTATAAAATTGTCGTATAATTTACATTTTGTATTTTTTGTAAACTATTTTACAATTTAATTAAACTATTTTTTTGAGCTTTAGGTCTATTTGTATTATGTTTTATTACTTCAATATTTCGTTAACCTTCGGTTAACTTCTTCAGGATATAGTATATTGTTTCTGATTTTTCTGTTTTTTCTTTTTCCTTTTTTTTCAATTATGTACACAATTTTCAAACAATAAAGTGTGTCATAAAAAATATTTTTAGAAAAATCAGAAACAATATACTATATCCTGAAGAAGTTAACAGAAGGTTAACGAAATATTGAAGTAATAAAACATAATACAAATAGACCTAAAGCTCAAAAAATAGTTTAATTAAATATATAAAAAAGGTCGAAAAATTAGATAAAAGAACTATTTTACAATGCTAAAAAATTATAATTTTTATAAGTTGTTTATGTTTTTAATATATTTTTAGAGAACACGCAATTTAGACTAAAAAAAGGCTAAAAAAGCTAAATGAGTTTTTAAAAAAAAGCTAAAAAATAAGCTAAGAGCTAAATGAAAATTTTAAGGCTAAATCTGAAACAAATAAGCTAAATTTAGCTCAAAATAAGCTAATATGGTCACGCTGTGTGTGAGTGTTGAAATAGAAATATGTATGTATATACTATTTGTATTCCTCTCTCGCTCTTTTGCACTAAAAAAATAAAAAGTTGCTGCAACAAAAATTGCAAGTCTGGACTGGTACTTAGTACTGCTGATAGGTTATTTGGTTTCAGATTTTTACAATTCCGAATAACCTAAGTGACATAACACATAAGCTGTGTTTAGAAAAACAAAAATTTCTCAACCGATATACATGTATTTCTGGTTTCATTTCATCAAAATATGTAATTTTCGTTTCAATATTGCAAATATTTCCAATTTTATAAGGTTTTTTCTCTCTCCTGTAAACTTTTGAAAACTGCAGAGAGGTTATTTCGTCTTTAAGGTGACGATATGTATATATATCGCTCATTTACTCAAAAAACGTCATAACTAAAAAAAAAACAGTTTACCAGAAAACGCGTTTTAAGTTTTAAATTTACACACAACTTAATGGAGAAAGAAAATTTTATTTTTCTCCCAAGAGTTGTATAAACAAGATGTTGGTATGAAATTTTTGCACAATATGAAGAACGATGTGATTTATTTGCATCATAACTCAAAAAATCCATTTTTTGAGCTATGACGTTCTTTGAGTAAATGCGCGATATGTATACATAGATCATTACCTTGATATAGAAAGGCCCTAACCAATGCACATTCACCAGGGGCCCGTTTCTCAAAACTACAAATTACAAATCTAAAATTAAAATACACACAAAACAACAACACTTTTACAAATTTTATTGTTGTTTTGTGTGTATTTTACTTGTAGATTTGTAATTTGCAATTTTGAGAAACCGGCCCCAGGTAGTAGCGGAAACGCAGCTGTACTTTTTTTCAAATTAAAGTTCATCCGAAACTTCAAAAATTGTTTACGAAAGAGAAATTAAAAAAAATTAAAAAAAAAATTTCAATATGAAAAATATTTTATTAAAAGAATTCTTTGAAAACAAAATTAGAATTATGAAAAAAGTATTATAAAATTGTGAAAAGTTCTAAACGTTGCAAATTTAATTAGTGGTAGCTGCCGTGAATAATTTTCATTATTTTATTATGTTAAACAAATTGTTTTTTTCATTGTTGTAATCCTGGAAATAAATGTGCCTTGGCCCTAATTCATTATTTTTCTGAAAGCGAGTTTTTTGTATATTTCGAAAAAAGCTCGATTTCAAAAATATAATGATTTAGGGACTTTCTACATTAAGGTAACGATATATACATATATATATATATTCAATTCAATTTCAATTTATCGTTTATTATTAATTGAACTCTTTATGAAGTACAAGGTAAAAAAAATATTCAACAGTTTCAGTTAAACACGGCAGAGCGTTTATCACGGTTTTTAGCTCTCGATATGGTGCGAGCTTTAAAAGCGGCTGCATTCATTAGGTGCTGTAATGAAAGAATTTTTTTACATTTCAAGCCTAAAAAAATATAAAAAGTACATACCCTCTCCAGCTTGGAAGCCTTGCCTTTAGGGGCTCCATTATTTTGATTAAGTTTGGCTCCCAATCCAAAAATTTCTCTTATGAAGTCATTTTCTTGCAATTGTGATGTTATTCCAGGACCCATCACAACACATAATGCTGAATATTGATGGTGAATAGCCCAAGAGTCTAGGACTAAACATTCAGTTCCAAAGCGTATACTAATCTCTGGAGAAATATCCTCCTACAACAAATTTATTGAATAATCATTTAAAAAAATATGTAATAATGCTTTGAAAACTTTGTCGCTCTAAAGATTTTTTTAATTAAAACTAAAAATTGTTTTCAAAATTTTGTGTGAGAAATAAAAAGATTTTTTTTAATTCATAAAAAAATTGTTTTCAAAATTTTGTGTGTAAAATAAAAATAAAATGATGGATACTACTTATAAACATGACTATGTTTCGCCATATACAAAAAGGTATCAGTTTAAGCATTTAAAATCACCTGATGAAGAGAAAGTCGAGTGTCAATGTGTAGATGAAAATGAAGTAGATATTCCTAAAGTAATACAAACGGAGTGTAATGCTGAATGGACGGGAATAGCACCAATGGGCCGTTTAATCAATCGTCGGGTTATACCAACAAAATTTTTGAGCAATCAACTTGATGTCAAATTAAACGATAATCATACGGATTGCTTTAAGGAGCAACCAAATCGTTTTTTAAGAATACTACGAACGACTTACCCAGATCTGTATGAGCGTCTCAAGCAAATGCCTAAAGACGAACTCAATAGGCGTTTAGAACGTGATCGTATGTATACCACTTATCAAGTTGATTTTTGTAACATAGACGAATATCCAGGAGGCATATACAAATCTCTTAGTTTTGAAGATGAAACAAGCAAACTAAATACCAGCAAACTATTGAAGTGGAAAGAGCCATGTGCCGAATTGAGAGCAAATGTTATGGAAGAATTATTTGAAGAAAGTACCGGCACTTTAGTAAACAGTCACGGAACTTGCGAAAAAGCTTATAAACCCTTCAAAATATCATTTGCTGATTCGTCCCGCTTTATAAATTCTGGCAATAATTCCCATTGGCGCAGTAATGTTTTTACAAAAAAAGTAAAGTTTAGTGAATACATGGACACAATTAACAAAGTTGGTTGTGTTATTATGAAGAACAACATTCACAACCACCAAAAATGTACAGAAAAAAATTGTCGACATCAACTGACTCATACCTGCACGAAATTGAAATGATTTTAAAAATATGTTTTTAGGAAAACGTCTTAAGGCATAAAATTATATGTTCATCATTTTTCCTTAATTTTATGTCGTTGGTTAGAAAAGATAAATAAAAGGAAACATACATACATAAAAAAAATATGGTTTTATTTACCTCCAAGTAACGCAAAACATCTCTGAACGTCGCTCTTTGTGCTTTTCGATCTCGCTTGGCTCTGTACTTGTGTGAATCTGTAGCTAATTGCTTGACAGCATCAATTAGATCATTTAAATATTCTTCTAAGAAATCCTCGTCGTGAGCTCGGCCGCACTCCAAAATTAAAGCTAAAGTTTCACCAGCAGCCATACGTACATCCAAATGAGGAGATTGCAAAAGTCCCATAAGCTTTTTAAAATGTCTAAAATATCAAAGTTAACATTATGAACTTGTAATTTGTAAAAGCTGAGAACATACGGTAACATAGATTGGCCACTGACCATCCAAGACACAAAATCTCCCGGAGGTATCATTGTCAATAATAACCCCCACGAAGACAAAGCCTCAGCATGTAATGTGCCGGCATCAGCATTAACAGAAATTGGTGTTTTATCATCTGCCTTTAAATAACTTCCACTAAAAATACCCTCAAAAAATTGCATCAACGTTAAAAGGTCACCAATATCAACATTTCCAAAAAAGTTTAATAATCCTAAAGCTGTACAACATTTAGCACGCGCGTCAAATGATACCGATTTTTCTTGTACTGTTGTAAGCAAAAATTGATTTAAAGCCTTTGAAATTCCTTCATCGCCTCCCAATTGCAACACTAGTAAAGGAGCTAATCTGGCACCGCAAACCTGTTCTGGGCCTTTTCCACGACGTATACTTTTTTCTATACAATCGACTAAAGTCTCCTTGCGATCATCGACGCAATCAGGCATATAGCGATGCATTAAAATTTCGCACATACTTTCCAAAGCTGCAACTCTAGTTTGTGTAGATTTTTCTGTAGCATTTTCCAAAGCTTGTACAAATTTCTCCTCATAACGCTCGTTTAAAGATACTTCATCAATATCGTTAGCAGTTGAGGGTGCATTTTCCGAAACGGATGAATATACTGAAGCATTATCGTTATAACTCTCATCTTCCGAATTGGAATCGCCGAAACGTCCTAAAATGTAAAAAATTATATATTGTTATGATACTTTTTACGAAAAGAGATCGACAGAATAGTGGTTATATTTTAATACAAGGTCTGTCTATACCATATACATATGTATGCACATATGTATATTGTATCAACCATGTCACTCAATTGTGATCGAAAGTGGTTTCAATTCCGAAAGTTGTATAGAAAACGAAAAATTTCTTGGGAAGGATTATTATATCAATAATTTCATGTATTTTTAAGCACTCAGTTAGTCCTAATTTGCACTCAGCAAGACTTATTGCTAAGCTGATTAGTTTTTTAGGAGAGAGAGACGAGGGGAAAAGAGAAATGTATGTTCCCCTCGTCTCTCTCTCCGACAAAATAATCAACTTAGTTATGTTTTAGACTAGGCAGTTTTTCTTGCTCAACTTTTGATTTTATAATGAGTATGTATGTAAGTATATATTACTTTCTCAACTCTCTCATACAAAATCAAAAGTTGGGCAACAAAAACTGCCGAGTCTAAAACATGACTTAGCAATAAGACTTGATTAGCGGCCAATGCAAGATCAGATGTATTTTTTAATGTAAATGCATTTTTCCATTCGACGGATCGTCACGAACATAATAATTAAAACTATGTAGGTACTTATGTTTTCTGACGCCTTGCTTTTCTTTCTTGTAACATACATACCAAGGCACATTCACAAGGTAGTAGCGGAAATTCAGCTGAGCTATTTTTTTTTCAAATTAAAGTTCATCGGAAACTTCAAAAATTTTTTACGAAAGAGAAATTAAAAGAAAATGTTAAAAAAATTCAATATGAAAAATATTTTATTAAAAAAAATTCTGTGAAAACAAATTTATAAATATGAAAAAACTATTAAAAAATTGTGAGAAGTGCTAAACGTTGCAAATGTTGTTAGTGGTAGCTGCCGCGGAGAAATATTTTCAAAGTTATGTGAATAATTTTTATTATTGTTATGTTAAACAAATTCTATTTTTGAAGTTTTTGATGAACTACAACCCATGTTGTTTTTTTCATTGTTGTATTTTTTCATTGTTTTTGTAATCCTGATACTACCTGGAAATGAATCTGCCTTGATACATACATACGTTTATCCATTCTTGTCAGAGAAACGGACTCGAGGATTTGAAGCAATTAAGATAAGATATACCTCCGGTGACCATTCGTCCTTTTTTTTAAGAGGACAGGCCTTTTTTTAACACGATGTCCTTTTAAACTTTTTTCAAACAAAGTGTCCTTTTTTTCATCAACTGTCCTTTTATTTGTTTTTTTTGACATCAAAAATGTCATGATTTTTGGGGTAATTATTCGAGAAAGGTAATAAAGCGAAGACGTTTAATTACCTCATAGATGTAATTAAGAGAATACGCTTAAATACCTTGAAAAATGGATTTATCCGAACCCACTGTGGTATGTAGTACATAATTATTTGAAATAAAATGCACATCCAAATGTATTTCTTCAAGTAAAATATTCTATTATATACCAAAAACAATAAATATTACAAAAAATAAATAGATAAGGTGCATATATTCGATTGCAGTATTGCATAATTTAATTTAATTTTATTTATTCATATCATCAAAGTAATACAAAGCCGTCAAGGCCAAAATTATAATATGTATTACATAGTAACAAAAAAATCCTGAGTTCTTAATACTAATTTGCACAAATGCTTATACTTAAACTGTAAATATTTATAAAGCACAATCACAGTAGTGATATACTTCGGTAGTTTTGGGCAAATAAACCGATAATTTTAGAAGAAATTGCATTTTATGGTAAAATATTAATGGGTAATTACCCGAAATGTGTAATTAAACGAAAGTTAATTTAGCGTGGACTTTTGTGTGAAAATGAGTGTACAAAAACGGTTATTCAATATTTCGTCACCTTAAATTCAAGCGGACGTAACTACCCTTTTATATATTTTACAGGAGAAACAAAAAACGTTACAAAATCAATAATAATAAAGTAATCTTAAAAATTTTCTTCTAAATTTACTTGTAGCATGGATACTTATATGTTTTTAACCATATATTTCCTTTTTATATATATTTACCGCCGTATTCACAAAAAATGTTTTAGGTTTATTACAGGTTTAGTTGACAAATTTCCCATAGAAATATTTTTTATGAATACGGCATGTAGTTTGATAAAATGAATTTCGAATTTTTGTGTAGTTACGTCCGTTTACATTTAAGGTGACGATTTGGGGTAAATAAGCGATAAAGGTATTTAACCGATGGGTAATTAAACAGGTTACAGTATACTACTTTCATCAGCCTAAAGTTTTTAAATTACACGCACTTAATGGCAAAAGAAAATTTAATTTTTCTCTTAAGCGTTGATTACAGGTACAAGATATTTTTAAGAAATTTTTACACAATGATATGAGGATTAATTCTACATTATTAACTCATAAACATTTAATTCTTTTTTAGTTGTGAGACGTTGTTTAAGTAAATGAGCGATATGTATATACATCAAGTTCCCGGGAATTCCCGGGAATTCCCGGGAAAAGGTAATTTTCTAAATTAAATACATTTATTAAATGAAAGTTGGTGAAATTTCGATTGTTATATTAATGTAAGCATTCTTTTGAAATAAAAGTTAATAAAAAAGCAGTTCTAAGACAAATTTTTAAGAATTTTTAATTGAATTTAAGCAAATGGAATAAAGTTATTACTCAGCAAAAGATCATATAAAAACCAATTGACGACTGTTACCACAATTAGTAGATAATTTTCTAATAAGACCTACCTTCATTTTAATAAGAATTTGCCATACTTGTTTCTCATTCTTTTTGAAAAAGTTCCAGGCGGTTTCTTATTGTTAAGTACAAGCGGTTACAGTACCATACTGCGCTGCGTCGAATTTTGAATACCCTGAGCCACAGTATGTCTAAGTGTCTTTCATTTTATTTCTCCTAAAATATTTTCTGCAGGGTTTCCATAATAGCGTCTACTTGTAATCAATTTAAGTTTTGTCAACTCACAGTTCTTACAGCTTAAAATTTTCACTACACTTTTCAAAATTTGTTCACTAATTCGGCGAAAAATCACTTCAAGTTCGCTTAGCATCGAATTATTTACTTTAGGAAATGATTATATCATTGCAATCATTGATACTTATACAATTTATTCCACTTTTTTTAGGAGATATGGTATGACCTCAATTTAATGGAATTTTTATGAAATTTCAGACTAGATTTGAATAGCTCACATTTTTATTTTATATTAAAAATATATGGACATTTTACTGCTTGTTTATCGGCGTCGAAAGAATTCTTTCTTTCTTACAGTTACATTTAAAACAAAAACTCAATTTAAATTTTAAGATTAAAAAATTTCCTTCGAACAAGGTATATGTAAGTGTTTAAACAGACGATGAAAAACGTGTCAACGTTCGTGTAAATTTAGTCGTAAAATCATTCAAACGAACTTTTGTAATATATAAAAAAATAATGTTTTTATATTAAAGTAAAATTGGATTATAAATTATATATATTTATGAAATAACATGCACTTTAAATTTCCCGTTTTCCCGGCAAAATCTCAAAAATTTCCCGGGAATATTAGACAGACATTTCCCGGGATTTCCCGTTTCCCAAACCCTAATATACATACATACCCAGTCAGCATGTGGAAGATTGTTTCAACAAACTGAGTCTTTTTCGACTGACTTAGATGATCAAAAACTGATTAATCAGTTCTGCGCTTAAAATAAGACTCGAAAATTATTCCCAGAAATACTTAAAAAGGGATTTGTTTAAAAAATAAAAACAAACAGCAAGCTCGTGCAGTAAAATCAAAAAAATAAAAAGTGATTGTAAGTAATACCACAAACTGTCTCGAAAGTGAGTCTAAATTGATTAGAAACGCGAGTCATAAAAGACTCTTTTAGAAGACTCCCGGATAGGGTACCATTTTCTCCCGAATGAACAGTAATTTTCGATTTGAAAACGAGCGCATAAATGCTTATTTTAATCGCGCGGAGGAATCGAAAAAGACTCGAATATTATCATTAATTTCATAAAATGCTGACTGGGTACACACATATATGTAAAATTTCATTCGAGACACACACTATGCACATATGTATGTATGTACATTACCTAAGTGAAATAATTATTCATTATTCGCTAACAAATCACATTACAAATAGTGTATTAAAAAGTATGTCTGCATACTTACATATTAATTTAGTATTTAGTTTTTGTATACGTACCTTTACCACCTTTCTTATTACGGCGCGGCATGTTTCTTTTTTTGTTGTAATTTATTTTTGAAATTTTAAGAATATATAGTTGAGATGAAAATCCAGAAATTTTTCTTGTATCTTTGAATTTGTGGACGTGGTACAAACAATTTTGTATTTTATTGAATTTCGAAAACAATGTTGTTGATATCTGAGTTGGTAGTTAGACTTAGGATCCAACAAATATGCACAGATCACACAATAGCAAAATAATGAAAGTACACGCAGCAATAATTTAGTATATTTATTGTAAGAATTCAAAATCAAAAAAGAAAAATGCAATATAATGATAGCAAAACACGAGGTAAATTTGTTAACTTAATCGGTATTTTTTCGTACAAATGTTTAATTGAATGAATAGTTCACCTTGAATGCAAAATTGATCGAGTCTAATTTTTTATTTGTTGCACTTAATCAAGAAGTTTCTATACAAAAGTTTTGATTTGTCCAATTTTTAAAAATTGTATTTTTGTCACTTGAATTTTGATTTTTTATACTTCTTTTAAAAATCACTTGGGTTTCTCTTTGAATTGGTTTCCCCGACAATAAAAAATTGTTTTTCGATTGTTTAGCAGCCGTTGTATATATATTGGTATACAAATCTTGCACGCACAATGAATTTATTTCGCATGGAACAATATTTTTATAAGTGTTGAATTTTGTTGGTGAAACAAATTTCATGATTAACTGCAAAATTATAATTTATTATACTGTTTGTTTCACAATTTGATTCAATTTAGTTTATACTTGTTTGTTGGGTCTTTTACCCAACCGTAATAAAATCGTGCTATAGACACAGATATCTAATATATAGAAATAATTGAAAATTAATAAAAGTTACGTATTAGTTGGCAAAAAATCGATTTCATCGAAAATATAAAGCAAATGCTAATAAAGTCTCTCACTCACGTTCTTTGTCCAAAACACTTTTTATTTTCACAAGGTTAACAAAAAGCTTTTATATTTCAGTTAATACTTGTTACTGAATAATTTCTAAATTGTTGATTTGTTGTCTCACTCTTTATATTTTTGTATACTAATCTACTAAAACTTGAGAATCTTTGCGATTAGTTGTGAAATTCACACGAAATTCCACAAGCACAGTTTTTCCGCGAATGAGACATGTGTCAATTTGTCAAAATGGTCGCAACTGTGCTGCCACAAGTTGAGAACAATGTTGCAAAAACTGGGCACAGTTTATTTTATTTTAGTGTGTTACCCTACGTCGAGCCATCGACTTGGACATGACTCTAAATCTACACTTAACATTGATTTGAAGTTAATGTTAAAGTTATGCCAGCCATACATTACACAAGTTCAGTGCTCAAGTCTGGCACTGCGTAAACTAAGCTTGTGGCACACATTATACAAATAAACTGTGCAGTGTTTATTTTAAAGCTATAAGTGAAGAAGACAACATGTGCAAATATTGCTCTATTTTATTACCCTACGTCTCCACTAGCTATAAATATGTCCACATATATTGCAGCAGTTGTCAAAATTATATTATTGCTAGTGGAGACAGCTCATTGCAGGAACTTGCAATATATGTTGCAATAATTGTCAACGCATTTTCGTTAACAATTATTGCAAGCGTGAAACGTCAAACTCGGTGTTAACTTATGTTCGACTTTTCTGTATTACATCTGACATTTATATATTAGTGAAATTGGGAAAATATACATATGAATGTATAATAAAATAGGAAAATAGTCTCTTAAAAACGTGTGTAGTAAAATAATTTGTATTGTTATAAGTTTATAAACATAAAAATTCGTTCGATTAACCAGATATTTACAAGTGAATTGTATTTTTGTTCTGCACCTTTCCTGTTGACTTTTCCCATATTGTGAGCTACGATTTCCCACAGCCTTAACATAAGTAAGGCAATCAGCAATATTTTTCTGTTATTCTGCCGGCGTTATTGCTATATTGCCAACATATTTATTGCTTGTCGAGAAGGGGGGTTATATGCTGTGGCAATAAAAAAGAGAAACGAAAACAAAGAAAAAAGGCGCGTATGGTGTAAAAAGTGGTACATGAATCGTGAAAAAAAACCCGACAGAAAACTTAGAAACTGAGCGTTGCAATATACACTACTCAAGTTCACTGTACAGCTTTGAAACTTGAGCAAATATCTAAATCGTTTTGATTAATAGCACAACCACCCCCATACACTACACAAACGCACTGTACAGTGCCAGACTTGTGCAGTGAAATTGTCTACTGTATGGCTGGCATTAGTAATTTTATGTCAGGTGGAGACTGCGAGCTATGTCAGGTGGAGAAAGCAAATGACATGAGCACGACATGAACATGACGCCGGCAGAGCAACTGTGAAAAATTCATCAATTTCTTTGTGTGATGAATACGGGCGATGTACATGTTCAGGCATATCAAAGTATATTGCTGTAGCGCAATTGAAATGGAATATGTACCAATTTTTTTCTGTCTATTTTCTTTCTATTGCAAATGGTTGCAGACGGCGAACATTGTTGCTCAGACATAATATGTTCGGGCATCCATGTCAGAGCATGAACAAAACATGGACATGAGCGGTCTAAATTAACGCCATGATACACTATCATACACAGTCGTACGATTCATTCACTGGAAAATCGGATTGAATTCTGTCACATTCCAAAAAAATCGCAACATAATCTCTTATAGATGCCACACTATTACACAAAAAAGATGCAAAAACATTTAAAATAATTTTTATGTTCAATTATTTTGCATTTCTAAAGAAATAATAACGCAAAATGTAATTTTCAAAATGTTTCTCTCTATCTTTAAATAAATGAAGCAGAATTTGCTGTTTTCTTATCAACTGCCTTACAAAATGCATGTCTGATCTAATAGAAATTATCATTTTATGAACATTTTCATAAACTATTGGAAATCGGACAGACTTGTGAAAAAATTTGTCACACATATCAAATTTTAATTCACACTATCATACTTTTTGAGCACACACGATTTTTTTGACAGATCGAACGACTGTGTATGATAGTGTATCACAGCCTTTAGTAATTTACGATATCCGAAATGATTCCCATACCAAGTTCGTGGCCAGTGGAGGAAAGAGAACGCAAATAAACATGAACTATAGTTTATAGTGCCCAAAAATTTAAACAACTTTTGACAGTTGGCAGGATAACAAAAATATTCAATTGCGAGAGGCCCAGCTGGTTAGTTCTACAATACAGATATATGTATGTCAAAGTTTGCATGAAGTGTGTGTGATTTTACATAGTGTGTGTTTTTGTAAAACCATTTTAATGTAGAGTTGGTGGTACCTGATTATTGCCGGTCCAAGCTTTATGCTATAATTGCCACTTACAATAATAAAAAAACAAATAAAAATTTACTATTTGTAGCAACATTCACTTTTTTGCGGATATATCAATTTTATTTTATTTATTTCTTATAAAATTTGTAATTTTTTCCACCGATGAATGTAATTTTGCATTCGTGCACTTTTTTTGTTTTGACAGCAGAAAACGCGTTATACAAACCCAAACAAAATGTCACTTGTTACGTTTTTTACAAAAATAAAATGACATTCGCGTTATACAACCGCAAACTTGATAAACGTCAGGTTTTATTCGCGTATTTTAGACATATTGGGTTCTATAAACATGCTGTAAGACTTTGCAAAGTAAGCTTTCCTGTCTAAAAGGGGTATTTTTAAAAAAGTAATGTTAGTATTCATCCAAGGCGTATTTATAACTGGTGACCTTAACAGTCCAGGGGGTCGATTCTGTTTCTGTGAAATCGTGAAAATGAAAAATAAAATATCACTTCATTGAAAATGCGATTCTGATTTTAGTTTTTTATGAGAACTATCTGTCAAGTGAAGTGAAAATGATAAATTTTTTATCACTTCATTTTTATCATAAATTCAGAATCGACCCCCAGATGATTATCAGGTGTTCGAAGGCTAATTAAACTGCTTTAAGCCCCGACTGTCAAAATCTCTTGTTTATTCTGATGCTTGTTTGCATACAAAGTGAAAAGTGTATGTATCTTATAAATATGTATGTTTGTATTGATATTTTAGTCAACTGTTTTTGACAGATGGGGTTTTTTAAAGCCAGACGAAATGCATGTTGTTTTGATGTATTGTTGTAGCGATAAGGTCACTACAGCAAACATCACTACAGCAAAACGTACAATCACACAAAATGCCCATACACGACCCAACCGCTGGCACAAACACTTGATTGCGCATGCATGCTGTTGTAGTGTATGGGCCCCTTAATATAGAAATCGCCTTGGTATTCATCCATAACTCAAAAGTTTGGCACAAAAGCCTTCCATAGTATGAACGGGGACTAAGCTGAAAAAATAATTTACTGTGTAGACACGAATGCAGTTTCAAAAGAGAATTTTGAAATGTTCGATAACAACCATGATATAAATATAGAAGGTACTTCCATTCTCTCTTTGTTTTTAAAAAATAAGTATTTTTGAAGTTTGTTTTTTGAGAGAAATAAAAAAAATGTTCCCACATCGTAAAAAATATAAGTCTTCCCCCATAAAATTTTTACAGAAATGTTTAAATATCTTAACAAAAGTTGCGAGTAAATAAAGTGATATACATGACTACACATCTGTGATGTTTAAAAAGTGGTTATGTAATAACTTGGCGCATCTTTTTAAATTTTCTGCCTAAAATAAGTATTTTAAATATATTTTCATCCAAATTGATTGATGATTTTGATTAGTTGACAATGAATTTTCATTAAGTTTAACAAATATTGATTGATATTACATCTTGTTTAATCTATATAATTCGCTTCTTGTTGATTGTAACATGTTTTTCTATAAAAATGGCTTAAATACCCGATCAGATAATTTTGGAAAGTATATTTCACAGATTTTGCATGCTCTTAGACACTGTTGGCGAACTCCAGATAGTGTAGAGAACTCAAAGAATGCTACATTCAAGGTTTTACAATAATATTTTGTGCGTCCACAGTTTGTAATTTGCAGCTCATTTCCGCTTTCTTTAACACAACAATAATACATTTACAATGCATTTCATTGCTTTTCAAGGTAATAAAACATTTATCATCACATTTTTTTTAAATTGTTTGAATTTATAAAAAAAAACTTCTGAAATAATTTTTCAATAAAATTTTCAAACAAACAGGAAACAGAGGGGAAATATTAAATTAACACGGTAGCACGATTTTACTGGAAACTTCAAAATACATATCCTTGTCAGAAGGTGAATGTCAAGAAAAAATGAGAGAATGGAAGTACCTTCTATATTTATATCATGGTAACAACTATTCCGTGGTATGGACGGGGACAAGTAGCTTATAACCAGTGTTGTTAGATTTGACGATTTTACGTCATCTTGACGATTTTTTATGACGAATTTCCCAAAATGACGATTGACGATTTTGTGAGTACTCCTTTCTTTTCCCCTCGTCTCTCTCTCTTATACAAACTAATCACCTTAGCAATAAGACTTGCATAGTGTATTCTAGGAAAATTATTAAGGCATTGAAAATGAAATAAGATAACTTAGATTTTTTAACTTTAGAGATAAGTAAGCATATGTAAGTATATTTTGGATAAAAGTTAAATCGATTAATTTACTAAACAATAAACTAATTTTTCATAACTTATGTGAGTTTGTTATTTACTTTTTTACTTTGCCAAACTCATCAGCTAGTGTTGAAAGAGTATTTAGTAATATTAACCTTACTTAATCCCACATCTAAAATTTACTGGAAACAGAAACCCTTGAAATCATTGTGTTTTTTAAACATAATATGAAGTGTAACATATTATGTTGTTAGTGTTGACATTAAGAACAATTTTATAAAAAACAATTCTAAAATGTATAGTTTTATTTTGAAACTAGTTTTATTTGGAAATTGTTACACACTATTACATATTCTAATTTTTTTGGTTTAATTTCACCCTATAGTTTTTATCTTTGACAATAATACCGATGAATTGTTTTTTGTTACATAAAATGGTATATTATTTCTAATATGATACATTAGTTTTTCAATAAAACGGATAATTCTTTTATGACGATTTATTTTGAAAATCGTGACGATTTTGACGATTTTATTTTTAAAGTTTGACGATTTTTAGAAAAAATTGTCTAACAACACTGCTTATAACTGTTGTGTGTACATAAAAACATTTGTTTCCCCTATTTAATAAAAATAACAAATCTCGTAGTATAATTGGTTGATGTTTTAATAAAATTTACAAGAAAAGTAAAACGAAAAAACTGCAATAAGCTAATCCAAAAAGTATTTTAAAATCCAACTTGTCATTGCGAAACTTGTTGCTGGTATAAATATAAATACACAAATACAAATATAAATACACTTGTGTACATGTAGTTTATTATTAAACGGAAAAGGTAAATTGTATAAGGCACATAAATAATAAAATCTTTTTACATACAAACTAAATACATATGTATGTATGCACCTGTTATTTACATATGTATTTAAATAAAAGGTACATACATATGTACATAATGTACAGATATGGACATTGTTTAAGAACAAAGTCGAAAAATTACTTTTTGTTAAGGCTTGAAAACGTTCTCAAATTCTAAGATAATTGGAGGAGCAACTATGTATGTATGTAAATTCCATTTAAGTTGTCATATACTTATGTACATATTTTAAGATCAACTTTTGTGTATGGTTAGATTTCGGAAACCACTTTCAACCAGGAGTTATATGACGTTTTTAGGTGGATCTTACATCACACGTTAATTCGATGTAATTTTATTGCCTATTTTCTAATCAGATAACAATAATTTTCTAAAGATTTTCGGCCGACCAACAAAAATGAATCTTTTGTTTTTGTTTTCAGTATAAGCAATAGATCGAACGTTTTTTGTCGACATCGTTAATATTAGAGGAACAAATCTAGTTTAGAGGCACCTCCCCAAAATTAAAAAAAAAAGTATCCCATCCTATTGTAAATTGAAAAATAAGAAAACAAAATTAAATAAAAATATTGGCGGCGAGGCTTAGTTTCCGAGTTCTGGGCCTCTGAAATTCTAGTACAATATTTTGATTATACGGTGTTTTTCAACGAATATGACCAATATTGGTATTTCAAAAATTAAAAAAAATTGCTATCCTATAATGCAAAGTTTTCATGCCTAACAGCTTATTTCCGCGCTGCCGGCCTTTGGCCGGGCTTAAGGATTTTTACCACCATGGTGTTTCCCGAGACGGCGTAGCCTGGTAATGATTTTCTGCCTTCCAAAGTTTTCTTGCCAATAATTTGTTCCTGCACTGCCGGCATTCGGCCGGGCTTAACGATTTTCTCCACCATGGTGTTTCCCGAGACGGCGCAGCCTAGTAATGATTTTCTGGATTGCAAAGTTTTCTTGCTTAATAACATTTTTCTGCATTGCCGGCCTTCGGCCGGGCTTAAGGATTTTCTCCACCATGGTGTTTCCCGAGACGGTGCAGTCTAGTAATGATTTTCTGCCTTGCAAAGTTTTCTTGCTTAATAAGGTCTTCCTACACTGCCGGCCTTTGGCCGGGCTTAACGATTTTCTCCACCATGGTGTTTCTCGAGACGGCTCAGCCTAGTAATGATTTTCTGGATTGCAAAGTTTTTTTTTTAATTTTCTGTAGGATAGCATACCTTTTTTTAATTTTTGAAATACCAATATTGGTCATATTCGTTGAAAAACACCGTATTATCACAATATTGTACTAGAATTTCAGAGGCCTGTAACTCGGAAACTAAGGCTCGCCGCCAATATTTTTATTTAATTTTTTTTCTTATTTTTCAATTTACTATAGGATAGGATACTTTTTTTCATTTTTGGGAGGTGCCCCTAAACTAGATTTAAGCCATATTAGATTTAGTAATCATAAATCAACACAAAAATATGTTTCCGATTACTCTCGAACTTGAATTACTATTTTTTTTCAGTTCAGTATTTAATTCCCAACAAAATTTTAATTATTTTTTAATGGTGTTCAGAAATTATTTTTTTTTATTTTAAATAATTAGTATTTGGCATACTTTTAATTTAATCATATTAATATAATATAAAAATTCATTACAATATTATTTTAGTAATTAATTTAATACACATTCAGTGAAATATTCTTAACAAATTGAACACATTTTTTATTAAATATAAAATCATTTATTTCGTTTTTAATTTCTAAGGGAAGTCCATTATATAGATTAAGGCCCTTGTAAAAAAGAGATCTCTGCATTGCACTTGTAGTTGCATTGTCCAATCTAAAATCTTGAGCGTTTCGAAGCTGATAATGTTGTACTTGTCCCACTAAATTAAGTTGATCGCATAGGTATTTAGGTGCATTTCCCACTTTCATTTTTCGTATGAATTTTAGAGTGTTAAGTTCTATTCTTTGTTGAATATTAAGCCATTTTAATGTATTTAGCATAAGTTGAATTGGTGTGTATCGGTTGCATTTTAATATCGAGCGCATTGCTTTATTTTGCAGTTTTTGAAGTCTTTCTATTTTTGTTTTTGTACAGCAGGTGTATAATATTGTCGAACCGTATTCAAAATGAGGTTTGATAATTATATTATAATAATTAATCGCGGTATTTATAGACAGTTTATTTCTTATTCTTTTAAAATAACCAATTTTTTTGCCGATCTTTTTACATACGTATTCAATGTGATCATTAAATATCAAGTCACTCTTTATCACGAAACCTAGGTATTTTATACTTTTTACCTTTTCTATTTCTCTATTATTAATTTTAATTACAACATCGGTGTTTGCATTTATTTCCATTAATTTTGTTTTGCTCTCGTTTAATTTCAGTTTATTCATTTTTAACCAGTTATTAACTTTTTCTAAGTCGTGCATCATGTTCTCTTGACAATTTTTTTCATAATCATTATTTGTTGTACGTGATCTTACTTTATTTATTAGCGTTGTTTGTCTTCTATTCGTTAAATAAGTTTAAAACCACATTAGTTCTTTATTCTGTATACCATACATATGTAACTTTTTTAAAAGTATTTCTCTGTCTATTGTCGCGAATGCTCTTTTAAAGTAAAAAAAAATTGCTAAAATTTTGCTTCTTTTATCTATTTTTTTCCATCTGTTGACAACATAATTAACTGCTGTTTCACATGAGTAATTTTTTCGGAATCCTGATTGATATTTTGATAGTATCTCATTCTCCTCTAGATATTTTACCAATTGCATTTTCACCACTTTTTCTATTATTTTCTCACATGTTTTTAGCATATTTATTGGTCGATATTCTTCGCATAATTTTGTCTTATGGACTTTTTCAATTGGAATAACAATTGACTCCTTCCAATTTTCTGGAAAAACTCCTGAACTCAGAGATTCGTTTATTATTTTTGTCAGTACTTTGCCTGTTATATCCCACTTATCCAAAATTAATCTTGTTGTTACTTTATTGTAGTCAGGTTTATTATTTAATGAAAATTTGAAATTATTATTTATCACTGTTACGTTATTTATGTATTGCACATTTTCTATACTGTTTCTAATTTCTTCTATGCTATCGATAAAAAAATTATTAAACTTATTAGCAATCACATTATAGTCCTTATACTTTATATTATTAAATTTTACAGTTCGTATCACAGATCGGTTCTTTTTTAACACTAAGTTTTTTATTTCCATCCACATTTGTTTCGGGTCTTTTGTACTGATTATTTTATTTTTTATGTATTTATTTTTTTCTCCATTTATTTTGGTTTTATAGTTGTTTCTTACAGCTTTATAATTGTTCCATGCCTCAACAGTATTTTCGATTTTTGCTATTTGATATTTTCTAATTTTTTCATGTTTAAGCGTTCTACATTCCATATTAAACCATTTTTTTACATTATTCTGACCCCTATTAATTTGGTTTTTGACAAATTTTCTAATTGTATTTTCCATACACTAATCAAAACTTAATGCTTTATCATTCGACACTTCATCATACATTCTATTAAAATTTATTTCTAGTTCTATTCTAAATTCGATTCTTCTATATTTGAATGTTTCGATCTCGTTATATTGCATGTCTTTTTTTTATAATTACACTCAATATATATGTTTATTATTTCATGATCTGATATTTTGTTCTTAATACTGTTATTGACAGATACTTTCTTACTGTTAGTTATCACATAATCTATAATTGTCTTTGTATTTTCCGTAACTCTTGTATATTCTTTGACAGTATATTTTATGCTGTTATCATTAAAAATACTTTCTAATTTTTTCTTGTAAAAATTATTCGTTGACCAATCAATGTTGAAGTCCCCGGAAACTATTACTTCGCTATTGTACTCGCTTAGTTCTTCAATAAAATTTTCAAATACTGTACAAAATTCTGCTTCACTATAACTTGGTGATCGATAAACTGCTGCTATTATAAGGTTATTCTTCCCATTCCTCATTTTAAATGCGCTTAACCAATATTTTAAGTTGTCAACTATTTCCAATATTAATTCCACGTTCCACTCTTTCTTAAAATATAATGAAGTACCTCCCGTTCTCGACGATTTCGAAATTGCTGAAATTAAACCATTGATTGATATTTCCTCTTCCTCTACGTCTCCAGTCAAATGCGTTTCAGATAGAATTACGAATTCAGGTTTTTCTTCTTCAACCATAATCTCAAGTTGTGTAAAGTTATTTGTTAATCCTTGAATATTTGTGTATATACATTCCAATTTCTGTGGTTGTTATGCTGTTAAGCCTAGATTTTTCTTCTTCAAGTTAAGTTTATTCTGATATACCGGACACTCTCGGCTCATAGTATTGTGGTTCTCATCAAATCCCATATGTAATTTATTGTTGGCTCTTATGCAATTTATACATTTTTCTATCATTTTTATTTGACAGTCCTTTGATCTGTGGTTTGCATGGCATTTTAAACATGTTTCCTGACTTCTACATTCACTAGCACGATGATTGAATCCTTCACATTTAAAACATTGTAGTAATTCGGTGCCATCAAAAACAATGCATTTTTCCCAGCCTATATTTATTCTTTGTGTTGCCAATACTCTTTCATACGACTCGTTGTCAATATTAATTTTTGCATTATAAACCGTTTTATTGCTTTTTTTAAATTCATACATTTTTATCATTTTTATTTTCGATTCTTGTAAAATGGGGTTCTGTTTTTTTATTTTATCAATCAGTTCGTCGTCTTCGTACTTAAAGTTCATGTCTGTAATTGTAATAGACATTTCTATGGGGTTTGGAATTTTAATTTCGTAATTTTCAATCATTTTTCCTTGAATTGCTTCTTTAATTTTATCTCTTTCTTCATTATTTTCGGTTTGAATTACTAACGATCCATTTTTTCGGTTTTCAACATTTGTTATCTTTAAATTTACCGGGTCCACTTTCTTGTTTAATTCTTTTTTGGTTTTATCAACATCTTGTTTTTCTCTCGGCTTAATGATCAAAGGCACTGTTTTTGATACTTCTGGCAACACTGATTTGCTTTTAACAGATGCAGCATACGATATTTTGTTTTTATTTACATTTGTTTCTTTTATGTATAACTTTTTTGATTTCACTGCACATTTTGTTGTTGTTTTCTTCTATGTTGGTACACATTTGTTTGTTTTTATTTTCAAATTCACTTACATATTCATATAATTTTTGAAACTCTTTTACATTTTTTTCACAACTTTTCTGAGCATAATCTAATTTTTTTATTCTTTCCTCATATCTCATTTCAACTGCTTCCATTAGTTTCTTAATCTCCATTTCATTTTCTTTCAAAGATGCTTTAAATTCATTTTTATAACCTGTTAAATTCCTCTCGTTCTTATTTACATGAAATAAGGTATTGAAGCACATCAAAAGCTTTTGTAACAAAATCACGAATTATGTATAAATTTGTGTGTATTAAATACTTGCATGTAGGGAATGTTAATATTGAAAAAAAAAATACGAATCAGGAGTACTGAACATAGTACAACTTCCCGTCACTGAATTGAAATAACTTTCAAGTGAATTTCACATTAAGAATTAATCGCAAAAACAAGAAATAGGTATTGCTCTTTCTTATATTAATTACTTCTTAGGAAGATAAATTCTTATATAATATAATATAACTTGCATTTACATACTTTTAACTTGGGGATCGGTCTAAAAAGTGATTTTGGGCAAAAAAGTTGTAAAATATTTTTATCCATGTATTTTCATAAAAATATATATATGTAATTAGTTTTGAAAATTACAATACAATAGATACATTACAATACAACAAGAAATAGGTATTGCTCTTTCTTATATTAATTACTTCTTAGGAAGATAAATTCTTATATAATATAATATAACTTGCATATGTGTAATACTTACTCTTAACTTGGGGATCGGTCTAAAAAGTGATTTTGGGCAAAAAAGTTGTAAAATATTTTTATCCATGTATTTACATAAAAATATATATGTATATGTAATTAGTTTTGAAAATTACAATACAATACCTTTTTTTTGCAAGAGTATAGAAAATTATGTTATGTGGGTAGATATGAACACTGTGTATCGTTTTCTTGCAAAAAGTAAAAACTGCAAACTTTTTCGGTGTCGCTCTTTAGAGGAACTAATACGATATGTGCGTATTTACTTACACCTACCAAAGTGTATGAAAATGATATGCGAATTTGAAACCATTTTCTTTAGTTTCGAATAACGGAGTAGACCCGATGATAATTTTTAGTTCTATTTGAAGATAAAAGTTGTACAACGTCAAAAAGTGAAGGGGGTCTGCTCTGTAATTCGAAACGAAAGCAAATGCTTCCGAATTGTAATATTAATATAACACATAACTTCAAAAAGATCGTCTTTCGTTTAAAAATTACTATATGGGAAGAGTGACATAACATAAGGATCGATTACAACCGTAAAAAGTTGGAAATTGCATGAAACTGTAATAAATTTATGTAAATATACAAGAGAAGAGTTAATTAGCTAAGTTGGAAAATGAACAATAAATAGTTATTTTTGTTTGTCTTGAACTACATTTGCTTAATTTTCATTTAGATGTTGGTATCCACATATCGCACACTAAATCATAAACAGTCACAAATCAAAACTGACTAAACAGTTTTGTTTATTTCATAAACCGCTAACTACCGCAAAATTTATTTTGCAACCCAGTCTTGAACAATATAAAATGCAGTTAAGCCTATTTTTATGTTACATATTTGCGCAATTTGTACAGTATCAACACTCCTAAGGATCGGGCTTTTTTTTTAGTTGCGATGATTTAGTATGCGATATATACGTATATAATTATAACTCCGATTGGAATAATTAGTAACGAAACTGAAAAATGATTATATCACTCATTTCCTTTAACAAAGCGATAATTCAAAAAGTGATATTTTTGAGTTAATAATGCGGAATTAATACTCGTTATTCAAGTAAATGAGGGATGTGTACACATACATACATACACATGCATGTACGAGTATATACACTAATGTGTAAACTCACTGTTGATATAGTGCATATTTATATTCATTCCAAAAACTTTATTTATAGTAAGCTATGACATCTGTGCAAGAACGTTTCCAAGCAGCTGTTAATGTCATTAAAGGTTTGCCAAAGAATGGACCTTATCAACCTAGTAATATTATGATGCTGAAATTTTATGGGCTATATAAACAAGCCACTGAAGGTGCTTGTAACCAAAGAAAGCCCGCATTTTGGGATGTTGTTAACAAGGCTAAATGGGAGGCGTGGAATCGAAATAGTCATCTAACGAAGGAAGAAGCTATGCAGAAATATGCTGAGAATTTGCGTGAAATTATTGAAACAATGTCATTTACCGAAAATGTTCAAAATTTTGTAGGAAGCTTGCAGGGTCTAGAAAATATTAATTTGGATGAATTAGAAATCGTAGTTCCCGGCATGAAGGAATTGGCAGAATCGCATCCTAACTCACCATTTCATTCAAGAACAAATAGCCCTCAACATAGCACAAACGGGCATGACGAAGATGTAAGTAATACATTATTTATTTTATTTTAATGATATTTTAATTGATCTTTAAACATGTTCATATTTTTTTTAGTTAAATATAAATGGTCATGACTCCTCCTTAGATGATGTTATGGCTGCACCTTCAACACCTGTTCAGCAAAAAGAACTGCCATTACAATCTTCTAAATTTTTGGGATTGGATTACTCACAAACAAACGGTTTAAATCAATCGGACCAATCAGATGATGAATATGTAGATCCATTTGATATTCAAAATGAGCTTTATGAATCCTTGCAACGTAATACTGATATACTTAAACATATACAGATCACCGTATTGCGAATGAACTCGGATATATCGTCTATTAATCAAAGAGTAATTGATTTGGAAAAAACATTAAGAGACATCAAACATGTTGTTGCAAAACAAAGAGTGATTGAAAAATATGGCGAGTTTAAAAACAAACATCCCAATTGGTGGCCATTTTCAGACATTTCACCTGCTTGGTTTTTGTTATTTATATTATGGCCTTTCATTTTAAGAAGAGTTGGCAAAATATTATCATGCTCTCCAAAACGCAAGTAAAATTCCGAAAATTAGAGAATTCATCTTAATCCTTTTAGTATATAATGTCGTTTTATGCTTTGATCTGGTGTTAGGCTTATTTACACAAGAACATTTACGTATGCTCTTTGATATATTATATATTGTTAATTGTGCGACCTATTTTATTCCAAATACATAATAACTTTAGTTACTTTAAGTTAACAGATATTTTGTATCCATTCCCCATTTTATAAAACTTATGGTTGTGCACACATGAATTAAGTTTATAGAAATTTATTTTGTTTCTTCTTAAATTATTGTTGGTGACGAAAAAATCATAAATAGTTGCGAGTTGCTTATAGTTTTTGTTATACTTATGTATTGTAAAAATTTCACACAATTTATATACACATGTAACCGGCTCATATAAATTTTTTAACAAATACATATTTGCATTTATATGCTTTGTGGGAAATATTTTATTTTAAACTTGTATCAAAAAGTGAAGTTTAGTGTTGGGAAGTTTGACGTAGGTATTTTTTTCCTGACGGTACATCTATAGTAGTGAAACCATTTGGAAACTTTTCCATTACTTGCTGATCAGATAAGTTTGGTAAAATCATGCAGGTTCCTCCTTGCTATACAAAAATTAGTTTTGAAATATGCTTAAAATAAATGAGAATGAATGATCAGGTAAATACCTTCCAATCTGCGGGTGTGGCTACAAATTTGGTACTGGTAAGCTGCAAGGAGTCTATAACTCTTAGGATTTCACTTTTAAGGATGATAAATGATGAAACTTAGCATTGAACAAAATACATACGGAATTTTATAGGAACTTACTCGAAATTTCTACCAGTTGTGGCTGGGTATAATATAGACAAACGAAGCTTTTTGTTCTGGTCCACGATGAAAACTGCGCGGCATGTTAATGGTATACCTTCAGCATTTAGTTCATCTTTGTCCAACATATTTAGCATTAATGCCAATTCCCTCTTATCATCAGCGATAATTGGATAGTCGAATGAAGATAATTCTATATAAAACTTATTTATACGCTCCTATTGTTGATCTAAACGCATTTGGTCGCCTGAGAGACAAAACAGGGCTTAAATTAAGTTTAGAGACATAACTCCAAAATTAATAAAAATTTGGTATCCGATAGAAAATTAAAAAATAAAAAGAAAAACTTAAATAAAAATATTGGCGGCGAGCCTTAGTTTCCGAGATATGGGCCTTTGAAGTTCTAGTATGAAATTGTGATTATACGTAATATTTTCCCCAACAAATGTCTTCAATATTAGTATCATTTAAAAGCTTTGGAGAATATCTTTCAGGAGAAAATCTTTATTTGGGTGCGCCGTCTCGGGAAACACCATGGTGGAGAAAATCTTTAAGCACGGCCGAAGGCCGGCAGTGCAGAAAATCGTTATTAGACAGGAAAACTTTGCCAGGCAGAAAGTCTTTATTAGGCTGCGCTGTGTAGGGGAACACCATGGTGGAGAAAATCCTTAAGACCGGCCGAAGGCCGGCAGTGCAGAAAATCGATAGTAAACACGAAAACTTTTCCAGGCAGAAAATATTTATTAGGCTGCGCCGTGTAGGGAAACACTATGGTGGAGAAAATCCTTAAGCCCGGCCGAAGGCCGGCAGTACAGAAAATTGATATTAGACAGGAAAACTTTTCCAGGCAGAAAATATTTATTAGGCTGCGCCGTGTAGGGAAACACCATGGTGGAGAAAATCCTTAAGCCCGGCCGAAGGCCGGCAGTGCAGAAAATCATTATTAGACAGAAAAACTTTGCCAGGCAGAAAATCTTTATTAGGCTGCGCCGTATATGGAAACACCATGGTGGAGAAAATGCTTAAGTCCGGCCGAAGGCTGTGTTAGTAAATACAAACATTCCTAAAATTTAGTGTTTTCTTAAAGAGTCGCTAAAAAGTTTTTAAATGACACCAATATACAATTCAAAGGCCCATAACTCGGAAACTAAGCCTCGCCTACAATTTTTTACTTTAATATTTTTTCCTTATTTTTTAATTCTCAATCGGATACCATTTTTTTTAGAGTTGCCCCTTAGCTTGATTTGTGCCCATTCCACCATATAATCACAATTTTATACCAGAACTTAAAAAGCCCATAACTCGGAAACTAAGGCTCGCCGCCAATTTTTTTATTTAATTTTTTCTTTTTATTTTTTAATTTTCTATCGGATACCAAATTTTTATTAACTTTAGAGTTATGTCACTAAACTTAATTTGTTCCCAAAACAGCTTCCGCAAAGCCTAATTTTATTTTTTGGTATTGTGAATCACGTCCACTTTTTACTTAAAAATGTTATGGAACAAGCTAACTACAAACTCAACCGTTATTTAAGTTGTGAATGTCAATGCCAATGCATGTATGTCGGATCGACTCTCAGACAACCAGAACTACAATAGGGGCTTTAATTACAATAAATTTATAGTTGGTTAGTTGGCTTACCTCCGTAACTTTTTATATCCTCAATCCAACCCTTGTGGGAATCGACAGTATCGCATGACAACGCTATCGGCTTAATATTGCGTTTGGAGAATTCTGGCAGCAGTTCAGCCACACGTGATAATTCTGTAGTACACACCGGAGTGTAATCAGCTGGGTGCGAAAATAAAATAGCCCACCTGAGAAATATAGTTAGTTTTAGATTTGTTCAAGATATAAATATATGCATAGTTTATTACTTACGAGTCTTCCATCCATTCATAGAAATCAATTTTTCCCTGACTAGTATCAGCCTTAAAGTTGGGAAATTTATCGCCAATATTCAAAGTTCCGTTTGGCATATTTGACAATTATTAAGAAACAGGTGAGACGAGTGTACTTTGTGGTGACGAGGGATTGTATCTGTATCAGAGAAACAAGCCGATCGGCTCACAGCCGGCTCAAGAGCCGCCGCCGACTTCCAATGTAAAATCAAGCCGCCGCCGATGCATGCGGCTACCATCGGCTAAAAATTGCAGCCGGCTAATTGTTTTTTATAGTTGCAAATTTGTACTACTAAATCTTAGAAATTATTATTTTTTCTAATTTTATTATAGAAATGTTTTTTAAAAAGCTTATAAAAACCGGCTGTAAGTGTCAGCCGGCTTATGAGCCGCAGACATTTTAAGACGGCTTGTTTCTCTGATATGTATGATATTCCTAGCTGTATGAGGGAACTGCCGCCGACCAAAATTATACATCGACCTCGTTCTCTGGTTGAGTAGGACAGGGAAAGCTTACTCAAGGCGTATTCATAACAGGTGGCCTTATCGCTACAAAATACAACAATAATAAAAACAACATGCAATTCGTCTGGCTTCAAAACACCCCATCTGTCAAAAACAGTTGACTCAAATACCAATACATTCACATTTATAAAAACATATTTTACTATCCATGTGCATCTATCATCAACAACACAGAAAACAAAATTTGTAAATGTAATTAAAATGTTGAAGGACGGTTCAGGTTAGATGATCTTGATATTTTTGGACAACGTAAAGAAACCTTACTTGCTGCCTTATTGCAGTCTCTCCGATGGTTTTTTGGACGCGAAATCAGTGTTATAAAATGTGTTTTACTGGCTCATCATGGCCGTAAACACAATATTATGCTTAAATGCATGAAATTGTTCACAAAAGTGGACAAAGTTACTTAAAAGTGTACAACAAATAAACGTGCGTCTTATTTATACATACATACATATATAAGAAGTCAGCTAGCTGGGGCCGGCAAAAGTTGTCTTAACCCCACAATTAAGAATTCGCATTGTGTTGAGTTGATACATAAAGAAATGCAGCGCATTGTGGCAATTAAATGCAATAGGAAATGTTAAGGTATGCTTGAATATTTATTTCTATAAACTTAATTTGTAATATATGTATCTGTTTAAGGTTTCCCAAATTGCACGGAAAAATTGTTGATGTGGTGACAACGCTATTGCATCGTCGTTTACCAGCCACCAATTTCATGGTTGAGAATTTGGGAGTCATTGAATTGGGCTTTGTATACTGCAACAGTGTCTAAAGGGTCAGTTAGCCTAACCATTTTCATATAACAATATCGATCAGGTGTTTTCTTTTAAAATTTTGGTACTTTTGTAGAAAAAAAGTTTTTGTTTTGGAAAAAAAGTTTTTTTTCAGACTTAGTCATGTTTTACACTCGGCAGTTTTACTTGAAGCAAGTCTGAGTTTATAGGAGAGAAAGGAAAGAAGAAAGAAGAGGGGTACTGACTTGCCTGTACAGAAAAGTTACTTCAATTCTGTTTTGTTATTTCATTCGCTGCATTAAAACAATACGAAAATTGAACAAGAAACCGTCTGAGTGTAAACAAATGGGCAGTTTTAAAAGAGAATTGAAGAGAACTGCTTCAAGAAAAACTGCCAAGTGTAAAACATGACTTAGCAAGTTTTTTAAAAAATATATATGGTAACGCTGGTACCTACCATTAATTCAGCTAGGAGAAACCAGTGATGGGAAAGTTGGTACGATCGTACTTTTTTTGATACTATTTGACATGAAAAAGTACCGTAGTACTCCCCTAAGAAATTTGATACTCTCACGGGCAACTTAGAAATGCAGTCAGAAGACTCGCGCATGCATATATTTTGCCAAGAATTAAATTGTTTTTTCGACAAATAGAAAGAAGCTTTATTAGTAAAGATCTTTTAGAAAAGCGTAACCACAATTAAATATCAATATCAATATTTCATTCAATGATATTTTATGTGGCACAGAAGTTGATCTATTGAAACAACTGTTTTAAATCAGTTTAAAGAAAATTTTAAAAAGTTTATATTAAGTTCTAAGGGCAAAAGTGGACTTTGACAATAAAATGTTAGTTTGGTTTAGTAAGTTTCCCCCTGAAAGTATTTTATCTGTTAAACCAATGTCATTATACCACTTTTAATTAAAATGTTACCAGGGAAAAGAAAAAAAAGAAAAGAAAAATAATTTGAAATATTAACAACCAATATAGAGCACTGGCTTATATAAAAACGCATTAGATGAAAACATGTTTCCTGATATATCGAGAGTAGCTTACGGAGTTTTATCCATGCCTCACTCCGCTGTAAATGTCGAAAGGATTTTCTTTTACCAAAATTTCATGAAAACAAAATATAAATCAACAGCCATCGTATTCTGTAACTCGCTAAAGCTAAATCTAATTTTCGGCTACGAATGCAATTTTCAAACGGGTATTGATAAATCAGGTAATGGCTTAAAAATGTAATTCGCCGAAATTTTATTGCTTTATGTCATCGCCAAAAATTTAAAATTTTCTATTTGTTCAGCATTTTAGCGGTCGAATTTAGCTTTAGCTTTAGCGAGCTATGGAATACGGAGGCAAGCTTTATGTTCCAACAGTATTAAGTCTAATCCATGCTACACCTATTTGTATATTTGTACCTATGTGTTCCTTTTTTTTGTAAATGAATTTCTTATAATTTTTTGTTAATAAAATTTAAATAAGAAATATTATAATTTTTGGTACTCTCAGGATCAAAAAAGTACTAAAAAAATTTGTTTTTGATACCGAAATGCAAATCTCATTTCCCATCACTGGGAGAAACACAGAAAGAGATATACCCCTTTTCCACAGCTGTGTGAAAAACAGACGTAGTAGTACAGGCTCTTTCTGTCTTTCTCTCAGCTGAATAAGACTTTGCAAAGTAAACTTTGGGTGTGGAAAAGGGGTGATAATATTCCTGCCTGTGTCCAGTGTTGCCATATTTATTTTTCAAAAATCTTCCAAGTAGAGCAAAAAAAAAATCTTATTTTTAATTAAAAATCTTTCTTTGTTATTTTATTTAAGAATAATGAGTTAAAATTTATTTGGTTTCCAGGGAACTATTAAACGTAAGGCTAAATAACACAAAATACTTACTGTATAGAATATGTGTAAGATTATTATGAAGCAATTCCGAAAATATGTAAATAGTTTAGTCAAAAGACTCCTTAATAATATATTATAAGTAAAACATTTAAAAAAATCTTATTTTCATCTAAGAAATCTTTTTGGTCGTTTTTTCATGTCTATAAACTTCAAAAATAAGATAAATCTTTATATATCGTCGGTTGGTTTCTGGTTTGCTGCAGACATAATGTATTTTGTATATGCTGTGCCGCAAATCAGAAACCAGCCAACCATATGGTAACACTGCCTGTGTCTCTCACACAGCCGAATTAACAAAGTAAACTTTGCATGTCTAAAAGGGGTAATGGATATTGGCAAGGCCCAAGGCGCTTTCATTATCAGGTGACCTTTTCCGCACGGCTGATTATCAGCTGTTGATGCCAAATAGAGCAATATAAACCAAAATTTCAAAATTTGAATAGAAATCTTTTGACAGATTGGTTTTGTAGCACAGCAAACTAGATGTTGATTTTTGTGTTGTTAAATTGTTGTAGGGAAGAGTTCACCCAAGGCGAATGCACATAAGGTGATCTTAATTCACCATGATCTTAATTCTGATGTCAAATCAACCAAAACGTTAGGAAATATTCTGACAGCCGGAAATTTTGCACTAACAAATATACAAGGTGAATACGCAGAGTTGAAAATTAACACCCCCTTGTGACAATTCGCCTTGGCTGTGTTTTTGTAGAGTTACATAGACATAATAAAGACATTGGTCTATTCGTAGCGTAATGTGTCGTAGTTTCTTCCCTCAATGTAAATACTGTCTGTCAAACATATGTGTTATTATTTTGTTTGATTTATACAATTTTGACTAGCAAATTTTTTAAATTGTAAATAAAATTACAGATAAGACTATAGAATATTAATTGAAAATAATATACATATGTATGCCGACTAGATATGAGTATATTAAACTGAATTACTGAATAACTAAGTATATACTAAGTTTTACAGTTACTTTACATAATTAAAATCCTGGACTTTGAACTGCCCAAAAATACTTAATAATATTTGTTTGTAGGTAAGTTGTTATATTCCTTGCGAAAATATTAGTACATAATAGTTTTGAATTTGTAATTTGGATTATGAATGGTTTAGCAATTGAACTTGAGTTCAAAGGTGTCTACATACACACAGAGTGGAAAAAACTAAAATTGATAAATACAAGTTGTATTTGGATATAATGCATGCTTATAAAAAAAAAACTTGAATTCGTCTTTAGTTATGTAAATTAACTTTTCCGTTGGTTCTATGAACCGCCGTTTAAAAACAAAACGTGTTTTAACTTCTGTGATTCAACATAGAATAATTTTCTGGAACAAATCTAGTTTAGGGGCACCTCCCCAAAATTAAAAAAAAGTATCCCATCCTATAGTAAATTTAAAAATAAGAAAAAAAAATTAAATAAAAATATTGGCGGCGAGGCTTAGTTTATTAGTTATGGGCCTCTGAAATTCTAGTACAATATTTTGATTATACGGTGTTTTTCAACGAATATGACCAATATTGGTATTTCAAAAATTAAAAAAAAATTGCTATCCTATAATGCAAAGTTTTCATGCCTAATAGCGTATTTCTGCGCTGCCGGCCTTCGGCCGGGCTTAAAGATTTTCTCCACCATGGTGTTTCCCGAGACGTCTCAGCCTAGTAATGATTTTCTGGATTGCAAAGTTTTCCTGCTTAACATTTTTCTGCATTGCCGGCCTTCGGCCGGGCTTAAGGATTTTCTCCACCATGGTGTTTCCCGAGACGGCTTAGCCTAGTAATGATTTTCTGGATTGCAAAGTTTTCCTGCTTAATAACATTTTTCTGCATTGCCGGCCTTCGGCCGGGCTTAAGGATTTTCTCCACCATGGTGTTTCCCGAGACGGCGCAGCCTAGTAATGATTTTCTGGATTGCAAAGTTGTTTTTTGAATTTTCTATAGGATAGCATACCTTTTTTTAATTTTTGAAATACCAATATTGGTCATATTCGTTGAAAAACACCGTATAATGACAATAATGTACTAGAATTTCAGAGGCCTATAACTCGGAAACTAAGCCTCGCCGCCATTATTGTTATTTAATTTTTATTTATTATTTTTCAATTTACTATAGGATAGGATACTTTTTTTTCATTTTTGGGAGGTGCCCCTAAACTAGATTTAAGCCAATTTTCTTTATTATTTCTTCAGCTTTTATTACAATATTGAATTTCGTTTATTAATAGTAATTCTTAACTTAGGTTTCATGTTACAATCACCTTATTCTACCTTAAATTTCATTGGCTAAAATGCAATAAATTTTAGTTAGCAAAAATTAACTACCAAGCGCTTTTAGAACAAAAAAAATAATAATTTGCTTAAACATAATTGTCACCTCATTTTACTTTAATTCTATTAGTTAAAATGCAATAAATTTTGATTTAACGAAATATTGATTACAAGGCATATTTTACAACTAATAGGGAGATTCACTATTATTGCTTACAAATATAATTGATAATGATATTCACATCTGTTGCTAACTCCTCCCTCTGTTAAATGTCGGAACGTCCCTGTTTCGACGCAATCTCTTTAAACTCACAAAAATTTTCAAGGACAGGAAATTTAATTATATAGAAAATTATAGAATTATTTTGGAGTACAGTTACGTTGCTTACACTTAGTATGTCATTAACGCTAACTGGTGCCGTTTCTGATCGAACTTTGTTTCAAAATTGATATTGTCTAGAATGGCGGGATGAACTATACTCTCCCTCGCCAATACTATAGCTAATGCAAGGTTATTTAAGAAGGATATTATCTCAGGTGAGGTGAGACGAGTGTACTTTGTGGTGACGAGGGATTGTATCTGTATCAGAGAAACAAGCCGATCGGCTCACAGCCGGCTCAAGAGCCGCCGCCGACTTCCAATGTAAAATCAAGCCGCCGCCGATGCATGCGGCTACCATCGGCTAAAAATTGCAGCCGGCTAATTGTTTTTTATAGTTGCAAATTTGTACTACTAAATCTTAGAAATTATTATTTTTTCTAATTTTATTATAGAAATGTTTTTTAAAAAGCTTATAAAAACCGGCTGTAAGTGTCAGCCGGCTTATGAGCCGCAGACATTTTAAGACGGCTTGTTTCTCTGATATGTATGATATTCCTAGCTGTATGAGGGAACTGCCGCCGACCAAAATTATACATCGACCTCGTTCTCTGGTTGAGTAGGACAGGGAAAGCTTACTCAAGGCGTATTCATAACAGGTGGCCTTATCGCTACAAAATACAACAATAATAAAAACAACATGCAATTCGTCTGGCTTCAAAACACCCCATCTGTCAAAAACAGTTGACTCAAATACCAATACATTCACATTTATAAAAACATATTTTACTATCCATGTGCATCTATCATCAACAACACAGAAAACAAAATTTGTAAATGTAATTAAAATGTTGAAGGACGGTTCAGGTTAGATGATCTTGATATTTTTGGACAACGTAAAGAAACCTTACTTGCTGCCTTATTGCAGTCTCTCCGATGGTTTTTTGGACGCGAAATCAGTGTTATAAAATGTGTTTTACTGGCTCATCATGGCCGTAAACACAATATTATGCTTAAATGCATGAAATTGTTCACAAAAGTGGACAAAGTTACTTAAAAGTGTACAACAAATAAACGTGCGTCTTATTTATACATACATACATATATAAGAAGTCAGCTAGCTGGGGCCGGCAAAAGTTGTCTTAACCCCACAATTAAGAATTCGCATTGTGTTGAGTTGATACATAAAGAAATGCAGCGCATTGTGGCAATTAAATGCAATAGGAAATGTTAAGGTATGCTTGAATATTTATTTCTATAAACTTAATTTGTAATATATGTATCTGTTTAAGGTTTCCCAAATTGCACGGAAAAATTGTTGATGTGGTGACAACGCTATTGCATCGTCGTTTACCAGCCACCAATTTCATGGTTGAGAATTTGGGAGTCATTGAATTGGGCTTTGTATACTGCAACAGTGTCTAAAGGGTCAGTTAGCCTAACCATTTTCATATAACAATATCGATCAGGTGTTTTCTTTTAAAATTTTGGTACTTTTGTAGAAAAAAAGTTTTTGTTTTGGAAAAAAAGTTTTTTTTCAGACTTAGTCATGTTTTACACTCGGCAGTTTTACTTGAAGCAAGTCTGAGTTTATAGGAGAGAAAGGAAAGAAGAAAGAAGAGGGGTACTGACTTGCCTGTACAGAAAAGTTACTTCAATTCTGTTTTGTTATTTCATTCGCTGCATTAAAACAATACGAAAATTGAACAAGAAACCGTCTGAGTGTAAACAAATGGGCAGTTTTAAAAGAGAATTGAAGAGAACTGCTTCAAGAAAAACTGCCAAGTGTAAAACATGACTTAGCAAGTTTTTTAAAAAATATATATGGTAACGCTGGTACCTACCATTAATTCAGCTAGGAGAAACCAGTGATGGGAAAGTTGGTACGATCGTACTTTTTTTGATACTATTTGACATGAAAAAGTACCGTAGTACTCCCCTAAGAAATTTGATACTCTCACGGGCAACTTAGAAATGCAGTCAGAAGACTCGCGCATGCATATATTTTGCCAAGAATTAAATTGTTTTTTCGACAAATAGAAAGAAGCTTTATTAGTAAAGATCTTTTAGAAAAGCGTAACCACAATTAAATATCAATATCAATATTTCATTCAATGATATTTTATGTGGCACAGAAGTTGATCTATTGAAACAACTGTTTTAAATCAGTTTAAAGAAAATTTTAAAAAGTTTATATTAAGTTCTAAGGGCAAAAGTGGACTTTGACAATAAAATGTTAGTTTGGTTTAGTAAGTTTCCCCCTGAAAGTATTTTATCTGTTAAACCAATGTCATTATACCACTTTTAATTAAAATGTTACCAGGGAAAAGAAAAAAAAGAAAAGAAAAATAATTTGAAATATTAACAACCAATATAGAGCACTGGCTTATATAAAAACGCATTAGATGAAAACATGTTTCCTGATATATCGAGAGTAGCTTACGGAGTTTTATCCATGCCTCACTCCGCTGTAAATGTCGAAAGGATTTTCTTTTACCAAAATTTCATGAAAACAAAATATAAATCAACAGCCATCGTATTCTGTAACTCGCTAAAGCTAAATCTAATTTTCGGCTACGAATGCAATTTTCAAACGGGTATTGATAAATCAGGTAATGGCTTAAAAATGTAATTCGCCGAAATTTTATTGCTTTATGTCATCGCCAAAAATTTAAAATTTTCTATTTGTTCAGCATTTTAGCGGTCGAATTTAGCTTTAGCTTTAGCGAGCTATGGAATACGGAGGCAAGCTTTATGTTCCAACAGTATTAAGTCTAATCCATGCTACACCTATTTGTATATTTGTACCTATGTGTTCCTTTTTTTTGTAAATGAATTTCTTATAATTTTTTGTTAATAAAATTTAAATAAGAAATATTATAATTTTTGGTACTCTCAGGATCAAAAAAGTACTAAAAAAATTTGTTTTTGATACCGAAATGCAAATCTCATTTCCCATCACTGGGAGAAACACAGAAAGAGATATACCCCTTTTCCACAGCTGTGTGAAAAACAGACGTAGTAGTACAGGCTCTTTCTGTCTTTCTCTCAGCTGAATAAGACTTTGCAAAGTAAACTTTGGGTGTGGAAAAGGGGTGATAATATTCCTGCCTGTGTCCAGTGTTGCCATATTTATTTTTCAAAAATCTTCCAAGTAGAGCAAAAAAAAAATCTTATTTTTAATTAAAAATCTTTCTTTGTTATTTTATTTAAGAATAATGAGTTAAAATTTATTTGGTTTCCAGGGAACTATTAAACGTAAGGCTAAATAACACAAAATACTTACTGTATAGAATATGTGTAAGATTATTATGAAGCAATTCCGAAAATATGTAAATAGTTTAGTCAAAAGACTCCTTAATAATATATTATAAGTCCCAAGAAAAACATTTAAAAAAATCTTATTTTCATCTAAGAAATCTTTTTGGTCGTTTTTTCATGTCTATAAACTTCAAAAATAAGATAAATCTTTATATATCGTCGGTTGGTTTCTGGTTTGCTGCAGACATAATGTATTTTGTATATGCTGTGCCGCAAATCAGAAACCAGCCAACCATATGGTAACACTGCCTGTGTCTCTCACACAGCCGAATTAACAAAGTAAACTTTGCATGTCTAAAAGGGGTAATGGATATTGGCAAGGCCCAAGGCGCTTTCATTATCAGGTGACCTTTTCCGCACGGCTGATTATCAGCTGTTGATGCCAAATAGAGCAATATAAACCAAAATTTCAAAATTTGAATAGAAATCTTTTGACAGATTGGTTTTGTAGCACAGCAAACTAGATGTTGATTTTTGTGTTGTTAAATTGTTGTAGGGAAGAGTTCACCCAAGGCGAATGCACATAAGGTGATCTTAATTCACCATGATCTTAATTCTGATGTCAAATCAACCAAAACGTTAGGAAATATTCTGACAGCCGGAAATTTTGCACTAACAAATATACAAGGTGAATACGCAGAGTTGAAAATTAACACCCCCTTGTGACAATTCGCCTTGGCTGTGTTTTTGTAGAGTTACATAGACATAATAAAGACATTGGTCTATTCGTAGCGTAATGTGTCGTAGTTTCTTCCCTCAATGTAAATACTGTCTGTCAAACATATGTGTTATTATTTTGTTTGATTTATACAATTTTGACTAGCAAATTTTTTAAATTGTAAATAAAATTACAGATAAGACTATAGAATATTAATTGAAAATAATATACATATGTATGCCGACTAGATATGAGTATATTAAACTGAATTACTGAATAACTAAGTATATACTAAGTTTTACAGTTACTTTACATAATTAAAATCCTGGACTTTGAACTGCCCAAAAATACTTAATAATATTTGTTTGTAGGTAAGTTGTTATATTCCTTGCGAAAATATTAGTACATAATAGTTTTGAATTTGTAATTTGGATTATGAATGGTTTAGCAATTGAACTTGAGTTCAAAGGTGTCTACATACACACAGAGTGGAAAAAACTAAAATTGATAAATACAAGTTGTATTTGGATATAATGCATGCTTATAAAAAAAAAACTTGAATTCGTCTTTAGTTATGTAAATTAACTTTTCCGTTGGTTCTATGAACCGCCGTTTAAAAACAAAACGTGTTTTAACTTCTGTGATTCAACATAGAATAATTTTCTGGAACAAATCTAGTTTAGGGGCACCTCCCCAAAATTAAAAAAAAGTATCCCATCCTATAGTAAATTTAAAAATAAGAAAAAAAAATTAAATAAAAATATTGGCGGCGAGGCTTAGTTTATTAGTTATGGGCCTCTGAAATTCTAGTACAATATTTTGATTATACGGTGTTTTTCAACGAATATGACCAATATTGGTATTTCAAAAATTAAAAAAAAATTGCTATCCTATAATGCAAAGTTTTCATGCCTAATAGCGTATTTCTGCGCTGCCGGCCTTCGGCCGGGCTTAAAGATTTTCTCCACCATGGTGTTTCCCGAGACGTCTCAGCCTAGTAATGATTTTCTGGATTGCAAAGTTTTCCTGCTTAACATTTTTCTGCATTGCCGGCCTTCGGCCGGGCTTAAGGATTTTCTCCACCATGGTGTTTCCCGAGACGGCTTAGCCTAGTAATGATTTTCTGGATTGCAAAGTTTTCCTGCTTAATAACATTTTTCTGCATTGCCGGCCTTCGGCCGGGCTTAAGGATTTTCTCCACCATGGTGTTTCCCGAGACGGCGCAGCCTAGTAATGATTTTCTGGATTGCAAAGTTGTTTTTTGAATTTTCTATAGGATAGCATACCTTTTTTTAATTTTTGAAATACCAATATTGGTCATATTCGTTGAAAAACACCGTATAATGACAATAATGTACTAGAATTTCAGAGGCCTATAACTCGGAAACTAAGCCTCGCCGCCATTATTGTTATTTAATTTTTATTTATTATTTTTCAATTTACTATAGGATAGGATACTTTTTTTTCATTTTTGGGAGGTGCCCCTAAACTAGATTTAAGCCAATTTTCTTTATTATTTCTTCAGCTTTTATTACAATATTGAATTTCGTTTATTAATAGTAATTCTTAACTTAGGTTTCATGTTACAATCACCTTATTCTACCTTAAATTTCATTGGCTAAAATGCAATAAATTTTAGTTAGCAAAAATTAACTACCAAGCGCTTTTAGAACAAAAAAAATAATAATTTGCTTAAACATAATTGTCACCTCATTTTACTTTAATTCTATTAGTTAAAATGCAATAAATTTTGATTTAACGAAATATTGATTACAAGGCATATTTTACAACTAATAGGGAGATTCACTATTATTGCTTACAAATATAATTGATAATGATATTCACATCTGTTGCTAACTCCTCCCTCTGTTAAATGTCGGAACGTCCCTGTTTCGACGCAATCTCTTTAAACTCACAAAAATTTTCAAGGACAGGAAATTTAATTATATAGAAAATTATAGAATTATTTTGGAGTACAGTTACGTTGCTTACACTTAGTATGTCATTAACGCTAACTGGTGCCGTTTCTGATCGAACTTTGTTTCAAAATTGATATTGTCTAGAATGGCGGGATGAACTATACTCTCCCTCGCCAATACTATAGCTAATGCAAGGTTATTTAAGAAGGATATTATCTCACCATTTCTCATCACAATAGTCTCAAAAAGTATCAAATCGTCCTGTTTTATTGTATTGTACGTATGCTCGTAATTCTGAATGGTATTAATTTTCTCAGTTAACTCGTTTATTCTGTCCTGTATTGCGGAATTTATTATAAACTGCTTGTCATTGTTTTGCGCAAGTAAATCAATGCGAGTTTCCAGTGAAAAAATTGGGAAGACAAAAATAAAGAAATGAGTTTACATGAATACCCTAATTATCTTAAATTATCCTTGTGAACCTTTCTTCCATTTATCAATAACGTGGTCTCCAGATCCTGCTGTACGACACCCTGCACAAAAAATTTATCAAATTTATTACCTAACCGTCTGTTTCTTTTAACAAAAACAATGTCTCCAGGTTGATATTTTTTTATGACCGCGCCTTTATTATGCGTTTGCAATAACCTTTGCTGTGCTGACATTAAATTATTTTGCACTTTTTCAAGGGTGCTTTTATTAAATTCGTTCAAAATGTCTACTGGTTTCCTTTCCGTCACTGAATGTATTGTGTCGTACTTAATGGTAGACAATAATATCAGTTCAATGTTATCAGTTATGTTCTGTTGACTCCTCACGCACCGTGCTATTTCCAACAGTGTGGAATGAAAACGTTCAACCTGACCGTTACTTTGACTGTGCAAAGGGGGAATGAAAAATTGTTCTACTCCGAAGTGATCTCGGAGGAATGTGCTGATTAAATTTGATTGAAAAGCTTTCTCATTATCTGAAACCATAATTTTTACCTTTCTAAATCTACTCATAACCTGGCATAAAGCAACTTTAACATCTACACTTGATCTAGAAGCGATTGGGATCACTGTTGCAAATTTGGAGAACTTATCTATGCACGACAGGAAATGCTGTTTGTCCGTTATGATTATATCCATATGCAATATTTCTCCGGGATAGGTTGGTATCGGTGTTTCCGCAATGTTGCCTTTTATTGGTTTTCTCTGATACTTGTTTTCCCTACATATTTTACAGTTACCTATGACGTATTTTAATTTCTTTTTTATACCTGGGAAATAATATTCTTCAATTATTTGCCGAAAATTCTCCTGCAGTGCCCTATGAGCCCTATTATGTTCGGAAGTGATAATTTCCCATTGATCATCTTCTCGAATAACGTCCATGACTTGTTTTTCGGTATGAACAAATTTTGTAGATGGAAATTGCAAAATAAGACGATCTTGAAAGTCCGCTAATATGGGTAAATCGCACTGGATAGCGTTTACACCATCTGAATTAATGTTATCCTTAAGACCATTTAACAGATTATCTACTGTGTCGTAAACAATCACATGTCTTAGAAAGCGTTGAAATATTATTTTCCTCACAACAGAATAGTGGCTGCCTTTTGATATCGTAAACTGGTTTTTAAACTGATTAACAGGGAACTTAATTGATCTTATGGCATTTGTACCTAAAAGTTCGCTATGTATTGTCTGATCATCGTCGCTATTATCTGACAATTGATTAATGTACTGTCGCGAAAGAGCGTCCGCCACCACATTTTCCTTACCTGGTTTATAGAAGAATCCTGGAGAAAACTCCTCTATAAATGCTCTCCATCTCTTCATTTTTGAATTTGGGTTCTTATCGGATATCGCAAACGTGAGTGGTTGATGATCTGTATAAATATGTATTCCACTAATACCATATAAGAAATGTCAAAGGTTTTTCAGTGCCCAGACAATAGCGAGTAGTTCTCGTTCGTTTGTAGCATAATTTGCTTCCGACGTTGACAGAGTTCTAGATATCATCGTTATAGGTCTTCCGTTTTGAGACAAAACAGCTCCCAAGGCGACGGAAGAGGCATCTGTTGTGAGTTCAAATATCTTACTGTAATCAGGATAGGCTAACAAAACATCGTCCGAGGCAAGTATTTGCTTTATCTTTTGAAAAGCTAATAAAGCCTTTTCATGGAGATTTATTTTAATATTTTTAGAACATTTAGCCGAAGTTTGTCCGTTTCCTCCCTTAAGATATTCTGTTAATGGTTTGGCGATTATTGCGTAATCTCTCACAAATCGTCTGTAGTAACCAGAAAGCCCTAAGAACGATCTAAGGCTCTTCAAACTCTTTGGGGTTTCAATTCAAGAATAGCTCTTACCTCGGGACGAGTTCGAATACCATTGGTTGTCACCATAAAACCCAAAAAGCTTACTTCATTTTGAAAAAACTTAGATTTTGTGGGCGAAATTCTCATTCCTGCCTTCTCGAGCCTCTGCATTATTGTTTCTAAATGACTATACTCATCAGGTGAGTGAATAATGATGTCGTCCAAATAGACTTGGCATGTTTTACCTACTTTCAAACGCAAAACGTTATCAATGGCCCTTTGAAAAATGCTTGGTGCATTTTTAAGACCGAATGGCAATCTACAAAATTCGTACTTGCCGTTATTTACGCTAAACGCCGTATTTTGTCTGTCTTTTTCCTCGAGCATTATTTGATGAAAACCAGCCTTAAGGTCCAGGGTGGAAAAATATTTAGACTTAGACTAAGTTTGCCAAGATCACAGAGATATCAGGCATTGGATATTTATCGCTAATCGTCTTTTCGTTTAGTTTCCTAAAATCGATTACCATTCTATGGTTCGGTTCACGTTGGTTCCCACAACGTGAACTGGGGAATTATAAGGTGAAGTGGATTTCCTGATTATATTATCTCTTAAAAGTGACTCTATTTCGTTATTAATAAATTCAGACATTGAGACTGGATATGGGTATGACCTGGTGTAAATTGGTTCGTCCGTATTAGTTCGTATTCTTGCAACTACTGTAGTATTGAACGGTAATGATCTCTTTGGGTCTGCGAACTCATTTGCATTTGATATCAAAATCTCTTCGAATTCCTTCCGAACATGCACTGGAATATTTTCCGAATCTATATTGATGTGATTTATGTTAGTTTGAGTTTTATTTAAGAACTGTCAAATATTGAAAAAATATGAAAACTACAATATCAAAGGCAACGTCGATACAATGAAAATATATAAATAAACATTGCCTGTAGAATAACATATTAAAGTAAATATTATCATTCCAAATTCATTTACAACACTCTCCCAGAATGATAAATTTCCAAATATTAATTAAAATAAATTTAAATGATTTAGATAATAATTAATAACAAAAGAACAACAATATTAAAGAAGACCAAAGTGGTCCGCAAAGAACTTCATCTTCTGTGGGGTTACTGCTTTAGTTAAAACATCAGCTATCATCTCATTTGTGTTCAGATACTTCAGTACAATTTCCTTGTCTTCGATTTTTTGTTGGATAAATTTTGCTTTGATGTCCACATGCTTTGTTCGGTTTGAATAGTTATTGTTCAATGCTACTTGTATAGCACCTTTGTTATCGCAAAATAGAGTCATGCTTCGTTTGCTATCGGGGTTAATTTCAGCTTCCAAACGTTTCAACCAAATCGATTCTTGAATTGCAGCAGTAACAGACATGAATTCAGCTTCCGTAGAAGATAGTGCTACTGTCTTTTGCCTTTTAGTAGCCCATGCTAATGCACCCGATTGAAAAATAAAAACGTAGCCAGTTGTTGATTTACGATCGTCTACGTTTCCAGCCCAATCAGCATCACAAAAACCTTTTACTTCATCATCTACTTGTTTTTCATATACGATACCTTTATTTATCGTACCTTTCAGGTATCTCATTACCCTTTTAACAGCTTCCCAGTGAGGTTTTCCAGGATTCGAACTAAATCTACTTAAAAGATTTACCGCATAGCATATATCTGGTCTTGAGATTTGCGCAGCAAATAACAAGCACCCTATAGCTTCCATATATGGTATCTTTGACATCATTTGTTTACCTTGTTCATCTGTAGGAACCATGTTTGCAGTCAACTTCTGATTGTAATCAATAGGTGTTGAAACCGGATTGCAATCATTCATACCAAATCGAACTAAAACATCTGATATATACTTTGACTGGTCAATTTTTATTGTATCTTTCTTACGAGTTATCTTCATACCAAGAAAAGATGATATTTCACCCACATCTTTCATTTTAAATTTAGATGCGAGTGTACTCTTCAGTGATTGGATACATGCCAAATCATTTGATAATAATAAAACGTCATCAACGTATAAAGTAACGTATATTATCTGGCCATCGGTCATTTTGTAGTAAATACACTGATCTACTTCACTTCTCGCGAGACCCATTTCAAGGAAAACTTTATTAATTGTCTGGTTCCATACTCTGCCAGATTGTTTGAGACCATAAATTGATTTCTTCAATTTACAAACTTTACCAGAGCCATCATCAAACATTTCGGGTTGCTCCATGAAAAACTCTTCATTTAAAGTTCCGTTTAAATATGCGGTTACTACATCCATTTGATGTATTTTTAAATCGAATTTAATAGCCAAAGCCAATAAAAATCTAATTGACTCGTATCTCACAACTGGAGCAAAAGTTTCATTAAAATCTATACCTGGACGCTGTGAGAAACCTTTTGCTACCAATCTCGCTTTCAATTCAGCTTGCTTTGTTTTGAAAACCCATTTGGATTTTATGGCTTTCTTTCCCTTTGGAAGTTTTGTCAACACCCACGTGTTGTTAGCGATTAGAGAATCATATTCACTCTTCATTGCGATTTTCCACTCTGCTGATTTTTCTGACGACATGGCTTCTTGAACATTTGCCGGTTCCCCAGCAATAAATTGCATTGCACAAAAATTGTGAGAATGCGATTTTTTGTTTGCAATTCGTTCTGATCGTCGAACTACTTCATTCGCCTGTAAATTTTTGACTTCGTAAGATCCTGGAACCCATTCATCATGAATTTGATTATTTGATGGTGATAGAGCTAATGACCAGTCTTCTGAGTTATACGAATTGTCACTGCTGCTTTCAGTTTCTTCAATTGGCTGATCAGATTCTTCTTCGATTGGTTGATCAGATTCTTCAATTGGTTGATCAGATTCTTCAATTGACAATACACTGCATCCATCGTCAACAGGCCGCTCAAAAACTTCAGATGTCAATTCACCATAGTTATTACTCTCCCCAGAATTGACAATTTCTTTATCACTAAACAATTCCGACCAAAAATATTTATTAATCTTTTTAAAATTCAATCTCTTTTCTTCAAAAAATACTGCATCACGACTTATCAAAATCTGCTCGGTTTGCGGATTAAACAATCTGTAGGCCTTGCTCTCTAAACTATATCCCACCACTATTGATTTTGAATCTAGCTTGTGACGTTTTTCTTTTGGGATATGCACAAGAGCAAGACATCCAAAAACTTTTATAAATTTCAAATTTGGTCGCCGACCGATCCATTTTTCTTCAGGAGTACAATCTTGACCTCTACACGGTGTCCTATTCATCAAAAACAAGCTGTGTTCGCTGCTTCAGCCCAGAATTTTTGATCTAAATTGCTATCAATAAGCATACATCTAACTCTCTCTACAATAGTTCGATTTATTCTTTCCGCGACACCATTTTGTTCCGGAGTATAAGGGCAAGTTTTCTGATGGACAATACCATGGTTATTTAAAAAACTAGAAAACTTGTTGTTTACATATTCCCCTCCGTTATCAGTGCGTAAAGTTTTGATTTTAGTAGAGCACTGATTTTCGACCATTTTCTTAAATTTTATAAATGTATTACATACCTCAGATTTACTCTTCAAAGGGTATACAAAAACCTTTCGAGAAAAGTCCTCTACAAAAGTAACAAGGAATCTTGAACCGGAAAATGAACTCGTGTTCAAAGGACCCAAAACATCTGAGTGAACTAGTTGCAATAGTTGTGTTGCTCTAGTACCACTTTTTCTTGTTGGTCTTCTAGTCTGCTTTCCTTTTACACACGTAACACAATGATCTTTATTCTCCTTTCCAAAATCAATACCGACATTTGTTTCTTTTACTTTATGTAAACTTTTGTTGCAGACATGGCCCATTCTTCTATGCCATAGGTTAAAATTTTCGAGAGATTATTGTTTTCATCAAAGATTTTACATGTTTGTTCATCAAATATAACTTTCTTGCCGGCGTCTGTCATTTGTTTTACGGATAACAAATTTGCACACAAGTTTGGTACAAATTCTACATTCTTAATTTTAATCTTCTTTTTCTTGTTTTCACAATATATTTCTAGATCAATATCGCCAGCAGAGTCTACAGAGAGTTCACTGTTATTAGCTATAATTACCTTCTTATTTTCTATCTTCCGCTTGTTGTACATATAACTATTGGTACCCACCATATGGTTGCTTGCACCACTGTCCACATACCAACACATTGAATTCGTTTCATTGCGGCTTTGATCCATTTCTATATTCATACACGCATGCATACTTTTACCCGCTTTGGCAATTAATGTTGTTGCTACATTTCCTCTAAATTTGTTTGCTTTTTTGTAACTATTATAACTGCTTTTATTTCTGTTTGGACAATTTTTTGACATATGCCCAAATTCTTTACAATTGAAACATTGGATTTGTTTTTTATTCTTCTTATGGTTTTTTGAATATAATGCTGCTTCACTTTCCGCTTTTTGATCGAACTTTGCGTCCTGCAGGAGAAGATTTTTCACAGCATCAACGGATTGTTTGTCTTTTGAATTTTCAACAGCCATCACAAGGGGTTTGAAATCATCAGGTAACCCAGCCAGCATAAGGGAAGCTGTCAATTCGTCGTCAATTTTGAGACCAGCATTTTTTACCTTTAATGCGATGATAACCAATTCATTGACATACTCTTGCATTGAACTAAACTTTTCCAATTTTAAATTTACTAAATGTTTTAATAGTTCAACTTTCCTGGTCAATCCTGTGTCTTCGTATGCATTCATAAGAGCATCCCAAAATTGTTTTGATGTTGTAGCCGTAGCAATGTGACCATAATTGCTTGAGTCCACCATCAACGTTATCTCTGCCAGAGCACGTTCGTCTAATTTGTCATCACGGCCTTCACCAATACCTTCCTTTACCACGGACCAACAATTCTTAATAACCAACAAAGATTTCGCTTGCCTTTTCCAAGCATCAAAGTTTTCACGCCCATGTAGAATTTCCATCTGCAAAGCTCCTGGTACCAATGCCATTTTTTATTAAAATATCAAAAAAAAAAAAAAAAATTAATAATTTGCGTATTCTAAGGCCCATAACCTGTTAGTTTGAGTTTTATTTAAGAACTGTCAAATATTGAAAAAATATGAAAACTACAATATCAAAGGCAACGTCGATACAATGAAAATATATAAATAAACATTGCCTGTAGAATAACATATTAAAGTAAATATTATCATTCCAAATTCATTTACAACAATTTACATCATTCTTGTTCTCGTATAACAGCGTAACATTTCCACTTTCAAACCTCAAAAAGTCATTTCCTATGTCCACAGTCGCCTGGATTTTTTTTAGGAAGTCGCATCCGATTATGCCGTCGAATTTTTTTAACGATGGTAAAATATAGCATGTAGTCCGATAGCCAAATAGTACCATTTCAAATTTTTTGTCTATTTGATTCGTCCCGTTTATTGAATTAACTTTAAATGGTTGTCTCAGAGAAGTTACTCCCGATAGGCAACTAAGTGGCTGTATAAACTTTTTCGAAGTACCCGTATCAATAAGCAATTTGAGTCTCTTACCTCTAATAGTTTTTATTATAAATGGTAAGAGAGGTTTTACTCTAAAAAATTTAACTGTTCTAATCCTTCCTCCTCATCCGGTTCGTTTTCGAAGAGCGAACTCACGTCCTCATAATCCTCCACACTTTCAGAATCCAAATAATTGACTCTGAGCTTTCGGTACAGGCGCGGTTCTCCCTGAATCTTCAAATCTTCGTTTGTTTGCAATTGTATCATTCTGTTGCAGATTTTTCTGGAGAGAAGGATGAAGTGTAGAACGCCTAAACATTGAAGAGCCTGGATCAATATCCATTGCCTTTACTGTATCTTTTTGGTCTATTGGGTAAACATATTTATACGACGGGTGCATTGGTCGGAAGTTTGTGTTCCTTTTCTGGTTAGTTTTTACTCCATCGCCAGCTGCAAAAATTCTTGCGAATTCCTGGCGTTTTTGGTCCGATTCTAGCTCCTGAGCGGTAGCCAGGGCTGTTGGCAAATCGGCAGCCCTTGCCGAAAAAAGTATGTCACTCAAAGGGCGTCGAAGTCCCGACACGAATACTCGCAGGGCATTATCCCTAGCGCGTTCGTTGAGTGCATTAGCTATGTCCTCATTATTGGAATAGCTCATCTTATTTTTATTTATGATAAGTGTCAAATGTTCGTCAACAGTGTCATAAAAGTCCGTGATTGACTTATTCCCTTGTCTAAGAATACTCAATTCGTTCTCGATCTCTTATCCGCATAGCACTGGTCTAGTCGGGCTATTATGGCTTTAAAATTTAAAACTGTATTAAAGGCAGATAGTTTGGCATTAGCTACTCCCATAATTTTATTGCGAAATATACCCATTGCCACGTAGTAGTTTTCGGTCCCTTCAGTATAATAATTCATGGCGAAATGCGCAGCTTCTCGCCATGCAGGGTATGTCTGGCTGTCACCCTTAAATTCGGGTAAGGATTTCACTAAGTCAAGAGAAGTTCCTCTTGAAAAACGTCCTACTGTTACCGGGTCATATTGATCTATTTTTGGGGTCAGACCCTCAAACTGTTTAGTTAACTCACTTATTTTTTCTTGCAAGTTCCTAGTGAGTGCTTCCACCGAAGCAGAAACCAACTCCACGATTTGTTCCCTAGTAACAGTCGTCATCTTAAGTAATTTTTTTTTTTTGAGGTGAGAAAAGTATCAGACGAGAAATAACCCAGATACGAAAAAATAAGAAATTTAAACGATGTAAGAAAGTTCGGATCAAAAGCGCACTTACAATTTATATTTTTATTTGTTTATTTATTACTAGAGTTAAGCAAATCTATCTTACTTCCTATATTATTAATATTTAAAAGACTTACAGTACCGTAGCAGCTTCCATTTTTTCTTGGTAAGGCCGATACAATGGTTCACAATTTAATAGATTTGTTATAGTATCTTCTTGTTTTGGCAATTAGATGGAACGGTTATGCTATCTTTTTTATACGGCAATTTGATGAAGATGGTTATGTTATTTTCCTTGGTTTAGCTATTCGATAGGAGGTTATGTTGTCTTCTTTATGCGGCAATCTAATGTAGGTTATTTAAGTTCATTTGTAGTGTCACAAAACAGTAGCCTTTTTCTATTTAGTTTATTTAATTATCCTTTTTTAAGGATTTTTTTTCACGACACTGCAGCTTGATTTTTTTCCTTTAATTTAGTTCTCAATTTATTAGCTTATCCTTTTAGAAGGATTTTTTTATGTCGCAACACGATTTTTAATATTTTTTATTTAGTTTTAAATTTATTAGTTTATCCTTTTATAAGGATTTTATATTACAACACGGTGCTTTTTTTTAAATTTAGTTTTAAATTTATTAGTTTATCCTTTATAAGGATTTTATATCACAACACGGCGCTTTTTTTTTAAATTCAGTTTTAAATTTATTAGTTTATCCTTTATAAGGATTTTTTATGTCTCTGGATTCTAAACTCGTTGGGCGCCAATTAATTTTTCCGTTGGTTCTATGAACCGCCGTTTAAAAACAAAACGTGTTTTAACTTCTGTGATTCAACATAGAATAATTTTCTTTATTATTTCTTCAGCTTTTATTACAATATTGAATTTTGTTTATTAATAGTAATTTCTTAACTTAGGTTTCATGTTACAATCACCTTATTCTACCTTAAATTTCATTGGCTAAAATGCAATAAATTTTAGTTAGCAAAAATTAATTACCAAGCGCTTTTAGAACAACAAAATAATAATTTGCTTAAACATAATTGTCACCTCATTTTACTTTAATTCTAATGGTTAAAATGCAATAAATTTTGATTTAACGAAATATTGATTACAAGGCATATTTTACAACTAATAGGGATATTCACTATTATTGCTTATATAATTGATAATGATATTCACATCTGTTGCTAACTTGTACTTGACCTTAACATATGAAAATACATAGCACATACATATGTACATTAAGTACATATTCAAAACATGAAAGCCTAGTTTTTGTATTTGGTCTTATGTTATGAAGTTTATGTGTTAAACCCCGAAAATTTAACTTACTGACGTATTTTATCTAAAATTTGATCATTGATTTTCCTTTTTGTAATCAACCTTAAAATACATATGTACATATGTATGTATATATGAATTTAATTATAATCCTGGATAACTATTATATTTTTTTTAGAAATTTGAGAACGCCATGTCTGATTCGAAAGAACGTAAAGCCAATCCTATCAAATCTTTCCTGAGTGGCGGGTTTGGAGGCATATGTACTGTACTATCCGGTCATCCTTTGGACACTATAAAAGTATGTACATATTCGCTTATTTTGTTTATTTGGAATATATGTATGCATCTGTATGTAAGTAGCTTTGCTACCAATTGATTTAAACAGTTTCCAATCATGTTGGATTCTATAAAATTGGCTATTAGTAATGTATGAAACAGTTTAGCTTAATAAATACGTGTTTGAACAAACAGTTTTTCATTAGTAATTATTGATTACGCTTTTTTAGGCACATGTGTGGCAGATGTAAACTCGGCATTATTAACGATTGGCTTTATTTTTCATATCTTTAAATTTATTCAAGCAATAAACCTTGTTATATAGATTAAATTGACCTAGATAAATTTATATATTACTATGAAGTAAATATATAAATAAATAAATAAAATAACTATATATCATTATCCTACTAAATATATAACATTGTCCTACTAATTGGTCAGTAGTGGGTTAATTCACGTCAGAAACTGTAAAACTTTGTCAACAATCCTTTTCATTCTGTTAGTCCTCGTCCATACAGTGAAACATTTGCTGCAAAACATTTGAGTTTGTTGACGAGAGGGGAAACGGGAAATCAAAAATGTTTCGCAGCAAATGTTTCACTGAGTGGACAAGGACTTACCAAAAATATTCCTCTTGATTGCAATTTAAAATTTTTTTTAGAGTGATACAGGCTCATAATGTATAAAAAAAGTATCGTAGGTTTCAAACCAAATTTTATAAGGTAACAAACATCCAAACATGCTAACTTTCGCATTTACATATGTACATATATTGCTAGGATAGTAGAATTAAAAACTAATGTGTATGTAACATAAAAAGACCGTAATGTAAATTTATTTATTTATTATTATTAGGTCCGTTTACAAACAATGCCAAATCCAGCCCCAGGAGAAGCACCGATGTTTAAAGGAACTTTTGACTGTGCAGCTAAAACTATAAAAAATGAGGGTTTCTTAGGATTATACAAAGGTATGTCCGCTCCAATAACCGGTGTAGCACCAATTTTTGCTTTGTGTTTTGCTGGTTATGCATTGGGAAAACGTGTTCAACAGACTGACGGCAACACAAAATTAACATATAGTCAAACATTTGTTGCTGGTTCTTTTTCTGGTCTACTCTCTACAATAATTACCGCTCCCGGAGAGCGCATAAAGTGTCTACTGCAAATTCAACAGGCGTCATCACCTGCTGAACGCAAATATAGTGGCATGATTGATTGTGCTCTTAAATTATACAGAGAAGGAGGTATTCGTTCTATGTACAAGGGTAGCTGTGCTACTTTACTCAGAGGTAATTTACATACATACATATTTATTATTTCATTTCATTACATAGGCAGGTCACTAATTCCATATTCAATAAATTATATTTCATAGATTTGATTATTATTTACTAAATACATATAAAATAATCAAAATATCATACGTTGCCACAGTTGTAGCATTGTAAAAATATTAATTTCTTCAAGTTTAAAACTTAGAGCCAGCTAAAAAAACAATAAGTCCGTTTGTTTACTTTTCCAGTAAAATCCAGTAGTTCAAGGCGAATTCAGTATCAGGTGACATTATCAGCCCGGCTGATTATCAGCTGGTGCTACCAAATTGAGCATTTTGAACCAAAATGTCAAAATTTGCTTAGAAATCTTCTGACAGATTGGTTTTGTAGCATATCAAACTACGTGTTATTTTTTGTGTTGTAAAATTGTTGTAGCGATAACTGAATTCGCCTTGCAGTAGTTGAGTAAATTTTGGGTAGTTTTAAAATTTTACTCTCAAGAATGTCTCTTGCACAAAAAAGTACGCGAACGGAAAAATTGCCAAAATTTGCAGATTAATCAAAACAGCTGATCATAGTTCTGTATATGTGTTGTTTTGAAATAAGTATTCACATATACGAGTACATAAACCTTACATCTCTAAAAAATTAAAGTAAATAACACAATTAAATTAAATTTCAAAACTGATCAATTTAACGATTATTATTCTTTAATTTGTATCAACTTTTCTTCTTTCAAATGTTTTTTTTTTGGGGGGGTTTGGTATAATTTGGCTAGCTACTGAGAGCAAAGTGCCAGGTTCTACAACAAATATAAGCTTTCTCAAGGCCCCATTCGACCCACGCCTTCCCATAGGAAGTAGAGAATCCAAGAGTCCACTCCTAGAGTATAAATGGTCTCCACCAGTTAGTCTTCTTTAAGTTTGAGTTGTATATGGTACTCCACCAGGTTCTTCAACAAAAAATTGTCTCCACCAGTCAGTATTATTTACATTTGAGTTATATATGGTACTCCACCAGGTTCTTCAACAAAATGCTTTTAATTCAGTCTCCACCAGTTTTTTCCAATACTAAATAAGTCAGTCTCCAAGTATTAAAAAGTTTTATATATCTCTTTTGTCAGATTAGTACGGCACATTTGAGTGTTCTATTTGGTCTCCACCAGGTTCTCCAACAAATTGCTCTTAAATTGAGTATTCTATTTGGTCTCCACCAGATTCTTCAACAAATCGTTAAGTTTTATCAAATTTCTTGTAGTGTCACGCAAGCCATCAAAAAGTTTGGTTATACATAAGTCTCAGTAAAAGCCGTAGAAAAAATCTTCAAAAGTGTAACAAATCACGAACAGTTATACATAATACATATGTATACACAATACATAACAAAATGATTGCATATTCCAATGAAAAATTCCAGAAAGAGCCGCAATTAATTACGGTTAATCAAAGAAAAAACATTAAGAATGCGACAGCCGCAAAATTCTCGAAGGCAAGACAACAACAAAATGCCTGGCCGCATTTAAAAAATAACTACGACGACGCGAAAAAGGTGTTCTCCCACCCAGAGTTAAATTACGACTTGAAATGTTTTTATTAAAAAATTTATACTTTGTATTTGCTTACTTTTGTTTATTTTATTTAATCATATGTTTTTCTCATCTACTGGATTTTACTGGCAAAAATTTGACCAGTAAAAATTTGAGGACTCTCAATCAACAACTGTCAATTTACTCTCTCAATTGGCACTCTCTTTTGTAAATTTATGTGTAAACGAACGCATTTCAGTAAAATCCAGTGCAAATTTGCACAAAATTGCACAAATTTTGGGATAAACAAACGGACCTAATGATCACAATTCATCAATTCAACAACGGATATATAATATCTAAGACCGGGGCACAATGAATCCGTCATGCGTTAAACTTCGCCTTTTTCAACTGACAGCTAAGTTGAAATACATGGCTTCTTATGAGGTCGGTTACATTCAGTACGTGTCCGTCAACGCAAAGTACAAAATTTGGTCAACTTTTAACTTTTTGCGTACGTTGAGTTGTTTGACAGATATTGGTTGGTTTTTTGGTATGTTCAGATTGAGATTTTTGTGTTTTGTAGCAGCAAAAATAAAATTAAACAAAAATAAACGAAATAAATACAAAAAGTTGAATTTTAAAATAAAATGGACGAATGAGAATGGACTTTACTTTTCCAGTAAAATCCAGTAGTTGAGTAAATTTTGGGTAATTTGAAAATTTTACTCTCAAGAATGTCTCTTGCACAAAAAAGTACACGAACGGAAAAATTGCCAAATTTTGCAGATTAAACAAAACAGCTTATCATAGTGTTGTATAATACGTGTGGTTTTGACTATACATCAAATACATGAAGGTGGTAATTGATGCATGTATTTTTATAATTATAAATTCGAAGCGATATACATTTATAAAATAGAAGTTCTGTGAAAGCTTTAGCTTGTATTTGGTTTTTAGTTTTTATTCTGGGTAAATGGCATACGATAATACATCAATATTTGATTTCTGATAGTCGTTACCCTGAATAGTATACATACATATAAACCTTACATCTCTAAAAAATTAAAGTAAATAACAAAATTAAAATTAACTTCTTTTAAATGTTTTTATAAAAAATTTATGCCAAGGCACATTCATTTCCAGGTAATATCAGGATTACAAAAACAATGAAAAAATACAATAATGAAAAAAACAACAAGTGTTTTAGTTTATCCAAAACTTCAAAAATAGAATTTGTTTAAAATAATGGTGGCTATTCGGGAAAACGCGTCGAAGAAGTGAAACTTTACATTAAAGCAAAAACAAAGTTTCAAAAATTGTTTTTGTTCCCTATACAATTCTAAAATGAAATAAACGTGAGAATTTGAACGCGTTGCTCTCTTTTTTAAAACGGTAAATTTTGTATGATAAACAAAAACAAATTTTTAACATTTGTGAAGTTTTGTTTTTGTTCTACATGTAAATTTCACCAAGTCGACGCGTATTCCCGAATAGCCACCAATAATAATAAAAATTATTCACATAAATTTGAAAACATTTCTCCACGGCAGCTACCACTAACAAAATTTTGCAACGTTTGGCACTTTTCACAATTTTTTAATAGTTTTTTTTCATATTTTCAAATTTGTTTTCACAGATTTTTTTTTAACAAAATATTTTTCATATTGAAATTTTTTATAGTTTTTTTTTTATTTCTCTTTCGTAAGAAATTTTTGAAGTTTCGGATGAAATTTAATTTGAAAAAAATAGCTCAGCTGCATTTCCGATACTACGAGTACCTTGTGAATGTGCCTTGATTTATACTTTGTATTTGCTTACTTTTGTTTATTTTATTGAATCATATGTTTTTCTCATCTACTGTCAATTTACTCTCTCAATTGGCACTCTCTTTTGCAAATTTATGTGTAAACGAACGCATTTCAGTAAAATCCAGTAAAAATTTGCACAAAATTGCGCAAATTTTTAGCTAAGCTAACGGACCTAGTGTTGAAAAATATATACATAAACTTTTGACTATTCAACTCTTTTTAATTATTTTTACTCGACACAATATTTTTATAACACGAACAATCATGAATAAGTATTATAATTTATTTGTTTTTTTTTAACAAACATAACTTTTGAAGTGATTAGCTTGTCTGCAGAAAACACCCAGGGTCTAAAGCGGGAATCGAACCCACGACCTCTGGACTGAGAGGCTAGTATCGCTACCACTCAGCCACAGGGGCACCCTATATTTGTAATTAATTTCTTCTTGATTTCCTTGTTTTGTTAATAAAAATTATATGACTATCTAAGTTTAACATTTATTAACACACTAACAATCCCAAATTATTATTTTACTTAATCAGTAAAATAATTTTTATTAAAAATACATTGAAATTGATTATTGAGGGGTTTAGCTGGATCCAGCCCTCAATTTCAATGTATTTCGATACTGTTCAAAAATATCGATACGATATACATGTATAGATAAATTTTTTTCATTTGCCCATCTCTAGTACGAAGTTTCACATTTATAACATAAGTAGGATTATTTGCCAGTAGTGCGTCAATTCATGTCAAAAATCTTAATATTTTTTTCTGAAGAATCATTTTTATTCCGTTACCAAAATATGCCCTTGATTGCAATTTAAAAATCTTTTAAGAATAGTACAGGTCCATAATGGATTACACCAGTTCCATTATGACGTATAGAAAATAGTTTATGTCTCAATACATTATATAACTAGTCTTTGTACCGAATTTTATTAATATCCCTTCAGCGGTTCTTTCGTTATAAGGTAACAAACATCGAAAAATAATACAAACTTTCACATTTTTAATATTACATAGTAGGATAGTAAGATAATATTAAATTTGAATTGAATTTATTTTAAAATACTTAAATATATATCTGTGGCAATAAGAAAAAAGTGCTTAAGTCATATTTTACTGTTTTGCAGGAGAGCACTTTTAAGTATTCAAGTCGATTTTCAGAAATTTATTTCTTTTACAGTTAAATTGGGAAATTCTCTGTTAACCTTTATTTTTTAAGCAAGCATCGTTCTACACACTGTAAACAATACATTTAAGTTGAAATATACCAAAGTATAACCTTAATTAAGCTATTATTCCAAATGAGATTAGAATTCTAAAAAAGATAAGTCGCAATTAATTTTGCTATAACTTCCTGAAAAATCAGACAAATTAATTAAGATTTTGACTAGGGGTACTTTCGAATATGCAGTACCCCATTTCTGTAACTTGTGAGAAGTTCTCGCATCGAGAATAATTAAATAATTATATTGGTTGTCCTATTTTACACAGGGTTACTCACATAAAAACATATATAAAGGTACAAAACATATCAACAAATACAGTTTTTTTCTTACTCACCCTGTGTTTCACAGGATGATAACAATTTTTTCGTTCCTTACAGAAACGAGGCACAGATAACAGAGGTACCATTAACTCAAAATCAGCTTATCTCGACTTAAGCACTTTTTCCTTTTTGCCACAGATATACATATATACATATATATGGGTCATTCTACGTTAAGAGGTAATTTGATGTTAGGAAGGGCGGCATGATAAAATACTTAAAATAATAATTTTTTCCAAGATAATAGTATTTAATCATGTATTTTGTATGCATGTTTAACAATGGCCAGACAATTAATCTACTTTTACAGGTATTTTAATTGACCAGGGGAGATACTCTATACAGGGTAGATACATGAATACCACCTTAATTTGCCGAGGAATATAAATTTAAAATAAACCTTATTTTCGTAAAAATCAACTTTAATTATTCACTATTTGGTGATAGTTTATACCATGATACAATAATATAAAGGTACAACCACATTTGACGTATAAAATTAATTTTGACTTTTACCAAAATTGTTTGATTGCTGTTTTTTTGTAAAGAGAGAGGAAAACGTTGCCACACGAAATTACGGGGAACTTTTTTTTAGGAATGTTTTTGGAAATGTGTAATTTTAAGTTTAGAAATTATAGTTTAATACACATTTTTTTAAATGTTATATTAATTGGATACGTGGATAACGAAATATGTATGTGTATAATATGATGTAGAATGGATGAGCGTGTTTCATGCATATAATACACATTTACATACACTTCGTGTGCAAATTCATTGCAGCTTACAGTAAGAATTAATACTTTTTTTATGGGCTACATCTGAATAATCTGAACAAAAAAAGACATGCAAAAGAAATAGTTAATGCATGGGTTCTATTGCTAATGAATTGGTTCAATTTAGGTGCAGAACGCATGATTTTAACACAGGCGTGTCATTGACGAGCATGGGCTAACATTTAGCAAAACTGCTCATCATTCAAATGAGTGCTTAGAACAAATGATACGTTTATTCGTTTATATATACATACATACTATGTATGTTTAAAACAGAACATAACGAAGTGCCCGCGGGTGGCCTTTTGCTTATAATTTTAGGCTCTAAGCAGGCATACTCTGATGATTGTACTCGTATTTGAGGCAAACAGCTTTGAAAGCTGTTAAGTGTGCTGTTGTTTCCTTGCAAATTAAGAGGAAGCATTGTTCTCGCCGAGATCTGATTGGCAATTGTTCTCTCGTCGGTGTGAAAGCTCAATAGCTCTTTTAAAAAAGTTTGCACATTGTGCATATGACTTGTACGCACCTGATGTAAAGCAATAAGCCAGAGTAGTACGAAGAGAAAGTCCCACCCTTGATTCAGAGGCTTTTCCGTTGGCAATTTCCCTTCAATTGTTTATGCTGATGTAAATATTTTTTATAATTATAATTTAAATACATATTCTTCAATATTTTTCAATAAATAAAAAAGAACGTCAAAAAATTAATCAAAAACTCGGATTTCATAAATTAGTAAGGTAGCATTAATTTTGAGAGTAAAAAATTGTCGGCACAAACGTCAGAAGGTTAAATATGGCGACGAAAAGAGAGAACGGTTGTACCTTTATATTATTGTATCATGGTTTATACCAAAAAAATCTGACTATAATTTCCATATAGTCTTTTTTGTTTAATTTAAATTAGGTATTAAACTTCGAAAACAAAAATACTTATGGCGTTTTCTTTTTATTAAAAAAAATTCAATTTATCGTTCGTTTAAAGAAAATATTTAAGCTATCAAGGAATAATTTCTAATAAAATGTATATTTCAGAAAATCATTTTATTGAAAAGTGTAATAAGTGTAACATTTTTTTCCAGAAAAGAAAATGACATTACTATCTGCTTACAAAAATAACATAACTTCTTTTTTCTAAAATAACATAAAAGTACTCGAAAGAAAGTAAATTATTTAATTGCACATATTTAGCAATGTGATATGACAAAAACATATAGAGCATCAAAGCTCTGATAAAAACTTTAAACTTAAATAAGAACTTTAACTTATAAAAACAAACATTAAAAAGTATAACGATTGAAATCACGCCTCTTCAAAGAAGTTAACACTTTCATCAAAAGCATAAAAATCCTCTGTCCTTGCATTTTTAAATCGACGGCTTGTATGTTGATGGTTGTTCGTTAACAAACTGGCATGCCTTCTCGGAAACTGCCCGAGAACAAGACTGCATAGCATCTGACAAACTTTTTAAATTTTTGGTATCTTTGAGTTCCTCTTCTTTCCCCTAGCTAATAAAGTATAGTTTAATTTTTCTTCTAATCTTTAGAAACTCACATTAATTAGTAAAAACATTTCATTCAATAACAATTGAAATTACTGAACTTAAGACCGATTAAGAAATTATTTCTGATTAAAGTTCCACCTCTTTCTTTGAAATGTCTTCCTCATCAATGATGAAAACTTTTACATTAGAACAATTTTTATGGAGAGCGTTGCCTAATTCTTCCAGCGACGAAATGTCGTTCTCAGCTCCCACAAGTCTATTTTCAGTCCTTTTGCACTTCGCACCTACTCCATCAAACGCGCTCTAGCAGTGACCGGTTTCGTGGCAATTCCACGTGAAGGCATACATTTTTAAAACATTATTGGATATGTGTTGGTTTAACGTAAAGTAATGTACGTGAAATACTAAGGAAGAAGTAATATCACACTTCGACAAATAACGAGTATATAAAACTAACCAGGGAGATACATCAATCCTGAAACGTTCGAGCGAGATGAGTAGTGTGGTCGAATTATTGGCCCAATGAGAGCACGCTTTTGGCTCGCGCGATGTTTATTGTTAAATTCAGTTGAAAACAAATGTTCTGCTATTAAAGTTTGCAGCGTCAACGCATTTTGGCGCCATTTTTAAACAGACGAAAAAAGTGCAGGGGACGAGACTTAAAATACGGAGGACAAAATCTGCGTTATATTTTTTAATAGAGTAAAAATTTTAGATTTTTTATAAATAACTATCATTGTTATTTATACTACTTTATGTAATAAACAAACAACGCTTAGATGTTTAATGAATTAGTAATGTGTAAAATTTCAAAGATTCTGTTACAGAATAGTAAAGGGACAGGACAGGGTAGATACTTTTTTTACTGGTAAACATGAATTTTTGACTAAACTAAGATAATTTAGGTATTGTAATTTATTAGTAACAAAGTATACTTTATTTATTACTAAATATGTTTGATATTTCCGCAAAATTTATAAGTAAAATATGATTTTTTGCTGTCGCCGTCGATAGTGCCTCTTTACGTAGAATGACCCATATATATATATTAGATCCTTTAGTTCCTATAAGAAGCATAGGGCCTCAATGAGGTTTCGGTAATCATATAGTTTAAGAATAGCATCTGATTGGGCTACCGCATCTGATCCTGGAACTGGGGCTGCCAGCATGGCCTCCAGCCGGGCTAGCTTAGAAGCATTTTATCACGTTTGTATAGCTAGCTGCTTGTTACAAGATCCGATGCCGCTTCCAGCCACCTTTAACATGAGGAATAGTCGCTGGCAATATCTGGCTATTGGTTATTTGAACGCGCCAATTACTCGCCTTGACGTTCCAAGTATCGTAGGCACTCAGAATTTGTTAGGAGTCCGGCGCCACCCGGAAACCCTCTGAGACTCTACACTCGGAACCGCTGATTGTCTGCGACTGCCTTAGCAGCTACTGCGCATATCTACGGAGCTTTCCACTATTCGCAACCTGTGGACGCGCCCGGTATTATTCAGCTGTGCTTCCTTTCCTTACATATGATATTCATATATTTTACTAATTGCATTAAACTTAAGTAACTAATATGTAGCACATTTTGTATCTCTTCAAGCTTTTGCATTACATGGTGAAATAAATAAATAATAAAAAATAAATAAACTCATTAAACATATTGAATTGAGCGAAAATCTTATAAAAAAAAACAATGATAAGAAACAAAGATCAAGGTACAAGAACACAATAACCAGGATAAGCTGGAAATATATTATATTATAAAAATTTTGACATTTCTCATTGCTCATTCATATCAAGTATTTTTTACTCTAGCTTACCACAAACTATACTTTGTGACCCTATTCTATGGGATCAAAGTGAAGCCTCCCAAAAATAGAAATAAAAATTTTTGTACGAGTATTTATGTATGTATGTATATGTTTTAGACCTTTTTATTTGAAATTTTGTACACTTTATAATTTTATTATAATTAAAACAAAATTATACCTAAATATATTGGGCTTAATTATGGGTGTTGTATTTCGACTTTGACTACGAAGATTTTGTACTTTAGATTAAAGAAAAAATATTGCAACGTTCTTTAGTCTAGTACAACATTGTCGTACTCGAAGTCGAAATACGATACTCGGAATTAGGCCAATTGTAATTGTTGCTATTTTTTCAAAATATTTATACATTCTTCTTTGAATATAAAGTATAAAAATATTTAATATGCACGTATGCGCATTCTGCATACATAGTACATAAATATGCAACTTGCTTAATTTTAGGTATCGTTGGATAGTTCAACATATTCAGCTGTCGAATTAAAATTATTTTTTTTCACAATGCTTTTGAAAACTTGGTATTTTAGCGAATTTTCATGCTTATCCTTAAAAGTATTTTTTATTTTTTCTTGCTTGTGCAGTTCCCATATCGCTCGGTTTTGAAAATTCGGTTTGATATATTTATTTTCTGTTGGGACGTTAAATTTTGTAGTTCTATGTATATTCTCTTCAATTTTTAGCCAATGAGGTGCTCGTTGATGTAATGTAGGCCGTGAACTCATATATATTTTATTACATTCAATTTGTTTTCGCATGACGTAGTAAACGCTGCGTCCCTTGAAATTTTCGCATCTTGGTGCTAATTTTTTATTAAATTTAAAGTTTTTGTGGTTATTACGACATGAAAGTTTCTTGCCAGATATAAAATCATTAATACATCTTTCGGTGGGTGCAGATTTTTCTTGATTGGTTATTTTGGCCTTCCAGTTCAACATATCGCAGGAGCATTTCCAAGGATTATTGTTTAGACGAGCCAACAACAGCCTTTTTTGTTGAAAAAATGTTTTAGGGAGCACCTTCAATTGATTGTCATTTAAATATATTTCTTCTAAACTCTGTTGATCGTCAAATAGTCCGGGTGGTATATACGAGATATTATTATTTGATAAGTTTATTATCTGGAGGTTCTTGCATCCTATGAAGGCATCCATGGAAATGTCCTTTATGTGACAATTAGACAAATCTAGCTCTTTAAGTTGAGAAATTCCAGCAAATGCATCAAATTCAACCGTACCGAGTTCGCCCCGCAATTTTAATTTTTCCAATGAAGATAAATCCTGAAAATTTTAGAAATTTAATTTGTATAAATGTTACGATATTTAAGTTCAATTTATTCAACGCGATTCAGAATGAAATTGAGTACAAAAATAAACATTCACCCTTATCGGGAATAAAAGTTCCCTAAAATTGTGATCGCCAATGTTTGCGTTGTTGTTGTGTCAGTATACTATTTTCTAATTTTGTTCACCTTTTTTTGTTCCCGAGAATACTTCACGTGAATAAAATATTCGCCTTTTATTCACGATAAGGGTGATTACGAAATGTTTGGTGTAGTTTTATTTCGTTTTTTGCAATGAGTAAAACAAAAGCAAAGCAAAAATAATGATAATGAATTGGGCCATTTAGTTTTGTTTGTGCCCGCGGAAGTACGCATCTAGAAAAAAAACAATGAGAGCAAAATTTAATTCTTTTTAGAACGGAACGCCTTTTATACACGCAAAGTTTACTTTGCTTTGTCTTTCACACAGATCAATTAAGACTTTGCAAAGTAAACTTTGCGTATGGAAAAGGGGTAAAACGTTTGCTGAACATGTATTAGCACGATGTGGGAATAAATTTTATTTATTTATTTTCGTACACTGATTTTGAGTAATATTAAAATAATATGACCTAAAGGTTCTAAATTCTGAAAGTTTTCTATTTAAGTATTTTGAAATATTTACGTTATTGTATTGTACGTATTGTTCATTGAAGTAAAATATAAAACAAGAAATCCCGAATTAAATGTAGTTAAATTAATGCTAATGCTATGCAATTATGACCGTAAAATTTTTTTATAAATTGGTGAAAAAACACTAACAACTTTTGGACATTCGTAATGAATCCTTGTATCAAACTTACATAAGGTAAGAAGATGTTTTTTATGTGCATTGTGTGATAAAACTCACTAATTTTATGTCAAAATAACCAGTTAGATTAGATTATCATTATACATATAGGAAAATAAAAACTTCCAGAAATTAGAACATTTCGAAAGTTATAAATTTTTTTGTCGAAAACCAATATTGGCGAAACATACATACATCGTCGGCCTACTGTAAATCTGCTAACTCACTTCAACCAAATTTGACAGGAGAGACAAAATACTATTAACATTTTCTATATATACCCAGCAAAAAAATAATGAACGCGTTCGTATGCATTCTGAATGTCATCGCAAATCGTAAATAAAGCTATAGTATTTGATCTCGTTAAAAACGCATGCGATATTACTGAATAATATATTGAAATAAATATCCAGCGAAAAAAGCATGTAAAGACGGAATTAAATTATCACATTGACACATTTTATTAAAACAAGTTGTATCTCAAGAATACAATAGATCAGTGGTAGAGAGTATGCGTTGACAGTCAGAACGGCACGGTTCGTATCCTGGCTGCGACAATATTTTGTTTGTTTGTTTGTTTTGTATTTACGTGAAAAAACGCCATCGAATCAGGGAACTTCTATTGGTTCTAATTAATCATTTTAATGATGAGCAGTTTTATTAAATGTGAACACATTCTCGTCAATGACACGGCTATGTTAAAATCATGTGTTCTGTACCTAAATTAAACCAATTCATTTTCAGTAGTTCCCATGCATTAACTATTTCTTGTGCATGTCTTTTTTTTTCGTAGATAGCTTAAGAAATTAGCCTACTACATTAAGTTTTTTCGACATGCAGAGTGTCAAATTAAAATAAATATTTCAGCTAGTCTATCTTTTTATCTTTCCAACGGTATTAAAATGTCATAACTATGTTATAAAAAGTGGATTTGGCAGGTTTGTACTCTAGGCCGACGATATGGTTTAAAGTGTATTTATGTATAGTTAGATGTTTTTCCATTTTCTTGAAAACACACATATGTATATAATATATCAAATATTAGTTGTGTTCCACAAGATTTTGTTAAAGTTCGGACTAATGAGAGTAAAAAGAAAATTACTCTCTGAATCTGCAAAAGTTATCCAAAATTGCTGGAACGCAAAAAACCATAATTGACCATCTTGAAATACTAGCGCCGCTTACTTTTTAAATTAAATTTTATTTTAGTGATTTTAGTCGCTTAAAACGCGTAACATTATAAAAACATAAAATTTGCATCATTGGCAACAGCTGTAAAAAGTAAATGAAAAAAATCTCCAAAAAAGTAGAAGTTACGTGAATTATTTAAAAAATCATAAAAATATTTTTTTTTTATATTAAAGAAATGGAAAAATAAGTACAAATGTACTTACAACTTAAGCTTTATTTCAAAAACCTTCCATTTTGCATTTTAATAAATCTGTGTGTAAAAACTTTTTTCTATAGGTCTGTTCCAGATGCATAACAAAACAGTCCGAACTTGTACAAAGTTATCCAAAAGCGTTCCAGATAGCAATTTTTGTACAATTTTGAGAGCGAATGAGAGAGTAATTTTTTTCATTTCCTGTACAAACTAGTACGAACTTTTTCTTCTGGATGAGTTCGGACAAGAACTGAATAATCAGCTGTTTTTTGTTTACATAACCAATTCAATTAAACCACTTATCTCGACTTACTATCAATAAAAATTATTTTGCCTTTCAATATAATAGCCTAAGCTCACTTTAGTTTTTATTTTCCTGACAATGGATTTTTTCGTACCATCTTAATTAAAAAACAACGAATATTAACTAATAATTTATATAATAATTTAATTTTTTATTAAATTGACAGTTTTGTTCTAAATAAATGTGCATCTTTTTCGGTGGCTAAAATTTTTTATAAAAAAACCAAACACAATTTGTTTTAGACAAACCCCTTAATATCTCAAAACACGAAATTTCGACTTAAGCCATTATTATTTATTGCCACAGATATATTTCTATGAAAATAAAAAAGTGTGTTTAAAAATATCTAAAGAAAGCCAAAAAGGCAAAAAGTTGTTGTTTACAAAATGCACAATTGCACAGCTTAAATTTACGAATCGAAATTATTGGGCAAACTTAACAGGTTCTATACAATTTTTGAAATTTTATTTACGAGAGTGTAATAATGCACAATTGCACAGTTTGCGAGGATTTTGAACATTCTCATGAAAACCCTTATTATTTTTACTTCAAAATCTTTCAATTATTGGGGAAAAATATCTATATTTTGAAAAAAGTCACAACTCAAAAAAAAAATTAAGCAATTTTATCATAAAAACAGTCACATTTCGAATTAAAATCTCACATTAAAACAAATTTTAACAACAAAACCAAGGCAGATTCATTTCCAGGTAATATCAGGATTACAAAAACAATGAAAAAATACAACAATGAAAAAAACAACATGGGTTGTAGTTCATCCAAAACTTCAAAAATATAATTTGTTTAACATAATAATAATAAAAATTATTCACATAAATTTGAAAATATTTCTCCATGGCAGCTACCACTAACAAAATTTGCAACGCTTAGCACTTTTCACAATTTTTTAATACTTTTTTTTCATATTTTTAGATTTGTTTTCACAGAATTTTTTTAATAAAATATTTTTCATATTGAAATTTTTTTACATTTTCTTTTAATTTCTCTTTCGTAAAATTTTTTTGAAGTTTCAGATGAATTTGAAAAAAAATAGCTCAGCTGCATTTCCGCTACTACCTTGTGAATGAGCCTTGAACAAAACAGTATCAACTCAAAATACGAGTACAACCAAATTTTAAATAAAACAATTTGACTATTAACTTGAATAGAGGCTCAAATTAAAATATACAATGCATTTCTATGTCCACTTTTGTATTAACTAAGAAATAATACCTTTTACACTATCACAAATATCACAAAGGTATTAATTGATTTCTAGCAAAAAGTAAAATTTTAAAAATGTCGAGTTAATACCCTCTTGTTGATGTACTCGTATATCATATGTATGTATAATATAAATATGCACAAATAACAAACTTAGGAACTTTAACAAAATCGCAAAATAAACATTCTTAGGCGAGAGATTTAAATCTTGTTTTCCGTAAAAAATATGAATTTACAATACTTATGGCATGTATTTACATACAACGAAATAATACCTTCTCCGTTCGAGAATTTATATGAAAACAAGAGCAAAACACAAAAATATCGACTTTGTTTTCAATGTAAATTGTCCATCGAATGTATTTTTTTTTGATACCGTTGCGAGTGTAAAAAAATTGCAAAAAGAAAATATAACAAAAATTAAAACTTTTGAAAACCCCCGATATATCTAGAAAAGATGTGATATCTTCTAAACGGCTGAACCGATTTTCTTCTTCTCGATCAAGTCACCTTTCAAACAGAAAAAAACTAAATTAAAATCGGTACAGCCGTTTGGGCTGTACGTGGACACGGACAGACACACAGATACACAGACACACACTACAAACTTATAACACCCCTTTTTTTTGGTCGGGGGTTAAAAGTAGATTCAAGGTGGAATGATAATGTTTGTTGTAATTTTTTTAGCTTGTTACGTTTGTATAAACATATGAAATTTCCAAGATTAGAATTTTCTTGTTAAAGGTATTATTCTAATGAATTGGCATCAGCACCAGCAAAATGAAATGCAGCATGCAGACTACCTAAAAAGCAGCTTGTATAAATATTATTTATTTATCGCAATTTTACTTACTTTAAAAATATTTTGGTCTAAATTTTGTATAGTAACATTGTTGATCTCCAATATTTTAAGCTTATTTAATGTTTTAAAGGGCTGATTACCCCATAACTCTAAAGCAGTTTCAGTTGAACCAAAATGTATTTCCTGTGTTTTGTTCATGACCCAGAAAGTAGCTGGAAATATATATCGTATGGGGTTATGACGAAAATCAGCGCGTTCTAATTTAGGCAACGGAGGAAAACTCAATTCTGTTAATTTACTTAAATGGTTATCGCTTAAATCCAATACTTTCAACTCAAACAAACCGGCCAAATTACGATAGTGTAAATCATGTATAGCATTGTGTGCCAATGATAAGGTTTTCAATTGTGTGGCGCCAGACAAAGCAAACGGTGGCACCACAGAAATATCGTTACGTTCCAAGGAAAGATGTTGTAATGCTTCAAGACCCATAAACATTTCCCAAGATAACTCACTTAAACCGCATGATTGTATTCGTAAAATCTCTAAGTGCTCCCAACCATAAAATGAGGGCATTTGCGCTTTTTTTACTTCCTCTTTGTATACTTCATATGGAACGATTTCCAATTCTTCTTGTTCTTGTTGTTGCAATTCAAATAACAATTTTTTATCATAGTGCTGTATGTCTTTGTCCTCTACATTGAATTCCAAACTATTAAGCAGTTCAATATTCGGTTTGTAATCGAAAATTTCTTTGGGATGCACAAAGTTTTTTGGTTTCTTAAAAATTTCAGAACCGATTAAACTGGTGGATTCGAAATTGGCATATTGTAAAAAAGGTAAAGGAGCATCAATCATAAAACGTAAGCTACGATCCTCAGGGCCACGAATTTCTAAGGTATTAAGTTGGCTTAGAGGTTTCAAAATATTGCTGTTTACTAAAAGGAAACAATAATATATTATTGGAAATAAGTTTTAGACTATTTATTAAACGAAATTTCTATTTGATTACCAGTTTTGTTTTTTCCTACACCAGTGTACAATAATATCAATGCTTGCATATCATTAGGCAATGAATTTATAATTTGTTCCGTGTTTGTGTCTTCTTGAATTATACATGTAGCTTGTTTTAAAAAAAGGTTCGATAAGTAATTATAATTTGCTTCGTAAGATAACACAATATCTGAATCGTCTCTATTAACGTAATAATTAGCTTGATTTTCGTGCAATTCGTTTTCCTCGTTTTGTTTTAAGTATAGATATTTTTGTTGCATAAAATTGATCCAACGTGATATTGGCAAATCATTTAATTTTGCATATTGGCAAACACATTCTTGTGGACATCGCGGCATATCAATTTCTATAGCTGGTACGGAATTTGTATTTACTTCCGTTTCCGGCTTTTCAAAATATCTCGTATCGTCATGCTGAAAATGTTGGCGCTTTTGTTGTTGTTGTTCGTTTTGGTCAAACGGTGGCAATACTACGTCATATTCATATTTATCAGGCTTAATTTTATTTTGCAAATTTTTTCTATCATTTGTACTAGATGTACTATATTGAAACTTACTTGTGATGCATATTCTCTAAAGTAAATAAAATACATATAATTTTTTTATTTACAGTTCTCAAAATCTTGAAATATAATCTTCCAATTCTATTCCTTTTAACAAAAAAAAAAAAAAAAAAAAAATTAAATTAAAAATTATCACATACATAATTTTGGATTTTTCCATTTTGTATTAATACATTTTTAGTTTTATTTAGCGTTAATTAATGTGTTTATTAAGTTTTTGTATGTATATAGAATACATATATGTACATACATATGTATGTATTTACATATGTGTATATAAATAAGTACATACTACATACGTACATACGTAGAAGTAGATATTTATCGTTATCGTATAATTCTCATTATTATATGTATGTACATGCACATATACATACTTACACACGTACATACATATGTATGTACATATAAGTAGTATGCATATTATTTTTATTTATTTTTTAATTTACTCACTATAATTAGTAATAAAGTTAATGCAAAAAGCCACTTCATGTTAATTATTTTTAAATTTATGTTTTCTAAATAATTTTGTTTTTCAAAGATGTAGCAGATCTTATGCTAACATATTTTTTTCTCTGATGATATTTCAAAAACAATTTATTTCGCATTTATATATCACAAAGTATTAATATCATTGGATAAAGACGTGGAGCGTTGAAAAGACGATATAAAACTAAATATAAATTTTCTGAAAAACATAAACCGCCTTCATTTACAAACTAAAAAAAGATTAAACTTATACTTATACATCGCTACAAAAAGGATGTTGTTATCAGTAAAATGTGTGTTTATAAACATGTTGGCATACGCTGCAACCCAAAACTTCTATATCGTATAAAATTTATAAGTATGGCTTTCAATAAATTGTAAAAAGTAGTGCATAAATGGTATTTAAAACTATAGTTTTGTTCACAAACAAACTTTTTTGTTTTATATGTTCATACATACATACATATGTATATATGTATGTGTATACAGTAGTTTCCCAGTTTAATAACACACAGAACTACGAAATCGCCAAATCTTAAAACGGAAATAAAAATCAAGTGAATATACCTTTAGATATTCAAAAAGTTTAAAACATGCCGTTGGGAAGAAATATTATACAAAATTTCATTTTTAATATTGTTACAACATATGGGCTTTATATTGCAGAGGTGAATGAATAAATACATAATAAATCCCAAATCTTTGAAGTTTTTTCTATTCTATTCCTTTGTCGATGCGCTACGACGTTAGTATACAAAAATTAACAAAACGTATAATAGCTGAGTTGTATAAACACAAAAAAAAATTAATTAAGCTTCTCTTCTCTCTATCTTCCATTTCACCATCTGTACTTGCACTATCCCTTTCCTACTCTCAGGTAACACAAAAGGGCCTCTTATTTGGACCCAAGTGAGCTGAAAACGTAACTTTCTTTTCTCAGCAATCTGCTAACCTAACCTAGCTTAAAGGCTCAATATGTAATCTTATCCATACTGCAGATGATGTAATTAAAAATTGCAATAAATATTTCAAGTCGTATATGGGTATTGCCAGAGGTAAGTCCACCATGACGGAAAAATTAAAAGTTTATCAACAGATTTGTTTTCTTGTATGTACTATAAATAGAAATATTTAATATTAAAATTAATATCTTTCAAGTTACAATACATTATACAGATTTTCTCCGAATTTCAGTAGGCTTGAGGAACTTCTTTTTGATTTTATAGCAGAGTTTCGCTTCACCGTTATGTTGCTGCTTTTGTCGAAATAATTTGCACATATATACTCACATTTTTTAACATTTGTTACAATCCTTTTTTTATCAACATATACATACATTTGTACATATTTATAAAAAAAAATTCACAGGTACGACAAGCCCACAAGAGCTTTTACTGTATATACATACATATGTATATAATTATATACATTATATGTATATACATATAAATACATACATATAATCCACATATATACATACATATACAGTTTGTCAAAAAAATGTTTTCACTGCTGCAAAAAACTAAATATTCTGCAAAGAAATGATTGTTTTGAAGTGAATTACAAAATTTTGGATATTTTTTTTATGTGTACCTTCTCAAAGTTGTTTGTAATTATATTACTTTAAAAAATTAATATCGCTTCAACAAGAAATTTGTAATCATAGCTAAAAACAAAATAGTTCTTTTTTCGTACTGTCAAATAAATGTTTTCAAATTTATATCACACTCAATAAACAGTGTGTTTATTTCCCTAAAATGTATTTTTCCCTGCTAGTACTTTGTGTGCCCTTCTTGAGAAATAATTACATTTTGTAAACATCTGGACCTCGAATGAATTAGCTTGGGTATACAATGTTTTTCAGGCATTTTCTCCCACCCCTCCTTTGTCACCCGTATTAACTGTACTTTATTTTTCCTAGAGCTTTTTCTTCAGGTGAGCTCATAAATTTTCGATGGGGTTCAAGTCATGACTTTGAACTGTAGTGTCAATAACTTTTCTGCAGTTATATAACGACTATCTCCTACAGAGAGACGATTTGTGCTTCGGGTTTATAATTAAGCATTCCTGGGCTTTTATTTTGCCAAAAAAAAAATCGATCCATCAAGCACTGGCAGATACTTCGCTCTTCAGAATACCAAGATAAATTTCCTTGATTCATTATGCCTTGTAAAATCCGCATTTCACCAACTCTTTGATATGATATACAACCCTATAACATGACAGATAATTTTCAAAACGTTAATGTGGGTATTACATTTTTATTTTTTAGTGTCATCAAAGGCTTGCGCTTGTTGTAGTCCATTGTGATAGTAAAACATTAGCTTTGTCGCATCACAAATAATTACGTTATTCCAGTACTGCAAAGGAAAAGAAATATAGTCAAAAGCAAACTTCAGTCTTTTTTCAATGTATAATAAACTGTCCTGAGATTAAAGGAAAACATTTCAACAATTACTTTGCAGGATTTTCCCTTGTAATAATTTAAATGGACTAATTGAACAAAATTATTGTTAGCCAGTTTTCCGGGCACTTTTTAAAATTAATTTCGAGCGTAAGACAAATATTTTATGAATGTGCCCTAAAGAAGCATTTGGTTTATTCTGTTGTGTTTTTTTTTTTTTTTTTTTTTGTAATAAGTGCTTATGTCTGTAGAAATTTGGAGTCATATTGTCATAGACAAGTAGAGCTAACGGTATGCGCAAGAACGAATCATTGAGCATTGAAAACATTTTTTTGACAAACTGTGCAAACATGTATGTGATATTACTAAATACATACAAAAGCACTTACATGAATGAATTAAAAAAAAATTGGAATGTGCCAACTATGTAAAGATTCATAAACAAAATAAAATAATAATCACTAATAAGACTAAAATGTATTTTTCCCTGCTAGTACTTTGTGTGCCCTTCTTGAGAAATAATTACATTTTGTAAACATCTGGACCTCGAATGAATTAGCTTGGGTATACAATGTTTTTCAGGCATTTTCTCCCACCCCTCCTTTGTCACCCGTATTAACTGTACTTTATTTTTCCTAGAGCTTTTTCTTCAGGTGAGCTCATAAATTTTCGATGGGGTTCAAGTCATGACTTTGAACTGTAGTGTCAATAACTTTTCTGCAGTTATATAACGACTATCTCCTACAGAGAGACGATTTGTGCTTCGGGTTTATAATTAAGCATTCCTGGGCTTTTATTTTGCCAAAAAAAAAATCGATCCATCAAGCACTGGCAGATACTTCGCTCTTCAGAATACCAAGATAAATTTCCTTGATTCATTATGCCTTGTAAAATCCGCATTTCACCAACTCTTTGATATGATATACAACCCTATAACATGACAGATAATTTTCAAAACGTTAATGTGGGTATTACATTTTTATTTTTTAGTGTCATCAAAGGCTTGCGCTTGTTGTAGTCCATTGTGATAGTAAAACATTAGCTTTGTCGCATCACAAATAATTACGTTATTCCAGTACTGCAAAGGAAAAGAAATATAGTCAAAAGCAAACTTCAGTCTTTTTTCAATGTATAATAAACTGTCCTGAGATTAAAGGAAAACATTTCAACAATTACTTTGCAGGATTTTCCCTTGTAATAATTTAAATGGACTAATTGAACAAAATTATTGTTAGCCAGTTTTCCGGGCACTTTTTAAAATTAATTTCGAGCGTAAGACAAATATTTTATGAATGTGCCCTAAAGAAGCATTTGGTTTATTCTGTTGTGTTTTTTTTTTTTTTTTTTTTGTAATAAGTGCTTATGTCTGTAGAAATTTGGAGTCATATTGTCATAGACAAGTAGAGCTAACGGTATGCGCAAGAACGAATCATTGAGCATTGAAAACATTTTTTTGACAAACTGTGCAAACATGTATGTGATATTACTAAATACATACAAAAGCACTTACATGAATGAATTAAAAAAAAATTGGAATGTGCCAACTATGTAAAGATTCATAAACAAAATAAAATAATAATCACTAATAAGACTAATTTAAATTATAAATAACTTTTAATATAAAAAAAAAATTCAAATTTGTTCATACATACATACATATCTAAAGAGTAACCCTGGCAGAAAAAGACAATCAGCACCACGTTGCTACGGTTGTCTGCGGGTAAAACTAAGTCCGTGCCATGTGCCACACATGCGTAAAAAAAGCTTATCCACTATTTACTAATGAAAAACTGTTTTGTTGATAAAATTTGTTTTACTTTGTGATTTTAATTCGAAATGTGACTGTTTTTATGATAAAAATGCAAAAAAATTTTTTGGAGTTGTGACTCGATGTATTCGGATTTTCAAATTCCCACAAACAGTTTTTCGTCTCTACTGAAAATTTAAAAATTTTGAGTTAATACCCTCTTGTTTATTAAGTGCGATATGTATGTATGTAAATAAAAAATATGTATAATTCATTTTATATATTTTTTTAATCTGAAATAATTTTGTAATCGGGCTTAAGATCATTATTTTCAATTATTGTTTAATGAAATATTTTTATTAATTAATGTGAGTTTCTAAAGAAGAGAAGAAAAATTAAACTACACTTTATTAGCTGGGGGAAATACCCGATATTTTTCTGTGCAGCCACGCACAGCTATTTAACGCAAATTTTCAATGATTTTCCATTTCAATTCAATATATGTAGTTCAATTAACTATAATATGTATATCAATTAAAAGTTTTTTTCATAGATACAAATGTGGTAGAATTATTGCAAATACGACATTTCCAAACTGAAGTAAAATTGTTGTAATTACGGTGTTGCAGCACTATAAGATTGTTGTGAACGTGGTATTGTAAAACTAAAGTCAAATGTTTGTATTACGGTAGTGTAAACGGGGTATTGGAAAACTAACGTCGAGATTGTCGTCCTCTTTCATCTTTTTTCTTAAGCATCTTCTGGCAAAATTCCAAGCGAATCGGCAAAATATTATTGTGACCCCATTTAATTATAGAAATTCATGTTTTTAGTAATATAAAAATAAATTTGTAGTGAACAATTTTTGTTTATTAATACTATTAGTTTTTCATTTTAGTTCTTGTAAAATAAAGTTAAATTATTAAGAGCTAAAAAGCTTAACAAAAAATATATTTCTATTAAAAGCAAACAAACTAAAATTTAATCCTAAATTCTTATGAATTGAATTAGGCTACTGTTCGTAACGCTTTTTAAGCCAAATTACATGTGATAATTATTAATGAACAAATAACATCATAGTTGAACGGAACAGCCAGCCGTTTTCGAAGGCCACTAAACCTTCCTCATCAGCGTTCTTCTGTGTTTTGGTCCACTGTGTGTTGTGTCAGTTGATGTAGATGTCTGCCTTATATACGAAACTTTATTGCAAATGGAATATGTGAATTGGTTTGATTCATTGCATTTTTCAATTTGCTCATATATATGTTTTGTAATGAAGGCTCAAAATTTACCATCTTCCTTCGAAAACGGCTGGCTGTTCCGTTCAACTATGTGTTGTTGTCAGAATATTTACAACTAACTTTGATGTTATTTGTTCATTAATAATTATCACATGTAATTTGGCTTAAAAAGCGTTACGAACAGTAGCCTAATTCAATTCATAAGAATTTAGAAACAAATACAGTTCGAAAAATAATAATTAACTAAAATTTAATAGTTCATAGAAAACAATGGCGTTATTCGATGGTTGATGCAAATGGTCTTGCACAAGTGCAAGTGCAAAATATCGTAGCTTTTCTTTGGATTGTGTGTGTATTTTGTTGTTGGATTTTAAAGAAAAGCTACGATATTTTGCATTTACAATGACGCAAGACAATTTGCATTAAACACCGAATTCCGCCAATATAAGGAATAAAAAATATAATCCAACTCTAATCAGAATTAGTACAGTAGCAATCGGAACACATCGTAATAGCATGTGCCAAACAAAATTTTTTTTGCAGTTAGTGCAGTTGTATCGGGTTTTGCGATTTTTCTTGAAGATGCAATAAAAGCAGCGACCTGAAGTAATATTTTGGGTATTTATTCCGAGTTCAGAGCTATCCAGTTTTAGTATTTCAGAAAGCCTTTGTACCATCAGTCTTGGTACTTTTCATGTAATTCAACGGAATGCTCATATTCACTGTAGCTGCTTTCGTCGTAATCAGAAATCGGCTCATCATCTTCTGACATTATTCTTATTTGTTCTTCGTACATTTTGATAATAAATTAAAACCTATAAGTAGCTTACAAATATATACTAACTTCATAAAAATTAATAAAATATATAAATAATACTTACGTAAAACTGTTACACCAATACTCACGTCGGCCTCACAGACCAATTTGGCTGTATGCACACATTTGTCTTGCTTTCACAAAACTTTGAAACTGCACTAAATTAAAGTTTATTGAAAATGATGAAGCTAACATATGTAGATTACAAGACGCTCGCGCTCTTTTCTCATAAGAAAAATATTAAAATACTAAAAGTCGGTCTCACAGACCGTATGCGTGAGTATAGGAAGGTTAAATACAAATAAATAAAAGCTTAAATATATATAAAAAGAAAACAAATGGTTAAAAACATATAAGTATCCATACTTCAAGTAAATTTCGAAGAAATTTTTCAAGAATACTTCATTATTATTATTGATTTTGTAACGTTTTTTGTTTCTCCTGTAAAAAATATAAGTGTAGTTACGTCCGTTTGCATTTAAGGTGACGATATACTAACTTCATGCCAGTTTTTTGTTATACATTAGGATGTTTATTATAAATGCATATTGTGTATTTCATATACATTAATACATCTTTCTTAAATTAGTGTGTTAAATAATTAAATATTTTTAAATAATAAAGCATTCAATACATTATAAAGATTTACCGGCAAATGGATGTTATTTTTTGGTGTATGAGTACTTGCAAGAAGTTGCCAAAAAACAAACCGGCAGTGATCATGTCAGTTTGACTGCCACGCTTTTTGCAGGAGGATCTGCTGGTATCGCTTATTGGATTGTTGGTATGCCTGCTGATGTATTGAAAAGTCGTTTGCAAACAGGTAAGCAAGTTTTCTTTTTGGATATACATATGTATATTACATATATATAACTGAATGTCATACACTTATTTTTAGCACCTGCTGGTACATATAAACATGGAATCCGTAGTGTTTTCAAGGAATTGATGGTTAAAGATGGACCATTTGCCTTATATCGCGGAATAACTCCTATTATGATTCGCGCTTTTCCTGCTAATGCTGCTTGTTTCTTTGGAATTGAATTAGCAAACAAAGTATTTGATAAATTTCTCCCGAATTTTTAGTCAATGTAGGTATATTATGTATTTATGTATATATATTGTTACGTTTTTATTCTCTGTTAAAAACGCTTTTCCGTAGATTCGTAGATTTGCAATAAATAAAAGACCCCAGTGTACTAATTAGGGTTAAGAATGATACAATCTTTATTAATTAATAAAACTCACTACTAATCTAAATTCAATTCAAGAGCTTAAATACAAACACATAGGTTACTTCAATATTCACAACTGGTTACCACTACTCCTTCCTCGCTGTTGTATACGCACGTCTTTGACCACTGGCTGCGCTAGTGTTAACACAATTCTGCTTTCTCTGTTGCTCGTCACACACAAGACTCACTCTGCCGACACTTCCAGTTGATACACCAATAACAACTCTATGGCAGACTCTCACAGTTGATACACTAATCAGGACTCGCTGGCTTCACTTACACACGTTTATCAGCTTCCACTGCTCCCTTACTCTTTACTCAAGGGACTCCACAATAAACTCAAATCACGACAGACTCTATCTGTCACTATAGACTGTACTATAGTCTCTTCAATTTCCAACTCACGTATTGTAAAGCACAGACTCAAATATCAACTCACGTTGTATCACAAATCACGGACTGCGCACAACTTAATTGTCAACTCACTTGATTAACAACAGAATTCTTATTAGCAACTGAGCTTCTTCGCAACTGACTTATTCCCAACTAACTTTTGATCGCGACTGAACTGCTGTTGGATGCGTCAACCCCTTTTTATACTTCGCACAACAACCACTAGAATTTTCATGCAAAGTCTAGACCGAATGATCATTATCTTCAATGTTGTTTACAAAGCGCGTAATTAAGTTCATGTGGTAACTATGTACATACGTGTGTATATGCATACATCATTAAGTGGTTGTTTACTTTATTTTTGCCTTTCGCTAGAATTGCCAGGCATGTATGTATGTATGCATGTAGCTATGTCTATCTTCATCACAAGCAGACCCTTGTAGTTGTTGTTGGTTGTTTACGTTTAATCACGTATGTATGTGCTACGCATGTGTATATAGTTGTTTGCTATAGTGCTTGTATGTGAATACGAGTGTACGTTTAGTTATCTATTTAAATACTTCTGGATGTTTCTTTATATTGGCCCTGTTCGAATATTCTTGCGTAACACTTATGTTAACCCGACGGCCATTTCCGTAACACTGCCGCCCACTTAAGCCTATTCGTCCCGAATAGGCACATCATCGCCTTTCTTTTTCTTCGTTTTCTATACGCCTTGTAGTTACGTTGGAGACGACTACCTCTTCCATATTTGTTGGCTTTAGTTCTGGCTCTGCCTGGGACTTGTAATACTATGCGCTGGAGATTAGTTCTTCGATATTTGCGGCCCTTGGTGGCACTGACTCTGCTTAGCATTTCCTCTACTGCTTGCCTTGCCGTATGCTGGAGCTGAAACCTTCCTTGACACTTGCAACCCTTGGTACAGAATCTGTTTTGTATTTCCTTTACTGCTTGCCTTGTTTTAAGATGGAGATGACAACTTCTTCCACATTTGTGGTATTTGGCTCTGCCTCTTTTTTGTCTCTCAACTAGAGCTTGCCTTGCCATACCCTGGAGATGACTACTCCTTTCACATTTGTGGCCTTTGGCTGCGACTCTACCTTGTCCCTTGACTAGAGTTGGCCTTACCACACGCTTGAAGCTCTGCACAGAAGTTGTCTTCTTCTTCCTTACTGCTTTTCTGCTGCGTACTTCGTATACGGTAGCAGTTTCTTTACCCTGAGCAAACGCGACCATTTCTTCCATAGCTAATTCCGCCGTGTCACAAACAGCTTGACTATCATCTAAGTGACCAACGTCCCCTACTGTGCTGTAAACTTCTGGCAAACTTCGCTCATGTCCAACTTGTTGACACTGACCACTGTTGATTTCATCTTCAACTTTCTGTTTTTCGTCAGCGCCTTCCTCTGTGCCAGAAATGTCTTCGTTGACACTGTTTCTCAAGTCAAAAATCTCTTCGTCCGATTTACTGACTTGCATTTCTGCACCATCTGTCCGTCTGTTTACGGCTTCAGCAATTTCCTGGGGTTTCTCATAGATTGCTTCAGACGATTCTTGAACGTTCACCATAATCTTCGCCTTCCATTTGTCAAGTGTGTCATTTGTGGCCTTAACTTCAGCTAGAACTCTCTCGCTGTTGGCTTTAGAAGTTTCTTGAAAATCAGCCTTCATAGCTCTAGCAGACTTCTGAAATATCTTATCCATTTGGTCTAGAAGTTTCTCATTTGTGGCCTTAACTTCAGCTTTCAATTTGGCAGAAGACTCTTGAAACTTCTCCATTTTGCTCATCATAGCAGCAAACATTGCGCTAATGTCTGTACTGTTTGCTGCTGCAAGAGTACATACCTCAGTTTCATCGAACTCATAACTTTCTATGTCGATGTTGCGCCGCTGAAACTCTTGCAGTAGTATCTCCTGTAGTTGTACTTTGTTACCAGTTGTTGACAGTTTCCGCTTATTCAACTCTTCCTTGAGTTGCTCCACATTAAGCTCTTGAAGTTTCATTTCTCCTCAAAAACCAATTGCTGCTACGTTTACCTTTTCAAACGTAAGTGGTTTTATTCACGTTTAACCTTTTCAAACGTGTGAGGTTCTCCTTTTCGTATCACTCTTACTTTACGTTTAACCTTTTTTCAAACGTGCCGCTTTTATTTGCAAATCCCACTTCTGACACCAAATGTTACGTTTTTATTCTCTGTTAAAAACGCTTTTCCGTAGATTCGTAGATTTGCAATAAATAAAAGACCCCAGTGTACTAATTAGGGTTAAGAATGATACACTCTTTATTAATCAATAAATGCCACTAATCTAAATTCAATTCAAGAGCTTAAATACAAACACATAGATACTTCAATATTCACAACTGGTTACCACTACACCTTCTTTGCTGTTGTATACGCACGTCTTTGACCACTGGCTGCGCTAGTGTTAACACAATTCTGCTTTCTCTGTTGCTCGTCACACACAAGACTCACTCTGCCGACACTTCCAGTTGATACACCAATAACAACTCTATGGCAGACTCTCACAGTTGATACACTAATCAGGACTCGCTGGCTTCACTTACACACGTTTATCAGCTTCCACTGCTCCCTTACTCTTTACTCAAGGGACTCCACAATAAACTCAAATCACGACAGACTCTATCTGTCACTATAGACTGTACTATAGTCTCTTCAATTTCCAACTCACGTATTGTAAAGCACAGACTCAAATATCAACTCACGTTGTATCACAAATCACGGACTGCGCACAACTTAATTGTCAACTCACTTGATTAACAACAGAATTCTTATTAGCAACTGAGCTTCTTCGCAACTGACTTATTCCCAACTAACTTTTGATCGCGACTGAACTGCTGTTGGATGCGTCAACCCCTTTTTATACTTCGCACAACAACCACTAGAATTTTCATGCAAAGTCTAGACCGAATGATCATTATCTTCAATGTTGTTTACAAAGCGCGTAATTAAGTTCATGTGGTAACTATGTACATACGTGTGTATATGCATACATCATTAAGTGGTTGTTTACTTTATTTTTGCCTTTCGCTAGAATTGCCAGGCATGTATGTATGTATGCATGTAGCTATGTCTATCTTCATCACAAGCAGACCCTTGTAGTTGTTGTTGGTTGTTTACGTTTAATCACGTATGTATGTGCTACGCATGTGTATATAGTTGTTTGCTATAGTGCTTGTATGTGAATACGAGTGTACGTTTAGTTATCTATTTAAATACTTCTGGATGTTTCTTTATATTGGCCCTGTTCGAATATTCTTGCGTAACACTTATGTTAACCCGACGGCCATTTCCGTAACAATATATTATCAGCCATATTTATAAAAATGATTAGGGCTTAATAAGAAAAATTTTGTATGAAAATTTGTTTTAAAAACCATTTATAAAGCCTTAATTATTTTTATAAATAAGGCTGTATATATACGTATATGGATATTTGTATGTATGTATTGCTTATTTACTCAAATGTCATGACGCGATTTTAGAATTAATAATTCAGAATAATTCGCATCGTATTATACGAGTATTTGTGTAAAAAATGTATATATATGGTTTTTACCTTCACCTCTTCAGGGAAGAATATTTCTTGTTATTTTCGTTTAAAGGGCTATTAGACACGCATAATTGTTAAAAATTTTTTTAAATCCAATCAGGGCCATATTTTTGGCAACAGTTTGAAAAAGAAAAAAATTTCTAAGATTTTTGACATGAATTAACCCATTACTGGCCAATAATTGCACTTATAGGTCATTTACACCTGCACGAAATCCAAAAGACTTGAATTAAAATCTTTATCAATTCATATGGCTAGCATCGCTACCACTCAGCCATATGAATCGTATAGCGCTAACTTGATGCTCGCTTAAAGTCGTTTGAAAAATGGGTTTTATTGCTAATTTGAACTTTCGAACGAAGAATTCATGACATTTTTTTTTGGAGTTCCAAATTGCTACTGAACATGGATAGGAAGGCAATGCGAATCGTGATGGGCGCGTTGACTGGCCACTGCTCGGTCAGAGCAAGAATCAGCATTTGGAAAACTGGCACTCCAGATTTCTGTAGGATGTGCGGGGATGAACATATTATGTCTTTGCCCGAAGCTACAACGTCATAGGCTTAGTTGACTGAGCAGACGTTTCCATGAAATAATAGGATCTGGAAAAAAGGGGTAAATATTGCTTTTAATGGTCAATAGAAGGCAATCACAGTGGAGGTGCGTATAAAAGCCAAAAAGAGTACAGAGAGAGGTTTATTATTTTATTAGTGGCTTCTGGTTTTTACATGATGTTTATTTCATATTCTTAAAATGTTTTATTTTTGAATTGATAAATATAAACAGGCTCTTATTGCCATGCAATTTTTTATTGTGTAATAAATTTTAAGGAATAAAATTATTAACATTTTATTACAATTTCTTTTGTTTTAATTAAACTTTCCTGAGTAACATATTCGGCGGCATGAAATACCCCCAGAATGTAATTAACTCTCCAGAACAGAATTTAAATAAGTCTCCGAAAATTGGAGTTTACTTCATGTGAAATAAATGCCCAAAATGAAATAAAGTCCAATGAAATGAAAAACTTTCCAAACATCCCATTATTAGAAGACAAATTCATATGAAATAGAACCCCAATAAAATCCCAGTATAAATTTTAAGCAATAAAAATTAACTTTCCGACTTATGTACATATGAAACTGTTCTGTAAATCGAATCAATTTGAAATCGAACGATTTCCAAAATTAATAATGGTCCTGCAGAGGTGTTTAAAATCATATACGATAATTTTCTTTCAGATATGATGTTTGAAAATCTATATAATAGAAAAATTAAAAAAAGGTTGAAAAAATATATCTATTATCAGAGTAAGTTTTCTAAAATCGTGCGATTTCAAGTCGATTCTGTTTACAGAACAAGGTTGATAGTTTTCTTTGGTTTATTAATTTATGATAGAGAAACGAATTTGGAACTTATTTCCCTGAGTTTTGCTTAAGACCGTCATCGAAGGGAGAGAAAGAGAGAGGTTTATGTGGCTTTTTACATTCGTGTACAGCGTTGCCAAATGTGCAGTTTTCCCTGATTTTAGCAGTTTTTCTAAGCATTGATCAGTTTTGGAGTTTTTTTTGCTTAAAAATAAGTTTTTCTATAAATTATGTAGTTGTTGCAGTTTTTAATTTTTACTTTTTAATCCCAATTGTTTTTTTTTTTTAATTCCGATATCTGAAGCCATAGTTTTACTCATTTTGGTTAATTTAATAGTGTCAAGGTTTATTTTTTTCTTTTTAAAGCAACAATAGGAAATTCACACGAAAGTTGTGTTTTTCTATATGGAATTTGGTCTTATTGTTTGTTGAGTTCATACGGACGTAGCACTTCCTGTATTAATGTTAATTCGCTTTGCCTTATTGAAAAAGAATAACAAGTTTCACACTTTCTTCATTGAAATAATTTGATCCCTTATATAATGAGATATGACTGGTAATTTTTTAAGTAATAATAAAATAAATAGTTACATGCAATTTTTAATAATTCTAGGGGGGCAACAGTTATTCCTGGGGGGGGGCAATGCAACCCCCAGAATGGTCTTTCTACGCCTATGCCTAAACAAATAAATACATAAAAATAAAATTGAAAGCAACAGTAAGCAACAATTAAGGAAAAACTGCTAAAATTATCATGGTTAGCCTCCTCCCAAATAAACCCAAAATATATAAACATTCCAAGGAATTTTTTATGTGCAATTTTTTCACCTGAAAATCAGTTTTTATATGCTATAGGTTTTAGGCCAGTGCTGGCCAGCGAGAGTAACGTATTCGTTTATGTGTATTCATTTGTATAAGAAGCCGATTGCAGTTCGGCACTCTGGTGCCACTTTGGCGTCGGGTGCTTTAGACAAAATTCAGAGAAGAAATTACAAATAATTATCTTTGATAAGTTATAGCAATTCGTCCCCAAAAATAGAAGCGGATCAACAACCCAAAAAATTAATAAATAACCCTCATTATCCTTATTGTTGTTCTGTGTATATTTTTTTGGCACTTATTTCCTGTTTCGTTTGATTAATTTTTTCCTGGAGGAGTAATTTCATGCTGCCATATATTAATACAATTTTATAATTTTTTTTCACAAAATGTAAATTCGAATTCCTTTCTTGTACGTACGTATATAATTATTTTGAAAGGGCAATATAATAATTTAATTTAATAAAATTAAAGAAAACTTAAATTTATCTTATATAATCGATATAATCAATAGTAATAAACATTTTTGGAAACATAAATAATAAAAAAAATCTTATTTAGGCAATTTTTCTATCGTGTGAATCGAAATTAAAAACTTGTTTCATATTTTCAGTTTTCGACAAGCTATAAGGTGATAATAACATTGGCAAAACATTGAATGCTTTCAGTTCCGGTAAACGTGTATTTAACTGGAAAAGTTACCATAATTATTATGTTTTACCATAAAAAGTTTAATACTTACAAAATCATCTTTAAGTTTCTCACTACTATTACCATTTTTCCAAATAGGATCTATCCAAAATGGCAAGTTCTAAAATTAAAATAATGATAATAGTATAAAAATATATAATCAGACTATGGGTCTGTTCGGAAATGCATCACTGCGCTGAAAATGGAAATTTAAATATCCTAAAGTTCGACACTGAAGTAGATAACATACAAATAAATGTCAATGATGCATTTCCGAACAGGCCCTATTCGTTTACCTCTGATGGCGGTGTATCAGGTTTTGGAGGATCATATATTGGACATATTTGTATGTTACTTACTAAGTCATATAAACCTGTCGAAGCTTCTGTTGTAATCGGGATAAAATTGCATTCGTTCGGTATTGTTAGAGTTTGTGTTGTTAATGTTTGTTGGGGTGATGGCATTATTAATTTTGGTAAATTATTTGAATTAATATTATTGGAAACATCGATAAATGGTTGCTGTTGATATATGGCAAAGCTACGACGACGGTCCCACAGTTTCGAGGTGGAATATCCAGCGAATGCTTGCTGGATTTGAAAAGAACTTTTAACATCTATTTCTTCTTGTGGCTGGAATTGAGATTGTGGTTGATGTGGATACACACCACCCAACGCATTAACGATATTATTGGCACTGCCATTTAAGTCGCAACAGGATGAGCCCGAAGTATTTGAGGAGGTATTAAAGGATTGATTAAACATCAAAGATGAGTTAAAAGAGTTCTCTTTATTATTTGATATTGATGTATTAATCATGTTGGAATGCTGTGAAGCTGTTGAATAAATTGATGAATTACTCAGATTATTAAAAGAGTTGCAATTGACATAATTCTTGGATGATAATGAACATCTCAACGACTGTTGATAATTTATCGAGTTGTTTGTTCTACAATTGTTTGAAGATGAACACGGGTTATATGATCCAGAGTCACAAGATAATGCTCGAGTTTTTGCAGGAGGACCCTGGTTAATGGAATTACGACTAGTACCATCACTTAAAGGAGGACGAGGTCGTACATTTTTTTGTTTGCTGAAATGTATTTTTAAAGATCCCAAGATGTGCTTGTGATTAGGATAAGATGTTAAACGCACTATTATAAGAAAAAAAAATTGAATTTAGAATTTAAATTTCTTAAAAGAAAATGTACATACTTTCTGAATTCTCAACGAGGGTGATTTCTGACCGTTCTTGAGTTACGCCAAGATTTATTTTAAATATATCATCATATGCCGTTAAAATTGTGAATAAATTTGGATAACCAAACTCGAAGGTTGTACTTATTGTACAATCCAAAGTGGTTTTGATTTCATGTACTAGCATGCTTGTGCGCTGCTCTAACAAGCGTATAATATCCATCAAAAATTTCATAAAAGCTGATATGGTCACATACGATATATTATTTTCAGTTGAAACCTAAAAAATAAGTTTAATTTTTATATGTATGATATGTATGTATGTGTAATCAAGTTCTACATGAGCGCGGGAATAGAATTTTTGGGCGATTAGGAAAGTTGGTATTTAAAAAATCATTTCAATGAATTTTATTGCTAACGCTACAGTTATGCTAGGAACAGAACTGGGACGAACGACGAATTTTTCGGTTCGAACTTTCGTCATAAAAAATAAAACACATTTGTGCATATGAAAATGAACACAACACCGCCGTACAACGAAATTCGTCGAGCGTGACGAATTCTGAGATAGATTTATTTCTAATTTGTACGCTGACGAACGACGAAAAAAATATAAACGACAACAAGCAACTTTATCAAATATAAGATAACACAACTGGAACGAACGTCGAAATTCGTCGAACGAGATAGAGATGAAAGAGGGGTAGAAAAAATTACTCGATTTCTGTTTTCTAAGGTTTTTTCATATTTTTCTTTACACTAATTTGTGTTCTTGTTGTTACGTTTTATTATTAATATTCTCATATTGGTGTGTTCTTAGAAGCAAAATTTTATTAACAAAGTACCCTGTCGGAAATTCGGTTAACTTTAAGCTAACTATTTCGGAAATAGTACTGACTGACACTTGGATTACTTTCAATGTAATCAACTGACTATTTTAACATTGCGATGTCCTAGGCGGTAGTCAATTGTCTTACTCTGAACTACTTTCAACTAACTTAAAGTTGATTTTTTTTAAATCACCTGGTAGTCAGTAAATTAAAAATTTTTTTCCGGGGTTCGAACATGTATCATCACACGTTCTGTACTCAACGCGCTATCACTCGGCTAAGGTACCATCTAAAATAACAACAGCAAAATGTTAATATAAAACTGAAATGAGTTTCAAAGTAGCTGAGAATAAATTTGTAGGCTCTCATCAAATTTGATTACGTACTTGATTATAATTAAAAAAATTACTTACAGCTATCTTACTTAAATCTTAATAAACTCCATTAGTGGAGAAATCTCAAATACAGCTGGTTGTTAGATTTGTATTATAAGATAATTTGTGAAAAACTGTAGAAAAGTGTGCATTAATTACGAATTCCCAGGGAGCCCTTTTAAATAATTTACTACCATTTTCACAACTTGCCTTTAGTTAAAGACAGGATTTTGTCTGCCCAATAAATGGCTTTGCATTCTAAAATCTTCATTTATTATTTCTTTATCCATGAAATGTTATTATTATTGATAATAATAACAATAAAAAATTAAGTTGTAATAATGCAAAGATATTTATCGGGCAGACAGAATCCTGCCTTTAACCAAAGGCAAGTTGTGAAAATGGCCCTAAATCGGTTTTCTTCACATACCTGAATATTTAAATACATATAATTTTTTTTTAAATTTAAGTTGTATTTAAATACGATTTAATTTGTTCTTGACACAAGGTTGGTGATTTACGGCCTGTCCCACGATGTCACCAGAATTCGTTCGCTCGTCAACTTTTACTGCAAACAACAACAAATTTTCTAATGTTATTGTTGTTTGCAATACAATTTGTCGATCGAACGAATTCTGGTGACATCGTGGGACAGGCCGTTAATCGTCGTCATATTTCTTAAATCACATGGTAATTTAAAATGTTTGTTGTTAAGAAAATAAACTCACCTCTAGAGCGTGCTTCATAGCTCGTATAGTTGATTCTGTTGTACATTGTTTGTGCTTTTCATTAAAGTATTTTATAAAATCATGCAATAATAACGGATTCATTGATTCATCTGGTGAAGAAACTGTCAATTGTGGATTCGATTCATTTTGTTCGTATTTTTCAACTTCTTGTTCTAAGATATATTTGCTTGCTTTATAACAAAGATTACGAAAAGCATGATCTTCGCTGTGGCATATAATCCATTTCTTATCACATTTTTCATAAACCTATTAAAGAAAGTAATAGAATTTTACAACACTGGTAGATAAATTTGAACCTTTTTCTTTTATAGTGGAGGTTTTTGCAGTTTATAAGATATACATACATACTAATACATTCCGTATTTTGCAGAATTTGGGGGTAGTGCACTAAATTTTGAGTGCACAAACTAAACAGAAAAAACAAATATTATATAACAGGGGTTTCTTACTTAGAACTTTGATTTAAGCCACTGTTATGATTCACCACTCAACAAAGCTGGGTTGCAAATTTTACGACCCAACTTAACCTTTTTTTTTATTATGATTCACAACTAATTTTAGTTGAATTGGAAATGAAGAGGTTCTTATATAACTAACATATGCATAATTAGTAAAGAAAAAACGACAATGGCAAAATTTAGAATATGGTAAAATTGAGCTTTCATTACAAAAAAGCTTTCAACAAATTGTAATACGATGAATCAAAACAATTCTCATATTCCATTTGCACTGAAAACTGAGTATATAAAGCAGAAATCAACATCAACTGACACCACACACAGTGGACCACAAAAAACGCTGATGATGAAGGTGTAGCGACCTTTGAAAACAGCTAGTTGTTCCGGTCTGCTAGTGTTTGTCAAAATATTTACAATTAACTTTGTATGTTCCTTAAAAATTATCACATGTAATTTGACGTATGTGTAAAAAAGCACAGAAGCTTAGTAATTATACCCGAAATATATCGAAAACTTCAAATGCGAAAATTTTTTTTAGCCAGCTTGGACTTATAAGTTCAAGAATTGCTTTATTATTGTATTTATTTGAAAAGAAACCTTGACCACACTCGAAGTTTAATGTGCAAAGGCTTAAATTTGAGAAAGACGAATGGGGTGAGAACTGAGTTTGATGTACACGCAAAGTTGCTTTGTTCCTCGTTCGTTTCTTTCACTTTTTCCTTCATTACGTATAGTTACTTCGTGGTATAGTTCAAAGTTGTCAAAGTAAACTTTTTGTGCGGAGAAGTGAAAAAGGGGTCATAGTGCAATGTGCTAAAAGAAATAAGAATTGTTTTCATTTACCTCTACATATGGCAACAGTTCGAAAGCTTTCGTTATATCTTTAACCCCTAGAGCTTGTGGTGTTATTTGATAGCCATATTTCTTTTTGTGTAACTTCGTAACGTCCTCCAATTTCATAGGTGTTTTTGAACAACCCGTTGTATTTGATACAAGTTCTTCAACTTGTTCAGCAAAAACTCTTCTAGCAACTTTTGGGTTTAAATAAATTTTCTTATCCTCGTCATTAGTTAGCTCCATTTCAATTACTCCATGAACAGCTTCCATAAGATCAGCTAGTTTTTGAAAGCCGTAATCACTTAAACGACATTGGTAACCAAAGTGATAGTGATATGAGCGAACAAACTTTTGAAATAGTATGGTGTACTGGGGAGCATTCCGAAATAATTCCACTATTTCACCAGCAAAAATACTTGTTTTTTCCAGTTCACTTGATGTTTGTTTACGCTTCGGAATTGAAATCAATATGTCTTTGCCATTTTGTACTGTTGAAACTACAACTATGTTTGAATTTACCAGCCCATCTAAGATATCGACAATATCACAAACTCCATAATCTGTTACATCAAATGTTCTATTCTGCGTTTGCGCAAATATAGTGGGTAATTGAGACAGAAGTACTGATTTGTTGCCGTGTGCGCGAAGAACTCTTAGCAAGTCAGAAGTGAAGCGTCGGACTTGGGTACGGTGTGTTAAGGTTATTTGGCGGTTTTCTCCATCACCCATTATCTGAACTACAGCTGCTAAAGCCTCGAATAGCTCTATAAGCTTTGTGTACCCATAATCTGCTACACGACACTGCTTGCCAAAGTGATTGTGATATGCTGGTATGAAACGATTAAATTTCATTGTAGCCTTTGGGGACATTTTTATAAGTTCTATTACTTCACGGGAAATTTGATATAATGGATCAGACATTGAATTCTTTGAGTACAATTGGTTAGATGAAATACTATTTTCTTTGTTTAGATCTAGCCACCCCAAAATTTTAATACCAAAATTGTTAACGGTTATTTGAACGCCCTGAACGCAACATACTAAATGTTCCAAATTGACACCACTGTCGTTAGGAATAATTTTAATTTTCAACTGCCCTTCGATGCAATGAACAAGCGAAGCTACTGGTATATCGCCAGAATGTTTTTTTAATAAAGGATGTATAATTTGTTGTATTTCAGCAATAGTCATGAATATGTTTGGCAGAGGTTCAATTTCTTGTTCAGCCCAACCTTTATGTTGTTCTCTTTTAAAATGAGTTGTACAATAAGGAACGCTGTGTTGCAATCCTTCCATTAAAGGAGAACTTTCTAGTGAGTTTACTAAGTCTGGGTGTAATGTAATGAATTTCTCCTCATTATTATCCGAATTAATAATGCAAATGTCGTGCATCTTATAAAGATCCAAAACGCTTATAGATGTTTTAAAGCGCGATTGAAATAGTTCTCTAAACTTATACATAGGCAGAGTGTAGCAGGGAACATCCTGAAAAAAAAAAAATTTTTGTAATTAATGCTAATCAAAATATAAATATGTATGAATGCATGTACTTATGCATTTCTAAAGCATTTTTGTTCTGTACCTTTAATAGTCCAGCTACTTGACATCTTAAGGTATTTATTTCTGTTAAAGATGAATCCCTAGTGTATGACACCAACATTCGTTTATGGCCAACTTTTTTACGATGCAAATTGGAAACTACTTGCTTGGCGAACTAAAGAAAATTTTTATATGTTTTAATGAAAAAAAAAGTATGTACATATCGTCCCTACCATGTCAAACTATCCAATGTGCACAATTCGTTTTTTGGATTCGTTATTTTGGTACCCTAAAATATTCGGTATGTCTCGTTTCAAAATGCTGAAATTCTCATAGACGATAGATAACTCAATAAGAAATATTTTAAGTGTGGGTGGCACTTTTAGGAATACGCCAAACTTAAATTCACAGTTGACGGGTCTTTGCTCTCTTTTGAAAAGTACAAATTTTCATATTGGATAGTTTGACATGGTAGCGACGATATGTATGTAAATACATATGTATGTATGTATACAAGGAAAACAAATTTAGCCTGATCAAATCTGTGGCAAAAAGGAAAAAGTGCTTAACTCGAGATAAGCTGATTTTGAGTTAATAGTACCTCTCTAATCTGCATATTCGAAAGTACCCCTGGTCAAAAAAATCTTACTTAATTTGTCTGATTTTTCAGGAAGTTATAGCAACTTATATTTTTTAGACTTCTTATCTCATTTGGAATAATACATAGCTTAATTTAGGTTATATTTTGGTATTTTTTTTTTAACTTATATGTATAACTTATAGTGTGTAGAACGATGTTTGCTTAAAAAATTAAAGGTTAACAGATAATTTCCCAATTTAACTGTAAAAGAAATAAATTTCTGAAAATCGACTTGAACGCTTAGAAGTGCTCTCCTGCAAAACAGTAAACTACATAAATTTCACGTAGGTTTTTTGATTTAAAGTTGTGTGAAATTACTAGTGCTAGTATATGAAGTAGTTCCAAGGCGTCAGATTGCAAAGTAAACTTTGTCTGCGTAAAAGAGCCCTTGTACTGAATGAATATTGGTATCAAGGAATTATTAAAATTTTAAGTTCACCTAAAAATAATTATAATCGTAATTAAATAATTATAAATTGTTCTTTTTTATTTTTGAATTTTGATAAAGAAAATAGGTTTCTTTGTGTAACAAGGGAATAAAATCACAAATTTTATAGAAATTTTCTTTACAAAAGAATTGGTAAAAATAGTCCCGAAGCAACCAATCGGTTAAAAATACAATAGCATTTGTATGCATCCTATGGTATAGGTAGTTTTTTAAGCACACTCAATGCTAATTTAAGCATTAAGGTGGTATAGGAAAGTTTACAATTGGGAACTAATGTTGACTTCTGTACTAGTAAAATACTATGTAGTTGGACACTAGTTCGACCTCCAGCAAGGTATACATAATATACACATATGTATGTTCATATGTAAATAAGTAGATATGTGTACGTAAGTACATATATCGCGTTTCTTCTTAAACCACGTAAGTGCCAACAATTCATTTTTCGGAAAACGAAAAAAAAAACTTTATAACTTTTTAAATATGGGTTTAAAAACTATTTTTTCTTTTACAAAACATGGATTGCGACTCTGTGAGAGGTCTAGAAAAATTTTTTTCACTTACAAGCAACTGTAGCCAAATTTGTCGCTTACGTGTTTTTGGCGCAAAATGCAATTTACAAATTGTGTCGCTTACGAGGTTTTTCTAAAATTAATAAACATAAGTTTCAGTGTGCAAATTGGCATTTATTTTTATATTAAAAGAAATATACATACATATATAAAATGTTATACGAGTATGTACTTACATACATATACATACATATACATATGTATATAAATTGTATACAAAGAAACTTAGGACTATTTCTTTCACTCTTGATCTCACTTAACAAATTCAAACTTTTTTGCTTCATGACGGTTCTCGAATCACCTCGAGAGTTTGAAGAAAAACTCTTTTTCTACTACAAACTCGCGAGTCGATTCTATGACTGTAATAAAGTCCATTGTGACATAGAAAAAATATAACAAATAAACCGAAGATAATACAAAAAATGGTGATGTTAAATAAAAAACTTCATGTTAAAAATGGCTTTTTATGTAAAAAAATTAAGAAATGGCAAAAATGGCATAGAGTGGCACATGCCATGAATAACTTGCCCTGATTATAACCATCCCAACATCCCAATTTTTCAATTGAAAATTTGGAATTTTGAAGTACATATGTAATTATTTCTTAGTTCATATGACTTATGAGGTTTGTTTTTGCTTTAAAAAACAGTCATTTTGCTAGAAAGATAACTTGCGTTTCGTTTTAAAAGAGTTCGTAAATGGGTGTACAGTAAGTAGAATTTCATGAAAGACCTACTACATATTGTAATATTTTTTTTAACTTAAAAATTGATTATCTCAAAATAATTTTTTTATGGCAAATGATGTTATTACAATAAGCATTTTAATTGTTAGTAATGATTTAAGCAGAAAATGTAATAACTTACGTATAAATCAGGAACAGTCACTTTAGCATATGAGCTACCCTCAAAGGATATAGAGACCACTGGTGTTATGGGCTTTAGTTGGTTTAGTAAAAAACTCCTCAAACTTACTTCATCCATTGAAAAATCGAGATTTGTTATTTGTAAAGTGACCGTATCATTTTGGTCGCTAACTGTTGCGAATGATTGGCCAGTACTATAAGGGGTCGATGTCATGACCGTTCCTCCAGAGCTACAAGAAGTTACAGCCGGTGCTAGAGAAGTAGATAAATTTTTATTATCGTGTGTTGAAACATTTGTGGTCGTAATGTTGGGGTTTAGTGTGGAAGATACTGCATGTGCATATGTCAATTCCGTTGAACCGACTGAACATTCTGATGCACTAGTTGTTGCCATTGCGGTTGTTAATTGCGGTGCCTGAGTTGATACCGTGGCTAAGGGTGGGTCAGATGTTACAGATTGTCCTAGTGGGCATGTTTGATACATATGTCCGACTAAGCGTTTGTAACCAGAATCCTTTGTTAAAACTGAAGCTGAAATAGCGTTAGTGGCATGAACAGGTTGATGCAAAGTTGAGCTTGTTGCGTTGTAACGGGTATAAGGCATATAACGATTTCTTTGATTACTACCCGTATATGATGAGCCATTGGAGTGATGAGGATAATAAGCTTGGGTAATAATTGTGTGATTGTTATGATGGAAGTAGTGTTGGTTTCTGTGAGAATCTTGAGCTGGAATATGGGCCACCATTGAAATACCGCCGTGCATGTAGCCACCATCGTTTGTGTATTTGGTTATGAATGTAGAAGGAAATATTTTATTTGTGTAAACATGACTTGCTTGATTACCATTTACAGTCCTGCCACAGCCAATTCCACTCCCATTAGCAACATTATAACAGTGGTTTATGTTGCGGTTGTTGTTCACATCTACGATATTATTAGCCACAGATGTCGACATGGCTGTATAGTAAGCTGCACTTGATAAATAATCATAATCTCCATTCGTTTGGTGCACACCCATAAAATTATTTATATTTTGATGTACAGGCGCCTGCGCCTGTCCGACATTGTAATTAATGTAAGCATTAGCCGATTCTTCTGGGAGGATGCTAATATATTTTCAAAAATATGATTTTACAAAAGAAATACATATGTATGTATGTATGTACTATATATGTAGCTAAATTTGTTAAAAAATTTGACATACCTATAATAACGTTCTGCCATTGCTTATGTATGTAGATAAGTATGTATTTGTAAGTTAATTTCTTACACCGAGTATGTACATATGTATAATTTGAAATACATATATGTACATATATTTATTGTATACATATGAAATAAGTTTTTAGTTTAGCTTGATACGTTTAATATTATGTATGTATGTATGTATGTATAACTGTTAATATTTAAAAACTTGTCCATTAGTTTGAAGTAATGCGAATTTTATTTAAAAGAAAAGGCGCCAAAAACGGATAAATTTATTAGCCTTTATTACTCAGCTAAATATAAAGTTATTTAAATAAGTGCGTGTAAAATATATACTAAGTACATATTATTACTTAGAAAACGACAACTTGTTTTGTAGTTATAAAATCTTGTTATAAATAAATTAGTTTCCAATAAATTTAATACTCGTATTAATAATAAAATAATTTTCTCCTTAAAAACTTTCAAGCACAAATAGTTTCGGTATGAAGATTTTTAGATAGAAACGGCGGATTTAATTTTGTATTTTTACACAACAACAGACATTTATGTTATTTAATTTATTCGCGATTAAACTTTGCACACATTATTTATACACGTTTGTGTTAGCCCAGAGTTATGTAAAACTGTAAGTTTTGTCTATTATTTTCTCCAAGAGAATTTTGGAATACGAAACAAAAGAAACAAAAATTAAAAGTGCTAAACCGTTACTATGGGTTTTGCATATACATACATACATACATATGTATTTACTACCATAGAACCATACATACTAATAATGAGCTAATATTCGTATTTGTATTCGAATTATCGAATATTCGGCTGTTTTAAGATATTCGTATTCGCCAAGTTCAGACGAATATTTTTAAATAAATGGCATACAGATATTAGTTTGCAACAATTAAAAAAAAAAGAAATTTACTTCAAATTCAAAGAATACACTATATATGTATGTATGTATGTATGTATGTGGAGAAAACTTAAAAACAAACAAATCAAAGTTCTTGTACGATTAAAATTAAAAAAAAAAGTTAAAGTACATTTCTTCACCAATACCAACACCACTGACATTTGTTCGCTTGTATCACTTCTCGCGGGTGTGAATTGTCAATAGCTCCATCACTTTCACCACTAGTAAAGTCATTGTGTCTTTCGGAGATGCATATTTCTTTAATTTCGGAATCTTTAATTTCATATAATCTTATACATTTCGGATTTTGAGCATCTTCAAGTAAATCTAAAATCTGCCATGAAATTATTTAAAAAAATTCAGTTTACCTATTGAGTCAATATAAAAAGGTATTTAATTTTCTAAAAGTTAAAGGGATTTCAAGTGCAGCTGGATTGCTTTAAGCATATACTTTGTAGGTGTGTTTTGGCAGATCAAATGACTTAAAATGATTTCAAACTACGGAAGACAGGAATGTGATTTATTATTATTGTTATTGTGCGAAAACTTTTTCCTTTAAGCCTATACAGACCCATTAATCTAAAACAAATAATAATACAGGTTAACTTATAAATAACCGTAAACTACAAAAATACATATCTTAAGACTATAATGTAAGATCTTAATTTGAGTAAAATAGCATTCAGCGGTGGTCACGAGGGTGGGGGGTCACTCCCATTAAAATTTAATATTTTATTTTAAATGGTTCTACTTTACCGATTTTTACAAGACTTAAGACGCACCCTGAGCACTGAAAAACACACAATCTTACATTTTAAAAATGGGCGGAGGTACGCCCATAAAAATTTAGTTTTTTATTTCACGTACTTCTTCTTATCTTCTTCTATCAGATCTTTGCATTGAAGTAGGTTTTTGTGGTAGAAAGAATTATTTTACTACCGAAAATCAGGAGAAATGTCAAAAAATCACAAACATTTTTGTGTGGCTACACCACACAGTGCAATTTCATTTTTATTTAAATTCTTATTCACTAATGAAATCGTTATCACTTCCGCTTAAGGTGAATAAATTTTCATTTAATTTCCTCTAATAGTTTACATGTTTCATAATTAAAAATAAAATATTTCAATAAATATGTGTCGCTTACGATAAATTTATTTTTTATTTTTGAAATGTAAACATCTACTTACGATACAATCTCAACCGCCGTATTTTTGAAACTATAAGCCATTTTGATATTTTGATGATTTCGAATTTTGAGCTATGTATGTCATGAAATCTGAATTTCTCAAATAAAAAAAATTTGACCGGATGTCGCTTACGATAATGTTGCGCTCAAGGCTCGATATGCACATACATACACACATACATACATATGTATGCATATGTAATAAAATATTCGGCCTGGCCCACGATGTCACTAGACATCGTTCGATCGACAACTTTAGACAATTTGTCGTTGCTTGCAATACAAGTTGTCGATCGAACGATTTCTCGTGACATCGTGGGCCAGGCCGATTATTTAAAAATACCTTAAAATTGCGCATTTCACTGTTATTTTATAAAATTATAGATCGCGAAAAAGCAATAATAAGAATAGGCTTACAACATATAAAAGTGATTAAATAGGTCTATATTCAGTGGAAAAATGCTAACAATCAAACATAAGGATTTCAAGTTTTACGCAAAATATGACCTGGTGTTACGTTATAAAAAACAGAAGTGGGGTTTGACTTGACTAACAAAATTGTTTAACTCTGCGAATTGGGCAAGTATTTTTAGACAAAACTTTTTTGTTAGGACTTGGACTGATACACATTTATTTTCCAAGCTTCTAGATTAAAAAATCTTTTTCCCTTTTTTTCTGTTAGCCTTAGTAAATGGCGTGGCGTTACTTAAATTTCTAGTTGATATTTTTTTTTTGGTTAAAAATTAAGAAAAAGATATACAAAAGTGTAAAAAACTATATTTGTTATTTATGTATACTTATTAGATTTTACTCGAGTCTCCGTTCACGTTGTATTTTGGAAAATATACTTAACATTTAGTCCTCATCCATACAGTGAAACATTTGCTGCAAAACATTTGATTTTGTCGACGAGAGGGGAAAGAGGAATAGCAAAGGGTACTTTGTTTCATGTACACGAAGTTCTTGTTGAGTACGTTATTCTCGCCTCATTCTCATGAGAACTATATGAAAAAATTTATTAAGCTGCAAAAGAAAAACTTCACTGTGTGGACACGAATGCAGTTTCAAAAGAGAAAACAAAAATGTTTTGCAGCAAATGTTTCACTGTATGGACGAGGACTTATGAATGTTTTGTTAATTGTTAGTCGCTGATAAAAGCGATGAAAAAATTAAAAAACAGAATAAAACCCAGTTTTAAGACTGGTTAAACAATCCAACCCGAATCGAAAATTACCCTAACCAGGCCAAAAATATATTTTTTGAAAAATATCCGTACCATATACAAAAAAGCCGGTTCCGAACAATATAAAAAATATGCTTTTTTGACGCTGGTAAAGTAGCTTTTTATTAGTTAAGGAATTTAAAAATCGGTTTGGGGGTTTATAAATTAATAGGTTTTTTTATGACTTACAATTTTTACTTAACATTTTTTAAAATTTGTACACTTTTCGTTTGTTTACATTTTGAAGAATGTTTTATCTTACTAAACTTTACTATGAAAAATTTCTACAGTAAAGTAAAGTTCAATAAAAACTTTTGCGTACGCGAACACAATTATTTTTGAAACCTTGAGTGCAACACGAAACATAAATAAGGGCTAATAAATCAGTCAATGATTATTTGTATTTTATTTTTAAATCTTATTTAAACATAAAAATTTGTTTCTCACTGCACAATTAAATCAAACTTAAACAGCCAACACTGTAGACTTAAGTGTTGTTTAAATTTTTCAAACACACCATATGTTTTGTGCATGTGTGTGTTTTTTGAAGGTACGTACATGAACATCATGTGGTCGTATTAAAATGAATTTCGTTTAATTTTCGCAAATGTACAACAAATGTAACACATATTTTCATATCATGAAATATATAAATAGAAAAAATGCATTCTGATGCTATTTTTGTATCATAAAATGTGTTTTTTGCTATTTCACTTTTCTGAAAATTGATAAATCAACTTTCTTGTTTATATTGAACAGCTGTTTTTTGGAAAGCTTTCCATAATATTGTAGTGCTACCGTACTTTCAACTTAATTTGATAATAACTTTAATTAACCACTGAAAAAATGAAAGTGTATTTAAACACATTTTAATTTTTAATGAAAATTAACTCAAACTATATTTAAACATTCACTGATCTATTAGCTATAAGACTATGCACTATGCGACCAACAATGAAATCTGCTTGGTTCCATAGACATATCGCAAAGTGTGCACCTGCCATAACAAGGATGCCACCTTTGTTCTAATTTTTTATATAAGCTTTGGTTGGTAATGTAACTACGGCCCTTTGAATTCCGTTAATAAATCGTTATTTTTTAAAGTAGGCGTGTTATCATGTACATATTTTTGTTAATTACTGAAGTGTCCGAGAATAGAAAACACACATTGCATAATAAACGCATAAAATATTAAAAGCAAGCTTAAAGCTTAAATTAGACGTGACATAGCCATAACCAAACCAAAATTCAAACTTCAATTATCTATTAATTTCCTATTTCGTCGAGTAGTAATCACCCTATCAGAAATATTCACGTGAACAAAAAATGGAACAAAATTAGAGAATATTATACCGACACAACAACAACATAAACATTGGGGATCAGAATTTTAGGGAAAGTGAATACATTTTACGGCAAACCAGTAACCACCCGACGATTTGGCATCTGCATGTAATAAGACTTTATATTCTAAAATATATGTATATGTATTTCCCAGAAATATATAGAACCCGGCTGATAATCTAAGTCAAAAATCCCGATGCATAAAATAATTTAAAATTTGAACAAAATAATTTTTAGCAAAATTTATTATTTCCAATACTAAAGTGTAAAATTAACACATATTGCAAACCAAAATATATTAGTTTATCTGTTGGACTTAGCAACACGTTCCAACTCATCCTTCTTCTTAATAGCATAGGAGTTAGAAGAACCCTGAAATAATATAAAACATGTATTTCATTATTTTCTCATAAAAAATTATAATTTGCAATGAATAAGCTCTAATCAGACATATAAATAAAATGTTAACATAACACCATAGCCATAACCAATTTACGTTTATTTGACAAAGAAAATCATATATAAAAAATTTCAAAATAAATTATTCAGCAGTAAATTTGATATGGCTATCGCAGAAAATCCAGTCAAATGTAATTTGGTTTAGAGCGCGATACGGACTTTAGTCTAACAAATCATACAATACATACGTGTAAAAATTCATTAAATGTTGTTTTACGTTTCTCGGGCCTAATAAAAAGTTAAATTACTTTAAAAAGCCAGGATAATAAAACGAGTTTTCTATTGTCTACAAGCGAAGCTATAATCAATTGGTTAATAGACATGACACAGCATTATAGTAGACATAAATTACCATTTTTAAATAAATTATAGGAATGAATAGTGCTCTAATCAGACGTATAAATAAAATGTTAACATAACACCATAGCCATAACCAATTTACGTTTATTTGCTAAAGAAAATCATATATAAAAAATTTCAAAATAAATTATTCAGCAGTAAATTTGATATGGCTATCGCAGAAAATCCAGTCAAATGTAATTTGGTTTACGGCGCGATACGGACTTTAGTCTAACAAATCATTAATACATACGTGCAGTAAAAATTCATTAAATGTTGTTTTACGTTTCTCGGGCCTAATAAAAAGTTAAATTACTTTAAAAAGCCAGGATAATAAAACCAGTTTTCTATTGTCTACAAGCGAAGCTATAATCAATTGGTTAATAGACATGACACAGCATTATAGTAGACATAAATTACCATTTTTAAATAAATTATAGGAATGTATAGTGCTCTAATCAGACGTATAAATAAAATGTTAACATAACACCATAGCCATAACCAATTTACGTTTATTTGCTAAAGGAAATCATATATAAAAAATTTCAAAATAAATTATTCAGCAGTAAACTTGATATGGCTATCGCAGAAAATCCAGTCAAATTAATTTGGTTTACAGCGCGATACGAACTTAAGTCTAACAAATCATAAATACGTGTACACAAAATCAGTAAATGTTGGTTTACGTTTCTCGGGCCTAATAAAATGTTAAAATTACTTTAAAAAGCCAGGATAATAAAACGAGTTTTCTATTGTCTACAAGCGAAGCTATAATCAATTGGTTAAAACACATGACACAGCATTATAGTAGACACAAATGATAATTTTTAAATAAATTATTATAGGAATGAATAGAGCTCCAATTAAACATACACGTTTATTTTATTTCAGAATAACACATACGCACACACAATTTATTTAAAAAAGAACACTATAAATCAAAAATTTCAAAATAAAGTCCTGTCCCACGGTGTCACCAGCAAACGTTCGATCGACAACTTTATTGCAAACAACAATAATCGAAAATTTGTTGTTATTTTCAAATATAAATACATATTCGATCGAACGATTTCTGGTGACATCGTGGGACAGACCGTAAATTATTTATACAGCACAGAAAATCTAACCTCAATTGATATCAATGGTTATGGTTACGATCGACAACTTGTATTGCAAACAACAATATTCGAAAATTTGTTGTTATTTTCAAATATAAATACATATTTGATCGAACGATTTCTGGTGACATCGTGGGACAGACCGTAAATTATTTATACAGCACAGAAAATCTAACCTCAATTGATATCAATGGTTATGGTTACGGTTGTGGCTTTAAAGCATGCCACCTATAATCAAATACTTTGTTGGCAATAAATGTTGTTCGAAGTTGTCTAATTTTGCTTTAGAAACATTTTTAGTATAAATAAAATAAGAGCTGCATTAAAAAATTATTTTTGATTTAATGAACGATTAACGACTATATTTCAATAATCACCCTTATTCCAAAAATTGGAGCTTGTGTACCCGTTGCCGAAAACAACTGATTCCTGTTATCAGGCTTATGCTACTTTCTAGACCTTATGGAACGGAAATAAATTTTCAGTAGCACAAAATTGTTCCCGAGATCGAGTAAAGAAATCCCAATTTTTTGGTATTGTGTTAAAGGGACGTCACATCGATGTCGACAAATGGAATAAGGGTGAATATAAATTTCAAATTATTTTTTTGTGTGGATAGATATGTACATAGGGGAAGATTATTCTACGAAGAATTCTACTCTTTTACTTGGCTTAACAAAATACTTCATGCCAGTTAGCATACATATGTATGTAAGTGGCAAAACTAAACATGGTCTTAATGAGTTATGGGCAAAAAATTAAAAAAAAAAAAAAAAAAGATATAAAAATTTGACATTTCAGCAACAGTGGTACACTAGCACATTGAGTGCCATGGCTACACGTTTTCGTGCGACACCTAATACTTCCTGGGATGCCACGTCGCACGTTTTCGTACGACAGGCATTGTCTGGCCTTAGATATTGTCGTGCGTTTCTGTGTGACTCTAATGCGTAAAAAGAAAAAAAATTAAGAAATAGCAAAAAAAAAAACGCGTCGCACATTTTCGTACGATAGTGATTTTTACGATTGCAATTCCGTCGTGCAGTGCCACGTCGTACAGAAACGTGCGACATAAAAAAACCGTTATAAAATCCAAAATAAACCACAAAATTATCCGGGATTGGCGCAGAACTGAATATTTTCTACTTTTACACCAGTTTATAGCAAAAAATGTGCTTGGCACCCGGGGAAGGTTTTCGTCAAAACCCCTTGGCACTTAATGTGCTAGGAAATATAACAAAAATTATGCTGAAGACAGGAAAACACAATTCTAATTGGTTCCCTAAGGGAGCAGCTCTTTGGATCCAAGTGAGCTGAAAAGAAAAATTTAAACACAACTGATCCTCTTGAGTGTAAGTTATCGAATGCCTCTTATTCAATGTTCTATGTAATCCGTTCATAGTTATTTAACATGTATTTTATTTCGCTTCTCAGAAACCTGCCAAACCAAACCTAAACATAACGGAATATGTACTACTTTGCTGAGAACAAAAACAAATTCCATTGAAATTAAGTTCTTTTAATGGATTATGTTCCATCTAGGAACTATGGGAATTGAATAATACCAAGGCACTTTGAGATTAAAGTGATCGTGTACGAGGGATATATGCGATAATATGTTATCACAAATAACAAAAAATTATTATTATTTATTTATTTATTTATTTATTTGTTCATATTGTAATACAAAAGCCCAGAGGCCAAAAAAAACGTACTACATAGTTCAATACTGAGTGAATAATAAACATTATTAATATATAACATATTAATATAATATATTCAATAAAGATTAATTAAATAATTATAAATTAATAAAGATTAATTAAATAATTAGTTAATTATTATTTTTCGAACTGTATTTGTTTCTTAAATTCTTATGAATTGAATTAGGCTACTGTTCGTAACACTTTTTAAGCCAAATTACATGTGATAATTATTAATGAACAAATAACATCAAGTTAGTTGTAAATATTCTGACAACAACACTTAGTTGAACGGAACAGCCAGCCGTTTTCGAAGGCCACTAAATCTTCCTCATCAGCGTTCTTCTGTGTTTTGTTTTCATAAGAATTTAAGAAACAAATACAGTTCGAAAAATAATAATTAACTAAAATTAATAGTCATTGGCTTGTGGCAAAAATCAAAAATAAATATACTTAATAGTAAGTAACAAACCAAAAAAGTTTGTCTTAAGTAGAACAAAAATAAGCAAATTAACAAACATGTGCATAGTTAGTAAGCAACAAACGACAATGGTAAGACTGTTGTAATATATATGGAAGATGGTAAATTTTGAGCCTTCATTACCAAACATATACATATATGAGCAAATTGAAAAATGCAATGAATCAAACCAATTCACATATTCCATTTGCAATAAAGTTTCGTATATAAGGCAGACGACATCTACATCAACTGACACCACACACAGTGGACAAAACACAAAAGAACGCTGATGATGAAGGTTTAGTGGCCTTCGAAAACGGCTATGTAGCTGTTCCGTTCAACTATGTGTTGTTGTCAGAATATTTACAACTAATTTGATGTTATTTGTTCATTAATAATTATCACATGTAATTTGGCTTAAAAAGCGTTACGAACAGTAGCCTAATTCAATTCATAAGAATTTAAGAAACAAATACAGTTCGAAAAATAATAATTAACTAAAATTAATAGTCATTGGCTTGTGGCAAAAATCAAAAATAAATATACTTAATAGTAACAAACCAAAAAAGTTTGTCTTAAGTAGAACAAAAATAAGCAAATTAACAAAGTTAGTAAGGAACAAACGACAATGGTAAGACTGTTGTAATATATGTATATGGAAGATGGTAAATTTTGAGCCTTCATTACCAAACATATTATGAGCAAATTGAAAAATGCAATGAATCAAACCAATTCACATATTCCATTTGCAACAAAGTTTCGTATATATGGCAGACGACATCTACATCAGCTGACACCACACACAGTGGACCAAAACACAGAAGAACGCTGATGAGGAAGGTTTAGTGGCCTTCGAAAACGGCTGGCTGTTCCGTTCAACTATGTGTTGTTGTCAGAATATTTACAACTAACTTGATGTTATTTGTTCATTAATAATTACTAGATATACCAAACGGACGACACAATCGTCCGCATTCTAAACAGAAACAAAATCTCTTTATTAAACCTAATTCAATTTATTGAACTCTCGTCCTATAAGTTTTATGCAGCGTGACCGTTTGACCGACTAAAGTGGCAAATTGCCACTTTTTTGACTGCCTTGCCACTTTTTTCCCCTTTTTTTAGAGTGAATTATATAATAATACATTAAAAATAAAAAAATTTAGTGTAGTTTTCAAGTCTTTTTTTAATTTTGCCCCTTTTTTTTGATAAATAATCCCCCATTTGGTGCAACTTTTTGAAAAATGTCATCAGCCACCCTGGTTTTATGACTTTCATACAACAACAAATAAGAAAAAAAAAAATGGAATAGCATGAAAAATAGTACACAAATACACACACAGTGTAAACTAACAAATGAGCGTGTACTATGTTTGCATGTAGTAGTAGCAATTTTAAACGCTTATAGCTCGCAAAATACTAAACCGATTTCAATAAAATATAGATTCTGCACATCTGCGCAGAAATTCCTTTAAAATTATATAAAATTTTTCCAAAATCGGTGCAGTAGTTCCGGCGTAAAAGGGATTACAAGAAACGTGTTCGCCTATTAATTATATAGATCACATGTAATTTGGCTTAAAAAGCGTTACGAACAGTAGCCTAATTCAATTCATAAGAATTTAAGAAAAAATTATTGGATTGTATATATATGTACATATGTAGGTACTATTGCTCTGTAATACGAAACGTAGGCAAATACTTTCGAATTGTAATTAATAAAACAGAGCTATAATTTTTATAAAGAATGTATGATATAAATTTTTACTTACCTTAGCAGCATTTATCAACTCATCAGCCAAACATTCAGCTATTGTCTTGATATTTCTGAATGCAGCTTCACGGGCACCCGTGCACAACAGCCAAATTGCCTATGTAGAAGAGAAATAGTTGAATATTAGTAACAAAAATTAAATTATTAAAATAAATCATACAAAAGTTTATTACATGTTAGTTATTGAGTTATTACCACCCCCAGTCGAGTATAAAGGACGAAATGAATCATTACACATATACTATATACATAAATAAAATATCTGCCGTTCTGTAAACCCATCGATTTGAAATCGCACGATTTTCGAAAACTAACTCTGACAATAGAAATATTTTTTTTTTAGATTTTAAGAGGAACAAGTATTTCCCGGATTATTCCAGGATATCGCGTGTTTTATGGCCAATGCTTGACTTGCTTGGCAAATCACGCTCTATTACTGAGTATGAACAAGGGGGTTGTAAAGGTGCTTACAGGAGTCTCCACTGGTGCTGAGACATTAATTACACTTCATAACCTATAAACAATAAAAACAATACCTATAAGCAGGTCTTTTCGAATCAGAGTTCAATATACGGTCGCACCCAATACTATCAACATCATAAATTTTTCTGATATGCATTGTCTATCCTAATCTATATAACAGCTCCCTCCTTCGTCGATGTATGTAATAATCAATAAATAACAAAAATTATGTATTTATGATTTGATTAGGCTAAAGTTCGTATCGTTCCGTTCTACTAAGTGTTAGTCAGAATATTTACAACCAACTAAGGTGTTATTTGTTCATTAATAATTATCACATTTAATTTGGCTTAGGCCGGGTTTACATCTGTGTGTCATGTGCCCAAAACCACTAATTACTAATGAAAAAATGTTTGATTCAGACATGTCTTTATTGATTTAAACAGTTTCCAATCATGTTGGATTCTATAAAATTGTCTTAGTTATGTATGAAACTTTCTGACTTAATAAATACTACATAATAAAAATAACTAAATTTAATAGCAAAAATTTAAAATAGAAATATATGTACTTAATAGTAACAAATCAAAAAAGTTTGTGTTAAGTAGAACAAAAATCAACAAACTAACATGTGCATAATTAGTAAGAAAAAACGACAATGGTAAGAATGTTGTAAACTTAGAAATGTTAAAATTGAGCTTTCATTACAAACAAGCTTTCAGCAAATTGTAATACAATGCAAACAATTCACATATTCCATTTGCAATAAAGGCGGAGTATATAAAACAGAATTCTACATCAACTGACACCACACAGCGGGCCAATTTTACCAACTCTATTTAAATATCAATTCATATTTAAATGTCCTTTCTTTAATTTTTGAATGGACAAATGAACAAATATAAATATTGAGAAATATAAAACTTAAAAAACATAGAGTTGTAAAACGAATAATGTCTAAAAATTTTCTACTTCACATTTTCTCGTAAACGTGAAATATTTCCCGGGACCAAAAAAAAAAATCTTGGACGAAATTAGAAAATAGTATACTGTATACAACAACAACGCAAACATTGATCACAATTTTAGCGAAAGGGAACACATTTCAAGTGAACTTTTATTCCCAATAAGGGTGACTATAAATATACATATCTATGTACATTTATTGCAACAGAGGCATAACTCAAATAAACTAATTATTTCCTTTTGAATTATAGAGGAGATATGACCTTATTCTAAAACTCGTCTAATGAAAAATGTTTCTTTATTTCATACATTAAATGCCTGATATGGGTTGGCTAATTAATGCTACGGATAAAAGAATATTATTGGGTTAGACTTATTTATATTGCCTTGTGTTATAGTCATTCAAAAATTAAATACTTTCGATAGATATTGTGCAAGGCTTATGTAAAAACACAATTCTTTTTTTTTCCCAACTTACTTGATTAACACGGCGTAGGGGTGAGACATCCACAGCTTGACGACGGACAGTACCAGCACGACCAATACGTGTAGAATCTTCACGGGGACCAGAGTTAATTATAGCACTAACAAGAATCTGCATTAGATTTTATTACAATTATTTTAAAAATAGTAATTAACACGCACGCTTTGTGCTCATATTTGGAAATTCAAGTGATTGTTGGCCTACCTGTAATGGATTTTCGCCAGTCAATAGGTGAATAATTTCAAAGGAATGCTTGACAATACGGCAAGCCATGAGCTTTTTTCCGTTATTGCGCCCTTTCATCATTAATGAACATGTCAAACGTTCAACAATGGGACATTGTGCCTTGCGAAAACGTTTGGCGGCATAACGACCAGCAGAGTGAGGCAAATAACGGGCAAATTTCTCTTTAACAGATATATAATCTTGCAACGAGATGTCATTGACAGTTACATCATCGCATGACCAGCGACCGAACAATTTGATTTCAGGCAATTCAGTTGTGAAGACAACATTAGATTCCAACAAATTGTCGGCATCCTCAGTTTCAATTAGCGGTTGCTCCTCGAAAGTTTCGATAACGTTATCAGCAACTTCTTCCATGCTAAAGTAAGAGATCTGAATATATTAATATAGAAAATATACTTTTACTGTCTTCATATGTTGTTTATCACTTTATTAAGGTAAATCTTTGATCAGATGTCCTCAAGAGGAAGTTAAACATGTTTTTTTTTTTTAGTCCACTTGAATACCAAGTAGTTAATATTAAAGCTACCAAGGTTTTAGTCATGGACATGAGCACGAACTTTATGCAAGCCATACACCTTGCGACTGTTGGTACAACACGTTGGATTAACAAGTTGTGTGTTTTGCCCACAAACTTTACAACAACGTGCACAACATTAGAGCACAACTTCATTTCTTAATTTTTTTTTGGAGTAAACATACATCGGGTGTTATGTCGCATATTGTAATGGACGGTTTTTTTTTGTGACAAAATAAGAAGAAGAACGTAAAAAAGGACAGAAAAAAAGAATTTGGTTAAAGGAGTGATTTATATAAAAAAACGTATTCTAATAACAAACTTTTGGAAATAATAAAAGAAAGTGAGCCAATGGACTATAAAAATTACACGTGGGTGTCAAACGAAGTATTCAATGACCTTTTGTCAAAAGTGCCGATGCATATAAAAAAGCAATTCTTCCGCGCAAACTCTTATACAATTATATAAAATCACTTCTTTCTGTTCAATTCTCCATTTTATACGCAAATTTGAATTCGAGCGCGATGTTTTTCATATGACCACAACGAAAATAAGAACAAAATGAAATGAAGTTGTACAACAAACTCCTAAATTTTACAACCTGTCCATACAACTAGCCAAAAAATCAAATCTTTTTAATCTTTCGTACAACCGATACACAACTTCATACGACGACCCCACACACTTTACAATCTTATACACAACTTGCTCATGTTGTACCAACAGTCGCAAGGTCTGTGGCTTGCTTTATAGTTTCAAACGAGATATTTGAATAATTTTTACTTCAATAAAGCATAAATATTCGATTTTTTTATTTACACGTGTAATTTAGTGAAATCAATTTCAAACACTAGATTATAATATAACCTCGTTTTCTCAGTATAAACATTACTTTTTTTTATCAATTCCAATACTACATTATAAAACCAAATGATGAAAATATCTGTGCTCGTTTCGGTTATTTAATTAGTATTTTTATCTTACTTTCTTCACTAAGAAAAATTATCCTCGATGCAAACAGCAATGGCGTTCGCCAGAAAAAGAACATGTTGGTACAATGCTGCCAAGTTTGTGTACGATATATCCGGTTGTCAAAATTGACAACATAAATTATTTAATATGATATAGCCTGTGTAGTTTTCCAACAGTACGGTAATATTTGAAAGATACATTCACATACTGAAGATGGCGCTGTTAAATACAAATACAACAGCTGCTAGCGCCAGTTAAACTTTCACTAGTAGTAGTACCGTGTCGTACTAGTGTTACAAGTGTTTTAAACTACATATCGTCCCTACCACGTCAAACTATCCAATATGCAATTTGTACTCTTCAGAAGAGCTTAGAGTCGTAAATTGTGAATTTAATATCGGCGTATTCTTAAAAATGTCATATCCTAGATATTAGGATACCAAAGTAAGGAATCATATTGGATAGTTTGACGTGATAAGGACGATATGGGCACATATCCGGATAAACATGTACATATGTACATATACATATCCGGATAAACAAAGTTCGATTCAGCGAGTGCATTGTCATAGAAATAAGTAAGTACTTACCAATTTTGTTGCAAATAACCACAAATTATATGATTATGAGTTATGCCAACCTCATATCTGGCACACATTTGCCCAAAAAAACGTAAGCGTAATTAGTAATGAAAAACTGTTTGATTCAGACATTTATTTATTGATTTAAACAGTTTGCAACACGATGGATTCTATAAATTTTTTTATAACAGTAAGCCTCGGTTAATTACCTCATCAAAAGTCATAATTTTTGGGGTAATTATCCGAGAAAGGTAATAAAGCGAAGGCGTTTAATTACCTCATAGAGGTAATTATGAGAATACGCTTAAATACCTTGAGAAATGGATTTATCCGAACTCACTGTGGTATGTAGTACATAATTATTTGAAATAAAATGCACATCCAAATCTTCAAGTAAAATATTCTATTATGTACCAAAAACAATTAATATTACAAAAAATAAATAGGTAAGGGTCATATATTCGATTGCAGAATTTCATATATACTATGTATATACTTCGGTAGTTTTGGGCAAATAAACGAAGATATTTTAGGGGCAATTTCAGTTTGGGGTAAAATATTACTGGGTAATTATCCGAAATTAATAGTGGACTTTTGTGTGAAGAAATAGTGTAAAAAAACGGGTATTCAATATTTGGGATAAATAAGCGATAAAGGTATCTAACAGATGAGTAATTAAACGGGTTATACTGTAGTTATGTATGTATGAAACTGTTTAACTTAATAAATGCGTGTCTGAATCAAACAGTTTTTCATTAGTAATTAGTAGAAATGTGCATATGTGACAGCGCATAGAGAAAGGGACCTAAGGGTAAAAAAATCAATTTTCACTTTTTTTTGATGTGGACAACATCTGAGCATCGAATGAGACCGATCCCATGCCCCAAAAGTGTTCCCTCCCAGAGATATGCGCGTTTTATGAAATTGAAGTCGACGATTCTAAGGTTATGTGAAACATTTTTCGTACTAACAGAGTGATATTCACGATTTAAAATTATAAATGAGTATTTATTATAATTCACAATTAATAATTTCAGAAAATAAATCTGGATTCGAAAAAACGCGAGCAAAATTGATATCAAAATCATGGAAACAGCGCGCTAGGTAGAAAACAGTAAAAACCAACTACACAAAACAAGAGGTAGGGACGACCTACGCGCGCTTTCAAGGTTGATCAATACGTTCCTGACGTCATGAGATGTGTCGCTTTCAAATGAGACCAATACCAACACGCTCAGTGATGGTACACCAAAGATACACGTATTTAAATTTTTAAAATGGCTCTCCTGAACAAAACCGGTTTTTACCCTTAGGTCCCTTTCTATTTTGCGCGTCAAATATGTCATGATTTTATCGTGTTACGCGTGATCGTGATTAAAAAATTACTCTTGCGTGATCGTGCGTGAGCTATTTTAAAGAATCACGCACGAATTCTCACGCTCTCACAAGGTACGATTTCTGCATAGGTACATACGTACATACATACGCAACTTTATTGAATATTTTTAAATACCGTATATTATTTTATAATAATAAATATATAATAATAATACTATTGACTTGGTACTTTTATTTTTGTACCGTATGTAGACATTACATTTTAGTAATTCCAGTCAGCGATGCCAATTTGGTGCTTTTGGCACTATTTTGGTGCTTTTTCAATACTCAAAATGCCAAATTTTGAGCGATCGTGCCAAACTAAGAAAAAGCACTAAGTAGTGTTTTTAAGAAATTTATGTATTTCTTAAAATTACTTTAATAAAAATTTGGTGTATTTATTTTTTCAGTGTAAAACATAAATTTTTCGAGTGATATATGTACATATTTCATTAAATAGAGAATATATTAGAAAATATTAAACACTAGATATACCAAACGGACGATACAATCGTCCGTATTCTAGATTTAAATAATTTTATTAAGATTCAAAGAAAAATTATATAAACGACATAAAAAAATCATTAAAACACAGTCACACAGTATGTAGGAGATTTTTATAATCGTGCCGAATGTGGACTTTAGCTAAATATTCAAGACCAAAGTGATTGCTTGTTTCGCATTCCCACTCATGTGCAAAACGTTCAAAATCGCTAGGACTTGATTTTCCGAAATTAATCTCAAATACAGCTCTTAAGAGCATTTCTGGAATATGGTGGCGACATGGTTGTATCATTTCTAACGAATTCTGCATATTTATTTTTTTATCAAATATTCGTAGACTGATTGAGCGACTGCAGCACCAGTTCCATCTTCAATGATGGGAATACCTATAAATTTTCAACGTTCTCCGACGCGAGCACAATACCCAAGCGATAAACTTTATCTTTTCGAGCAATTGCGGGAAGTACCTTTCCGTCCCAATGCAAAACAAATGTTTCTAAAAAACTTAAGCTCAAAGAAAAACTTATAACTTGCCAAAATAAAAATATTTATCTTGAAATTTTCAATAATTTCTTTGTGATGACGCCGACGATAATTCTTGCGTTGATCACGCAAACTTGTGCAATTCAGAACAAGATCCTCAGCATTGTGACCCAACGCTTTGGCAGTTGCACTGATGAAGTGTATTGTTAATGGAGATGACATATTGCCCCAGCATCCATACAAGCTAGCATTCTGTCGTCTATAAAATTCTTTCCACGTTTTCGTATCTGCTTATTGGAGCCACTTAGAATCTTATCACTCTGTTTTACATCCATCGCCTGCACATCATCTGACGATTCATCACTCTAAAATTCAACATGTTCCATAGTCAAGTATGTACATGAAATTAAGTGCAAAAATAAAATAGCCACTGTGCGTCAAAATACTACATAATAATTACCTGAAGTGCCTTTTTTCTCTTCTAATTTTCTTTTCGACGTTTTTCATCTTACAATCTTTGCGCATTTCTTTTATTTTTATTTGTGACATTTTGATCGACACAAGCCATGCTACCAACACGCCCATTTTCTCGCTACTTCGTTAATAAGTCTCTATCTCCCTGTATACTTATCAGCTTGAGAACGTCAATGTGGGCAATATCAAATAAATTGTTTAACTTTTCCTTAAAGTAATTTTCTTTTTTGCGATTACTCTGGAACGAAGATTTACATACTTTTTGGATTGTTCTCCACTCTTCATAAAGTTTAATGACTTCTGCAGCAAATGTTCTTTGATCTGGCGTTGGGATTCCTGGTTTTTCCCAAAAAGGTAATATTTCACCCATCACCAAACTTGCACTTTCTTTAACTGTTTTATTTTCACAACTTACTTTATAAAAAAAAATAATGAAGCACTAATTGGAAGCTTCCTTCCAGACAAAAAAATAATTTTTCAAATCCGTCAAAAAATTACTGGGCTACGAAGTAACACGCATGCAAAAATACAGGCGAATTGATAACCTCCTGGTTTTGGAAGTCGGTTAAAAAAGGCACTAATTCATTAATTTGTTCAGCATTACCAGTAAGTAGTGACATTATATATAGACAATGTCGACAAAAGAGGGACTTGGAGACTCTTAACCCCAACCTATAGTCGTGTAGTTTTTTGTTTCAAAAATCAGTCTCAGTTCAGAGACTTCTTTTGATTTTGCTTATTTTGCTTTTCACAAATGCACAGAATATAAAACCATCAGTAATTTAACTTTTTTCCGCTGATACAGGTTCATATGCGGGACAAACTCATAACTACGCTCATTCATGTCCTGAATGAAACCGAAAAAGAAAAAGAGTCAAATGCAAATGTCTGAATTTCTATTTCGTTGAAAAATTTGTTCAAAGACGCAAAAAAGCTTTGAAAGTTTTGATATGCTCATTTTATTTTCTATATGCGATTAGTTTTCACTATGTAGTTAAAACAATTACAATCCAAATGAAACGAAATATGTATGTAATTCATTTCATTTACCGCTGGGAAAATTGGGACTAGAGTGTTTACGACCAACAATAGCAAATTTTGCACTTTTAATCCGACTTCAAAAAAGGACGAATGTTTTTTGTACCTACACAGAAAAAAATTATATGTTAATACAATTAATTTTTTTCTTATGAATTGAACAGGCTAATTTTCGTATCGCCTTGTAAGCCAAATTACATGTGATAATTATTAATGAACAAATAACATCAAAGTTAGTTGTAAATATTCTGACAACAACACATAGTTGAACGGAACAGCTACATAGCCGTTTTCGAAGGCCACTAAACCTTCATCATCAGCGTTCTTTTGTGTTTTGTCCACTGTGTGTGGTGTCAGTTGATGTAGATTTCTGCTTTATATACGAAACTTTTTTGCAAATGGAATACGTGAATTGTTTTGATTCATCGTATTTCAAGTTGCTGAAATGTGTTTTGTAATGAAGGCTCAAAGTTACCAAAGTTACCATGGTAAGACTGTTGTAAATTTAGAGATGGTAACTTTGAGCCTTCATTACAAAACACATCAGCAAATTGAAATACGATGAATCAAACCAATTCACATATTCCATTTGCAATAAAGTTTCGTTTATAAGGCAGAAATCTACATCAACTGACAGTTGGTCCACACACAGTGGACCAAACACAGAAGAACGCTGATGAGGAAGGTTTAGTGGCCTTAGAAAACGGCTATGTAGGTGTTCCGTTCAACTATATGTTGTTGTCAGAATATTTACAACTAACTTTGATGTTATTTGTTCATTAATGATTATCACATGTAATTTGGCTTAAAAAAGCGATACGAACATTAGCCTGTTCAATTCATAAGACTATTAATTTTAGTTAATTTAATTATTATTTTTCGAATTGCATTTACATATATCGATTGCTAATGTTCTCGTTGCCTTTTAGGTTTAGGAAGTTGTTTCAATGTCGTCAATAACTGAAACTCAACACACAATAGCCCAATTTACAATCTTGTGCAAATGGTCTTGCATCGTAGCATGTGCAAAATATTGCAAATTGGGCTAATATTTTCTCTCTGCATATAGGCAAATTATAACATCGTCGACCTAGAATGTAAACCTGCTTAATCCACATTTTTTATATTTTTTTTTATTTTATAACATAATGAAATTTTAATGCCGTTCAAAAAGAGAAATAGACGAGGTATCGACTTACTTAAATATTTATGTATTTTAATTTGAAACTCTACATGTCGAAAAAACTTATTCAGGATCTTGTGCAAATGGTCTTGCACCGTTGCATGTGCAAGACCTTTTGAACAAGATTGTGAATTAGGCTATTGTATTGGGCTAGTTTCTTAAGAATGTATAGGAAATGTTATCAGTAGTTTGTCTCTCCTGTAAAATTTGGTTGAAGTGAGTTAGTAGTTTAACACTCTAACCCGACGAATTTACATGATCTTTATTTTTAAAAATTAATAAATAAAGAAAAGGTTCGAGTGTAATATGTTTTCCAAATTAGTTGTAACTATTTACACTAAACCTTATAATTGCAGTTAATATGCATATTAAAGTCGTGCACAGTTCCACAAATTTACGTATTCTTATGTTATAAGTGTGTATCACTAAAGCTTAAATTAGGAATAACGCCATAGCCATAACCAAACTAAAATTCAATTGATTTCTATGGTGAGAGTGAGAGTGAGAGAGACTCGCCATAACTCTCAACATAGAAACCAATTGAATTTTGGTTTGGTTATGGTTATGGCGTTATGGCTATGTCACGTCTAACTTAAGCTTAATACACAGAGTAGATCGCTAAGAAGAATTTTGATTTATTTCTTGTTAAAAACTTAAAATATGTAAGCATAAATTTCTGAATTATTATTTATTTCATAAATATTTTACAAAGTAAATTTAAAAAGTATTGTTGCACAAAAATTGGCGGAGTGGCGAGACCATATGCCCATGATGTTAATAACAGTATTCTTAGAAAAACAATTGATTTGTTTCTTTACTCTACAATGTAGACTCTACCAACAAGAAAGGTATATTGAAGAGAAGACAAATGTTGAAGTATTGAGATATTAAGCTTAACCCGTTTTTGCAACTAAGCTATTGTGCGTTTTGTTAATTCTTATAGCATCGTTGCAGCAGCTCTGGAGTTAAGTAGGCGGATTACTTTAAGCTGTGTAGCCATTTTTTCATTAGTTGTTTTCCTTCACAGACGCGTCGGTTGAGAGCTAAATATCGCATTATTCAGCATTACTAACTAAAAAACGCATAGTTTGAGTTGTGACTGTAGTGTATAATCTGACACATCTTTAAGACATAAGCAGTCATTTGTTTTTTCAATATCTGGTATAAATACATATCGTCACCTAAAATCCAAAAGTCGGTAACAATTAAAAAATTCAAAATAGACTTTTTGATTGATCATGAATTAACCAAAATACATATTTCCTTAAAATGTGACGATACATATAGTAAAAGATAAAGAATTCGTATACGTCAATAGGTATAGTAATTATAACACTAGTAACCATAAATTATTATTGATATAATTTCAATGTTGGCAATTTTTAATGAATTTTAATTGCATACTTTTGTAATGAAAATTTGTAAATTTCACTGGGCACAGTGAATTATCCTTTTACAATGTAAAAAACAGTTTGTTTTTTTTTTGTTTCATCTTTCAAATTAAGTTCAATTTATTAAAAATCGCCCTACATTATTTTTATCAAGGGACAATAGTAAAATAAGATTCGGCTTATTCAGTCCATTTCATGAACATACATATTACCATACATGTTACCTTAATATAGAAAGCCCCTAACTCAATATTTTTTTGAAATCGAGATTTTGCGATACAATTATATGTTCTTCTATCGAAATATACAAATAACTTGATTTCAAAAAAATAATGAGTTGGGGCATTTCTATATTAAGGTAGCGATATGTACCTACATATCGCTGATTTCCTACAACAACGTCGTAACTGAAAAAAATTAATTTTAAAATCCATCTAAAAAAATTATCATCTGAATGGAATTGTGATATATATCACCAAGAAATGTGTTCTATATAAAATTGTATGGCAAAAACTCTTAAGATCACATTAAATTTTGCCACTTATGCTAACTTCTTGTCAGTGTTTCCTTATACATGAACCTGTGTGTAATTTTTTTGAAACATGTAAGGTTTATATGGGTGTATGTAATATGTTAGCCCCTTATTATCAGCGAGTCGCGTTGTAAAAACAGGCTGTTACGCTTCATCATAAATGTACTTCATTAGCGATTTCTTATTAATGAAACTGTGAACTTTGTGCCTGAAAATGCTGGAATTAAAGTTTAAATAGTTATGTATCTCGAACATATTAGCCCAATTCACAACATTGATATTCACCACTAAGAATTGTTAAGTGGTGAGTATCAATATACTATACCATTTTGCACATGCTACGATACAAGACCATTTGCACAAGATTGTGAAATGGCTTATTGTTTTTAAATTATACATAAGCTAAGATATTAAAAGGCAATAACGCATATTTCTAATTTCGTGTGATGCTTTCTTTGCATATTCAGCATTTTAACCAGTGCAACTTTCAACTGGGACATAAAAAAAACATTATAACGATAAATTTGTTTAAGTCGATTTAAGAAATTCGGTACTTCAATTCATTAATTTTTGTAATCTATAAATCAGCTTTGTAATCTTTACAGTTGTTAAGAAGAATTTATAATACACAGTCGTAGAAACGTGACTAAATTTTTATAAAATTATCAATAATTTGAATAGACATTTGATAATCTTTATTTGCACTGTGTTTAAATGGAGTATGTACTCGTATCACATTTATACTTATAACTACATGCATACATATGTACAGGGCGGTAGCAATTGCCAGTTTACCGAATGCGAATACTCAGAGTTTATTGAAAAGTTCAGTAAAGTGCGACTTTGACTCGCGCACGAAGGGTTCCTTCCGTACGTTGGGCTTTAAGCATTTTATTAATATAGTGTTTTTTTACTTTGGTGATTTTTTTCCATTTCGGCAATTTTTTCATTTTGGCGATTTTTTTCAAAAAAAACATTCGCACCATTCGTTGCTATTAGAGTTTTTCTTTTCCCAGATTTTTTCGTTTCCCGGGAAAGCAGGAATGGTTTTTCAATTTCCTGTGAATTTCCTCCCAGTAAATAACGATACGAAGTATTATTTAGTTTAATTTATTAAAAAAAAAAACAACTAATGATTCATGATATCTATTAAATAATAACGTTTTATAAACACATTAATCAAAAATCTATATAATAATAATGAATACATATACATATATCGTTAGCTAAACTGCTAACTGAAGCATATTTTAAAAACCAGAAACAATGGGCCTAATTACAAGTGTCATATTTTGACTTCAACTTCGACAATTTTGTAGTAGATTAAAGAAAATTGTTGCAACGATCTTTACTCTAGTACAACGACTACGACGAAGTCAAAATACGATACTCTCAATTAAGGCCAATATGAAAAGTGAATTCAATTTATTAGACATAATGGGTCTTATTATGAATGTCGTATTTCGAATTCGACTAAAACGATTTTGTACTAGAATCTAGAAACTAGATTAAAGGAAAATTTTTTCAATATTATTTAAGCCTAAGCTTAAGAGATTCCATTACACATCAGAGAGCTGTATGAGTTGATTAACTTTCGCTCTCCACTCACTATTACAATGCTTTTGTTTTGTTTTTTAACATCAGTATGTAATACATAATGATATTGCTTGCAGTGTTGCCTCTCTAACAACTGACTGTCATTAGCTCACTCTCTTTTTTTAAGTGTTGTTAGTAAAAATCAATAAAAATTCTTAAGCCGAAGGTCCATACCATCCTTTCTTTGCATATGCGTGGTATGCGTTTGTGTACATTCTCTCCGATTCTAAATGCAAGTTACATGCAATACGTCTTATGCGCAATTATTTTTGTTGTTTTAATGCAAAAAGAGAAAAAATTTAAATTTACCACACGAACATTTGTCTACAAAAGAGAGCACGATGCATGCGACGGATACAAAAGTAGAAAGTAAACCTACTTTATCCTTCCTATGCGTCTATACGTTCTTTGCGTTTTGCTCTGTAACTTGCCACATACAATTCCATTGATTCTACTTTTTGACACATGCATAAAACGCAACTACGCATTAAACGGATGGTGTGGACCTTCGGCTTTACTATTGTTTGATTGTCTTGTATAGCAATCAAATAACTCACAAAAGCATTTTGACTTGATGAAGTTAATAAAACATGGCGTATTAATTAATAGTTTTTTTTTTCGTATTAAAACAATTTATAAAATAAAATGGCGCTAGTGAATCATGTGAATAAATAGAGATTGCAAGCAGTGGCATGCATTTATTAAAAACAGTCTCATTTATATGAATCATGTAATAGCATCATTCATTATTTTAATGTTAAGTGCTAGTTCAATATTCATTTCAGAAAATGAAAATTATGCCGTTTGATTCGTAATCATGCAGATCACTGTTACACATTCATTTAATAAAAATATTTCATTCTACACATAATAAGAGTAGAAAATACTGAACTTAAGCCCGATTAAGAAATTTTTCCTGATTAAAATTCATTCTAGTTCAATGAAATAATAACTATATATGTATCACATTTATTAATATTTTTATTTTCATGCAACTTATAACCGTCTCAGATGCATTGTTTTCATTTTGGCCGCAAAAAGTCGAACTTGCGAAACACGAAAATATACATACCTACATATGTGCCCTTAATTATGAAAGTTGTCTAAGTCACATGCATTTTAGCTTCGAAATATTAAATTAATCTTGAAAAAACTTCAATAAATAGTTAACAAATATTAAGTAAACTTATATTAATCGGGATCAGCACAACTCTGAATTAAAATGTTGTAATGTAATCAAATGTAATCTACTAAATATCTCGACGAAAGAAATATATGACTTAGACCACTTTCATAATTGAGGGCACATATGTATGTAAGTCAAATAAACGAAATCATTTCATATTTTTATTAATAAAAATTATCAAAAACAATTTTTTTAAAGATCATCGCAGTCCATGATAATTTAGTATGAAATAACTAATAAAATCAGCATGGTAAAGAATTTAGAAAAAAACAAATTTCAACCATTTCCTAAAATGTAAACATAATCAATGTTTTTAATTTATACATACACACGTACATAAGTATATACATACATATGTAGATATGTAAGCATATACATACCTTTGAGGAAGTGTGTCTCAATAGTAAAACTGTATTGATTCACTACTGCCACGAGGAGCTTATTCAGTATTGCGATGCGAAATTCGAAGTTCAAATTATTTTTCAAATCAACAACCCTACGACTCCATTAGCCATCGACTTGGGCATGATATGAACATGAAACCGGCAGAGCAATTGTGAAAAATTCATCAACTTCTTTATTGTAGTGAATACGTGCGATGTCCATGTTCAGGCATATCAAAGTATTTTGCGCTAGTGCAATAAAGATGAAATATTTATCAATTTTGTTCTGTCTCTTTTCTTTCGATTGCAAATGGTTGCAGACTGATATTCTTATGGCGAACATTGTTGCTCAGACATATTTATGTTCGGGCATCCATGTCAGAGCATGAACGAAAGTTAGACATGAGCGGTCTCCATTAGCCACGATGTCGGACATGATGGCCATACCAAGTGGCTAATGGAGGCTACTAGTAAAGTTAATAATTTTTTTGTGGTTTTTATTATAAAATATTTCTACTTTAATTTATAAAATAGATAGTTTGTTAGTGCTAACACTAACCTTTAAGGCTCAGTTACCCGACCGTAATGTAATATAACTGCAACGTAGGAAACAGCTGATCGATATTTTTATATGAAAAGTTGGTTACGTTACATTACATCTCTATAACCATTTGCATTACTTTTCACATAACAATATCGATCAGCTGTTTCCCACTGTTGCAGTTACTTTACATTACAGTCGGGTAACTGAGCCTTAAGTCTTGTAACGGTTCTATCACCAGCGATGCCAATTTAGAGCCTTTCGCGCTAGTTTTAGCGCGTTTTAACTATGCCAAACGCGCTTTTTTTTCGTCTTAGCGCGTTTAATAAAAAAAGCGCTAAATTAGCGCGTTTTGATTCAAGTCAAAAATATCATTTGAGTTCAATATATTTTTACTTTTTTGTATAAATTTAACCAAATTTAACTTTTTGTTTAAATTCGTTAATGATTCAGATGTTGCAAATAAAATTCCCTTGACTGTGGTTAGAACTAAAAACGCATTTTAATATTGTAAATGGCAAATATTTTGAAATTTCACAGTTAAAAATATGTACTCGTACTCGTGACCCAAAAAATCTATAAAACTTATTAAGCACTATTATTATTATTCCTTTTGTATGTACTTCAAAAAGCATTTGATCGCAACACTATTCGACAATTTATATAAGCTGTTACAAAGTTTGACAAATAAAATTAAAATCAAAACTAAGAATTTCGAATATTTGGAAGGCGAGACTGATTCTGTATTAAATGATTTTAGTTATTTAGGATATAATTTCGAAGAAGCAATATTGCATAATCTGAAAAAGAGTTACTAAAAAATTAATTGTACTCGTATTTACTAATACATATGTACATCGATCTTTATTAAAATTTAATTTAGCGCGCAGGAAAATAGCGCGTTTTGACTATAAATTGTTGATAATGCTGTAACTTAGCGCCTTCTAGCGCGTTTTGAGAAGGGGTATAGCGCGTTTGGGTTATAAATAGTTGGCATCGCTGTCTATCACAACCTTAAAATCGGCGAAGCGCTCTCATTTAATTCGGTCAATGTCTGTCACAGTACATTTGCCGAGCGACGTGCATATGGTGTTTTAAAATTGGCAATGTGATTTATTTGGTGGTGTTATTCATTGTTTCCCTGAATATAATTTCAATTTCAATTTATTTATTTTCATTGTAATACAAATAGCCATACGGCCAATAAATATACATATATTACAGGGAATTTTCAATTTTCTATGAGATAAAGATATCAGTATGCCTGCATACTAATAAAAAATAATAAAATACAATTTATTTAAATATAAATCAAATATAGGTGTGTATATTACATTTTTATCAATAAAAAACAATTTATAAAACATTTATCAATATCTGTGTATACCAAATACCAATATCATAGCACCACAAACTACTCCCACATACCTCAGAATTTATTTTGCAAAGTATAAAAAGAATGAAGAATGAAAACCCAAATTATCCGTGTTACAAAATTAGCTGGATAGATTTAGAAATACACAAAGGTTTCGCTTAAAAATTGCCGAAGACATGGCAAAAGAACGTAAGTTAATAGGCAAGGAATTCCAAATACATTCCGAATATATTCCAAATATATTCGGGAAATAAAAATTTGGGTGTTTCTAATAGATCTGGTAAAAGAAATCATTTGTACAATGCTCAAGGGTCTTTGAGCCTTTATAATGTTGAAAAGATATATTAATAAACGAAACTTTAAGTAATTCTCAAAAGATAGATTCAGAAAATTTTTTAAGTGATTAGACACATGTGCCCTCGACCTCAGCCTATAAACAAATCTTATAATTCGATGTACATACAATACCTATATTTAATTTTCTTTCTGTTACTTAAATTACAGCCTGAAAAATCCTCAATACAGTAATTTACTTGTGACATGAGCAGCGCATGAGCGACTGATTTCCTTATATTCATTTCCTTATATTTTTCTTTATATTATTAAAAACAATTATTGTTATTATTTATTGCTTTTTTACGCCAAATCACGGGTGCATTCTGTCAAAAATTTTATTATTTTTAAGAATAAATAAATGAATAAATAAACAAAATATAATTTTTCGCTAACACTTTTGTGTTTACGATTTTGATATACATATGTTTTCGCATTATAGAATATTGAATTGTTCGTATTTAAAATTAATCAAATTAAATTTAATTAAAAACGAACTTTGCGAACATCGTAACACAGAATAGCAATTGTTCGCATTTATATACATATGTATGTATGTACATATATAAGCCTCCAGTACTACTGAATAATTATACCCTAGACAAAACTACTACTGAAATTGATACTATTGGGACCATATACTCGTATACTATGTACATATATATTATAGCATAACTGAAAAAAAAAACTGGAGACACTTCAGCACAAGCTTACTACAGGGTATATATACATAGTATGTATTTCTATATGTATAATCATATGTATGTATGTGAATATGTAGGTCTAGGTTTCAAGTGCTTGGATTTATTATCGCCAACAAAATTAAGGCAGAATAATTGAAATAAAATTTTTTATTGTCACTAGCATATCAGTTTTTTAAGTTTCATACCTACCCAGTGAACAACTTGGGACCATCATGTAATATTTGAATTTGAATTCTTTTAGATTTAGTCGTTTTTAATGCTAAAACACAAGGAAGGTTAACAAATTTTTTAAGTTCAATTACACTTGCCATAACCATAAACATGCAAAACATTTCTTCCAACTAAGCTTGTGACCAACAATGTACGAGTACATACGCATGTATTTGATCATACGTGACATGACATAACGCCATATAACCATGACCATTGATATGAATTGAACTTGGTTTTACTTCCTAACTATAAGAATCTGACTGTTGTATAAATAGTTTATGGCCGAGTTTACATCTGTGTGCCATGTGCCGGAAAATGCGTAACCACTAATTACTAATGAAAAACTGCTTGATTCAGACACGTACGAGTATTTATTAAGTTAAAAAGTTTCATACATAACTAATGGACAATTTTATAGAATCCAATACGGTTAGAAACTGTTTAAATCAATATGTAAATACATGACTGGATCAAACAGTTTTTCATTATTAGTAATTAGCGGTTACCCTTTTTTGGGCACATGGCACACAGATGTAAACCCGGCCTATGTTTCAAATGAATTGAAATAAATTAAATCAATTCGCTAGCCGCGAGCTAAATTGGTCTGGGTAACATTTTTGGCTAATCGTAAGCGACAATAATTAAAGTTTTCTGGAGAAGGTTTTTTATAATACTCAAATATCGAGAACTTATATTCGAAATACGCCAACTCCCAAAAGCGAAATTTTCAGTACAGCGAAAATACTAGTTAATTCGCTCATTATTATAAACATAAATGACCTTCTATAAGATGGTTCAAATATGCTTAATAAATTATGGGTATGCAAAAAAATTTTTATTTTGCACTAGTTTGCGTATTTTTTTGAGATATAATATTTTAGTCGATCAAAAAGCAAATATTTTTTTTAGAGTTAACATATTTTGTCGGAAAACAAAAACATGATGTTTTTTAAAATATATTTATCTTTTAATCAATTTGTTAGATCTCTTACTCAATACTAGATACATATAAGAATTGAAAAGCTACAAGAAAAAACTTAAAATACCATAAAAAATAACTTAAGCCTGACTGAAAGCCTCTTCCATCTCGAGGTGGTCAGCTTTGGCACTCCCTAATTCAGTCTCTATTGTAGCAGGGTTACTTATACCATTGGATATAATCGGTCCATACATAGTGTTTCTATACGATTTACAGTTTAAAAGTTATACATATATTACCAATTTTTTTATATCGGAAACCCTATGTACTAATGTGTTAAAATACTTATCTGATTCGTGTTCAGCATGCCAAATGCAATACGATAGGAAGTAGATTTTTAATAAATTACGTATTGTTTTAAAGTTTTCGATATTTACAAGGGAGTTAGCATTTATTTTCACCAAAAAAATTATACTTTGAGATAGAATATAAAAAAATTATAAAAAACGAGAAAAAAAAATTTTTTTATTCGAAATTTATATTAAAGATGAATATTGCATAGGGGATCTATTTACTATTGTAAACTCATTTTGACCAAATTTTTTGGGTTGACATATTTTGAATGTAGGTTCTCGATATGTTTTACATGTGTACGTAAATTGTTGCTTACGACACAATTTTACAGCCTTTATTTTAAAAGTTATCAACAATTTTGGCCTTTTGATAATTTTAAACTATGCAGGCTAGTCAATTATGGTATTATTGTATGGCACGTGTTTAATGGAAGCTTGAAATAACTATGCCTAGCAACCCAACAATATTTTTCTCAAAGTGTTTCTTTCGTTCTATATTTATTTGAAATTTTCAAATTTGATATTCTTGACAGATTTATCGAAAGTATTAATTATAATTACATACTTATATGTACATACATATTAGGGATGTAACGAATGTTCGCATTCGCTATCGCATTCGCAAATAGTTCGCTTACTTTTGCTATTTGCATTCGCTTTTGCATTCGCTAAAATGTATGCGAATATTTAAAGCGAATACTAAAGACAAAAATATTGGAAATATTTTCCAGTTTTTGAAAAAGAAAAAAAATGTTAAAACTTTTGAAAAATGGTGAGCACATCATTACTTCGTTCAAACAATTTTAAATGCAAAAATATTAACTAATCCTTCTTTGTTGTAAATTTTTTGCGAAAAAAGTGCCACTCATATTATTTCGCATGAAAACTTAAAATGTTGAAGATATATTTCATATGTTTTTCCCAAGATGAACAGAGTACTACTTCTGGAAAAAATGTTCATGAACAATTCATTCCAATTTTTCTTAATATGTATTTTGGTAGCATTTTATAGGAAATATTGAACTTAGGGCCAAAGTACGAATGGGTTGATTGGATAGCATTTTGTAAATTTATTTTTAATTATTATCTATACTTATTTTAATATGATTTCATTTCTTTCAGTAGCTCGTTTCTGTATTTCTCGCATCGTAAAATTTTTCACATGAAGTGTGAAACACAAAATTCCATCGTTTCTCGATTTGTGAGAAAAAAGTGTTTCTGTATTTGAATGTGAAACCAGACAACACTGAATCTGTTTTCACTGGAATATTTCCAGTAATCAAGTGTCAAATGAAAACAAAATGTCACAAAAATATTATTTAATAACAAAAAAAAAAAATGAAATAATTTACAAGAAAATGAAAATAATATAATGAAAATTAATATAAAGTGAATGTAAAATGCTTCAAATAAGTTTTTTCTATCAATTGTCTCTACATAAGAATATAATACAAAATAAATTATAAATAAACATTATCATATCGACTCGTTAATAATTATTTTAGTTCAACAATTCTTTGCATATCTTTTCGACTAAATTATTTTTCATATTTTTACACACAAATTCAAAAATTCATATGTTTTTGTACACAACAATTCAAAATGCGAATTGTTTTGACAGTTCTTGCGAGAAACTTTTCACAAAATATTATTACAGAAACACTTTTTCTCACATCCTTCCAATAATTGTTGGAAATTTATTCAAATGACAGATAGTTCTCGCAAAGTAAATATACAGAAACACTTACATATGTAAGAAAAGCCATTTTTTGTTTCAATTTACACTGATTCTCTCGTTTCATGCGGGACATTTTACGATGCGAGAAATACAGAAACGAGCTACAGTTTAACAATTTTTATTTCTAATAAATTAATAAATATTTGCTGAATTCAAGACTCAAGTAGATCTATGTATACAACACAACTTCATGTTATTAGATAAATTTATTTTCATGTGATTTTTTTAACGTATTGTAATATTTGCATTCGCTTTCGCATTCGCATTCGCTTTTGCAAAAATTAAAATGTATTATTCGTTTTCGCATTCGCATTCGCTAAACTGGTATTCGTTACTTCCCAAATACATATCGCTCAAAATATTAATTAAAGTCTGTTCTGTTGGTGGACATTGTCGCTTGTGTGATCGTGCATGATTTCGTGGCCATTTGTTCGAAAATTTCGTCAACGATTTCTTTGAGCTGTCGTCAATATGTCTTCGATGATTTTCTATTGCCATGTACCCATCGTTCAAGATGTCTCTAAGACAATGCCAACTGGGAAGGAGCGTTTATGCTCACGCCAAAGCGGATTTATTGCAGACATATGTACATACATACATACATATGTATATGTTTTCATTTGAAAATTTCTCAGTGATTCTAACTCTAAACAACAAAACATGACAAATTCTAATTTCATAATTCATATCAGAGCGTTCAATCTACTCGTAAATACATACATATATATATATATATATATATATGTATGTATATATGTATCGCTCCTTTATTGCAACATAGACATATATATTCTACATATGAATTTATGTACATATGTATGTATTTTAAAAAATACGTTTTTGGAGTTAACCCGCCAATGGTGACTCAAATTTAACTTTGATCAATGGTGACGACGGTCTCACGCACCAGGATTTTCAACCGACTTCAAAAAAAGGAGGAGGTTATCAATTCGTCTCTATTTTTTTTAGGTGTGTAACTTAATAGCTCGGTACATTTTAGACCGATTGTAAAAATTATTTTTTTGTCTGAGAGGGTATAGCTTCCCATTGGGCCCATTGTAAAAAATGGGCGGAGATACGCCCATTATTTTTTATTTGATTTTATGATATTCTGCTTCTTTCATTGCTGCGAAACCCAGCAAACCCCTTTGGTTCTTGCAATTACTCAATTTTAAAGTTAAAAAAATTCAAATCTATTATTATATTTCAAATCTATTATTATATTAGACCGATTGTAAAAATTATTTTTTTGTCTGAGAGGGTATAGCTTCCCATTGGGCCCATTGTAAAAAATGGGCGGAGATACGCCCATTATTTTTTATTTGATTTTATGATATTCTGCTTCTTTCATTGCTGCGAAACCCAGCAAACCCCTTTGGTTCTTGCAATTACTCAATTTTAAAGTTAAAAAAATTCAAATCTATTATTATATTTCAAATCTATTATATATTAGACCAACTGTAAAAATTATTTTTTTGTCTGAGAGGGTATAGCTTCCCATTGGGCCCATTGTAAAAAATGGGCGGAGATACGCCCATTATTTTTTATTTGATTTTATGATATTCTGCTTCTTTCATTGCTGCGAAACCCAGCAAACCCCTTTGGTTCTTGCAATTACTCAATTTTAAAGTTAAAAAAATTCAAATCTATTATTATATTTCACGTGGTTATACTCAAGCGATTTTTACAAAACTTACCACACACCTTGAGCTCAAAAGTAGACACAATCTTCCATTTGATAAAATGTGGTTCTACTGCACCGATTATTAGAAAACTTAACACACGCCCATTAAAATTGAATTTTATATGCCATAAATTTTTTTTCGAAAATGTTCTTCAGATCTTTCCATTGAAGTCGGTTTTTTTTGAAGAATTATTTAATTTAGGCTCTTTGAGAATAAAACAAAGATATTTAATCAACTTTAGCTCTTTTATTTCAATATTAAGATTCAAAAAATTCTTTTATTAGAGCATTAAAAATAACTAAGAAAAAATAAAAAATCACATACATATTTGTAATGGAAGATAAAACGTTTTTTTAGTCTTTCCACATTAGGAACTTTTACAAAATTAAAAAAAAAAATTGGTAAAATATGCGAATAATAAAAAGATTATACTTGGCTATTTTACTCACATGCGCGGTCTTAAGGCTCAATCAGACGTGACATCACCATAGCCATAGAAAACAGCCGTTAGAACCAAACTAATGGGCAAACACTGTATTTGATTACAGGTGACTCGCCATAACGCTATAACTCTCATCATAGAAACCAATTGTGCTCACTAAGGAGTTTCATCGTTAACTAATAGTAGGGGATGTGCAATGCGGCAGCTACTCGAAATTGCAACAAAAAATAATAATATGGAATAATTTTATTCGAATTTTTTAACATTTAATTTTTTTGCAATAAAGGAGAGATATGTATTAAAAATAGTGGTTCTAATTTATGGAAATTCGAATGATTGAAAGTTCTAATATATGAACTTCGATCGTAACATATGTATGTATTAGAGACCTGCGTAAATAGTCTTGAAATGTAAATACGTCTTGTTTTTTAAATGTATTCTCGTGGCTGCTATCATAAGAAAAGCACGATAGATGCATTGGTGTATGTGTATATGAGTGCTAACAAGCAATGTCGTGACCCTGTCGGAAATTTGGCTAACTTTAAGCTAACTATTTCTCAACTAGTACTGACTGACACTTGGATTACTTTGCAATGTAATCAACTGACTATTTTAACATTGCGATGTCCTAGGCGGTAGTCAATTGTCTCACTCTGTAACAAGAAAAATGAAACTATTTTGCAATTTCTAGATTGCTTTTTCATATGATCACTCACAAGAACGTCCAAGTAAAAGAAAATAGAAAGCAACAGAGTTGTATTTCAAAGCAACCCTTTCAAAACGTTAAACACAATAGAAACTGTCGGTGAGCAACGACCAAAAATAATGTTATTTTTCAAGCTTGGAATGAAAAATATTCGGCTTCGGCTAATCGGCCGATTTTTGACATAGGCCGAATGTTGGCCGATTACCAATTTTTGGCCGAAGGCCGAATCCGATTAATCGGTCGAACTCTAATGCGTAGAAAGAAGCAAGCATCACAAATTATTCAGTCACGAAGTATTTTCTTCTTTATTCCTATCAGCGTTACCATTTGTCAAGTTTTCCCTTTTTTTGGAAGTTTTTTGAGATGCCAACAAGTTTTTTGAAAATATAAAGTTTTTCATTTATTTATTTCATTTATTTATTCATTATATATGTACACCTAGCCTATGGGCCATAGTCGGTCACATCATACTACTCGAAAACTATCTACATACAATTTTAATATAATAAATAGTAATGAATTTTTAAACAATATATATATATATACAAAATACCGAATTAACTACATACATTAAAAAATCCAATTTGGCAGTAGTAAATAAATAATTACAATATTTAACATATTGTATAAGTTATACGTATACATTTAATATTGTGCAAAATAAAAAAATATAGTATAAAGTAATAACTATATTGCACAATGATATAGCTTTAACAAAACCCAATAAAAACACATTTACCATAATACCATATACGTTAGAATAACAATTTATTCATAACCAGCAGACTATATTGACGAAAGCACTTCTAAAAGTTTCCTATTATAATTATCAGTAGAAAAGTTAAATGTTCTTAGAGACGGTGGCAATTTATTAAAATCTCTAGCTATCCTCACATTAAACGACCGCTCCAAGATAGGTGTTAGCTTTGGAATTTTCAACTGTCTATTTCTAATAGATCTTCCAAATTCAAATAAGTCAACTAAGTAATCAGGCACCTGTAACTTAAATGACTTATAGAACAGTAACAAGTTTCTCAATTTTTTTTAAGTTCTTTTTATAAATATGTCCATAATTGAAATTTTGCAGTATATTGAATGAAAATATTAAGTGATGTTTGTATGCAATAAAACGATCTTATATTTTCTCACTCCCTTATTACTGCAACAGTGTCTAAAGGGTCAGTTAGCCTAACCATTTTCATTATTTTTCACATAACAATATCGATCAGCTGTTTTCTTTAAAAATTTTGGTACTTTTGTAGAAAAAAAGTTTTTGTTTTGGAAAAAAAGTTTTTTTTTTCAGATTTAGCAAGTTTTTTTTTAAATATATATGGTAACGCTGATTCCTATACCTGCAATAGCTGAAACAAATTATTGCAAACAGTGTTGTTTAGCGTTTGTTTTAGAAGATTTCTCTGTAGTAAAGCATTTGAAAACTCCCTCATGTCTTGAAAGTTCTTATAAATGGTCTTGTGCAGGACTTTAGTATGTATATACACAACATATGGAGATATGGGTCATTTACTTGAACAACGTCATAACTCAAAAAACTTGTTTTACACAAAACAATATTAAAGTTTTAAACTTATATTAAACTTGATGAAAAAAGAAAATTTTATTTTGATCTCGATAGTTGATTACATATACCATATCGTCGGTTGGTTTCTGGTTTGCTGAAGACATAATGTATTTTGAATATACTGTGTCGCAAACCAGAAACCAACAGACGATATATTTATATGAAATTTTTACACAATCTGAATAAAGATATGAGGATTAATTCTGCATTATTAACTAAAAATCGCATTTTTGGCTATGACGTTATTCAATTAAATGAGCGATATGTGTTATTAAATTTTCGTCATGTTATTATTCCCGACACGTGGAAAAGTAAAAACTAATTATGGATGTACATATGTATGTATGTTTCAAAAACCTATAAAAATTTAATTTTTTGGTTCATTCTCGAAAAGCTATACATACAGCAAATTATTTTATTGTCATAGGTACGAGTACAATTTGATTTTATTTTTATAAATAGTTCAACTTCTACAGAGAAAGATCTTATCGCTATCAATAATATTGAAAACATGTACATATGTATGTATATTATATATCGCACACTAAATCATAAAGAGTCACAACTCAAAATATTCCAGATGCTGAGTAGTTGCAAACAACTGTTGATACTGTACAAACGACGCAAGTATGTGACATAAAAACAATCACAATATGCTATTTTTTATTATTCAAGAAGACTGCATAGCAAAAGAAATTGTTGAGGTCGTTATTGATTTCTTCAATTAACTGTTTTATAAAAAAACAAAAGCATTTTTATAATTTTGAGTTGTGACTCTTTATGATTTAGTGTGTGTATGTACATATATGTGAATATATGTACATACATATCGCACTTAATCAACAAGAGGGTCTTAACTCAAAATTTTAAAATTTTCTATAGAGACGAAAAACTATTTGTGGTTACATTTTAAGAAAATTTGAAAATCCGAATACAACATACTCGTAGTAAACAAATTCAATTTGAAATTATATTTACGTACCTTTTCACAATGTATGGTTAAAAGATAACAGAGACTTTAACTGCAAGTTTTGTATGAAGAACTGTCAGTTAAAGTTCACGTCAACTCTTAACCATACATTGTGAAAAGGGACGTTACACAGTTTTTATTTTAAAATCTTGCAATTTTATTCGGGAAAAATATCTATGTTTTGAAAAGAGTCACAATTAAAAAAAAAAATTAGCATAAAAACAGTCACATTTTGAATTAAAATCATAAAGTAAAACAAATTTTTATCAACAAAACAATATCAACTCAAAATACGAGTACAGCCAAATTTAAATAAAACAATTTGATTATTTTTAACTTGAATAAAGGCTCAAATTAAAATAATACCTTTTCGAAAAAAATATACGATACATTTCTATTTCCACATTTGCTGAGTGGTAGCGATGCTAGCCTCTCAGTCCAGAGGTCTTGGGTTCGATTTCCACCATAGACCCTGGGTGTTTTCCGCAGACAAGCTAATCGCTTTGCGGGTTGTGTTTGTGATAAAAAATGTGGTTTTCGAGATGAAAGAGTAATCGGAATACGTTGAAATTTTTACAATAGAAGTGAAATTTTTAAAATTTTGACTTAATACGATCTTGTTGATTAAGTGCGATATGTATGTATGTATGTACATATATGTATATTTGTTGTCTCAGTGGTAACAGTGTACCAATTTTTAAACAATTGTACCAAAAGTTTTCTGTCGACAAAAAATTCCGTATGTATTTAGATTTAAAAATATATAATACTAGCTGACCCCGGTCCGCGTTGCTGGCCCTAAGCAAACATTAGTGTTGTATATGGCATTGGTGGTACAATATGAAAATTCGATTTTGCCCACGAATAAACTAAATATTGCGCCATCTGCCGGACGAACTTCAAACTACACAGAAACGCTCCTCACGCCCCATAGAGCATGTATATAAAGCTTGGTCTAAATCGGTGCAGTAGTTCTTGAGTTACGGTGCAAAATCACAAAAACAAAACTAAATATGGCGCCATCTGTCGGAAGAACTTCAAACTACACAGAAACACTCCTCACGCCCCATAGAGCGTGTATATAAAGTTTGGTTTAAATCGGTTCAGTTGTTCTTGAGTTACGGTGCAAAAACACAAAAAAAACTAAAAATTGCGCCATCTGTCGGACGAACTTCAAACTACACAGAAACACTACTTACACCCTATAGAGCATGTATATAAAGTTTGGTCAAAATCGGTTCAGTTGTTCTTGAGTTACGGTGCAAAAACACAAAAAAAACTAAAAATTGCGCCATCTGTCGGACGAATCACTATTTCTGAAAGGGGCGTAGCATTTACCGAGATAGAATATATATATAAACACGCACAGGTCTTTTACGAATATTTTGCGTGGTGGAAGTCGAAAATCTGTTGGGGCATTGAAGAGTTTACCCATAACAAATAAACGTGTTTTTGTATTATATAATAAGATTAGTTTTTGATTAATACATTAGAAAAGAAAATGTAACAAGTATACTTACATGCATACGTAATTATATCGTCATGGAAAATTCAAACAATCTTAAAAAAAAGTGCGAACACGTGTTTTTATTGATTCTGGTTTGCTACGTTCAAATACATCCATAAGAATCTCTATTTAAAAATTTCCGATAATAAATAATGACATTATTAACATAATTAAGTGTATTTGTTTTCACAAATTTAAATTTTTTTGCTTGATATGTGCATATGAGCCGTTTATTTTGAAAAAGGTTATGCCATTTTTTTTTTAGTAATTTTATTATATTGAAATTAAATGTTTATAACATATTTAAATACATGAGTCTACTTTGTACCGTTATGGACTTACTTTGAAACAAAAGAAAATTTACTTAAAAATTCAATAATATAAGGCTTGCAGTAGACGGCATGTATCCAATACGACTTATTTAAAAAATTAAATTACACAGCAAAAACGTTTGCCTACTATGAATGCAAAAAAGTGTATGTACTCTCCAATCGTACACCCAGAGAAAAAACAGCTTAAAATGGATAAAAACCATATTGAATTAATAAGAAACATTAACGAAATTCTAGTCATGTGGAAATTTCTTATTTCAATATGAAAAGATATTAATTTACAGTATTAATTTATTAATTTTATTTATTTTTAAGTATCTCAATATACATTTTCTATTATATTGAATATTATTGAATTAGGGCCAATTTCACCAACTTATTTAAATATCAATTCATATTTAAATGTCATTTAATGAAAATCGATATTTAAATATGAATTGATATTTAAATAAGGTTGGTGAAATTGGCCCTTAATGTGACGCGTTCTTATTTTTAAGTTGCAGCTTTTCGCTGAGTGTAAGCCCTTACAATTTGACTGAATTGTTATTCATGGTTATTATGGGTTCATTATTTTTGTTTGAAAATTTCAACAAGTATGCGGTACCCTATACTTTACTGATTAACTAAAATTATTCAAAACTTAATGGGGTTTTTTTTTTGCTTACAAATATGCAAAATTTTGTAGATTACTTTTTGCCTAGAATTATTCAAAAGTTAATTGAAAATTTTTTCTAATAAAATAAATAGAATTTTGTAACAAAATTATAAAACTTGTAACTTTTTTTTTGAGATTGTTAAAAATTATAAGTTTACTAAGAAAATATGTAAACAAAATTATAGTAAACCAAAGTTATTTTATTGTTTTCGAAACTCATTTTTACGATCAACAAAATTTTCTCTAGATATATTTCCGTTCTTACGGAATTTCAGGTTTGTAAATTTACATTTATTTCTACACGGAAAAATAATCGTGTAGCCTTTTGTGTAGAATTATGTTTGCATACACATAAATTCATTTATTTTTGATTATACAACGCACAAAAGCACTAAAAATTAATTACAATATGATAAAAATTGGAAATGTCAAAAATTCCGTGACCAAACAATTGTCGGAACTTTAATTTTTGTTTCAGTTGACTGAAAAAAGTCTCCACTTATATTTATAAATCCCTAAGATTGAATTTATGTAATTTTTTTTACATAGAGTTTGTATGAGAACCTGAAATTCCGTATGAACTCCGTACCAGCCTTTAACTGGAAAGTACTACAGTAAGTACTTTCACGTAATGATATTATCCATTACAGGACAGTCATTATTATACACATAAAATAATTAGATAAATAATTACCACTCATTACTTTGTAAGCCATTAAAAGAGTACTACTACCCATTACAAAATCTTCAAAAAATTTTCCTGTGAAAAAAGTTTTTTTTTCAGATTTAAGAAGTTTTTTAAAAAATATACATATGTATATGTGGTAATGCTGGAGTCTACTGTAATAGTTCATTAAAAAATTCCATTTTTTGAGTTAGTGATACAGAATTAATACTCATATAATTTTTCATATTGTGTAAAAATTTCATACAAACATCTTGTTTACTTAACTCTTGTGATTAAAGTTCAATTTTCATTTCCATTAAGTTGTGTGTAAATCATTGATCATCAAAAGGCCGCCCGTGGGCACTTTGTTATGCTCTTTTTACACGTACATGCGTACAAGCATGTAATTTACTCTCTTTTACATTATATATGTATGTGTTTGCTTATCATTGGTGTAAATGGAAAACTTCCCTGTCGGAGAATGTGTGGTTGACTACAAAAATAGTTAACTTATAGTTAGCTTTTCTTAGACTGACTAAAGGCTAGCTGCAAAGCCATCCAGAACAAACCCAAAATTAATTCTTAAGTTGAGTGCGTAATCGAATATGATGAGAGCCAACAAATTTATTCTCAGCTACTTTAAAACTCATTTCAGTTTAGTTTTAGGCGAAATGCCGAAATGCCGAAATGACTAAAGTTTTTTATTTGTCAATTTACTTCCGGTTCATCAATATTTAATTGTTATACACCAAAATTCATGGTTCTTAGAGTTGATTAAGAAAATTGATGTTCACCAAGGAATTTCGAAAAAAATAATAATACATTGTATGTATGTACAATTTTTTTGTTGTTCTATAAAGCTATACCCAGCAAAAATATTCGTCTACAGGTTGGTAAGGGGGAGAGAGCACAACTTTTCTTCCTCCTCTGGGGTCATTTGAAAAAAATAATAAGAAAACGTCACTTTACAACCAAAAATAAAAAGAAAAAAGTCATCTTAGAGACAAATCTATACCAAATCCTTTGAAAGAAGTTATTCGTCGCCAAGGAAAAGCAACTTGCATATAAAACAACTATACATACTTTATATTATAAATGCCTTATTCATAAAAAATATTTCTGTTTAATAAGAGGTTTATGAAACAAATTTTCTATGGAAATTTGATTAATAAACCTTTTATAAAATCAAAATATTTTTTATGAATTAGGCCCTAAGAATATTAGCAATGTCGAATACTTTTTGGTTTGAATTTCTTAACTAATTTTTTATTTAATGCACTTTTTATATTAGTTACTTTAATGAACTAATGTTTTTTATTGAATACAATTTGAAAGTTTTTTTTGTAATATAAGATAGTAAATACTTTTTTATTGATGAAAACAAAATAACGTTGGTGTATGTCGAATAGTTTTTTTGTCCACTGTAAATATGTCAATTGTTACTTTCTTTGTTGGAAAAAATTGGACTTGTGATGATTTTTTTCTTCAAAATATGATTTTCTTTCCGACAAATGATGATTTTCTTCGCAAAACTTCTGGCAGCCCTGCGTGTGATGTTATATGTTCGAACCCCAGAAAATTTTTTTAATTTACTGACTACCAAGTGATTTAAAAAAGTCAACCTTAAGTTAGTTGAAAGTAGTGCAGAGTGAGGCAATTGACTACCGTCTAGGACATCGCAATGATAAAATAGTCAGTTGAGTACATTGCAAAGCAGGGAAGGAAAAGGACTTCTTGGATTTTGTACTAACTGTGAAAACAAAATGTACTTTTTGGACCATGGCGGTACCATTTTTTTAATATTTGTTAATAAGAACGGAAACGTAAAAAAATTTGCAAAAATTCAGAAGTAAACAATAAAAAACAGAAATTTAACAAAAATGTGTTTAAAAATTCAGTATAAAAAATAGCAAATATTTAAAATGTTAAAAACCCCCGAATATATCAAGAAAAGATGTGATATCTTCTAAGCGGCTGGACCATTTTTCTTAAAACATAGCTAACCTTCTCGCTCAAGTCACCTTTCAAACAGAAAAAACTAAATCAAAATCGGGCCAGCCGTTTGGTCTGTACGTGGACTCGTACAGACACACAGACACACACTACAAACTTATAACACCCCTTTTTTGGTCGGGGGTCGTAGATTAGACTTGTTAGAGATCGGTTACTTTACAAATTTTGCTAATTAACAGGCCTGGTTTTCATGCGCTATAAAATCTACGTTATGCACATAAAAAATGCGCGATAAAACCTAAAACACACTATTGAAGTAAAGGAGCGATATGCAGTTAACAAAAATAAATATAACCACAGCCAAGACGAGTTCATGTACGAGGTGCTGTCAATTTAACAGGTACAGTTGAAGTGTCAGCAGATTTTTTTGTTGCAGATATGCAGTTAACAAAAATAAATATAACCACAGCCAAGACGAGTTCATGTACGAGGTGCTGTCAATTTAACAGGTACAGTTGAAGTGTCAGCAGATTTTTTTGTTGCAGACTTGACACCACCTGGTACATGAATTTGGCTTGACAACAGCATTGCAATAAAAAGAGAGAAGCTGGCCGTCTAATATCAAACACACACAAATAAATTAAAGACAACATAGTCAAAATTAATGTTAACATATAGTGAAACATTGGCATTTTTAAATTGTACCAAGTAACTCGCGGTAGTACCACGGTACCAATGAGGTCAAAAATGTACCATGAAAAGTACAATTGTACCATGATTTCCATCCGTGTTGCAAAGTAATCCAAGTATCAGTCAGTAGTAGTTGCGAAATAGTTAGCTTAAAGTTAGTTTAAAGTTATCCAAATTACTGTTCAGACTCGTTTTCTGGCAAACTAGTTTTTTTTTGCGTTACGACGTTGTTTGAGGAAATGAGCGATATGTAATTCCAATTTTTAATATTTTATAACCTCCAACTGGGGTATTGTTACTTGATGCCAACTATTTATTGGAAGTTTTAATAAACTTATTATTATTGATACCAATCATTAATTTCAATTATGTATGTATGTTTATCAGTGTTGCCGATGAAGATTTGGAAATTACACATCACTGTTTCCAATATTACACATCTGAAGAAAAATTACACATGATTTTTTTATATACTATGTACTATATTCAACAAAAAAAAATAGTAATTCAAACTTGAACATTACATTTAGAGACATAGGTACATATGGAATTATAAAAATAATACTTTACATATATATATGTAAGTATTTGGTATATACAACACTTTTATGTCAATTAATTATATTTTTTCTATAAAATATATGTAAGTCATAATTTTGTAAAACGCAACGCAGCAGTCAGATTTTTTGTGACAGAAAATAACAAATTTGAAAATATTTTAAATAGTTGTTGGTTTGTACATACACACATATGGATGTAAATTTAAAATTTAAGCTTCATATAAAATGCTCCATTGTTTTTGGGATTGAAAAGTTTAATGCCCTAATTCTGTTCGACGAATGTATCGTCTTGTCTATGGACGAAAAAAAGAAGCAGTTTAGATTCTTAAAACGATTATTATTTATTGTCTGTGCTAGAAGGTTCGTGTATTTGCTTTATGATTTTGTTCTAAACATTATATCCAACACATATTTTTTAATGTATTTTTCAAACTATTGTATAATGATTTAATTGAATTTTTATGTTTTAAAAACATGGCAATAATATTTATATTTTTCATTGTCAAAGACAACAACCATTTTTGAAGAAAATAATTTAGAGACTTCAAAGACAAGAACTCAGAAGCATTTTCAAACAAAAACGTCCTAATTCTTCTTACTGAATTAGGGCATAAAATTTTTAACAAAGAAAATTATTCAAATAATTTTAAATTTGTTATGGTTTTTCGTTGCGTTGTGCAAAATTATGCCCATAATGTTTTAAAATGTTTAATTTTTACAAAATCAATTTTTCCAATTTGGCTTATTATACATAGTTTGCGTAGGTTCGAAGTTTTCATTTTCACTTCTCCGAATTTCTTCTTTGGTAAAAAAAAAATGCCGCAATTGTTTCTGAAGATAACTTATTTCTTAAATCTGTTTTACAATTTCTTAAATTACTAAATATTATTTTTGCGGATGCATTTGAAAATGGTAATATTAATAGAAATTTAATTACTTTTGGTAAATTTGGAAACAAACTTTCACCTAAAGAATTTTTTAATCTAAAAACTTTTGGCCAGTATACTTCTGGTTCTAAACTTACACTAAGTTCAAATTTTTCATGATCTAAAAATGCATGCTGTCGCCATTCATTATCAAGTAATTGCAGATCAACATCAAAAGTAGGAAATCTTTTTGAGAACAAAGATAATGTCTTTAACTGAAAGTTGTGAGCAAATTTTGGACGACCGATGTCGACAATTGTATATATTTCATCTGAAAAATCAAATTTTAATTTTATTTTGTGAATAGCTTGTATATAAAACTTTCTACAGTCTTGAAGTATAACTTTTTTTCGGTACTAGTGCAGTTAGAAAAAGATTCATATGCAGCTTTTCCAATATAGATTTCTTCTAAATTTAGAAAAAAATGCTCTTCACGCTCATCAATTTCCTATAGACCTTTTAATTTTAATTCAGATATTTTAGTATAATTTTAATAATAAGTCTGCAATATATTTATAACTTCATCTTTCATTTTGTACAAAATAGGGTTTTCAGATTGAAAAAGTGCGTTAAAAGAAACCAAAATACCTAAGGCATATGATAACAATTCTAAATAGATTTTAGTTGCTGGATTATCTAATGCGTCTAGCATTGAACTAGTAATTTTTGAAGGATCTTCAAAAACTTCAAGCCTGAAAAACTTCTTAAAGGTTCATATTGTTCTAAAACACGAGTAACACATGAATGAATTGAGAGCCATCTGGTAATCGCTGGGGATAATATTTTATGCACATCAGTTTTGAAGTACTCTTGAAGCTTTTTGTTTGGCGAATATAGCTTCTATTAAAATAAGACCCCAAGTTAATGGGCATTTTTAAACAAGATTTTGATGCTACCAAATGAATTAAATGGCAAGAGCATTTGATCAAGACAATATCTGATTTTTAATTTTTTAGTAATTTAGCTACCGAATTGTATCGGACGCAAATCCGACCAAATTTGTAAAAGGTATATCCTTTTCTTCAATAGAGTTTTTCAAAATATTAAAAATGTCGGTTGCAGCAAATGATATACATTCCTTAAAATCAAAAAGGAATACTGAGCACTGGATGTATTTTCATTGTAAAAAATAGTTGTTATGACAATTTGTTTTATGGAGCTAATATCAGTTGTTTCATCTATTATAATAGAAAACATCGTGTTTTTTAGATTGTCATACAAATCTTGAGCAAAACTTGTACCTAGAGTATTTTTCATTAATGCAGTTGCCTTTGTCCTATGAAGACTTACATCTTTCAATATATTTGAATCTGGAATTGATGATTTTAACACAGGTACAAGGTCATCTATTAGTATAAATGGCAAGTTGTTAGTAGCTAATAGTCCAGCGACTTTTAATTCAGCTCTTTTAATAGTCACTTTAGTTGCAATAGTATTTTGTAAGGCAGTGGAAACATTATAATTAGATCTTACGGCAGAAGCAGCGGCTTTGTGAGAAGTTGTTTCCATGTGTCTCGAAAGGACTGGCTTATGGCAAATAAGTTTTTTATTGTATAATTTGCAAAATGATACATCTTTTCCTCTATCTGAAATTTTGATCAGTCATCCTTTGAACTCTGTTTTCTGAAGCCATTCAGCTTGGAATCTAAAGTGTTCGGAAAAATTATTGTCTTAGTGTTGCAAACTGAAAGCAGATAATGATAATATCAGGGTTTGGAAAAATTTTCATTTTGGAAGTTTTTCAAAAATATAATATAAAGCGAAACTACACATGAATTACACAAAAAATCAATTACACATGCGCTACACATGCAAGTGAAAATTACACATGATATGTGTAATTACACACAAATTGGCAACACTGATGTTTATACACACACATGTATGTATGTATGTTTGTACTATTTATTTGAAAAAGTGTTAAATGTACCGGTACTCATGCTGCGATTGTACTAAAATTTGTACAATTGTATCAGAAATCCACCCCAACAGTGTTTTACATGTACATATGTGTGTATGTACTACATACATACATATGTACATACATACATACATATATATGTACTATTAAAATGTAAGTTTGTTTTAAGTACAGATTAAATTTCTTTTTGAGTATATATAAATAATATTTAATATTTTGAGTTTAAATGTGTGATTTTATTCAACGACAAAGAACAGAAATTAAAGAAAAATTTGATACAAATGCTGTCACTATATTCATATATAATTTCTTTCAATAAAACTATAAATACCAAGTGAGAAAATAAACAATTTAGTGCTTCGCAAAATATACTTACATACATATATTAAAAAATAAAGAAACCATTAAAAAATGCTCATGCTACTTATAATGAAATGTAAGTTAAAGAATACTGAGTTAAAGCAAGTAACTCAGGAAAACTATGGGTTTTAATTCGACCCCTTTAACTAGACTTAAAACTAAAATAAATTTTGCTGATAACGCTTTTATTTTTTATTTTTTGGTAAATATGCATACAAGTAATTTAAGTAGTTATTTATCCAAGTGTAATGTAGACAAGAGGTCGTAAGAGGTCTCAAAACAGGAAAAATTACTCGATGGCTTGTATTCTATCAGCCTTATGCATAACGAAAAACTGGCATGAAGTTAGCATAAGCGACGAATTTTAACTAATAATAATAACAATAATAATGGATGCAAAATCTATGTAGTTTTAACACACTATTAAATCCTAGCGTAATTTTTAATTTAAAATTAATTGTATGGAAAAAGTCTTATGGCCATGTCCAATTTTGCACACTCATGCTAATTTCATGCCAGGTTTTCGTTATGCATATGGGTGTACGATTGTGAGCAATGTATTTATTAAGTTTTTATTTGAATAATATGATCTCATTTATATAAATAACTTTTTTATCTACGAGTATTTTATAAATAAAATAATTAATTAAAAAATTAGAACTCGGATCGCAATAAATAAAATTTAAATGCACTAAAAAGCCGAAACAAGATTGAGAATAGAAAACAAAATTAAAATAAACTATAAAAAAAGCAAGCTCTACTTCGGTTTAAAAGAATATATTATGAGCTGAAAGCCTAAGTTAAATATCCCCATTAAGTTTATTTAGTCTCTTCCAGATACATACGAGGTAATAAAGATATTTACACACATACGAGCACATACAAGATACGAACGAAAAATATAACCCTTCCTTGGCAGTTGGGTAATAAATATGTATGCATGTAAATTTTACATGCATATACATACATATACATATGTATATTTTTTCTATTCAAATAAACTTTATTTTAATTTAAAAATCAATTTCGTTTTTATGTTATTACACAAATATGTGCTATTACATTTTTAATGACTAACCAAAAATTCTACTACATATTTGGGAAAACCGAAATACCAGTTTAAAAAAAAGTCGAATAATCGATCTCCCTTAAAGTGATTACATTCAGTACATACTCGTATTAATTTCTCTCCCATCTTAATATTGGGAATTCCTGTTATTTCCAACCTAAAATATTACGCATTTCATGGTATGGGGATGTTGTAGTTAATTTGGATATATGTACATAACAATGAGGTTTAGTAACTATAAATTACCATTTTTCAATTTAGTAGAGTTCTAAAAAAATAACGGGATTCCCAACATACGTACATATGTATGTATGTATGTATGTATGTATGTATGTATGCATATTAAAATAAGAAGGGTTTATCCTATATAATTTAATAAAGATTTCGAAAATTGGCAACAAAATTATGTACCTTACTTTATCTGATGTTTTTACATGACAATGTTTTTATGATCAATAACACTGGTGCGAATATCGTTAAAGTATGAATTAAATTTTTATATTTGTTTAAATTTTTTAAAATCTCATTTCTTCATGCATCAGTTGGGATACGGATACAAGGTTTTAAGACCGATGCTGTGCTCACTGTAGCCTTGCCAACTTGTTACTTTCAGCGTTAAAAATTTATTTGCATGTACAAAATTTGTTGTTTTACTTATTTTATTAGTAACAAGAAACTGGTAAAATGTTGCATGTAAATTGTACATACATACATACATATGTACATATATTTAATACATTATTTTATCATTATATACCCTGCAGGAGAATAGGTATCAATTGTCTAAAAGCTACTAGTATAATTACTAGAACAGCAAGAACTAGTGCGAAAAGGGTTAAAGTTGTTGTATAAAATTACTAGTTCTGATGAGTACTAGTATATGAAGTAGTTCCAAGGCACCATATTGCAAAATAAATTTTGACTGTCTAATAGAGCATTTGCACTGTACGAAAATTGGTATTATACAATTATTAAAGTTTTAGGTTCACCTATAAATAATTATAATCAAATAATTACAATTAACCTTTTGTATTTTTGAATTTTGATAAATAATTACGAATTTTAACTAGCAGTTGTCACTGGGTAACAAAGGAATAAAACCACCAATTTTATATAATTTTTCTTTGCAAAAGAACTGGTAATTAACTAGTCCTGAACTAGTATCAATGGCACTAGTAATTTTCTAAACACACTCAATGCTAATTTGAGCATTAACATGTTATAGGAAAGTTTACGGTTGGGAACTAGTGGTGGTGGCTTCTGTACTAGTAAAATACCAGTTGGAGACTAGTTCGATCTCCTGCAGGGTATGTAATGATATAAATAAATACATATTTATTTATTTTATTCATTATTAACAGCTACATATTTTATATACATAGTAAAATTATGAATGAAATAAGTACAACTTCTTACATTGCAACCTATTAAAAAAGTAATCCATTACCAAAAAGCTTAAAGTTTTTTGCTGGGTAATTAAAACGTACTCCAAAATAGTAGTTAAATCTAAAATCACCATTTACCGTACTGACATAATCATATCAGACTCCTATTTGCCTTTACTCGACTAGGTTTTTGAGTCGTTATGCAGTATATACATACATACATACATACATACATATATAATTGCTCAAATCACAAGCTATTGTAGCAGTCATAGTTCGCACAAACGTTGTTGGTAATTTCCAGGGACCGTAACGGTTATAATTTTTATTTTAAAAATCACTTTTTAATCATTATTTCTTGATTTTTATTTATCCCTCACAAAATAACTCTTATTTTGTGACTTTTATTTATTCCTCAGAAAATAACAGTTATTTCTTGATTTTTATTTATCCCTCACAAAATAAGAGTTATTTTGTGATTTTTATTTATTCCTCACAAAATAACAGTTACTGTTTGATTTTTATTTTTTTGCTTAACTTTTAAAATGTAGAAAGCGTAATTTTTGCGTTAAAATGAATATTAACCGATTTAAAATTGAATTTATCGCCAGAGTCTTTAAAAACACTCTTATATGTTAAATTAAATTTACTTTTTTATTATTTATTAATTTTAAAAGTTAAAATTTTTTTGAGCAAAAAAATAAAAATCAAAAATTAACTGTTATTTTGTGAGGAATAAATAAAAGTCACAAAATAACTCTTATTTTGTGAGGGATAAATAAAAATCAAGAAATAACTGTTATTTTCTGAGGAATAAATAAAAGTCACAAAATAAGAGTTATTTTGTGAGGAATAAATAAAAATCAAAAAAATAAAAATCATTGCATCTATCGGTAGTCCATGTAACATGGAGTATCTTGGTATATTCCTTGTGCACGTAGCACTTCTCTATTATTGTGATTTTTTTACTTTAAATTTGGAAAATAATCGTTATTTGCGATCCCTGGTAATTTCTATGTAAACATTTGTTTATAAACAATGTTTTTATTGAAATTACCAACAGCTCATGTACGAACTACGACTCCCACAATGGGTTGTGAATTGAAAAATGTATCTTCTACATTGTATGAAAAGGTCATAAACTAAATGAAACATTTTTATACATACATACATATGTACATTAGGTATGGCGTAGTTTACGATTTTTCGATTTCGACTTGCAAGAACCCCTTATTTTGTGAGGTTCGGAAAAAAAATATTCGAGCCAAAAAATGGTGGCGGTCAGATGGTGGCAAAGGGCTCCGCATCGTGCTCAAAGTTGAGGGTAAAAGCAAAAAAAAAAAAAATACAAAAAATCATATAACTTTCCCGGGGTCACCGATACTAGGGTCAAATGTATGACGAGCACCCATTAATTTTTTCCGCCCAACATCTTTTTTGAACACACCGATCGCCTAACACCTCTCCTTAAGGAGGCTCCCATACAAAGGGGAAATTTTTATAAAATTTACTCGCAGGGATCTAACTGCCCCTAGGGCGTAGCTATCGAAGTCAAATGTATGGCCGACTTCCAATATTTTTTCTATACAAAGATTTTCTCTGAACATACTTATCGTCTATCTTCAACCATTAAGGTGTCCCCATACAAAAAAATAGTTTTTTGAATAATTTTTTTTAAGAAATCCGCTTTTATGTTGCCTCCTAGGGGGGTAAAATGTAAGACCGACCCACAGTAATTTTTTATTTTCAACATTTCCTCCCAACATACCTATGTCCTATCTCGACTCATTAAGGGGGCTCCCATAGAAAAGCGGAATTTGTACAAAATTTACTCGCAGGGCTCTAATTGTCCCTGTCGCGTTCCTATCGAAGTCAAATGTATGTCCGACCTCCAATTTTATTTCAATACAAAGATTTTCTGTCAACATACTTATCGTCTATCTTCAACCATTAAGGTGGTCCCATACAAAAAAATAGTTAGCGCTTGCTTATAGTCTTCACGTTGTTCCCTGGTTTCTGGATCGCTATTTAAATAAAACTTAAAAAAAAAAATTAAACCGACTTCAAAAATAAGCACTAAAAAGCTACAAATAATATAGATCTAGTTAAATAAAAGATTTTTATATATGTTACCTACAGTGCCGTTTGAAGTTGGTGCCAGCAACATTGGTAACTAAGCATATACATATGTACATAAAAATTACTTGCAGTTTTTTACCGGTCATGTTCCTATGTGTTTAGTACCAGTATTACTGGCACCAACTTCAATCGGCACTGTAGGTAACATATATAAAAATCTTTTATTTAACTAGATCTATATTATTTGTAGCTTTTTAGTGCTTATTTTTGAAGTCGGTTTAATTTTTTTTTTTAAAGTTTTATTTGTAGCTTTTTAGTGCTTATTTGTAAAAATCGATTAAGTAAAAACACGTGAAATATAGTAATAAATACGCCTACTTTTTTGAAACAAGATTGTGTATTTTTAAGAGTTTAAGGTGTGTGCCAAGTTTCGTACAGATCGTTAAAGTAAAAGCACGTGAAATTAAGTATTAAATTTTATGGGGCGTGGCTACGCCCCTTTTTTAAAACAAGATTGTGTATTTTTAAGAGTTCAAGGTGTGTGCCAACTTTCGTCAATATTGGTTAAATACAAGCACATGAAATATTATACTAAAATTTAATAGGCGTGCCCCGCCCACTTTTTTGAAAGCAATTTTGTGCCTTTATTAAAGTTTAGGGTGTGCCAAGTTTCGTCAATATTGGTGAAATACAAGCACATGAAATATTATACTAAAATTTAATAGGCGTGGCCCGCCCACTTTTTTGAACGCAATTTTGTGCCTTGATTAAAGCTTAGGGTGTGTGCCAAGTTTCGTAAAAAGCGGTGAAATAGAACCCTGTGAAATATAATATAAAATTTTAATGGGCGTAACCCTGCCCATTTTTTTTAAAGAAAATTGTGTTTTTTTTAGAGTTTAAGGTGTGTGCTAAGTTTCGTAAAAATCGGTTAAGTAGAACCACGTGTAATGTTATAATATTTTTTAATGGGCGTAGCCCCGCCCTTTTTTTCAACTTAAAAATTTTCTAATTACAAGAACCAAAGATGTTTGCTAGGTTTCGCAGCAATCAAATAAGTAGGAGATCATTAAATCAAATTTAAAAAATTGTGGGCATGACCCGCCCACTTTTTTCAAATGGGACCAATGGGAAGCTATACCCTCACAGACAACAAAAAAATTTTTACAATCGGTCTAAAATGCACCGAGTTATGGACCTACACACCTAAAAAAAAAAAATAGAGACGAATTGTTAACCTCCTTTTTTTGAAGTCGGTTAAAAAGTTGTTGGTATTCCAAAGCGTGGAAAAAAGTTTGCTGTCCCAGGTGTTGCATAGTGGCTCAAATCCTTCATTACTTTTTGTAGTACTTCTGTGAGAGCTAAGGTAATTCGCTTCACACCTGTGAACCCAATGACTAGGCGAGAACGACCTTTCTCTTCACTGGCGCCGCTTTTTATTTTGTCGTCTTTTGCTTCATTATCATCTACGCCGTCGGTGTCTTCGTTTGATGATTCGTCCACCTCTTCGTCGGACAACTCTTCCTCATATTTTTCTCTATCTTCTACAAAAATACGAATATCATTCGCCATTTTCCTTTTGATATCACATGTAACATTCTGGTCAAATAATGCGAGAGCAACAGGTTCATCACTAAGGTACCAGAGATGTCCACAAAATTTCTTCACCAAACGTTGCGAAACTGTGTTATCAATTGCATCATAATGAGCAATGGCTTTTAAAAAGCTCAAATCGTTATTTGGAGCTTCGATGGCCTTAGTCGCACTAAACCAAGCTCTTACATAAAGTGTGACGATGAATATACTGACCTCGCGGACTCCTCCATCAAATTCATTCTTGGTTAAACCCAGATATTCTCGAAATAAGAAAATTTTAACGCAGTATATCCCTTTCACCATCCAACGAGCATGACTGATGGGTCCTGGTGGTGCGAAGTGAAACTTTTTTATACCTTCACCTAAAAACAGTAACACCTTTGCAAGAAATTCCTTGTAGTCGCCTCTGGGTTGCTACAGATATTTTAAAAACTCCATGTTGTCAACGACGCTGCCGAAAGAGGCGTAAAATTAATAGAAGATTATAGCAGTGCGTTATGCCGCGACGAAGAAGAAAAAATATTTTTACTGCAAGTCGTTGCCCAAAATAAAAAAATGTATCCAACACATGCCAAAAATAAATTAGTTATTTGACAAAGACTTCTTTTTTTTTGTGTATGGGGACAACCTTAATGGTTGAAGATAGACGATAAGTATGTTGAAAGAAAATCTTTGTATTGAAATAATATTGGAGGTCGGACATACATTTGACTTCGATAGGAACGCACCAGGGACAATTAGAGCCCTGCGAGTAAATTTTGTACAAATTTCGCCTTTGTATGGGAGCCCCCTTAATGAGTCGAGATAGGACATAGGTATGTTCGGAGGAAATGTTGAAAATAAAAAATTACTGTGGGTTGGTCTTACATTTTACCCCCCTAGGAGGCAGCATAAAAGCGGAAAAAGCGGATTTCTTGAAAAAAATTATTCAAAAAACTATTTTTTTGTATGGGGACCACCTTAATGGTTGAAGATAGACGATAAAAATGTTCAGAGAAAATCTTTGTAATGAAAAAATATTGGAGGTCAGTCATACGTTTGACTTCGATAGGTACGCCCTAGGGGCAGTTAGAGCCCTGCGAGTAAATTTTGTACAAATTTCGCCTTTGTATGGGAGCCCCCTTAATGAGTCGAGATAGGACATAGGTATGTTGGGAGGAAATGTTGAAAATAAAAAATTACTGTTGATTGGTCTTACATTTTACCGCCCTAGGAGGCAACATAAAAGCGAAAAAAGCGGATTTCTTAAAAAAAATTTTTCAAAAAACTATTTTTTTGTATGGGTACCACCTTAATGGTTGAAGATAGACGATAAGTATGTTCAGAGAAAATCTTTGTATAGAAAAAATATTGGAAGTCGGTCATACATTTGACTTCGATAGGTACGCCATAGGGGCAGTTAGAGCCCTTCGAGTAAATTTTATAAAAATTTCCCCTTTGTATGGGAGCCTCCTTAAGGAGAGGAGTTAGGCGGTCGGTGTGTTCAAAAAAGATGTTGGGCGGAAAAAATTAATGGGTGCTCTTCATACATTTGACCCTAGTATCGGTGACCCCGGGAAAGTTATATGATTTTTTGTATTTTTTTTTGCTTTTACCCTCAACTTTGAGCACGATGCGGAGCCCTTTGCCCCCATCTGACCGGCACCATTTTTTGGTTCGAATATTTTTTTTCCGAACCTCACAAAATGAGGGGTTCTTGGAAGTCGAAATCTCCTTACTAAGAATTCCCATATAAACTATGCCATAGCTAATGTATGTACATATGTATATGTTACTTATAGCGCCATTCGAAGTTGGTGAGAATAATATTAGAAAATAAACGCACAAATATGTACATAAATGAAGAATTAGCTAAACTACCTTTTTTTTAGAAAGATAAGTAACACTCAGGCAATGAATGCCTACTACTATTACTAGGTGTTGCTTTCTTTAGGAACGGGATAGTGATAGAGAAGTGAGGTGGTGAAGGAAGCGATAGAGGAAAACTTCATTCTTTTTTTTACAGCTCTGCTTTTTGCACTTTTTTTTAATAATGCAGTGTTAAATGAGGCTGCTATCTTTAGCAGCCATTTTATTGGTTATTTTAATTTGCCGATAATTTTGCTACACAACGAAGGAGGTCGCTCTGATGTTGCATTAGGGTTATTATCTGCTGAAGTCGGTATAGCTCAGTGCTCAGTGACTATTCCTTCATCACTTGAACTTTCCTACAACAACTCATACAAAGGGACACTAATGCAGATCGGAAAAATACTTGGTGTTGTTGTTTAATTACTGTTGGATACCGGGGTCGAACTCAGGACCTTCGCTTTTGTAGTCTACGAGCTAACTACTTCAGCCAACGCCACCCTCTTCTTATTTTTGAAGCCGATTAGTTTTTTTAGTTTTAGTGTGGTTAATTGAATGTTTTGTGATGGCCTGGTGAACCAACCATCTTGGTACAATTGCTGGTATGTACCATTGCTACCTTTGTTGTAGCGCAAGCGGCGATTTCCTTGGTGTTGTTATTTAATTACTGTTGGATACCGGGGTCGAACTCAGGACCTCCGCTTTTGTAGTCTACGAGCTAACTACTTCAGCCAACGCGACCCTCTTCTTATTTTTGAAGCCGATTAGTTTTTTTTAGTTTTAGTGTGGTTAAAATTTTGGTGTTTATTTTTGAAGTCAGCACATTTATTTTTTAAAGTTTTATATCATACATTTTTTAATTATTTGGTGCAAGTGAAACACACACACACACACGTATTTCATATTGATAATTTTAAACGGGTGTCTTTTGATATAGAAGCCGTTCAAGTTATTTGCATACACTGAACCAAAAGAAAAAAAGTGCAAAATAGCATGTACATTTGAAGAAAAATAGGTCATTACACAACTAACAATATTTGTCCGTTTATTTACCGCAAATTTTTTAGTAAAATCCGAAATTTTAGTTAAATATTCTATTTGAAGAAAATTAGTTTATTTGAATTACATAATTCAATCGTTATTTTTCATGGTGCTACAAATAAAAAAAAATTTGTCAAAATAACAAATACAGTCAAATCCCGATAATTCTTACCCCGATAAATCGTCGATAATTCGTAATAAACAGTCGGTCCCTTGAAAAAATCTCGTTAATTCGTAAAATTTCCATACATTTTGGTCCCCTCGATAAATCGTAATTTTTTGCTAACTACCACTTATAATTCGTAATAAAAACAACAGAAACATGGAAAGAATGGCGCATATTCAGAAATCATTACTAGGTGCTAACTTTTTTAAATACCTATTTAAGTTATTCACAGACGGCTACGAAAGTTTAGACTTAATTATGAGTGAAGCTGTAACTAAATGTTAACTAACTTATACATGTTATACTTATACTTTACATGTCAAAAATTGTTTTTTGATAGTTTGAATAGTTTTTTATTCAATTGCAATTTATATCGATCATAGTATTATCGACATTTTATTTTCTTATTTCTTTTATCAGCTGGGAGTCGTTACTTCGTTAGTTTAGATTTGTGAATAGAACCTGTAACTATCTGTTAACTATTTTTTTAGTATCTCTTTAATAAATTTCGACTTTAGTTACGATTTATGAATATGCGCCAATGATTTTTTGTTTAATGCTATTTTTTTGGGTTGGTTTTTGCTTTTGCTTGTGTGTGTGTGTTTATTTTTTTTTAAATCAGTTTTTTACATGAATAATAAAGAAAAATGTCAGTGCGCACGCATAAAACTCTGTCGGTGTTACAAAAACAACAAATTTAGTAAATAAACTGAAAAACCCCGTTAATTCGTATTTATTTTATTTTAACCCCGTTAAATCGAACTCCCGCTAAATCGAAAACCCCTATAATTCGTAAGAAATGGCCGGTCCCTTGCCATTACGAATTATCGGGATTTGACTGTAGTAACTTTCACATATAATAATGTTTCTTCATTTCAAATACATTATTTTATTCAATTCGACAAAATATCGTTAATTTCCAAAGCGTTTTAAAACCCCAGTAGGAAAAATTTTAAGTTATCCTATGTATTATTTAATACAAATTTGTATCCTTTAGTATCAAGATAATTAAATGTATTAAATTGAACTACAAAATAGTCAAAACTGCTTAACATAATATACATACATACATATATGTGGGTTTAATTGACCTACACCAAATTTACCCATCCTAATATACACACATAGCCCTATTTATAAAACTTATTAAGACTTTATAAAGGGGTTTTAAAACAAATTTTCATAAAAAATATTTCTTAAAAAGCCTTAATAATTTTGTGAAAAAAGGTCGAACAAATGAAAAAATTAAAATATCTCAAAAACTGGTCCATAAAAAAAATTTAACCTTGATTTTCGAATTCAGCGGAAAAAATACATAAGGAAATCTATATCTAATCAAATGTAAATGAAAAAAAAATTAATTTTGTAAACTAGTGTTATATGTATATTAAAAATAGTTTTTACACTAAAAAAAAGTTTTACATTAACTGTTTGTAGTTGTTTCAGAAGTTTACCGTAAGGACAAACTTAAATAAAAATGCAGTTGTCCTGCGAAAAAAATTATATTTTAACTTTTTATGTATGTATGTTGCTTAAAAAACAAATACAAAATTGAAATGATTTTTCGTGCAGTCAAAATATTCAGTTATTTTCAAATTGTTAATAAATATTTCTAAAATAACTAACTTATAAATAAGTTTAATTTTTCTAAAGAAAATAAATGCAAGGGTTTTTAAATAACATTTTACTTGTTTCAAATGATTTTTCATTTATTTCCCCTAATAATTTACCTACATAATATTTTGAGTGTATTTTTTTAATTAATTTGAATCAAAAGTTATCATTAGGCTAAGGACGGTAATTTTGTGTTCAGGACTCAACATACTCGTACATGCTTAATATTCAAAGGAACGGGGAAAAATCAACATCAATTTAATTTGTCTCTTGCTCCTTGGAATATTAACTGTGTTTGACTATTTCTGAATATAACTTTACTAACCTTAGCCTGATAATCACTTTTGCAAGTTCATCTTTTTAATAATAAATTAGAAAATTTATTACAAATCTTACTTTTTGTTATATTATTAATTTTTTCCATGCTTTGCAATAAGATTTTGCTTGCTTGGTCTTTGATATGATCATGAAACTCAGAAATAATTCCTGTGGCAAACGGTTCAAACCCATTATGAAAACTATATATTTTTACCAATGAAAAGCCCAATGTTGTGCAACTTCCGACCAATAACAGTTTTCATTTAATAGTGCTTCAATGCTATCATCGATATCTACTTTTGGTAGATCTTGTGAAAAATTTGTTTATAAAAATCAATAACTATTCAAATTTTATGTATAAAGCTCTTACTTAGATTTAAAGATATTTTTTTACCACTCGAAGAAGATTTATTTGAATATGATATTTTTTTGAATTGCTACTAGGTTAAAATATTTATCATAAAGTTTTCCTTGGGTCTTCTTTTCAGGTTGCCTTAAGTAGTAATATCCCTGGAATTATATTAATTTTCTACAAGAACGCAAATTCATATGTATATTTAAAAAAAAAATTCGGTTTGGAAAACTTGTGCTACATTTTCTGCTATCTGTTAAATTTATTCTTATTATCTCTTTTATTAGATTTCCCATACAAAACGAAATCTAATTTGTGAGTATATTTGTAGGAAATCTACTCAAAATGTAATATTTTTATTTAATTTTTACTACCATGTACAGCATATTTATAAAAAAGATGGTTAAATTGGCTACGGTCTGCTTAAAAAGGTGTGTGAATTGGCTACATTGCAGTTATTTGGTTGTAGTTTTGGAAATTTGTCAGTTAATGGGTCTTGCTTTAGATAAAAAAGTCTTGATAAATGTAAAAAATTTGGTGTAAACGGCCTAGATTTTCATAAAGATTTTAATGAAAATCTGCTAGATTTAGTGCCCTATTTATTATTTATTCTTATTTTTTTTTATATTTATTTTTATTTGTTTCTATTATTCTTAAACCACACAACATCAAGTGATTAAACAACAATCACATAAGAGAAAATAACGCTTTTTGTATTTTCATCACAATGAATAACTTTCTTCAAATCTACATTATTTTAGTACATTTGAATATACATGCATATGTATTTCTTCAACACAAAGAATTTTATTCAATTACACTAAAATAATCGTAATTATGTTTATTTTAACGAAGTTTCTTCATTTCTACGTTTTTTTTTTTCTTCATTATGAATAAATTTATACACACTGAAGAGAATTGTTAATGTTTAAGAATTTTCTTCAGTTCAACACGCCATTAATTAGTATTAAAATATAGTATATGTATGTATGCATAATGTGACCATCCGTCCCGACTTCAGCGGGACAGTCCCAATTTCCGGTTCACCGTCCCGGTGTCCCAGAAAGAAAATGGGAAATGGGAAATTTCCTGTAGCATAATAAAAATCTTGGAAAATGTAAAAAAGTTAAACCTTTTTGTTCCGTACGTTGTTATATTGCGGTGCCCCGGTCGGTGTCCCGCTTTGAGTTACAAAAAAATGGTCACGTTATGTATGCATATAAATATTGCCAATAAAAAAATTTTATTCTCCTTCTTGAACTTGACAAAATATTGTCAATTGAACATATTTGATAAATTACGAACCATTTAATTCATTATTACCTACGAGATTTTTTTCTGTGTACGTACATACATATGTATATGTATATTGTATGAATATTCCCCCAAACAAAATGTTTCGACTTTTTCTGAAGTCAGACTTGTCGTACCGAATTCGTTAAGACATTTCGGTAGTTTGTCTGAACTCAGACTTTTCGTACCGAACTCGTTAAGAAATGTCGGTAGTTTTTCTGAACAATTTTTTTTAAACATTAATGCTCTTATGCAAAAACGATTGCTAAAGTTAGAGAATGCTTTAAAAGCGGTTTTGCCATACAAAATTCGTTTATTAAACCAACTTTAATTTTAACAATCGTTTTTGCATAAGGGGGTAAAACTTTGATTTTTGAATAAAAGTCTGTAAAAATTTTTTTAATACATATGTATGTATGTATGTATATGTTGATGAAAAATAAGGATTGAACAAATATTAAAAAACGTGAGTATTTGCAAATTATTTCGACAATAGCAGCAACATAACGGTGAAGCGGTACTCTGCTATAAAAGCAAAAAGAAATCGTACCTACATGTCGTTACGAATTCGTACCTACATATCGTTAGGAAGTCGTGTCAACCATTTCATACAAAAATCGTTACGATTTCGGTAATATTTCGGTTCCGAAATCGGAAGATTTTGTCGACCAGTCGTTACGAATTCTTTACGAATTCGGAGCATTTTGTTTGATGGGTTATTTCAAAATTAATCTTCCACTTACAGTATTTTGATGTAGTAGGCGGCGGTTAACTTAAACAGTTTTAATTTCGAAATTTCATATCAAAATTGTTTCCGTTAACATTCAATTTATCTGTAAATTAAATTTGTTTTTTCTGGTACAAAAGATTTTTCGAAGAAGTGCTTGTTTAAACAGTACATACAAAATTTTAGTTTTTATATGTACATTGTGCTGGATGAAATTATGAAAGCCAAAATAATTCCTTCAATATATTGGTTTTTCTTCTAATCTGTACTAATATCAAAAGTTATTGTTTACAAATGTGGTAAATTTTTAGAAATAAATACATATGTATGTACATATGTACATACATATATGGGGTATTCAAACGGTAGTCATAAGGGAGATATTATCATAATGTTTTAAATTATTTTAATATAATTGTTTTTGTTTTGTTTTTTCTTTTCTCTTTTCTTCCAAATAATCATTTTAAAAAATTATGACATTATGACCTTTATGACTACCGTTTGTGTGTGTTTCTGACAACTTAAACATAAAGTTCCCTGAAGGAAACGTGGGGTAAAGTGTCCCCAAGTCACCACTTTTGTCGGCTATTTTGGTGACATTGTCAACGGAGCGTCTACATATTAATATTGATTTTGATGCGTAGAAAACATTTTTTCAGATACACACAACTATGCTTCTTCTTAATGTTTTATTGGTTTGTTGAAAATAAAAGTGGCGTCAAACAAAATTTAAGTGTGTATAAAAATTAGCTTAAGAAATCAAATTAAAAGGTTAATAAAGGTGTATTGAACAATAATTAAAAAAACATTTATTACAAAAAAAAAAAACAAATAAAATAACAATCCATATTGTATAAAAATAGAAAACTAAAAAATTTCAAGTGAAAGTGCTAATTATGGAATCTATTTTGAACTTGTGGAAGATTTTTGTGCCATCAGTTAAGGATTTGTCACACTTTCAGATCCATACTTAAGTAATCACTATAATTTTACTATTGACATTTCCTGCATGTGGTGACAGCGTCCATAGTGAATCAGTACAGTTTTACTACGGACATTTCCCACAGTGTAGTGATATCGTCAATAGTAAGTCAGTACAATCTTACTACTGACATTTTCGCCATATGGTCCCACAAGAACTACCTAGTCAGTATTGACGAAGTCTACTGGTAGATTTCGTAGGACAAGCCTGTGTTAAATGTCAAAAGTAGATAGCATTAGTTGGGGTATAATTTGTCAGTAGTACTGGTGACATCGTCAATATATAATCAGTATAATTTTACTACTGACATTTCCTGCAGGGTTGTGTTTTGTATTGCTGTGTTTTTATAGAGTTGCATATATCTAATAAATAGGCCTTGCACAATAGCAATATTATATAAAGATTAGTTCATATAAAGATTAGTCTAGACGATATGCTGAGTCAGGAAATATATGTATGTATGCTTATATTTATGTGATTTAAAATAACAACAAATCCCGCTATCACCATTTGAAAGAACGAAATTTTTTAAATTCAACATATCGTTCCTACCATGTCAAACTATCTAATATGCAAATTTCTACTTTTCAGAAGAGCGCGAAGACCCGTCAATTGTGAATTTAAAGTCGGCGTATTCCCAAAAGTGTTATCTATCGTCCATGAGAATTTCAGCATTTTGAAACGAGGCATATCGCATAAATTAGGTTACAAAGATAACGAATCTAAAAACCGACTTTTGCATATTGGATAGTTTGACGTGGTAGGGACGATATGTCAGCAAATTATATGTCAATATATGACTTCGCATAAAATTTTTACGTCTACACGATATGTTGAATTTTATATTATGATATATATATCTACATATATATATGTATACATATATATATACATACATATATGCTGAGTCATATATGTATGTAAACATTTGTTTGTGAAATGAGTGAGAGAAAGTGAAATGTTGAGAATTTCACAATACTTTTTAATTCATCAAGTAGTGTACATACTTACATACTTGTAAGCAAAATTTTTGCAATAAAATTTATTCATATCAATATAAAACATTAATATTGTTATTGTATATTTCATGAGTTATTATGGTTGTAATCACCCTTACTCCAGTTGTCGACATCGAACAGAAATATCGGAGGCTTAGCCATACGGCGACTATACATACAAATTTGGTATATGCTGAAAAGCTTACATGCGGTTTTCAACAAACATCATATCTGTCAGTATACATAATAAATTTTTTGTAAAGTAAAAATATGGTGTCTACACGATATGCTAAAATCGTGAACATACGTTGTTTGTTGACAACATTAACAAATGGCCTTCATATCTGGTTAAGCATACGTATGCTGAAAAAATTGAGGGCCTTATGTATAAGAAAAATCTGGCATGAAGTTAGTATAAGTGGCAAAATTGAACATGATCTTAGAGAGTATTGTCATAAAACTTCACATTAAAAACCACGCTAGGACTTAGTAGTGGGCTAAAACTACGTAATGCACCCATTTTTAATATCAAATTGTATGGAGGAACTCGTTAACACCTAATTCAAGTTCGTCACTTATGCTAACTTTATGCCAATTTTTTCTTATACATAAGACCGTTAGTGTCTACACAATATGTTAGCACTGGTAACAAATTTTTCATCTAAAATATGCTGAGTCAACATATCGTCTAGACTAAGATTAACATTGAAGCTTCAATTTCTACAACTTGATTATGTAGAAAACCATTATGGGTAATTCGCTTGCCATTATCGTTAATCCGTAGAATTGTATCACATTTTCGGATTTTCACCAAATTAATAGTAAGAATGTGGATTTTAATATCTGGTTTACAAGATATGTACGAGTATATTCGTTAAAAATTGGTAAAATTAAATTCATTATACAAGTGATTCGCAGTATACGCATACATACATACACTTATATATGTACATACATATGTATATTGAAAACAAAGACACATTTTTTTATTTAATTTGTTGATTGTTATAAAAATGAGTCGTTAAAAACATTTAAAATTTTAATTTCTTTAAAGCTTGTAAAATCATGTTCATTTTAGTTTTGATGACCAAAAAACCTTTCTTTTTGTAGTTATCTATTTTTATTTCTTAAAGCTAGTTCCACATGAAATGTATTTTATATCTGACTTGTCAACAATGCGACTCATACATATGTAACTTGGAATATCTGTCAAAGTCACCAATTTACAGACATCCGTACATGTGTGGTTACAACATCAGACATAATCTCTGTCTTTATATACATATGTATATATTTGCCATCACAACTCTGTTGTTATACCAAAACAGCTGATGTCAGATGCTTCGTCAGATCAAATTAGAACGTGTTCCAATTGACTTTTTCAGTAGCAAAGTTTTAATGCTTTCACATGGCATGTACATATGTATGTATTTTTCAGTGAGAAATTTGACATGTCAGACGTCAAATATGTATATGTCGTGTGAAACCAGTTTAAGAGAGTATGAATACGAGTTTTTTTCTAAATTAATTCATTATTTATAATACTCGTAAGCTAGCATTTTCCCGCGACTTCGCTCACTTCCAGAAAGAAACTGAGGAGACCTACCTTATTAAAAACAGAAAAAATACCAACAACACAAATTTTCCCCGTTTTACCCTGAAAAGGTTAACAAAAAAAAATTAATAAAAACTACCCAAAATTTTAATGATCGTCAAAATTTTGATGAGTCAAAAACAAAACAATAACTTACTGGGTATTGACCCGAACCTGTGTTGAAAATTTCAACTCCACAGCTCTTATAGTTCCAGCGATCATGCCTTACGAACAAACATACACTACGATTTTGTATATATACCCTGCAGTCAGACTGGGGCCAAATGTCTCTATGTCAACACTAAAATTGTAGTAGTAGGTACATTGTCTACAATTTCTCTTCTATTCGTCAGTATAAAAGAAAGAGAGAAAACAGATGTGGTGTATTTCTGGTGGGTTTTGCAACAACTTGTCAATATTCATATAATTGTATGTACGTAAGGTATAGAAATGTACCACTAAATGTCTGGTTGGTATGTCTCCATGTTCCCATAAGAACTATGTAGTCACTACCTAGTCAATTGTGTTAGTGTTACTAGTAGATTTTCAATGACAAGCACATGCTAAATGTCTATAGCACAAAGTATTCTATGGTGATTAATTAGAGAGTAGTACTGGCGATAAAGTCAAAAGCGACTCAGCACATTTTCACCATCGACATATCCTTCAGGGTAGATATGTATGTATATACATGTACATACATATATAAGTAACGAGTATTCTATCCCGTTTAAGTTTAATTAGATATACATTATTATGTGTGTACATACTATGTATGTAGATTTATCTTACTTTCTAACGATCGACACATTTCACGACAACTTTCAACAGCTTTGTAAAGGCTGAATAAAAATCTGAAAAACATTATTCAGTTTTTAGGAGCAATAAAAAGTTTTAAATTATTTAAAATTAAATTATTAATTAAATAACTTGTAGTAAAGCTAGATTTACACGATTGAAATTTTCTTCAAAATTGCTCTTCAAAATGGTTTACACGAGTTTGAAGCATTTTGAAAATAAATTTTGAAGAAAATTTCAATCGTGTAAATTTAGCTTAATCCATATATCTATATCTATGTACATATATACATATGTATGTACCAGTGATCTGCATGATTACGAATCAAACGGCACAATTTTGCATGCGACTGCTTGCAATCTCTATTCATTCATATGATTCACTAAAGCAATGAATCAGTATGATTGTTTTGAATACTTCTTAAAACCCCTTCTGACAAATATAGTTTTATGTAATATTATAAAATAAAATAGCCAGCCCCATTTTATTTTATAAATTGATTTAATACTAGAAAAACTATTAATTAATACGCCATGTTTTATTAACATAAGACTTCATCTAGTCAACATGCTTTTTTTTTAGTTATTTGACTGCTATACAAAACAATCAAACAACTGTAAGAATTTTTATTGATTTTTACTAACAACACTTAAAAAAAGAGGCAACACTGCAAGCAATATCATTAGTACTGATGTTAAAAAGAAAACAAAAGGATTGTAATAGTGAGTGGAGAGCAAAAGTGAATCAACTCACACAGCTCTCTAATATGTACATATTATAGACCTGCGTAAATAGTCTTGAAATGTAAATACGTCTTGTTTTTTAAATATATTCTCGTGGCTGTAGAATGCTAAACCAATAATAAATGCTGTCGCATTATAAGCAAAGCACGATAGATGCATTTGTGTGCGTGTATATGAGTGCTAACAAGCAATGTCGTGAAGACTTCTTGTTATGAACAAACAGTCAACAAAGTAGTGTTGATACGTGTATGCTTGTTATTTTCCATATTGTACGTTTGAGTGTGTGTGTAAGATGTAGATGGTAAGCTATTATGTGTTTAAGGGAGGTTTTTTTTAAGCAAGCGCACACAACTAATGTAAATGCATGTGAACGTTTGTTTGTGTGCAGAAATATAAAAGAGCATACACACAACGTGTGTGTGTATGTACATGCATGACGCTTGTATACGCGCCCATGCGTAGAAAGAAGCAAGCATCACAAATTTTTCAGGCACGAAGTATTTTCTTCTTTACTCCTATACTTGCAATAACTGAAACAAGTTCTTGCAAACAGTGTTGCTTAGCATTTGTTTTATAAGACTTCGCTGTAGTAAAGCATTTGAAAAATCCCTCATGTCTTGAAAGTTCTTATAAATGGTCTTGTGCAGGACTTTAGTACATATGTATGTAAATTAACTTTTTAACAATTTTTTAAAATATCAAAATTGGCATAGCACAGTCCGATAGAGCATAAAAAACTATAAGGGAACGTATATTTATTTTTTCGGTAAGGTCAAAAAAGTTCACACACCAACCGCGATGGAGTTTTGAAAATGTTTAATTTTGTTTTTGGTTAAGAAAAATTATTAATTCCACAATCTGGAAAAACCAGTTAACTATATTCAAAAACAGTTTAGTAATGCCGCGTAAAATCCAAAACATTGCTTTTGGACTAAATCATTTCAGTAAAATGCCTACCAAGGAAATAATAATGTGCAGATATAATGTTTAGAAAAACCAATTGGTGGGTGAACTTTTTTGAGAAAAATTACAAAAGATTATGATTTTTGTCCCATAATATAATAGCATAATATACATGTTTGAAAATGTAAAAAAGTTAAAAATTTTTGTTCCGTACGTTATTATTGCGGTGTCCCGGTCTGTGTCCCGCTTTGAGTTACTAAAAAATGGTCACGTTAGTTATACCCCTAATGTACATATGTATCTACATTAGGCATATAACTTTTTTTTTACTAAAAATGTGACAGGAACTACGCTATGGGGTATATTTTACTGCAATATAAAAACAGATATCTCAGGCCAGTTTGGAACTAAAACCTTCCGCACCGAATGAATTTCTAAATTTCATTTCAGTTTCAAAAATAAATATTAAAAATAATGAATAACAATAAGAATTCAATAAACCATGAGCGAAAAACTTTAAATGTTATTAAAATGATATACATTTCAATAATTCCCTATATATTAAAGTAAAAATCGCATTCATGTTATGAACTCTATTTGCCGGTGTTAAAATAAAGAGTAAATAAAATCTTAAAAATTTGCCATCAAAAAAAGTCTAACTCCAAACTTCATCGCATTTGGTGCGGAACGTTTTTTAACGATTGCGTAAAAGTAAAAACCGTAAAATTTTGATATTTGCTAAAAATTACAAAAGTGTTTACCCTAATGTACATATGTACATAAACACTCGATATTCTAATAAGTTTTTGTATTCATTATTATTATTTAAAAAAAATTTCAAAATCATTGTATCACTTTGAAAAGAAAAAATCTATTCGAACATTTTCAACTCGAATAACTGACGAATCTTATGAAATCTATTAATTTCTTAGTTATTGTGCGAAAATAAAATAAAAACACGCAAAAAAATATAAAAAACGTGTTTAAATTTGTTAGCTTATCAGCTGAGGTTAACAAAAATAAGAAATTGAAAAACACATAAAAAATAGATTTTATAACATGTAAAATTGGCTTATATTAACCTCAAAGTTATAAAATCCATCTATGTACATACATACATATGTATGTATGCATAAAAAATTAGACGTTAATAGAATAACTATTGAATGTTCAAGTGGCATGAAGAAATCAAGTGCAATCAAACTAGTCATACAACTACCAGGTTTTCTTTTTGTTTACACTGGTATGTATGTACATATGGATCTACCCTCTAGTCAGCCTGGAACCATATGTCTCTACGTCAACACTCTTTTCTCTAGCTACAATTGCACTAGTTGAATTATCGACAACTTCCCTTTTATGCGCAAGTAGAGATACGTTAGAGACAACAGTTCTAGTGTATTTCCGGTGACATTGTCAATGAATGCGTCAATAGTTTGTTTTTCTTACGCTATTCAATAATGTTAAAAACTTACTTACAGCCCCAACCCTTATAAAATTTTAGATGTAAAAGAATACCGATAGATTATGACAACCGTATGTTATATGCCCATAGACAATTACATTGACTGGGGTACACCTAGTCAGTGGTACTATTGACAATGTCACTAGTAAATCACTACAATTTTACTATTGACAATGAGCTAGGAAATATCGATATTGTAGACTTGAGCCCCTAAAATGTACTAGTGAATCTTTGGTGCCAATGTCTCCATGCGGTCCCAAAAGAACTACTTAGTCAGTAGTGCTACTGTCTAGTGGTGGATTTTCAATGACAATCTAAATGTCAATAGGTGATTTACATTGGCTGGGGTACATGTGGTCAGTAGTACTACTGACAATGCACACTAGTAAATCACTACAATTTCACTATTCGCATTTTCTGCAGGGTATCTACGTGCAAACTTACATACATACATATTTATAGATACATATGTAAATATGTATATTTGCAATGTGAGAAACAACCCTCTAGTCAGCCTAGAACCATATGTCTCTATGTCAACACTACTTTCTCTGGGGACAATTGCACTAGTTGAAATGTCGACAAATTTCCTTTTATGCGCGAGTAGAGATACGTTAGAGACAACAGTTCTAGTGTATTTCTGGTGACATTGTCAATGAACGCGTCAATAGTTTGATTTTCTTTTTTATTATGCTATGCAATAATGTTAAAAACTTACGTAAATATGTACGTATGTATATTTTAAGTTTGTTGCCCCACCCCTTATAAAATTGTAGATGAGAGTCACTAAAATCTATTAGTGAATCTTTAGTTCAAATGTCTCCATGTGGTCGTAGGAGAATGGTGCTAAAGTATACTGGTAGATTTTCAATGACAACCCTATGTTATATGTCAATAGGCGATTACATTGGCTGGGGTGCACCTAGTCAGTAGTACTATTTACGATCTCACTGGCAAATCACTACAATTTTACTATTGACATCGAGCGAGAAAATATTGATATTGTAGACTGGAGCAACTAAAATTTACTAGTGAATCTTTGGTGCCAATGTCTCCATGTGGTCCCAAAAGAACTAATTAGTCAGTAGTGCTACAGTCTAGTGGTGGATTTTCAATGACAAGCTAATGTGAAATGTCAATAGATGATTATATTGTCTGGGGTACACCTGGTCAGTAGTACTACTGACAATGTCACTAGTAAACCACTACAATTTCACTATTCGCATTTCCTGCAAGGAACTAGTAATATGTAGATATGTACATATGTATGTATGTCCATTCGCAACATGTTTATCCATTTAGACCTAGTTTGGCTGGCTTGAATTAGCTTAGATCATATCTGTTATTGTTTAAGCAAAGTTCTTTTTTATACATATGTATGTATGTATGTACATATTTGTTTTCAACAAATGTCTAGAAATTTCCTTATTATTACATACAAGAGTACGGAGCACAGTGATTCCCTAAGGAACAAACTTAGATGAGGAAATAAACTTTTACTTTTTTATGGGCCATTATGTTTAGACATTTTTCTTATTATTTTAAATAACATAAATGTGTGCATACATATATAGATGCGTTATACATCATTCTAAAAGTAATTTAGTTGGTCCATAATTCTGTCCGCATGCCTAAACTATCTCTGTTTATGGCATCTCTAAGTTTTTGTGTTGAATTTTAAAGTTCATATAAGGCCATCAGCGCAATAGTGGTTTAACCCCAAACAATTAATTGTTTAATTGCTCTATTTAATTATTCAATTGCTCTATTACTTTGTTATATTATATTCTGTGTTTACTATTGCCTGTTGTGGTGATGAAGTTTTGAAATAAAAAAACTATTTATTTATTTATTAATATTGATATTATAGATAAATACAATAACAATATAAGAGGGGTAGAAGCACTAGCTACTAAGGCCATCGGCAAAAAAAAACTAACCTTTTAATTAGTTACGGAAAAAGTTATGTAGGAAAAAGGACGGACAACAACTTGGAAAAAATTAAGTTTTGTACTATTAGAGACCGGTGAATACATATTCTGCCTTATCGTGGTTGGCGTATTTCAAATACGACTACGACTTTTTCGTAATAGATTAAAGAAGACTTCAACAGTTTTTCTTTAATCTATTACCAAACAGTCGTAGTCGTATTTGAAATACTCCAACCACGATAAGGCATATTGTCTTCTAGCAATTATTTTCTATGAGTCTAAAAAACTTGTACGACTTATTTTTTAGCATTTACATATAGTAAATCGAACCAAATTTTCTTTAGGAGTCTTTTGTAGTCTATATTCACCCAATATTAAATATTAATTCCTGTTGTTCCTATAAGGTGCATAGGGCCGTCACCCAATATTGCAAGCTCAAAAATATTTCCATTAATCTTTAAGAAATCTATTTATGTCAAAACAAATTTTAAAATCTTGGTTTTGAAAATTTCTCAACTAGACAAATAAATATACATAATTATATATGTACATATGTAGGTATGTATTTCATATTTGTAAAAAAAATTAAAAAACGACTTTAAAATTGGCAAGTATTAGTTCGAAATTCGGGATTATTTCTGAAGTCTTAGGCCCTATTCTATTCTATACTATTCTTTTCTATTCTAAAATTTTGCGTGCATTATTTTATAATCTCAAAACATACATAGATTTATTGCAAATCTTAGTATAGAAATCACTGTGCCGCGTAGGACGTTTAAATAAAGTTTTCATTAAAATCAAATACATTTGCAGCAGAAAATATTCAATTGCTGTGACCATGATTCCAGTTCTAATGACATTATAATTTTTTTAAAAATGGTCACTCATCATATGCAATTGTATGCATTAGAGATGGGCGTGTGTCGTGTTTTTTTCGTGACACAAACACGAAAGACCGAACACGAAGTATTCGTGACAAAAAAAATCAGATTTCGTGCGTGTTCGGGTCATTTAGTGTTGAGCAAAATTGACACGAAAAACACTTAACGATTTTTGATGTAAAATATGTATGAATGAGTTTCCAGTAGAGAAAAAATTTTATATTTTGTATTTTTGTTGATATTGCATGGGTCTCTGAAGCTTAAAGTTCTGAAACGTAAACCGATAGTATCAGCTGGCAGTGCCAACTTGGTGCCATATTTTGAAAAGCGACTCTTGAAAAAAATCAATTAAATTTTCTGATTTTCAAATACCATATCATTTCGTGCGTGTTGTGCAGTATCGTGTTGGAAAAATTCGTCATACGCCCATCTCTAGTATGCATAAATACATATACTTCCTTTATTGCAACAAAGTCATAACTCAAAAAAATAAATTTAACAGAAAATTAGTTTAAAGTTTTAAATATAAGTACATATATAAATTTATACCCGTCAGTGGAGATATTCAAAATGTTTCTTCTATGAAATTTTCAAACAAGCTAATTTATTATATAATGGCGGTATTCGATGTTTGATGCGAATGTTCTTGCGTTAGTGCAAATGCAAAATGTCGTAGCTTTTCTTTAAAATCCAGCAAAAAAATACACAGATAATCTAAAGAAAAGCTACGATATTTTGCATTTGCACTAACGCAAGAACATTTGCATCAAACATCGAATACCGCCAATGTATTATTCTGTAAGCTAATATGTATGTATATGATATAATAGCCCAATTCACATTCTTGTGCAAATGGTCTTGCATTGTAGCATGTGCAAAATGTTATAATATATTGATTCTCACCACTTAACAATTCTTAGTGGTGAGTATCAATATACTATACCACTTAACAATTCTTAGTGTTGAGTATCAATATACTATACCACTTAACAATTCTTAGTGGTGAGTATCAATGGCGGTATTCGATGTTTGATTTAAATTTTCGTGCATTAGTGCAAATGCAAAATACCGTAGCTTTTCTTTTGGATGGTGTGTGTAATTTGTTGTTGGATTTTAAAGAAAAGCTACGATATTTTGCATTTGCACTATCGCACGAAAATTTGCATCAAACATCGAATACCGTCAATATACTATACCGTTTTGCACATGCTACGATGCAAGACCATATGCACAAGGCTGTGAATTAGGCTAATGTATATTTTGTTTGAGATATTACTATGTTGCTATAAAGGAGTGATACATATACATATATGTACTATGTACATACACTGTACTTTTAATAATTTCAACAAAATAGCCGGGTAATCATTAAGAAATCCAAATTCAACAGCATATTTTTGTGAATAAATTATCTGTATATCAGCTAGAGTTGTAGAATTAAGAACTAGTTCCTTCTTCTTAGCATCCCAGCAATAAATTTAATAACGATTTTCAACTAATTTTTATCATACTACACTTTTACAAATTTTTATTTTAAGAATGTAAAAAGTTTATATATTGTAAATTTTCAAGATACATAGTTAGCATGTGATAAATACGAAGAAAATAATACTTTATTTTAAATTTTGGCCATTCCCAGATAACGGTATATGTATTTGTGTTTTTCAATGTACAATTCTTCATTCGTCTTCTTCGATTAAAATAAATTATATCGTCGTATTTGAACACTTTACAATTTTCTCTGTAAACTAATATTATTATTACTCTCTGTTTAAAATACATACATACAATATAAAAGTTAATTTTATTAAATTTTCTATCGAATTATGTTGTTGGATTCAATAATATTATGTTACTTATTTTAAAAACTAAAAAAAATAGCTTTGTGTCGACCTTAAATCATGAAATTCGTCATGAAATTAGCTGAGTGAAACACATCAGACCAAAATGGTTTTCAAGTATCATCCAAAGATTCGTGCTAAAGATTATCTACTGCTCATATTCGAAAATACGAAAATAGAAAAAGTTTCATTTTACAAATTAAAAAATTCAGTTAATTTATTTTGTTTCTTGCTTTTAATACATGTAAATAAGACCGGGTTGCCGACAATACAAAATACCAAAAAAATTATGGTAGTCACAAAAAGATTTATTTTCTGCCTCACCTCAAAATACAACCCATTAATTTTTTGTTTTTGTTTTAAAGTATCGCAATTTTAAATCCGTTCTAAAAGTTTTGAATGCTGTTGTTAATGGTTGGGATATAACTTCATTTTTATACCTTATGGTTTTATAATCGGACATAAAATTCTAAATAAGGCTACTGGTACCCAGGACCTCCCCCAAAATAGTATATTTTTTTTAATTCTTAAGTCTTTCTAGTATTATGTCTTAAAATTTTAAATTTAGTTATAGCATCACACTGATTTGAAAAATAAGCACGATTGCATGTAAGTATGTATGAATATGCTCAAAAATTTACACCAATATTTGCTTCTTATCGTATTCAATTCAAAGAAAGACGACGGACGCGTGGTACGATAAAAGACGTATTGATTTGCTTATGACAAAAATAGATTTTGTCAAGCAATTTAATTTTAAAATACTTGTTTCTCACACCTTTGTACCCTGCGAAATATTTAACTAAACAAATCAAGCGCTTATTAAATCTTATTAATTATAATATTTATATAATATACATACATGAAGATGAAACCTTGTTTTTTTTTTTTGTTGAGAAAGAAATAGATTTTGACTAATAATACATAAAAGTACATATACATACGAGTATTAATGATAATATATTAAAAAAAATCCTAAGTATTTTTTACGCGTTTATTTGTTTTGTTATTCAAGACGAACAAAGTTAAACTCAGCTCTTAAATCCTATTTTGTTTATTTTATTTCACCAGTTACACCTTCTAAAAATGTTTCTTTATTGGCAAGGGTTTTGTTACAATGACACTGGTAACATTTTTAATCAAATGTATCCAACCCGATTATATACATATGTATGTATGTGCATTGGACCGTATTGCCTTACAGGCAAACAAAGTTTGCGGTACACCACCTCGAGGAGACCAATGTTTTGCTTCAATAGTCGTTGACCTCACATATCCCGTTCTAGTATTTACTCACCAGATCGCAGTTCCTACCACCCTAATGCACCTTTCTACTTTCAGAAAATTAAAGCTCGCAAAAATTATTAAACATTTGCCAAGGAAGTATTTCGATAATTAGGGGCTACCTTTTAAATTTTTTGTCATATCTTCGGTATTTACAGTCGTATCTTAAAGTATGATATATCGGTGTTTTTGTCTCGAGCGGCCTTTTGTCTTCTTCAATAGTCATTAACCTCAAGTAGCCTCTTCTAGTACTTACCCATCATATCTCAACTTATAAAACAGGAAATAAAAAATTAATACATGTAAGATCAAATAATGAAATTTTAATCAATCATATGTTTACATGATTCAAATTGGCTGTATTTTTGGCGGCTCTCGAGCTTGGAAAAAATATGGCCCATGCGCTGTTCATCGATGACAGCCATGGCTTCTCGCTGGCTAATCTTTTATCGCATTCTCCGGTATGAACAGCTCGAATAATACGATACAAATTAAACTGATCGCCTCGAACATTCTAGCCTTCATTGTTCGTTGGCATTTCTAGCATTGGAATGCGTTCGAAATTTTTATTGACCTGAAAAAACGGAATAAGCAGTAAAAGATCCGAATTATTAATTAAATGCTTACAATTACATTGAAGTATAGTATGCGGAATACAATCAATTCTAGTTCAAAACCATTAATGTAATAAAGTTACAGAATAGTGCAATTCTGAATTCCTTCGCCGATACTTCCTGGCCAAATGCTGTTTCTTTCTTTCTGTTTGCCAAGCAATGAACTTAATAGAGTATTTAATTAAAAAAAAATTTTAATAGTTTTTCTGGTATTATTCAAATACGTCCTTAGCAAAAGCTAAATTATTTTTTGAGAGCTTAAATTTTCTGAAATTAGGGTGGTAGGAATTGGGATCTGGCGGGGAAATACTAGAACTGAATATTTGAGGTCAATGACTATTAAAGCATTGGTCTCTTTGAGACAAAAACATCGACATATCACACTTCAAGATCCGACTGTAAATGCCGAAGATATGGCGACCCCTACGTTCGGCAAAAAAACGTTTTTTTTTACTTTACCTTATATCGGTGGTATACTGCTTATTTTTTTTGCGATATACGTGACCATTTTTTAGTAACTCAAAGCGGGGCACAGACCGGGGCACCGCAATAATAACGTACGGAACAAAAATTTTTAACTTTTTTACATTTTCAAACATGTATATTATGCTATTATATTATAGGACAAATTCCCATTTCCCATTTTCCTTCCGGGATACCGGGACGGTGAACCTAAAATCGGGACTGTCCCGCCGAAATCGGGACGGATGGTCACATTAGATATGCCCTAATGTACATGCTTAGTTAGAAACCCAATAATAAAAACACACACTGATTTTTTCAGATGTACTTAGAACTTTAACATCCTACTACGTTTACTTGAACTTAATTTTAGTTTTTATTAATATTTTCCTTTCTTTTATATAATATACATACATACATACATACATATGTATTTATGTACATATCGCACACTAAATCATAAAGAGTCACAATTCAAAAAATTTCAGATGCTGAGTAGTTACAAACAATTGTTGATACTGTACAAATGATGCAAGTATGTGACATAAAAACAAGCATAACGGTATTTTATATTCTTTAAGATGACTGTATTGCAAAAGAAAATGTTGAGGTCGTTATAGATTTCTTCAATAACCTGGTTCATAAAAAAGCAAAAGCACTTTTATAATTTTGAGTTGTGACTCTTTATTATTTAGTGTGCGATATGTATATTATACTAATGCTTAATGCTTATCCTGGTTATTAGCAAAAAAAAAGTCGTCCTATTTCTGTAAGTAAATATCTTTAATTTAATTATTTTTTTCTTAATAAAAATCAATTTAAAAAAATTCCCTTCAAAACTAAGCAAGCCTTGTATTTTCTTATGGCCTTATGCATAAGAAAATACTGTGAAGAAGTTATTATAAGTGGCAAAATTGAATATGATCTTAACGAGTTTTTCCATAAGATTTTACATTAAAAATCACGCTAGAATTTAATGACAAGCTAAGACTACATTATGCGTCTATTTTTAATGTCAAATTTTATGGGGGAACTCGTTAGCACCTATGTAGTTCAAAGCCATCACTTATGCTAACTTCATGCCAGTTTTTTTCTTAAGGCCCGTTAGGGCCTTATGTATATATGATTGTGAATTGAGCTATTGTGTTCGACATTTATGTACCTATGAAACAGTATCCGGTTAACACGCACATGAGAACAGATATTTCGTTCCTATTTCTTAAAATCAAAGAAGATGTATTTTTCTTCTTTAGGTGAGTCCATAATCAAGCAATCATTTCTGATGGCCCCCCCTCTATTCGTTTCCTCTTCAGACTTTAGAAAATTTGTTGTTGTTTGGGCCAGGCCGTAAGACTCATAATAGGTATCTTAATTTGTTTCATTTACATACATACATACATACATATGTATGTATGTATATCGATAAAAAGTTTTGTTAATTATTTATTTACTTATGATATACAATGAATTCTTAAGCCTATTAATAGACGAAATGCTTTTGAGTCCAAAATATAAAATTATAACTTGAAAATCTTTAAGCCGTTAGGGAAAACCCCCACTAAATTAGCTGTCTTACACATACACATCAACATTAATCAAAAAATGTATAAATGCGTATGTACTCGTATGTAAGTACCCTGCAGTCAGACTGGGGCCAAGTGTCTTAATGTCAAAATTAAAATTCTAGTAATAGTTACATTGTCTACAATTTCTCTTCTATTCGTCAGTGTAAAAGAAAGAGAGAAAACAGATGTGGTGGATTTTGAAACAACTTGTCAATATACATAAATTTGTATGTACGTAACATACCATTTACACATGCCACTATAGTGGCATGCCATTTCGAAAAACTCAATACACTCACGATTTTTCACTAACACACTCAAATTTTTCGCAATGGCAGCTCCAGTGGCAGCAAAATTTGCATGCCAGTGAAGATTTGGCAGTTGCATGCCATTGAATGTCAAAACAAAGAAAAGTGTTACCGTGTTGAGCATTTGATGCACATTTATTGGAATAATGTGAAATTTAAATTAAAGTTAAAAATTGTTATATTTATTATTGTGTTTTTTTATTGCACTGCACATAAAAAATTTAAATTTGTTAATTATAGAGCATTAATATTATAAAAACTATACTTATAATAATAAATGTTAACTATTCCGCTAAACATATGCTTATATAATGAACTCAGTAACTCTATAAACAAAATGAGAGCAATTTTTTTTTACTTGAGAAGTATACAAAATTTGTATTACAAATGTTCTCTTCGCCGACATTTTTAAAATGAACTTGCAATTGCATGTGTAAACAGTCAAGCAAATGGCAAGAGATTCGACTATTTCGAACAATTTTTCGTTGATAATACGTATACAACAATTGCATGCCACTAGTGGCATGTGTAATTGCAGTGTAAGGTATAGAAATGTACCAGTAAATGTCTGCTTGGTATGTCTCCATGTTCCCATAATAACTACGTAGTCACTACCTAGTCAATTGTTTTAATGTTACTAGTAGATTTTCAATGACAAGCACATGCTAAATGTTTATAGCACAAATTATTATATGGGGAATAATAAAGTCAAAAGCGACTCAGTACATTTTCACCATTGACATTTCCTTCAGGGTATGTATTCATATACATACATACATACATACATATATGCCGGCTTCATTAACATAGCTATGATAAACTAAAAAATCATAGTCATTAACTAACACACATACACACACACATATATATGTACATATCTTAACATAATCATTCCATTAAAACAATGATGCTGATTTGGGCTTTCTAAAAATACAATAGGTATTGTGTGTTATTCCCATTATATGCATACATACATATATGTACATATACGCGTATGTATGTATGGTTGGTATTTTGTAGCAGTGTATGTGTTTAGAGTTCTCCTTTTGATAGTGTATAATGTAAGAACTCGACTTACAACAGAAGACAAAGTTACATACATATGTATGTATGTAGTGTTAGCAGTAGCAGCAGAATAACGTAATGTAATGATGACATGATCTTATTTTGCTGTTGTTTACAGTGAGTGACCGACCGACTCTACTATGATTTTGTTGTTTTATTTATCTAAATGTATATGGCAGTATGTTTTGTTTTTGCAATTCTTAACATTTGCTTTTTGCACATGTTTTTTGTACTTGTAAATGTATGAGTGTTTAAGATACATGTAGTTTGCGTATTGATTAAAGTTGATTTTATAATAAAAGATAAATTAAAATCTTACTTGGCCAGTTGGGGTTACTTCTAGGGGTTTATTCATTAGCGAACAACGATTGCGAACAGTCGTCTTAACGGTAAAAAAGTAAATAAAAGAGAGTTAAGGAAAATCCCAAAGTTAAATAAAATACAAGTGATCAAAAGGAATAAAGCAAATAAGTATATGCATGTAAATTAAATAAAGAAAAAGCGCGCCGGAGAAAAAGTTCTTATTTAAAAAAAGCTAGAAAATACCTACATATATTATAGAAATTTGTGCAAAACACTTTAATTTAAGAATATGAAAGAATTCACTAGTTTCTTTGCTCGACGCTATAATGCTGTTAACTGCGATGAACACAATTATGATAATTCCCATCAACCGGTGACAGGTGTAGCCCTAAACAATCCCACGGAAAGACACAAAAGTCTTCAAGCTCGACACGCCATGAATGCCTCTGGCATTTTGAGTTCATTTTTCAATGAGCGCAAAAAGAACCATAGAGCACGGTCACCTAATTGTAAGTATTAATGAGTTCTATAAATTATTTACATATTTTAATTAGGACAAAAAATCGAAACAAAAAACCAAATTTAAAATCAAAACATGATAGGTATTATTAAATAAACGAAACGAAAAAAGCACAAACTCAATAAAATATTGCAGTGCGATATTACTCGTATATCAAACAATATAATTTAGTTTAATGCAAACAAAAATACTTGCTGCTTTTAAAATATCTATATACATATATTGTGAGAAAATAATTTTGCTTAAAAACTAATAAAAAAATATGTTAACCCAAAAGCATATAAAAATTGTCATCTGAACTTATCTAATGAAGACATCGGAAAATAACACAAATAAAAAATTTATATGTATAAATCGTGGCTAAAGATCGAAAGTAATATACATATGTATATGTATATAAATACATATACATATGTATGTGCACTCAAAATATTCTGTACCTAAAATTAACTGAATTGTAACTGAAAATTCATTTAAATTTAACGAAAATTTCAATTATTTTTATCTTAAAACAAGGACTAAATATATACGAAAATATAACTTAGTTCTTATAACACAAACAAACTTATAGTTTTTTAAATTAATGTTAGAATGAGAATAAAATTGCTTAATAGGTATTTAAAATATTTATTCATTTAAAAAAAAATTGTACGCAAGTAATACTTCTTGCAGGCCCTTACTGTAATAATCTTGATAGTGTAAATACATACATATGTGTGTAAGTATGTATTCGTAAACGTAATACCTATGACTATAGTTTTCCAGAGAGTATCTATATATGTATATATGTGACCAGCTCCACGAAAAGGGACCTCTGCGCCGAAAAGAAGTTATTGAGAAAAACGCGTTTAAAAAAAATCAGACAAAGGTGAAAAGCAGCAAAATACAGAAGAACCACCACAGAAGCGTGTTAGGAGTAAAAAAGAGTAAAATATTGATATTTTTGTAATTTTGTACCTTTGATATTGAACTTCTTTTAAATTTCAAATATTATATATATTATCGGTTTATATCACATTTTTAAATTTTTTCATTAATTATGTTCATCTTTACAGGTGATTTGTAAAAAAACTAAAAGACATAGAAACTTGGGGGTTGCGGCATTTGAAAGAGCGTTTTTTTTCCTATAAGAATACCTCAAAAAGTAAAAAAAAATTTTTCGGCGCAGAGGTCCCTTTTCGTGGAGCAGGTCACATATATGTATATGTAATAGTAATTAATAGAATCAACTGCATTCTAATTATGATAATTGTAGTGGTAATAAGGACTTTTTAAAGAAATAAGGAATCACACTTGTATAAAGAAAGAACTTCAGAAATTTTTCCTATTTTTCATAATGGGCTTATAATTCTGTGGCATTAAGGAAAAAGTGCTTATGCCATATTCTACTGTTTTGCAGGAGAGCACTTTTAAGCCTTCAATTTAGGATTACGGAGGTACCAAAATCAAAATCAGCTTATCTCGACTGAAGCACTTTTTCCTTTTTGCTACAGAATTTTTGTTACAATGTTTAAAATCTGCTATTCTTCCTTGCAAAAATATGGCATTATACACACATGCATTCATGTGTATGGATTTTTTGATTTCTTATATTTTCTCCCAAGAAGTGGTTTCAGTTTTATGTAAAAAAAAAATTTAGTTGTGTTTTAGGGGGTGCGTCCGTCCCTCAAAGTTGGCCCTCAAGCCCATTTATTCAATGTAAATCTTTTAGTATAAATAATTACCATATATATATATAATTTTGGTGTACATAATTTTTGGTATTTTGTTGGTTATTTTCTTCATCATTTTCTTAAATATTAATTTTAGCAAAAAACTTTCTTTGAGGCTAATGTTGTTGACTAGAAGAGCTAAAATATTGCCATATATCATATCTTGTAAATGTTTTTTTTTTAAAGATAGTCATATGCAAACAAATTACATTGAAGAAATGGGCTTGAAGGCCAACTTTGAGGAGACGCACCCCCTAAAACACAACTCATCGATATGAAAGCTTTTTTTTTCATAAAACTAAACCGATTTGGGGAGAGAGAATATAAAAAATCAAAAATAAAAAAATAAAAAGAACAACAGCCACGCTAGTGTACATATGTATGTATGTATGTATGAATGTTGTGCATCTCGACCAGAAGATTAATTAGCGGTAGTAATTAAGTTCCCAAATGCATTCAGTTAATAGAAATTAAAAATAATTTTTATGGATTTGTCTTTACAATTCCAAATTTTTTTTGCAAATCATTATACATACATATGTATTTAAAATTCAACATAAAAGTTTTATGAAGATATGTATGTATGTATACATACGTACATACATATATACATACATATGTGTGTATATGGATGTCAGAAAGGATTTCAAAACTAATGTTTAATAACATTTGTAAAAAGTGAAGATTGTAAGTCTATGTTTTATAAACATCACAGTAAAAAAAAATTTATATTTGTTTTAGTCAAGTTTTTTTAGGTAAATGTATGTTAAAGTAATAATTAAGCAAAGTAAGGTAAGACAAAAATTGCCAAAGAATATATGGTTGTAAAATTATTCGTGTGGCACTCTGGCTTTGCGGAATAAATGATTTAAACAAATTGTAAACATTTATTTACCTTAAAGTTTTCGAAATCATAAACTTTTTTATACATTTTAATAAATAAACGTTAATCACAGTGATTTGAAAGTTTGATATCCAAAATTTCATACTCGTATTCAAGTGATGGCATTTGAAACAATTAACCTCGTTGTTTTGAAGTCTAAATTGATTCCTAAGCAAAATTTTATGGTTATTCAAAGAGATCGTTAACTTTTTTAAGTGAAAATAGTACATATATAAAGGGTCTTCCAATAAGAGGTTTAATTTTGGTATTTAGAAAAAAACGAGTATTTTTGAGCGAAATTTTCGCATGTTTATTTCACTATAAGGAGGTATGCCATTAATAATGGAAAACAATATCAATCTAATGGCCGCCGTTGATACACTTACAGGACCATATTATTTTCATGAAATTTTTCAAAAAGGAATAGTTATAATTACAATTTTATTGTTATCCATTATGTTATGTTATGTTATTACTTAGAATAAAGATTATATATATTTTTTAAATTGATTCTTAAGATTCCTATTTCAAATTCGTATTCACATTAAAGTCTTTTTTAAACTTTTAAGGCCTTATTCAAAAAAAAAAAATAATTTAGGCTTACGAAACGTTTAATTCACAGATTTCCATACAAAATTTGTTTTGTAAACCTTTTGTAAATAAAAAATTATTTTTTCTGAATACGGCAGTTATAATTCTGATTCAATAAACAATTGAAAAACAAAATGTTAAAACGATTTCTTTTCAAGAATTTGTATAAAGCCTGTTAATCTTTATTATATGTACATAAGTGTTAAATTCTTCTCAAGTTTTTGCATTTTAGAATTCATATTTAATATACTGTTTAAATTATTTTTAGAGAATAATATAAATTTTCTCATCTGAAACTTGACTGTTTGAATTGAAATAAAAAAGCAACAAATCTAATTAATTAAAGCATGATTGTCTTTAAGACTTGAAAATTAGACAATGAAATAATTTATTTTAATATTTATTTCTCGCATTATAAACTGACTTAATTTCTGTTTAAATATTATTTCCATTTTTTTTTTTAATTTTAAAACTAGTCAATTTAAAACCTTTAAGGTCAACAAAGCAATAGGAATTAAGATTTCAATATTTAGATTATTGATCATATTGCATATTTCTTATATACGGCCCTATGCTCCTTGCAGAGGAATAAATATATGTATATATATATACATATACATATATTATATATATATTTCCGTCAGGAAATATTTTTTAACAAAACTGAAAAATTAATTTAAATATCAGACAGTTTTTAATAAAATTTAAGAAGAGTAAATCAGCATTTTTACACAAAGGGATCATTGTATTGGACCCAAGTGAGCTGGACTCTAAATTTCACCCTTCCTTACCAGCAGCCTGCTAACCTAAATCAGCATTTTTTTCTGCTAAATTTGCTTCGAAAACAATTGTGATACTAAAAATTTAAAACTAATCTACTTTCATTTAATTAAAACATTATTATATACATACTAGTGAAACACGAATTTTCGTATTCGTATTCGAATTGCCGAATATTCTGTCATTTTCAGATATTCGTATTCGCCTGAATTTGGCGAATACAAATATTTTTCCAAACAAATTAAATAAATAAATGCATAAATCCAAAACGAAATTTAAATAAATGACTAAAAATATTAGTTTGTACAAATCCATTAAATTTTTTATAGAAATTTGTGCTTTGTATCATTTTCAAATATTATTTAATGACGATCATTTAAATTGTGGGTAGTTTTAATTAACTTTAAAGTACGCCAGCAGGAGCATGAAGTCCTTTTTCATAAAAATTTTTCAATATTTCATATTGCAGGCGTAAATAGAACCCCAATTTAATGTCTATAAATTTCACATACAATATTCGTATTCGTATTCGCGAATATCGTTTCAAATATTCGTATTCGTATTCGCGAATATCAAAAATTTACATTCGTGTCACTCAGGGTGATAAGAAAGTTTGTTAACTAAACTCAGAAATATGTACATGTGCATGTAAATGTATGTATGTACTAGTGATGCGCGAATATTCGTATTCGTATTCGAATTCCCGAATATTCGCCCATTTTCAGATATTCGCCTAAATTTGCCGAATACTAATATTTTTCCCAAAATAAAATAAATAAATTCATAAGTCCTAAGCGAAATTTACAAAAATCGCATAATAACAATAATTAGAAAAAAGAAATTTACTTCAATTCAAAGCAAACTTCTTTTACAATTAACATTACAAAATTTAAAGTACTTTTCTTCACCTCCATAGAGGAACGTTTTGCTTCAAAAATAAAAGTTTAGAAGAGGTTTTTTCTTCATCAAGACTATTACGATGAGGTGTGTAAATAAAATAAAACATCAATAGTGACTAAATATAGTCATAGCTATAAATATCCTGTTCTTGAGCCAGTTTAGTTTGAAGCATGTTAGATGATAGATGCCATTTGCTATCCGTTTTCTCGCCATTAGTGAATTTACAAAATTTTAAAAAATAAATATTATTTACTGACGACCATTAAAATGTTTGTTAGTTTTTATTTATGTACTTTAATGTACGCGACAGGAGTATGAAATTCTTTTTCATAAAAAATTTTTGATATTTAATTCTGTAGCCGTAAATATGACCCCAATTTAATGTCTAAAAATTTCACATATAATATTCATATTCGCACACGCGAATATCGTTTCAAATATTCGTATTCGTATTGGCGAATATCAAAAATTGACATTCGGCACATCACTAGTATGTAGATATCGTTCGTTTATAGCAACAGGCATAACTCAAAAAGCTAATTTGCCAGAAAATATGTTTTCAGTTTTTCTGTTGCAATAAAGGAGCGATATAAATATGCATCTAAAGTGTTTTGGCACCAACTTAGAACAGCACTGTGGGCAGCACATGTTATAATGCTTTATTTAACTGAAACGACACCACACACAGTGGACCAAAACACAGAAGAACGCTGATGAGGAAGGTTTAGTGGCCTTCGAAAACGGCTGGCTGTTCCGTTCAACTATGTGTTGTTGTCAGAATATTTACAACTAACTTTGATGTTATTTGTTCATTAATAATTATCACATGTAATTTGGGTTAAAAAGCGTTACGAACATTAGCCTATTCAATTCATAAGAATATAGAAACGAAATTATTTTTAAGCCGGTCCTATTTGTTTTAGAATACATACTTTGATATTCACTGAGAGAACGTCCTCCTTTTTTGAAGTCGATTAAAAATAAGTTTTGCATGAAAGCTTAAATTATTCCATTAATTTTGTAATTAATTAGAAAGTAATATATAATAAATAATTCCAGGATAATTTTGAGTGAGGAATCTATTTGAAGATCCGGATTGGCATTAAATAATGATAATAAGCTGACGATATGGTTATTCTGTGAATGAAACAATTGAAAAAAGTTTAAATTTTCTGATCTTATAAAAAGCATTAATGAAATCAAAAATAACTTCAGTGCGATGATTTAAATGGATAATACCCGATAAAGTCCATATAAGAAGTTTTATTCTAATCAATAGCAATCATTAGTTTTAGTTTATTCAAAGTTATCAGCCTAAGAAGATTTTTCAATATATCCGCAATGTTGAATTTGAATTGTTTATTTTGCTTTGTTTTGCTTACGAGTATTTATAAATAAATCAATCTGCAGCTTTCGAATCACGTTTTTTCAACAGAATTTTTTCAATAGACTGTCACTAATTCAATGGATTCATAAAAGGCAATAATTATTATTGCACACATCAATATATATGTAGGTATAATATGCGTAAATCATTTAGCATTTAAATTGTTCAAATAAAAGTTTTTATTATTTGCCTTAAAACCAGTATTTACGAGACTGTTGAATATTTAAAATAATATCTGTTAGTAAAGAAATATTTATTACCAGCTTTTCTTCAGTCGGATTATTTCATCGTTGTATCAGCATTTATAAGTGCCTAATATTTTATTTAAAAATTTCTTGATTTCACTATTTGAAAATTTGTCATTTCAAGCTTAAATACACGGAAACCTATTGAAATCCGTTTTGATTTCTATACTGATGACAGGGTTTTCATTAAGTCTTTAGACCTTATCTCCGATTTTCGACATTTTATCCTTAAAAATCCTCAAACAAGCAAATTTCTTATCCCTAAAAAACCCCTTGTTATTTCCATGGAGAAGTGTGTATGCAACCGACGATTTGTATGCACTAGTTTTAAAACTAATCTAATTTGTTCTTTACTGAAACTACGAGTACATACACATAAACAATGAACACGAAAAATACAAAAGTATAAATCAATGTATTCGTGTTGAAAATGCTGATTGAGTTTGAATTTCTGAGAGCATCTTCTAATAATTGATATTGGTTCTGTTCTATATTGTGGTTTGGTATTGTTGATTATTAAAATATAGACGCTCCGCACCAGCATGATCTTTTTTATCCAGTTTCCAAATGAAATTATTTTTTATTGATTTAAATTAGGCTAAAGTTCGTATTTTTAGGAAGCCAAGTTACATGTGATCATTTTTAAGGAAGAAATAACACCTTCCTTAGAAATAACATATGAAATAAAACAACAGATTAGTCATAAAACGTAACTTAATAGCATCAAAGTTTGTTGAAAATAAAAGGCGCCGCCACAGCTTTCTTGTGCTTGGTGCACTTTGTGGGGTGTCAGTTGATGCAAATTTTAGCTTTATATACATGATAGTGGACCAAATACAAGAACCCGTTCTATTTTAAGAAAATTTTCTTTTAAAAATTTTAAACAAAATAGATTTCATACCCATTTTTAATTTTATGAATATACTACCTTAACCCGGTGTGCTTCGCTACCCCTCCCCACCCGCAAAAAAATAAATATGTATATATTGCATTGGTGGTGCAATATGAAAATTGGATTTTACCACGCCCCTCCGCCCCCATACCGAAAATCAAAAATCAGACTTCACAGTGTCACCCGCCTGAATATTCTGAAGATTCCCTGGAAATTTCATCAAAATCGGCCCAGCCGTTTTGGAGTCCTTACGTTACATACACACATCCTGTTTTATTTTATGAATATATGTACATATGTACATATCGTGGGTTGATAATTTAAATGTCGTATGTGGATTTTTTGCGGTTTTGAGTTAAGATCGATTCCTTGGGTTTTCCGACCTGATCTTCCATTTGGCGTAATTAATTTTTCGATACCTCATACGGTTTTCGAGATATGGAGTTGAGTTGAATTTGTCGTATGTGGCATTTGCTGATGCAATTTTCAAACTTCAAACTCAATTTACTCGGAACTATCGCAATCCACATACGACAATTAAATTATCAGCCGACGATATGTAAGTATGTATATAAATACATATGTATGTATAATAATAAGCAAACTGCTTTTCCAGGCCTCCTATTGACAAATAAAAAATTTTCATCCAACTAATTTAATGAAAAAAATGCTTAATGTAAATTAGGTATATGTATTTATTTTTATATTAATAAATATATAATTTAATAAAAAATATTTTCGAAGTAAAAAACTAGGTTTATAATAACTTTTATCTCAAAAAAAGCCCTCAACAGGTTCATCACATTATCCCCAAACTTATGCCTGCCTAGGCGATTAACATGAAATTTGTATCCCCATTCCCAGCAAAAGTCCGTTGTTTGGGGATAAATCTCTAAAACTGAGAACACTGACCTGCGGTAATTTGATGATGACATACGGGAGCACTTTAGCAATTTTATTTGCAGACATCATCACTTTCAAAGTGTTTTGCTGAGTTTTATTTTAACATTTCTTAACAAAAGGCTGGTTTTCTTGGATTGATTTTTTTATAAAACGTACTATTTATTGCCAAATTTTCTTTAATTTTATTTTTTTATTGCTTTATATTATTTAATTTAATTTTGCTTATTTTTGTTTTGTTTTATTTTATTCTGAGGTTAAACAATGAATCACTTCTCAGTTAATTCTAAATTGATTAAATTCTTTGGATAGAGTGCAATCTATAGGTATATATTTATAATGCATATACATACATATGTACATATATACATATATACATACATACATGCATATGCACATACGTACGTACATATATATGTATGTATGAATACTTAAACATGTATTTACTTTTACGCTTGCTCGAAAATTTTAATATGAATACATATGCACTAGTGATGTAACGAATGTCAATTTTTGATATTCGCGAATACGAGTACGAATATTTGAAACGATATTCGCGAATACGAATATTGTATGTGAAATTTATAGACATTAAATTTGGGTTCTATTTACGCCTGCAATATGAAATATGTTATGAAAAAGGACTTCATTACTCCTGTTGGCGTACTTTAAGGTTAATAAAAACTACCCAAAATTTTAATGATCGTCATTAAATAACATTTGAAAATGATACAAAGCACAAATTTGTATAAAAAATTTCAACCTAATATTTTTAGCCATTTATTTAAATTTCGCTTAGGATTTATGCATTTATTTATTTAATTTGTTTGGAAAAATATTCGTATTCGTATTCGCCTAATTTGGCGAATACGAATACGGATACGGATACGAATATCTAAGAATGGTCGAACATTCGACAATTCGAATACGAATACGAATATTCGTGCATCACTAATATGTACAGACGAAAGCCTCTCAATTTTATTTGCAAATACACAGAAAACATTTGAAGAAAATCTACATAAATTCAGTGTTTTTATTTGTAATAAAATATAATGCATTTATTTTCTGATATTGCAAAAAAAATTTTATTTGTGCACTTCTTTGTTTTCTGTAAAAGCATTTTATTAATTTCTTTTACTCTTATTGCATATAAATGATAGTTAATTTAATATCTAAAGTATTATTCACTTTGTTTCGGAGAATCTCATCCTAAGTTCCTTAAAAGCAAAACATGTTATTTGGAATTTAGTTTTAAAAATAATTTCAAATAAAAACAACGTTTTTATTTTAACAAGAAAATCTTTTTACTGTTGCAAAAGAAGTTAGAAGGATTTTGTGTTAAAATTAATAAAAATAATTTAATAAAGTTCATCATGACCATAAGGAGACGCCTGATACGCAATTCTTTAAAGAATTTTCTAAACAAATTTTACTTAACCCAGTGCCGTTTTTCAAAAGAATATAAAATTAATCAACAATTCTATCAATATAATAGAACAAGTAAGAATTGCTAATTATAAACACATTTTAGTTCTGTGCCAGTAAAGCAGGAGATTTTTTAGATTTTCTTGAGAGTACTTTTAAAATTTTTTTAATACGTGTGTGTGTATTTCTGTTCCGGAAAAATGTTTCACTTTTCAGTGCGATCATGTTTATTATTATCAACAATTTTAAATATCCCAGATCGAAATTCCAGTTAATTTTTAAAATAAATTAATCAAAATAAGTATAATGCTTCTATAACTGCATGAAAAATAACCCAATAATGTACATACATACATACTTACATATGGATATGTATATTGAAACTTCGCAAGAGAATTGACCTGAACAAACAATTAATCATTGGAATATTTTATATTTTTCTCTAACAAAGGCTGGCTGTCTGTCTTCCTAAACTAATGTTATCTTGCATGCAACAATATCACATGTTCCTAAAGTTAATTTCACACTATAATATAGATAAGTATTAATAATGTTGAAGACATTTTAACACTGATATGATGAGTTGTTATACCTAGTTTATTCAAATCTTTCAAACAACAGTTATTTCAGGGATATATTTTTGTCCAAAGCGTTAATATTTGTATTATTATGTGAATTAACCTCAGGTATTCTGCGTTATTTACAAAAATGATGTTGTTTCGGCAGACAACCAACCAACAGTAGTGGGAAAGTTCAAACTCTTCTAATAGAAATAAAACTGAAAGCTGAAAAAAAGGTAGCTCGCGAAATAATTTAAAGCAGGGAGTACGTACGTGAGAGGAAGAATAAGGCTCAGTTAGCCGAATGTAATGTAATGTAACTGCAACAGTAGGAAACAGCTGATCGATATTGTTGTGTGAAAAGTAGTGAAAATGGCTATAGAGATGTAATGTAACGTAACCTACTTTTCATAAAAAAATGTCGATCAGATGTTTCCTACGTAGCAGTTACATTACATTACAGTCGGGTAACTGAGCCTTAATGAGTCGAATTTAGTAGCATTTATATTCATATTTTAGACACGTGGTTTCTTCGGAGAATTTTCTAAGAATTTCTTGCAGATTACGTTTTTGCTATACGATTTTTGCAAAAAAATCGACCTGCCCTAATGTATATATGTATATAAATTCGATTACTTATTTTGTAATTAACCCAGCCTATGCTCATTTTGCTTGTGGTTGTTTCAACTCATCGAAAGAAAGCTCCGATGCTTACAATAAAAGAAAAGCAAATTTTAATACATTGGCTGCCAACTACGAGATAACTTGTAGATTGCGTTCTTTTCTAGGACGCCAACTACGAGTTATCTCGTCCTCTGTATATTTACATACATAGTACATACATATGTACGTACCATTCTTGTTCAGCTGCGATTAAAATCGGAATATATCAGTGCTAATATCGATAAATGGCTTCTGAGAAAAGGACAAAAAATCAATGCTGACTTGCATAAACAGAAAATTTATTCAAATACGAATAAAACATACATGTGTATGTATGTATGTACATATGTACATATACATAATTTAAAAATTAACTCAAATCCAAGAAATAAAATAATATTTTATTGTTGATGATGTGATTAAATGAAATTGTCATTTTAGGCTAGATTTATGAAAACTGCCATGACAGTCAACGTGTTAAAAAAGATTGAGCTAGATCCCTAACTGGGATTGGTAGTAATGACGTGCTTAATTTTGCATATTATTTCTTCATTTAAATTAATTATGTATCATATTAATTAAAAGTTTCAAGTTTTATTTCTAATAGTGAACCCGAAGCCTAACTTGAAACTAACTAAAATTATGTTAATTTTGGCATATTTTTAATCAAGTTTTTAATTTCAATAACAAACGTAACGTTTTGCTTGTAAACACTGTAAAAAAAAGGTTGGGACATGTGAAGCATTTAAGTTTAAAACGAAAATTAAAAACTCTCATTCTTATAAACAAGATATTTTTGATGTAAATATCTAAGTACAATAATTGGAAATATGTACTATATGTACTTATATACATACATACATAAATACATACATACATATGTACATATGAGAGATATACTCCGTACATAATACATGTGTATTACAAAATTAGTTTAATTAATTTAGTTTTTAGTTTGACTATTGTAACATTACATTACATATGTATGTACATATGTATATAACCTGAAGGAAATGTCGATGGTGAAAATGTGCTGAGTCGCTTTTGACTTTGTAACCAGTACTACTCTCTAATTAATCCCCATACAATACTTTGTGCTATAGACATTTAGCATGTGCTTGTCATTGAAAATCTACTAGTAACACTAAACAATTGACTAGGTAGTGACTACATAGTTCTTATGGGAACATGGAGACATACCCACCAGATATTTAGTGGTAAATTTCTATACCTTACGTACATACAAATATATGTATGAATATTGACAAGTTGTTGCAAAATCCACCAGAAATACACAACATCTGTTTTCTCTCTTTCTTTTATACTGACGAATAGAAGGGAAATTGTAGACAATGTACCTACTACTAGAATTTTAGTGTTGACATAGAGACACTTGGCCCCAGTCTGACTGCAGGGTACTTACATGCACACATAAATGTACATACATGCATACATGAGAGTGTGTCATTGTTTTCTAACTATACGAGTATATACCCTGCAGTCAGACTGGGGCCAAATGTCTCTATGTCAACACTAAAATTCTAGTAGTAGGTACATTGTCTACAATTTCTTTTCTATTCGTCAGTATAAAAGAAAGAGAGAAAACAAATGTGGTGTATTTCTGGTGGCTTTTGCAACAACTTGTCAATATTCATAAAATTGTATGTACGTAAGGTATAGAAATGTACCACTAAATGTCTGGTTAATATCTCTCCATGTTCCCATAAGAACTATGTAGTCACTACCAAGTCAATTGTTTTAGTGTTACTAGTAGATTTTCAATGACAAGCCCATGCTAAATGTCTATAGCACAAAGTATTGTATGGGGATTAATGAGAGAGTAGTACTGGTGACAAAGTCAAAAGCGACTCAGTACATTTTCACCATCGACATTTCCTTCAGGGTACATACATACATACATACATACATATGTACATACATATTAACTACTTTTGTGGTAGAAAAATGTTCTATTGCTTTTCATTTCCTTAATTTCTATAATATATTTTTAACATTGAAGTTTGCCTACTTCAAACATACGTGGTTAGTACATACATACACATATAGGTATATATGGGGCATTTCACGCCAAATCGGACGGTTTGGAAATTTGTTTGTTTTGATTTCCCAATGTTGAGATATTTTTAGTGCCCCTCAAATTTTCAAATGCCCACAACCGGACCGAGCTTAAAAGTTTTTGGGTGGATGGAAGTTTAAAATTAAAAATTTTCAAAAATTCGAAGGATTTGCTAATTTTCAAAAACACGATATAAAATTTTAAATCCAAAAATTTTAATAAAAAATACTTGGAAAATGTATATGTATTTTTATATACATATGTATGTATTTTGTTGTTGTAAAAATCATCTAAAAACAAACATTTCACAAAACAAAAACTTTGAATTTGGACCAAAGTTAAGAAAGTTAGTTAGTTAAGGGGGAAGCTCTTTTGAATTTGTAAATCAAAAAAATTCTGACCGTCCGATTAGTCGTGGAATGCCCCACATTCATACATACATACGTATGTACATATGTATATGTATATACTATACATACATATATAAACTGCATACATATAATAGAACTACATAACTATAAATTAACCTGATTAAATGCAAGTATCAGTGTTTGAAATATTTGAACATTTAAATGCAAGTACATATGAATGAAGTTGACTGTCCTTGGGGTGTTTTACGACTATGTATGTGTGTATATTAATTAACCCTTTAAATAAGCACACATTTTGAATCCGTTTTTTCTGTAATGAGTGCTCAAATATGTGATTTACCATCAAAAGTCATAGAGTTCAATTCCGTTCGGAATCGGAATTCAATCAAGCTCATTTTTGTAAGAAATGGTGTCTAAAAAAGAAAACTAAAATACGAAAATTTGTCAGGTGTGTCTAGACTGTGGGAGGCGGTGGTATGCTGGGGTATGCTCCGGCTAGGGCTTGACATTTTGAGGTTTATTCAATTCCGATTCCGAATGGAACATGGCCGATAATATACCTATGTATGTATGTTTTGTGGAAAAAGTAATCGAGTAATTAGATATCAACAATTGCGATCGGAATTATTGTTGAATTGATTTCAAATGTTTATTCATACTGTGGAAAAATTAGTTTGAAAAAATTTCCTATAACATTTATTTATTAAAATATTTAATAGTAATAAACGATCTTCGATAAAAATAAATGCAAAAGTAAACTAAATGTTATAAACGTCATAATTCAGTGTAAAATAATGGCAATTATTTGTAATTGAATAAAAATCAATTAAAATCATCAAACTGTAATTATTAGTTATCGCTTTTATTTTTTTTAATTTGATTCCGAATGAGGTAAAATATAACATAATGCTAAATTATAAGTTCATTGTGTATTATGTTTGTACAAAAAATTGTTATCGTTTAATGTCATATTTAATATGGAAATATCTTATGATTAGAATTAAAAAGAAAAAGATATTTGGATAGAAACTTTCTATGTATTTAAAATTTTTCGCTAACCAGTCCTTCAAAATGCACTAAAAACTTTTTTTGCACACAATTATTGGCCACTAATAAAAATATTAAATATTTTAATATCCATAGAAATAAACAACAAAAATATCAAAACAAGAAAACATTTATTTTAGTCGCATCACTAAAGAAATATGAAAACAGCTAAGTATTAAAGTTGATTATTTATTAAATATTATTATATTGTATTTATTAATTAGAATCAACTCTTACTTAAAACTAAAAATACACTATTGTTTAAATTGAAAATTTCCATTGAAGAATTCCTTTCAATACTATTTCATGTTTTGTGTTTTTTTTTTCAATTAAACAAAAGTTTTACATGGGAGAACTTTTTAATTGAAACTCAGTCGGAATTTTTATAGTTTTGTAAAATGTTAAACCTTTGAGTTTGTTTGGTCTTTTAACTGGTTCCGTGTATTTATCACGAAAACAAAACAAAAAACGCTTTTACATTTCGTCGCTTTTGTGGTTTGGTTGTTAAGATATTAAATTATTTATAAGGCAATGATTAGCTTGCCTTGCTAAAATGCATCTGTATAAAGGAATATACATACTATATATGTATGTATGTATGTATGTAACTATAAAACCATAAAAACATACGTATCTTCTTTATGTTCTTTTTGTAGAAGAACTGGAATGTTCTTTCTATCTCTTTTTACATATTCCTCGTAGAGACCTTGACTTGCTCAAATACAAACCCTTTCTCTTTCAAAGTCAATGATACCCGCCTTTTTCATTACTTGTATCAGATTACAGACTCTTGCAGTCAGTCATGTGCTATTTTAGGAAAAAAAATATTGAAGTTCTAAAATAGCAATGTGACTAAATAACTACGAGTATTTTAAACAATAAAAAATTAGTTTGCTTGTATTCCTTTTTTTTTTTTATTAACGAACTTCAAAAAAGAAGGATGTTGGTTATAAGTATATATGTATATTCGTCATGTACATACTTACATACATATGTATGTACATTTTTGTAAGTCGTCATAAAAAAATGTGGTAATATTCCAAAACAATGTTTAATCAGGAATGTTGTGCAATAATTGGAAATTACCTTCAGATTTCATTTGAATCAGAATACAAAATACATATGTGTCAGCTTTAAATTTTAAATAACACATACACAAAAATATGTACATATGTACCTACCTATATACTGATATACTTTTATAATTGAAAAATTGATTTTAAATCCTATAACTTTAGTCTAGTTTAAAAGCTTCGCAATTTTTCGATTGCGCAATATTTTAATCAATTAAAGTTTAATTTTATTACATAAATTTATTTATTGTCAGTTAAACTGACTTTAATGCAGAAACTTTTTTTAATTGTTTTTAAAGTTAAAGTCAAAACGTCCATACAAATACGTACATACGTAATTTCCACTTAAAATCAATTAGATTCGTGAAATTATTGAAACTGTTTCACCTGCTTTTATTTGCTGTCGAATAGAATATTTTATTTTATATAGGTATGTACATACATACATACATACATATGACATACATACATATGTATGTATGAATGTTTAAAAATATAATAGTAAACAAGCCGACTAACTACAACAGCTTCTAAGTTCGCCTTGCTTTTTAAATATGATTTTTGGCAGTTAGAACCACCAAGAAAGAATTCGACTAAATTTGTCATTGTTAAAATCTTATAATTAAATGGTGAGTAAAAAACTGTGCTCTACTATCGTAAAAAAGAAATTGCAGAATGACATTATCGTTACTGCAAATTAATAAATATATAGGTATATGTATGTACACATATCTAGATAAATATTACAATTTTCGGTTTGCAAAAAGTCACTGAATCCTGGTGCAGGTTTATAAAAAATATTAATGAAAAATTATGGCTTTTGAAACCATTTAAAAGTGAAGCGATTTCAAATCGACTCGATTTACAGAACATTTGATTCATTTAATGGCCAATACTCAAAGAGTACTTAAAAAAGTAAAAAGTACAAAATTATGGACTTTTGTCCATAAACGTATTCAATCGTATTATTCAAATTAAAATTTTGTGTGCCTAGCCATAGTTTAGAGTGATCTAAATGTCAAAATTGTTGATAACTTTTAAGATAAAGTATGTGAAACATATTTGACTATTATAAAAAAAAAACTTCTTTGTCGCTTACGATTAAATCGAACATAAGGCCCGATATGTGTATTTTGAAGAGTTTTTTTTTATACATATGTACATAAATGGTTTTTTTTACTGGAAAAATACTTTGAGTAATTGAAACGTGTTAAACAAGACTAAAATCTAGTAAAAAGTTTTTAATATTAGATTGTTTTAATGTTTTCCAAGGGCCATTGAGCTTTTATAAATTTACAGATAGTAAATAAAATAAAACTGCTTTGATAAAGAACTCAAGGAAAAAATCTTGTATTTAAACTTACAATTAATAGTACGTAGTTGTTCGTAGAATTTATTTTGCAAAATTTTGACCTTAAAAGCAACAATTTAAAATAATTTCTTAATTATAGGTGCATTTCTACTGTTGGCTGTTGGTGTTTTAGCAATATGTTCAGCAGTTTTAATAAGAATTTTCCATCCTTATGATTTGATATTCAACTGGGTAAGCGGTCTTTTTTATATTCGAAAAAAAAGCTGCTTATAATTTAGTTTATTCAATTATTTTCATAGAAATTAACTTTAGCGGACAATGGCGAAATTTTTAATTTATGGGCTAAGCCTCCAGTGGACTTATATCTTAAGGTATATTTGTTTAATATTACCAATGCCGAAGCGTTTTTAGCTGGTCAGGAAAAAATGCATGTTGAAGAAGTGGGTCCTTATGTTTATAAGTAAGTAAATGAAATGTTGCAACCAAGGCGAATTCAGTATCAGGTGAACTCTTCCCTACAACAATTTAACAACCCAAACAACAACATGTAGTTTGCTGTGCTACAAAACCAATCTGTCAGAAGATTTCAAAGCAATTTTTGACATTTCAGTTCAAATTGCTCAATTTGGCATCGACAGCTGATAATCAGCCGGGCGCAAAAGGTCACCTGATATTGAATTCGCCTTGGTTGTAACAAAACTTATGAAACATATTTAAATACATACATACATATGTACATACATACATATATACTTTTTAGAACCATAAAATCTTCGCAAGTACATAAGTCTAAATACTGTGTTCTTACATTACAGAGAACTTATGACTCATGAAAATGTAACATTTAATAACAACAATACGATTTCTACCAATCCAAGTCATCCTTTGGTGTGGCAAGAACACTTGTCAGAAGGAAGGAGGGAAGACGATGAAGTTGTAATGGTGAACATTGCTATGTTGGTAAGTAAGAAAAAACTAATTTTTGTTAAACTTAGCAAATGTAATTTAAAATGCAGCCTACAATCTGTGAAAAGTACTCCATAGTAATAACATAATTCATATTAATTTCTATTTTTCGTTTGTTAAAAAAAAATGTCGTTTTCATTCAGTTAAATTGCGTTATTTTCAATACTACACAGAAAAAAGTATTCACCAATTAATGTTTTCAATTAATAATTTAATTGATTCAATTAAATTTTTAATTGTATTCATTAATTTGAGGGAAAAAACTTAATTGATATTATCAAATTGCTTATAGGTGAAAATTTAATTAACTTTATAATTGATATTACAAATATTTTAAATAATATTACAAAATTATTCATATTACTTTTTTGTGTGTAGTGTTTTAAAGAATTACATTTTTCACATATTTGCGAATGTGAGTATGAATATGTGAATACAAGTATTAAATTTAAAATTTAGCGATATTTATCTGTGATATATCGATATTATCGATAGTTAATTTTTTTGTGACTGTCGATGTTTTAATTCTGCAATCGATTAGTACTTGAAAACAATCGATATTTTTTAGACACTGTCGATAGTAAATGATGCACCATTAAAAGCAAAAAATGTAAATATGTTGCTTTTCACGGAATTTTCTTCCACGGAAAAGTTCTTCCACTTATTTTTAATACAATTATTTTAGTTTTGTTATATGTCGATTTGTATGGAGGCAAAAAATCGCTCAATTTACAAGGAAAATCGTATTCTAGGGATCAAAATAAGAAACTTTTCCGAAGGAACCATACCTCTAAAATGCATTTTGATGTCCCGACTTTTGATCCGAAAGGTCAAATTTTCTTGAAGTGTCAAATTTTGAAAAATCTCACTTTGACCCATTTAGAGTTCCTCAATCGAGTCAAAGTGTATGACCGACTCCCACTAATTTTGGAGGGCCGACCCACCTATGCCAGTGGCACACCCCCTAGAACCATACAAACATTTGAGATTTTTTGAAATATTTGTATGGGTAACCCCCAGGGGTGGTTTAAGTTGAAAAATACCAAATTAATTAATAGAAATTTTCACCAGAAGTTCTTTGGAATATGCAGATTACGGAGGTACCATTAACTCAAAATCAGCTTATCTCGACGTAAGCACTTTTTCTTTTTTGCACAGATATGTATACGTCTGCAAAATTAAAGTATTCAAGCATCTACATATATTATAAATAACAATAAATTTGGGGGAAAAATATTTCACTGATATGTTTGACATTACATATTGAACACACCAAAATGAAATCACTTTCTTGTTTATCATAATCGACGTTGTTTGTAGTTCAACATTCTTCTCTTGAGACTTGTTTATTATTACTTTAACATTTTATGAAGAAAAAAACTTTTTGTTGTGATTTTATTCTTTGGTTTTTAGTTTACTTTACTACAAGAGCATTATTATTTATTATTTTTATTATTATCGCAAATCAATATTTTTTGCGCTCGCCATTTTTTGGGATGAAAATATTCGACAACTATTTATTTTAATTATGCTAATATTCGCAAATATGAATACGGTCATTCGTTCCATCACTAATGCACACATACACATAAATATAGTGCACATGCATATGTATATACAAAAGTACCCTGCAGAAAATGCGAATAGTGAAATTGTAGTGATTTTCTAGTGACATTGTCAGTAGTACTACTGACCAGGTGTACCCCAGCCAATGTAATTATCTATTGACATTTAACATTAGCTTGTCATTGAAAATCCATCACTAGACTGTAGCAATACTGACTAAGTAGTACGTTTGGGACCACATGGAGACATTGGCACGAAAGATTCACTAGTAAATTTTAGGAGCTATAGTCTACAATACCCTCTAGTCAACCTAGAACCATATGTCTCTATGTCAACACTCTTTTCTCTAGCGACAATTGCACTAGTTGAAATGTTGACAATTTTCCTTTTATGCGCGAGTAGAGATACGTTAGAGACAACAGTTCCAATGTATTTCTGTTGATATTGCCAATGAACGCGTCAATAGTTTGTTTTTCTTTTTTATTATGCTACGCAATAATGTTAAAAACTTACGTACATATGTATGTAGGTATGTATGTATTTAAGTTTGTTGGCCCAACCCTTATTAAATTGTAAACGAGGGTCACTAAAATGTACTAGTGATTCTTTAGTTCAAATGTCTCCATATGGTCGTAAATGAATAGTGCTAAAGTCTACTGGTAGATTTTCAATGACAACATTATGTTATATGTCAATAGGCAATTACATTGGCTGCGGTACACCTATTCAGTTGTACTATTGACAATGTCATTAGTAAATCACTACAATTTTACTATTACATGGAGCGAGGAAATATCGATATTGTAGACTGGAGCCCCTAAAATTTACTAGTGAATCTTTGGTTCCAATGTCTCCATGTGGTCCCAAAAGAACTACTTAGTCAGTATTGCTACAGTCTAGTGGTGGATTTTCAATGACAAGCTAATGTTAAATGTCAATAGATAATTACATTGGCTGGGATACACCTGGTCAGTAGTACTACTGACAATGTCACTAGTAAATCACTACAATTTCACTATTCGCATTTTCTGCAGGGATATCTATATTTCCTCGCTCGATGTCAATAGTAAAATTTTAGTGATTTACTAGTGACATTGTCAATAGTAGAACTGAATAGGTGTACCGCAGCCAATGTAATCGCCTATTGACATATAACATAAGGTTGTCATTGAAAATTTACCAGTAGACTTCAGCACTATTCTTTCACGACCATATGGAGACATTTGAACTAAAGATTCAATAGTACATTTTAGTGACCCTCGTCGACAATTTTATGAGGATTGGGGCAACAAACTTAAATACATATATACATACATACATACGTACGTAAGTTTTTAACATTATATACCCTGCAGAAAATGCGAATAGTGAAATTTTAGTGATTTACTAGTGACATTGTCAATAGTACTACTGACCAGGTGTACCCCACCCAATGTTATTATCTATTGACATTTAACATTAGCTTGTCATGGAAAATCCACCACTAGACTGTAGCACTACTGACATAAGTAGTTCTTTTGGGACCACGTGGAGAAATTGGCACCAAAGATTCACTAGCAAATTTTAGGGGCTCTAGTCGACAATATCGATATTTCCTCGCTCGATGTCAATAATAAATTTGTAGTGATTTAATATTGACATTGTCAATAGTACAACTGAATAGATGTACCGCAGCCAATGTAATCGCCTATTGATATATAACATAGGGTTGTCATTGTCATATGGAGACATTTGAAGTAAAGATTCACTACTACATTTTAGTGATCCTCGTCTACAATTTTATAAGGGTTGGGGCAACAAACTTAAATACATACATACATACATATGTACGTAAGTTTTTAACATTATTGCATAGCATAATAAAAAAGAAAAACAAACTATTGACGCGTTCATTGACAATGTCACTAGAAATACGCTAGAACTGTTGTCTCTAACGTATCTCTACTCGCGCATAAAAGGAAAGTTGTCGACATTTCAACTAGTGCAATTGTCGCTAGAGAAAAGAGTGTTGACATAGAGTCATATGGTTCTAGGCTAACTAGAGGGATTGCATAGCATAATAAAAAAGAAAAACAAACTATTGTCGCGTTCATTGACAATATCACCAGAAATACACTAGAACTATTGTCTCTAACGTATCTCTACTCCCACATAAAAAGAAAGTTGTCGACATTTGAACTAGTGCAATTGTCGCTAGAGAAAATAGTGCTGACTAGAGGGTATAAAAACATTTCTAAAACATATACATATGTATGTATATGTATGACAAAGTTATATATTCTGCAAAATGATAAACAATTTGAAAACAAATAAAATGTTTGGGTCAATAAACGTTATTTTTATACTCGTATAAAGTACATAAATATGTACATATACACTCGTAAATAATCCTACTCCACTGATATGACAATGTTAAGTTGAATAGTGGTAACGCTTATTCTGTTATTAATTAACTAACTTTATTTGCATTTATAATAAAAAATTTATTATATATGTAATAACTTTAGAGTTGATTAATTATTACTTATTTCGACCAGCACAAGATCAAGAAGAAAAAGGAAAAAGGAAGTAAGGGAAAATACAAGAGACTTTGATATTTAAAATAATGAGATGCCAGATTACTATATATGTACATATATGCATTTATTTATCGATTTCAGTCATGAGTGGAAATTACTTTATTCCAACAAACTCCTCCGTAATTTACAATCTCAATCTGCGTGTATTAAGCTTAATTTTTCCCTAAAGCCAACAGATAATAGGTCTGTTCCAAATGCACAACGAAACCTAAAAGCAGTGTTGCCAGTTTAGTTTTTTTATAAATTAAGTTTTTTTATTCAAATTGTTTCTTTTGTGAAAAAAAAATAAAAAATTTTCAATTTTATTTAAAAAATAATGACAAAAATAACATATTTATTCAATAAAATTTATTTATATCGATAGCTATATTTACATTCATATTAATTTAATTTGTACTTATAAAACTTGTAAAAAAATACACAAGTATTAAAAAATTTCTAACCAAAGTTTACCATTTCAAAAACTTCAGATTCGAAATCTTCTGATTCATCAGATTCAAACTTTGTTGTACATAGTACTTGCACTAAAAAGCTTTAGCATTTCAGCAGAAGGATTAAATTTGTCACAACAAATTGAATTATTTTTAAAGTGTGTGTTTATTCTAAGTCACATTACATTTTGTTACGTATTTTTGTTTTGGTGTGTTCAGTATTGGTTAATCTGCATTGATACTTCTTCTTTATTGAAAACTATTCACTATATTTCTTAATTCAAAAATCATTCTTGTTACGATCAGTTATAAAAAAAATCCCAAAGAAATCCCCTAAAATTTGGTTATCATCCCCAACAAATCTCCAGATCCCTAATACGAAATTTTCATCCCCAATCGCAAAAAAAAATCCCCAATTCGAATTCATTCTTTGGGTAAGTTCGGACAAGAATTAAATAATAAGTTGTTTTTGTTTACATATGAAACTGCAGTCGTAAAGCGGCTTTGGGCTGGGGAACAACTCTCTCGTCATCGTAATTATTTCTTAAGTGCGATCAGGCTAGTGTGTGTTGTTTGGCCTTCGAGAGTTTTGCCTCTCATTCGCACTTGTTAATGCTTACCGCAACTAACTGTATCGCTTATACGAAGGTATAGGTCGTTCGCAGCAACCGGAACAAATTTCTTCACGTAGGATCCATTTCTCTTTGGCTACGTGCCTTCGCCATTTTTTGTTACATTTGGAACACACAACACAACAATATATGAAACAGAAAATTTAATCAGAAAATTTGCAAATAAGGAAAAATAGTTTTTATTTAAAAATTGATTAAAAAGCAAAATAGAAGATTTTGTTTTAAAAAACTTGCATTTGTAAGTACATTTGTGCAAATTTTTCTCCCTTTCTTTAATATGTATATTAAAGTTATTTTACGGATCAGTTACAGACAGCTGTTGATGATGATGGGAATTTTAGTTGTTGTGAAATTAACTTAAATTAAATTTAATTTAAAAAGTAAGCAACATTAGTTTTTCAAGAGGTGCAATTATGGTTTTTTGGATAACTTTGTCACATTCAGAGAGTAATTTTCTTTTTACTCTCATTAGTCCGAACTTGCAAGAAATCTTGTGGAACATACCTAATATGAGTATATTTCTTCGATTCACCAACAAAGATTATGATTAACAATACTCGGCTTAAAAAACCTTTTTTGCAAAATCATTTTGCCCCTATACATTTATAAGTCTGCTATGTATGTATGTATCTATGTATGTATATACCCTGCAGTCAGACTGGGGCCAAATGCCTCTTTGTTAACACTAAAACTCTAGTAGTAGTTACATTGTCTACAATTTCTCTTTTATTCGTCAGTATAAAAGAAAGAGAGAAAACAAATGTGGTGTATTTCTGGTGGCTTTTGCAACAACTTGTCAATATTCATAAAATTGTATGTACGTAAGGTATAGAAATGTACCACTAAATGTCTGGTTAATATCTCTCCATGTTCCCATAAGAACTATGTAGTCACTACCAAGTCAATTGTTTTAGTGTTACTAGTAGATTTTCAATGACAAGCACATGCTAAATGTCTATAGCACAAAGTATTGTATGGGGATTAATTAGAGAGTAGTACTGGTGACAAAGTCAGAAGCGACTCAGTACATTTTCACCATCGACATTTCCTTCAGGGTATTTACAGTGCACAGAACGATAAATCTGTTTGGCAGTCTCGCTAATACAATGGAATAATATAGTAGGCTGGCTGCACGCAGTTGTGTTTCTGGTTGTTAGTGCAGTAGAATGAACCTAACTGCAGTAAAGATTATTGCATAGAAACAAACATACCTATATATCGCTCATTTACTTCAATAGTGTCATAACTCAAAAAATAAGTTTTTTTAAGTTATTAATGCAGAATAATGCGGCATTTTGTATTTTATCTTGTGTAAAAATTTCATATAAATAGATTGTACCTACAATCACCTCCTGAGAGAAGAATATTTTTTCATTTCTTCATTGAGTTGTATGCAAAATGAAAACTTAAACGCGTTTTCTACAAAACTGATTTTTTTGAGTTGTGACACTATTGAAGTAAATGAGCGATATGTACTCGTATGTATGTATGTATGTATGTATGTATATCTTGCTTAGTCAAATGTTTGTAAAAAATATATTTACATATATTTAAGCAGATAAATTATTAAGTTTATGTTAAATATGTGAACAGTATCATTTAAATGTTAAGACAAAGCAAAGCGTTGGATTCAAGTGTTTGATGATAAATATGTACTCAATATTGCTACCGATATTTAAATTATAAATGAATATTTCACGCTGATAGACAACACAAGGTGAATTAATGATACAGATTGAAAAACCCGACATTTGACGATTTAATAACTTAATACACAATATTCAGTAATCAACTGAAGTAATAAAATTATAATGAACTTGGTCGGAGAATATATAATATTCATATGTATGTATATGAAAGTTTTGTAATTGTTGCCACCTTACAGGTGAAATTCGTTTAAATGACAAATAAGTTCTGGAATGATGCAAATAGTTTCAGATAATAGGTATACATATACAAATTTTTTATAAATCGTTCAAAACGATTTTTAAAACTTAATACCACCCATACGTTTTTTTTTTTAATGAAATATGTACATACATATGTGTATTAAAAAATCCAATCAAACTGAAATAATGTTACACACGTAACATAAATGCGTCAAAGTTTGCTTTTTTATTTATTGTAAATAAACTTTTAAAACTAGTTATGCCTTTTTTATTTAAAAACATATAAAATTGCGTATTTAAATAAATTAAGTTTTTAAGTCTTGTTAAATAAATTTTTGTAAGTAAACAAATATCGTTGCATTTGGCTTATTTTGTATATTTCTAAACTTGTTTTTATAAACAAGTACTTGTTTATTTTTATTATAATAATTTTTAAACTGCCAAAAAATTGCTGTTATTTTAATTTGTTTTTCAAATAATTAAAATTTAACGTCAGCTTAAATTGACTAAAGAAATAATAACAGCTTTACAAAATCTATATTTTATTTAAAAAATGTGGGGAAATTTGTATTTTAAAATTAGGTAATAAAATATGTATGTATGTATGTATGTATGTATGAATGTAGTATATAAAAGTGTACAATGGTTCTTAGTTGTTTTAAATGAGACTTTCTATTCTGTTTCAAAAATCATGAAACTTTCCTCTTACAAATTACATAGTTTTTTTAAATGGAGAAAAAATAAAACAGGATATAATAAATTAATATTACATCACAAACTTAATTGTTTTTATTCAAATTTATACAAATAAAAAAAACCAATAAAATTATATACATACATACTTATGTACCTGGAAGTCATTGCGTAGTACTTTCATATTCAAATATATTTTTGTATACTCGTACTAACTATGTGTAGTTATTGCATAAAGGATTGATTCTAATTTGACTATTGTAATGAATATAAAATGAATGGAATTTATACTGTATGAAAATATCAAATTTATTACAATTCAATTTTTGAGTCAGATTAATTAACAAAAGACTAATTAATGGGTTATTAGCTTAAGCTAAGCTATACATATTCAACAATGGTTGTCTGGAATGTTTCTATTTTTGAAGCAATCGACCCATTTCAAAAACATGCACTCTACTCTTTTATTCCCCCAGTGGGAGTCTATTTTTGACTACGTGCTTGGCAACCTCGGGGCCCCAGCTGGGGTGATGTGGCTTTTTCCATTGACGTACCTTTGGTAAATCACGAATAGAACTTATGTGTTACTACCCGATCTTTGGCAACAGAGCAAAGGATGTGCACATATGTATTTATAAAAGGAAGACAGGTTCCGGTTGATGTCAGTTAGGTGCAGCGTCACCTAGAACTGCCCCTGAGTTAAAAAGACGATAGAGTTGAAGCCCTTGTGGTGGAACTTCGAGGTCTGACCAGAGGCTACTTCTGGTTCCACGGGTGCCAGTTTCCCGACAGTCGAGCTGCTCTGAAGTTTTCAGTGTATGTAGCGGTCGTCAGGACCCTTTGCTGAAAGGTCGAGTTTCTTTCTACCCTACGGGTTTAAGGGATGATTTTGATCAGCTGAACTAGGCAATGGATTTTTGGCGACACAGGCATGCGTTCATTTCGGATGAGTGGTTGAGCTGTGCCGGCAATGGTGTAGGAATTCTCTTGGGAACCTCGCTATGGGTGTATACACAACACCTTAGCGTGAGAACCGGGAGAATTATCGTGGTGGCTGTGGTTGCTACCAAAAAGATAGCTCAAAGTACCTCAGCAAGGTACTTGAATATATGTAGTACAGGGATAACTATATCAAAGATTGCAACCTATGTGCCTTTGGGTGGGCACATTTGTTCATTCTAAAAGGGTAAATTGGGGCGTTGGTCTGGCGTCTAACCCACACCCGGTGCTTGGCAACCGTGAGATAAGGCTGTAATGGCAGGTGCTCACGGAAATTCAAGCACAACTACTCTTTTATAACTAAAATTATAATTTCATTACCATGTGTATGTATGTAGTACGACTAGTAGATTCAAGCAAATGTGCACTTAGGCTGATGTCAGAGTGGCAGCTAAAAGCGAAGCGATGCTATAACCGATAATAGTTGATGCTACGAGTATGTACATATATAGGTACATTGCAACAAGCCATAGTGGCAGATATATTCAGCTAGTTTATGTTATTTCCGAAAATGCCATCAACTATCAGCGATATGATGATACATAGTAGCTATGTATCATCATATCGCTTCTGCTGCCACTCTGACATCAGCCTTATATGTACATATGTATGTACATATGTATGTAGAGTAAAAACAAAAGAATTAGGAAACGAACTTTAAATATTTAAATATTTCTGCAATCACAATTTGTTACCAACTTCAATTAAAAATGTAAATAAAAAATAAGTATAATTGATTTTTTTTAAATTAAATACAAGTGTGCTAGAATTATTGCAAATATGTTAAAATTTTTAAGGATTATTGAAAACGAGTTATTATGGCGGTATATATATATTTCTTGCGAAAAGTCAAAATTTCTGCCCGGTCATTAACATAAGTACATACATACATACATTCTTATATATAAAAAATAAATAAATTTCTAGAATTATTTAGAATGATTTGATATAATGATAATTTTTTATGTACATACATACATATGTATGTATGTATTTTATGAGAGTATTAAATTAAAACTTAACTTTGTAACGTAATAACAATTAAAAATTTTCCATATAGGTACATAAATTAAATATAAAAAACTTAAGCCATTGTACATCAGATAAAAATGAAAAAGTAAACAACAAAATTATGCTTTGAATTTATTACAAATCAATACAAGTTTGAAATGTTTTATTTCAGGCTATATCACATCTTACAGCTGATAAATCTTTCATTGTGCGAATAGGTTTAAATAGTCTGTTTATGACTCAAAATTCACAGCCTATTGTTCGCATGACAGCTAAGGAATTTATGTTCGGATACGCTACCACCTTAACAACATTGGGTAATAAATTTTTACCAAATTGGATTCATTTCGATAAAGTCGGTTTAATTGATAGAGTAAGCTTGAGAAAAACTCCTTTTGCACTGTTGCACCTTATATAAATATTTAATATTTTTAATTTTCGGATTATAGATGTATGACTTCGATGGCGATTTCGAAACATTCTATACGGGAGTGCCAAACACTAATATGTCCGGTCTTTATGCTACCTTCATGGGAAAAAAGGATTTATCCAATTGGAAAGGAGATCACTGCAGTAATATTGAAATGGCGTCGGATGGTGTGAAGTTTCCAAGTTTTATAAAACCAAATGATTCTTTAAAATTTTTCAGAAAAAGCATGTGCCGCCCTATCAATTTGGTACATATAACTTTTAATACGAAATAAATTACATTATCATTAAAATCTTCTTTATTTTAATAATAGTATAGAAGCGGTGATGAGCGAATTAAAGTAGGTAGTTTGTCTGGCTACAAATATGTGTTTGAAGAAAATGCTTTAGACAATGGAGAATATAATCCCGAAAACAAATGCTTTTGTAGAAATGGTAAGTTTGAAATTTGGCCTTGAACTTTGAAAATTAAACAAACAATATATAATGCTTAACGAAAGTTGCACACAATATTACTAAATATGTCAATTTGCCATTTTTATTTCTCGAAATAAAATGTTACTACCCGTTGACTGAAGCCTGCAGTACCCTGCATTTAAAAAACCACATTCGCATGTGGCTTTTATATAATTTTGACGTCTTCATGAAGCTACATTTGCTAGTAACATACATATGTACATATGTATGTATGTACATTAAGGACATTTATAAAAATTGTACGCCAAGTAGCCACTACTACTTATTTGGAAAATAAATTGCAAAAAAAATGCTAAAAATTCTCGTGACGTCATAGCAACATGCGTAAGTGGCCTTTTACATATCGTGTTCTGTAGGCTTAAGGTAAATGGGTCCATGGTTATTTGCTCACGTTTAAAATTTTTCAAGCCCACCTTATGTCTAATACTCATGCATATCTTTAGCAACGCTGGGTAGAAAACTTATAAATGCATACATACATACATACATACATATGTACATACATATTTATTAATGTTAAATAAAACTAAATAAACATATGTACATGTGCAGATATGCATGTACAGGTATGCATGTATGTATGTATAATAATTATATATATGTATGTAGGTATAGATATATAATAATTATGCATATGTACCCTGCAGGAGATCGAACTAGTGTCCAACTAGTATTTTACTAGTGCAGCAATCACCTCCACTAGTTCCCAACTGTAAACTTTCCTATACCATCTTAATGCTCAAATTAACATTGAGTGTGTTTAGAAAACTACTAGTACTACTACTGCTACTAGTTTAGGACTAGTTTATTACCAGTTCTTTTGCAATGTGGTGCCTTGGAACTACTTCATATACAAGTACTCATCAGCACTAGTAATTTTATATAACAACCTTTTTGCACTAGTTCTTGCTATTCTAGTAATTATACTTTTACTTTTAGACAATTGAAGCGCAGCCGCGAATAACGTTGTAAAAGACAATTTAAAAAAAAACAGTTTTTTCACAGATTACCATTAACATAACTCTCTTGCGTTGTTCAAATATAAAACCATTAAAAATTATGCATCTTATCGCCGTCAAAATACAATTACAAATCGGTCAGTCAGTGCAAAACTTTGTAAGTAACTAATAAAATCATGCAAACGAAATTGTCGAAAATAATTGATAAATGTAGCAGAGATACAAAAAGAATAGCTAATGCTAGTTATCATTATTTTCGATAAGCTAAAAATATTTAAACGAAAAAAACTATCTTGCTTCAAAATACGTTTATTGGCTCTCCTGAAAAATTATTATTTTGTCACTTAAAATGTTATTCGCGGCTAACCTTCAATTATCGCTCCATCTCCTGCAGGGTATGTACAAACATACGTATGTATGTATGTATGTATGTATGTATCTATTTATAATTGAAATCATATTCAAATCGATAGTATTACTATCATTATAAATTCATATATTTTACAACCCCATTAAAATGTTAATTGGTGTTTTGTTTTACTTAATAACACTGCGAATAGTAGTTATAAGTAATTTAAAAAATATTCTTATTAAAACTTTGATAAATGAATGCAGTCAGATTTTGTTGGGATAAAAAATGTTTAAAATTAAATAATTTTTAAAATATGTATGTAAGTATGCACAAAAATACATACATATGTATGTATGCATATTTATATATACATACATACAAACATACATTCATTCATACATACACAGAATATACATACATACATACATACTACATAAATAATTGTTTAAATGATAGTAGGAAAATATGTACATATATATTTATATATATGTACGTATGTATGTACAAACATACATATGTATGTACGTATATACATATAATATAAATATTTTGTCTGAAAATATATACATATATATATACATGTATGTACATATATACATATTTATCGTACAGACATACATATATCTACATACATAGGTACGTAAATACTTTTCTTTTGTGTATTTCGGTCCGAAAAATTCCATTAAACTTCATTTAAATGACGTTAACATACATACATGCACAATACATACAGACATATGAATTACGTATGAATTACGAATGTACATGGATACCCAGCGGGAAAATAAGGAGTAAGAATGGCTTCTAGAAGGCCTCTGTACTCCTTAATATATTTTTTACACGCTCTGTCATTGCGGGGTAGGCCTTCCCCTCTCGCGTATTTCGCCAGCGATTTTGAAAAGCCTCCAAATTAATAGATTTTGCTTTTGCTTTGGTAAAAAAAAAAAATAAAAGAAACAAGTAGTAATTAAAAAACTCACAAAACCCGATTGCGACAAACTTGAACCGTTAAATTTTCATTCGAAATTAAAAATCATAAGAGAAACCTGAATATGATTTTAAAATACCTGTCGAATGATAACCATTTTGATATAGTTCGCCGAATTTTTATTTTTTTTTTCGTATTTCCTTCCGTTGACCTCCATATTGAGATTTTAATGTGTACTGTCATATCTTAAGTGATACTCCAAGACAAATCGATTGATTTAAGAATCATCAAAACTTTTCCAAGCGTTCGGTTTATATAGTACCGCCAAGGAACACACATACATACATAGGCTGAATATGTATGTATCTCATCTTTTATGCGAGTCGAGGCCTTTTATAAAGTAAAAATATGTTGCTTCTTTTCTTCCTTTCCCATAGATGGGAATGTGGAATATGTATCTCATCTTTTATGCGAGTCGAGGCCTTCTATAGGACATTCTTTAGCAGTTATATAAAAATAGAAATTGAATAAAAAAAATCCTACGCAAGCTTTTAATAAGGTATGAAGTAAGATCTTCTGAATTTTCTGCTGGGTACATGTGAACGTGTGTATGTATATATGTAGCGTGTGCATATGATAGTATAAGTATGTATGTGGTATGCACCTTACCACAAAAGCTAATAAACAGAGCGTTTAAAATTCACTAAAACAGCAAGTTGTGTTTATTTCCGTCAATAAATAAAAAATAATAAACTCAAAGTCAATAAAACAAAATATAAACGGTATTTTGTTCATGATAATGACACTGAAAGTGAAAACCAAAACAAACAAAAATCACATAAAACTGAAAGAGGCTAAAAAAAATTAGCAGTATAAACAAAAATTCTGTAGTCGATAAAATAGAATTCATAACACTCTACAGTATGTATGTGACCATTTCAAGTCGCTTTTTTCAGACAGCAGTTGCAGATATCAGTGTCAAGGCACCGCTGCACAGTGAAAGATTTTGCCAACAGCGATGCCAACTTAGCTATTTTAGAGCTAGATTTAGCTCTTTTTGATTGCTTTTAACTCGAAATTTTTCCCTTTAGCTCTTTTTTTAAAAAAAGAGCTAACACAGCTCTTTTCAATTTTAAAAACGGCACGTTTAGCACTTTTCGCATCTTATAGTAAATTTTCTCGTTTTTACCCTATTGTTTCGTCTTTGAGGCATTTACATTTTTGGTAAATATGTTTTGTTGCAAATTCAGATACTTTTTTGAAACTATGTAAGATATATTTATGTATTTAGTGTGTTCGTTTCTGAATAATTAGAAAATTTTTGACAAATTATTGAAATGGATTCTTACTGCAAAACAGGAAAACTTGGGAATCAAATTCCTCGTTTAAGAAATGGATTAAACCAACAAAAGATCCATGTTAAGCTGTGTGCAAATGTTGCAAATTAATTATAAGAGCGAAATATTTTGATTTAGTTCGCCGTTCGGAGACTCGAAAGCATAAAAAATGTATGGCTCCATTTAACGATATTGTGCTATCCTAGCCAGATATATCAGAAGTTCCAACACAAACGTAAATTGCGCAAACAAATCTTGCATTATATGCTGCAGTACATACACCGTTTTTAGCAATGGATCTTTTATTTTTTCTTACTATTCTTTTTTATTAATGTTAAAAAATCTTGAAGTACAAATTGAATAATAAATACATTCATAGATTTAAAACGGAAAAATATCTAATTTTTAAATTTAGCTCTTTTTGACTACTTGGTTGGCTCGTTTTGCCTCTGAATTGTTGGCATCACTGTTTGCCAATCTAGGAGGACTTTACTCAATTGCAGCCAAAGTTTATGAGATATAGACTTGAAATTTAGAGAATAAGCTTCAATTTTTTAACATGTAGGCTCAGATCTAAAATGAGAAATATTGGACAAAAACCTCTACCCCTCCCATATTAACCACATATTTAATAAACTAAAGAGTAGGTATTCTAAAAGTTATTAAAGTAATAATTTTTTAATAGAGAAATATTGAATTAAATAAATAAAAAAAATTATTTTTGTTGTTGTTTTCAGGGTTGTATTCACTTATTGTATTATATTATACTTTTTATTTAATATATATACAAAAATTGTATTTAGTACTTATAAATTTAATCCGAATCACGAGATTTCTTCAAAATTTTGATGGCCCAACAATAACGCAAACACTTCCGCAGGTAAGGCTCCTTGCTAGTTTTTGGAGTTGAACGCAAACTAGCAATCTATGAATGGGTCCGATGAAATAAGCAGTCTGTGCATTAGATCTATATTTGTGCCCACTCGTGATGTTTTGCTGGTAAACAATTCGCTGGAATTTTTTGAATCTTTATTTCTAGACTTTTGCGCTTCTTCGGAAAAATTGCAAGAACAGATTGTGTATTTTCCACAAAATTATGTGCACAGTAATTGGAATGTTGAAGCTCTATCTGTTTCTGTCGTGTGGCGCTGAAAAGTGTGTATATTAATGGGTTAACCATTTCCTATACAAATAACTATTGCACGCAACCTCTTTATAAGATCGATATTTATGCCTGTTATATTTGTTATTTCTGCGTCTTTGCCATCATGAATTTTTTTCTCTCTTTCAGCTACTTTAGCTTTATTGCCCTCACCTGACACATATCATTTTTTAATTTCGATTCTGCATTCCATAAATCTTATAGTACCTCTCCATTATGAGCAAATCAAGTTGATTTGAGAAAATCATGTCGAAGTGTTTCCATTATGTGTTGTAAGTGTTTCTGTTTTCGAATTTTCGAAATCAATTTGGAACAAAGTTGTTCTTTATTAATAATAAGAGACAACCAACCAACTTTCTTTTTTTAAATTATTTTTTCGTTTTTATCAACAAGTTAAATAAATGTCACTTTTTCGGATTTGTAATTCACCAATAATGGATGACCCAGAGTTGCATTTGTAATAATAGCAACCGCGCAGTGTTCCAATGATAAATTGGACTTAATTTGCAGCAAATTAAGTCATTTGACATAATTTGCTCATATGAAAAATGTATGGGAAATCAATTCGCAAATTACTTAATTTAGGCAAATTAAATGTTTTTACCTAAATCACGTATATGGAAACGTACTATTATACATATACGCATGCAGATAAGAAAAGCATAAAGCAAGCATATTCTCGTCGATTTCACGCTCTGTTACGGCGCTAATGTTGTTCAACGTTTTTGGTGTAGCACCATACATATGACGTGTACATTGATAGCGCATTGCAGACTTTTCCATCAATCATGTAAAAATAAATTTAATAGGCCGACAATACCTGGTCAATAATTGAGCAGGGTCTTGCCACAAAATTATCTTTAGCAAATCTTTAAAATCATAACATAGCTTTCGTAAACCTGCTCTTAATTTTTTAACATCTCTTCCAAAAACTGTTAAAACGAAGGACGCAAAAAATGTATGTATATACAATTTTTAATGGAGTAGAACTAAACGGTTTCACCGAGTTTAGCCTTTATATTACTAACAAAATATTAAAGATAGTTAGTCTCTAGTTTCAAAATAGGAAAAAGTTTAGTGCTACTTGTGTAGTATTGAGAGAAATTTTAGTTTGCTCTCATTTTACCGAACTGCACCCAAAAACTAAAGAAACAGAGCTATGCTAGTGGCAACGTTTGTCATTTCCAATATTTTTCGTTGTGTGGCATTGCTTTCCATATAAAAAACATAATGTAAACGGCGTTGCACACATTTTGAAAATTACACCACAAAATGACAACACAAGAAATGCCAAATGTGTACTCCGCATTAGATTTGAAAAATAAGCGCTCTTTCTAAGACGTTTTCCATGACTTTGTTGGATTTTTCTGCATAACTACATCCTTCAACAAGCTTCTCGAAGCTACAGGTTACAAATCTCCAAGTAAAATACACACGAAACAACAACAGTTTTACAAATTTTATTGTTGTTTTGTGTGTATTTTCTTAGTAGATTTGAAACTTGTAGTTTTGAGAAACTGGCCCCAGTTCGAGGAAGGTCATAGGCATATGTGGTCCAGTTCTTAAATTGAAAAAAATAGCACTATGCTCACTGCGTTACAGCAACTGATAATGTATGGATTTTCAAAATTATTCATTTATACCTATATGTATGTATGTAGCAATGTTTATTTTGGGATATTTTGCATATAGTAGGTACATATGAATTCACATGCTTTCACTACACATATTTTGAATCTGCATAAATACATACATACATACATATGTACATATATAGATACATACATAGATACGTACATATGTATGTACTTATATAATAAAGTCCTGCACAAGACCATTTATAAGAACTATCAAGACATGAGGGATTTTTCAAATGCTTTACTACAGCGAAGTCTTCTAAAACAAATGCTAAAGGCCGTTTCACACTATAATACAAGTATTAATACTTTTGACGAAAATACATCCCTAATCTAATTTCTGTTTCAAAAATTTCAAAAGACAATAACAACTCAACATGTCAGAGTTGCATTTTCCACAAAAGTATTAATACTTGTATAATAGTGTGAAACGGCTTTAAGCAACACTGTTTGCAAGAATTTGTTTCAGTTATTGCAAGTATAGTAATAAAGAAGAAAATACTTCGTGACTGAAAAATTTGTGTTGCTTGCTTCTTTCTACCCATGGGCGCGTATACAAACGTCATGCATGTACATACACACACACGTTGTATGTATGCTCTTCTATTTTTCTGCACACAAACAAACGTTCACATGCATTTACATTAGTTGTGTGCGCTTGCTTAAAAAAAACCTCCCTTAAACACATAATAGCTTACCATCTACATATTACACACACTCAAACGTACAACATGGAAAATAACAAGCATACACGTATCAACACTATCTCTGTTGATTGTTTGTTCATAACAAGAAGTATTCACGACATTGCTTCCCAGTAAAAAAAATTGGAAGTCATTCTAAAGGAAGTACATTTTCATTGCTTCCAAAAAATCGATATTTTTAATTTGCCGATAGTTAGCAGAAAACCAAGTAGAAGTTTATTTTAGTTATACATAACCTTGTAATTCCTCAATAGTTCTAGAAATTACTCACCAGAATTTTTAATAAAATCGATTTTTTTGAAGAAACTTATGAACTAATTTTGGTCTAAAATTTTAAAGTTATTTGCTTAAATTTACATTAAATTACTGTTTCGCGCTTAAGTTCCTATAAAAAGAAACTTATTGTTAAAATAGGTAACTATTAGCCATTTTTCCTAGATGAAAATATTATCATAGAACACAAAAAAGGAAATTTTTCTTAAAATCGCTTCCAATTCGGTGACCAGGCAGCGAAAAAGAGAACTTCTTGCAATGACAACCCTATGTAAAAATCATTACATCGGATCGAAATTTGCACTACTTCCAGATCGCAAACTCTACATTTTCATGACTTTTTTGGAGTGTCTTTTTTTACTGGGTTGTTAGCATTCTTATACACGAACAACAATGCATCTATCGTGCTTTGCTTATAATACGACAGCATTTATTATTGGTTTAGTATAATGCAGCCACGAGAATACATTTAAAAAACAAGACGTATTTACATTTCAAGACAATTTACGCAGGTCTATATTATATAATTGCATACACAAGTATAATCGTGTCAGTAATTTTTGTGCATAAGAACCAATGATAAAATTTCCTTACATTGATGTTTTGAAGCTACATATGTACCAGAGACCTGCAAATTTCATGCTTTTTGATGATTTACTCATACATTAAAATTTTTACTCACATTTAATCACGTACAAAACATTCAACGTTCAATAAAATCAGCGTCGTAGTAATATCTGTTCATTGGAGTGATTGTGATTGTGATTGTAGCGATCGAACATGTTTAAATCAATTCACTCACCATACCAGAAATGTTTTATTCACATTTAATCATGCAACAAAACTCAATGTTGAATTTAATTAGCATCGTACAAACGAACGCATCGTTTGAATAATTGTAAGTGGAGTGTTCGAACTGGTTTTATTCAAACTTCTACGTGAACAAGCGATGACCTTGAATAAAATCAAAGTAGTAAAGTTCGTTCAATTTATTTTAAAACACACACACAGGGTTACCGTTCACCCGACTAAAGTCGCAATTTGACCCTTTTTTAGCGGTCTGCGACTTTTTGTGAGACTTTTTTTGTCACCGACTTTCCGACTTTTTTTAATTTTGTTTTACTTTTACTTTTTTTTTGTTAATTTGCAGTAAAATAAAAGTTTTTTGATTATTTTTATCAAAAAAAATCGTCAAAATAACGTCGGCAAAATTTAAAAGCAATTAACAGATTATTGTTCATTTGGAAACACTTTTACCACTTTTTTGCAACATGCATGTCATGTATAAAATGTATTCAAGAAATGTTTCATAAATTTTCAGTAGAAGTTCCAAAGAATAGTTTTAGCTTAAATCTTCAGGGTACATGAAAACATGTAAGTACATACCCAGCAAAAAATTTCAAAAAAGGTAATCGGGTTTGGAATGAAGCATTGTTGGTGGAAGCTGTTCCTTACTGGATTACCAACTTAATGATTTTAACAAGGCGTGGGACTAAAATAATCGATTCTTGAGAAGTACTTACTTTTTTTATTTGGCAACTTGTTCACGTAATCTATATAATCTAAAAAAATTATTCTCATCATTTAGCAACTTGTATATAATTTTTTTAAATTTTAGGTAATGTGATTTGTAAGCGAGCAATGAAATTTGGTAATCAGAAAAGTAAGTCATTATATGGTAATGTGTAATTTTTTGCTGGGTACATATATATAAGCATGTGTAATGCAACTGCATGTGTTGTAAAATATGATAAAAATGGATTCTGCAATAAGCTTTTTCTTTTGTTTCAATTGTTTTTTTGGTTTGTTATGCTTTTTATTAATAAAAAACGTTAAAAAAATAGGTGCAACTTTTATTTTCTCAAACGACTTTTTTGTGCGACTTTATTTTCACAAATCGACCTTTTGTGCGACTTTTCTAAAATTCCTAGCGGTAACCCTGCACACACACATAAACGTGTCAAACAGGGATGGAAAATTGGAGGTTTGTATTTGTTCCAATTATAAAAAAGGTGCAAATTTTTTTTAAGTATTAACAACTAACTGGCATATTCATAAAAAATATTTTAGGTTTATGAAGCGCTTATTTGACGTAATTCTATGGGAAATTTGTCAAATAAACCTGTAATAAACCTAAAATATTTTTTTATGAATATGGCGGTAAATCTTCAAAAGAACTTACATAAGGGGAACTCATTTAACCTGTTATATACCTCTTGAAGTTTAACCTTCTTGTTTTCAAAAAATATTTGATGCTTATTTAGAGCTGATTTAACAACTTTCTTTACGATAGTTGTCGAAAGACCTTTATTAATATGTAAGTACATATATTTTATAAACAAGTCTGTTAAAATTTTTAACATAAATTTCGGGTAGTAAATTGCCTGTTCAAAACTTTTAAAATACATATTATCGTTAACGATAATTTACGTACAAAAACATATTTTTCAATATTAAAAAAACATTCTCCCAAAAACTTTAGTTTTTGTCGCTTACGATTAAGTCGAAAATAGGGCTCAATATTTCAAACATAAATTTTGTTAAGTTAATTAACAAAAATTAGTTTTTGTATTGAAAATCCTCCTCAAATTTTATTTTAAAATGCATTTTTTTAACAATTAATCTCAGAAATTTATATAACATTTTTGTCTCTAATATTTTTCAAAAAGTTCGTAGCGAGTAGCTCTATTAGACAGTTTCTTTAATTTTACCATCCCTGATATAAAACACCCAACTTAACTACACAAACACATACATACATACTTAAAAATTGGTTTGTTATTATGACAGCAGTTTGCGTTGGGTCTTAATAATTACCACATCCATACACAATGATTTTTTTCATTTTCGCTTTTACTCTGCATCAACTACTTGATGCTGATTTAAAATGAAAATTTTTTTCTTTCGCATTATATTCTTGTTTAAAACACTCATTGTCGAACCAAATACCAATCGTCCGAACTGATTAGTATGATGCTACGCATGATTATAATTCACACCCAACAATACTCCACTCACTTGAGCGATTAAAACTTAGCAATGAATATACGTGTTTGAACAAAAAAATAGCCTGTTTTTAGGATATTGATTGCGTATGATTATTTTACCAATCAACCGTTGCAGGTCACTGATATGTACATACATATGTATGTATACAATGTATACTATACATACATATGTATGTTGAAGTAAAACTTCCATTCACTTTTTTGACAGTAATAAAACCGTTGGTTTATTTACATTCACACATTCATACATAAATACATGTCCGTAATTTTTCTGTTTTTCTTTTTAAGGTTATTGTCAACCCGTTGGATTAGTTGATGTCACGGATTGTTATTACGGTTTTCCAATTTCTTTGAGTTTACCGCATTTTATGGATGGTAACCCTGGACTTCAAGAAAACGTAACTGGTCTTTTACCCAATAAGGAACTACATTCATCACAATTTATGATAGAACCGGTAAGTAAAACATGCATTGCATACATACATATGTATGTATGTACATACATATATACTCACGTTCATGAATGATTGCGGGATTAGAGCGAAAAATTTCTCACGCCCAAAAGTGGTCACCAGCGGTGGCCGTAGTTAATCTTCTTTTATGTTATTTGCTCGTTATGCTAGGAACACAACTGGGACGAACGACGAATTTTTCGGTGCGAACTTTCGTCATAAAAAATAAAACACATGTGTGCATATGAAAATGAACACAACACCGCCGTACAACAAAATTCGTCGTGCGTGACGAATTCTTACCCTCATACCTAAATAAGAGCGGCAAGCGTTGCGTTAGCAGCATGGTACGCATTTTCTATACATTTAAATGTGAAAATATTATTTGATTGTACTGAAAATACGTACCCTGCTGCAAACGCAACGCTTGCCGCTCTTATTTAGGTATGAGGGTTAGATAGCAGTGATGCCAACTATTTACAACCCAAACGCGCTATTCCCCTTCTCAAAACGCGCTAGAACGCGCTGAGTTACAGCATTGTCAATTATTTATAGCCAAAACGCGCTATTTTTCTGCGCGCTAAATTAAATTTTAATAAAAGTCGCAGTATGTATTAGTAAATATACTTTTTTTAGCAACTCTTTTAAGATTTTGCAATATTGCTTCTTCGAAATTATATCCTAAATAACTCAAATATTTTAATACAGAATCACCAAATAATCGAAATCCTTAGTTTTTATTTTAAGTACGAGTAACAACATACTCGTATAATATGTCGAATAATTTTGCGGTTCAAATGATTTTACTTCAGCTATAATAGATGCTTGATAAGTTATATACATTCTCTTGGTCACGAATACGACTAAATATTTGTAGTTGTGAAATTTAAAGATATTTGCCATTTACAGTATTAAAATGCGTTTTTAATTCTAATCACAGGCAAGGAAATTTTATTTCCAACAGCTGAATCATTAACGAAATTAAAAAAAATTATCAGAGTCTTGGATACTAGAAAATTGGTAAATTTATACAAAAAAATAAAAAAATTTAATTGAAATGATGTAATTGATTTTATTCAAAACGCGCTAAGTTAGCGCTTTTTTTATTAAACGCGCTAAGATGAAAAAAAGCGCGTTTGGCTAAATTGGCATCGCTGTTAGATAGATTTATTTCTAATTTGTACGCCGACGCACGACGAAAAAACAATTTTCTCTCTCTCACTATCTGCCTTTGTACACACAACAGGGAAGGAAAATGACTTCTTGGATTTTGTACCAAGTGTGAAAACAAAATGTACTTTTTGGACCATGACGGTACTATTTTTTTTAATATTTATTAATAAGAACGGAAACGTAAAAAATGTGTAAAAATTCAGAAGTAAACAATAAAAAGCAGAAACTTGACAAAAATGTGTATAAAAATAACATAAAAATAATAAATATTGCATTCATAAGCGTACATTCGTAGATTAGACTTGTTGGAGACGGGTTATTTTACAAATTTTGCTTTTTAGCAGGACTGTTATTTTCATGCACTATAAAATCTAAGTTATGCACATAAAAAATGCGCGATAAAACCTAAAATACACTATTGAAGTAAAGGAGCGATATGTAGTTAACAAAAATAAATATAACCACAGCCAAGGCGTGTTCGTGTACGAGGTGCTGTCAAGTTAACAGGTACAGTTAAAGTACTAGACAGATTTTTTTTTGTTGCAGAACTGACAACAGCATTGCAACAAAAACATAAAAAATAAAATAAAACACAAACAAATTAAAGACAACATAGGCAAAATTAATGTTACCATATAGTGAAACATTGGCATTTTTAAATTGTACCAAGTAACTCGCGGTAGTACCACGGTACCAACGAGGTCAAAAATGTACCATAAAAAGTACAATTGTACCATGATTTCCATCCGTGACACACAACAACCAACTTTATCAAATACAAGAGAGGAATTCGCTGAGTAAATTCGTCGTTGTTGTGCTTCACACGACGAATTTACGCAGCGAACCAGTGTGCACACTTAATTTTTTTTTAATTCGGTAGAATCGACAAAAAACGGTAGATTTGAATGAAATTCGGTAGAAAATATTTTTTATTCAAAGAAACATAAAAAATAACAAAATATATGTACTTATATATAAAGAGTAAGTGCAAGGAGTATCAAACTAAACAGGTTCCAAAAGCGCATTTAAAACTTCACATGTGATTGGAAATTAAACTGCCATAAACAATTAAGCATTTCCAATAAAAAAAGTGTCATCCCCAATTATTTGCCCTTAAAATAATACACATAAATAACAGGAATTCAGTTTTTGTACATAGGTTTTATAAAAAAACTTTTATTTGACAAACATTTGCTACTACAAAGATTATAGTATGTAAGATCCATTTATGAATTTAAACTTTTGTGTAAAAATTATTAAATCATTGGGAGGAATAAATATTTCAATCCCAAGGCACAATTCTATGTTCTTTTTTAATGATTTTCATGGCAGAAAATGACCAATTTACACATATATCGACTTAAATTACTAAATAACAATTCGTTAAACATACTCTCTTCTCCACGGACAGGGTTCCACATTTTAGAACATACATGTGATAAATTTTCCGTATGTGTGATCAACTTGATCTTGTAGCATCATTGTTAATCAAAATTTTCGTTCAATATTTGGTAGATTTCAGGCCTTTTTCGGTACAATTGGTAGATCGTTAAATTCACAAGCATATTCGGTAGAATCTACCGAATATCGGTAGAAGTGTGCACACTGCAGCGAACTCTTATCGACGAATTCGTCGACGTGGACGAATAAGTGTGAATAACGATGTTTGCTTAAAAAAATAAAGGTTAACAGAGAACTTTACAATTTAACTAGTTAAAAGAGAAATAAATTTCTGAAAATCGTCTCGAACGCTTAAAAGTGCTCTCATTCATGCAAAAGAGTAAAATATGACTTAAGCACTTTTTCCTCATTGCCACAGACACAGCGATGCCAACTATTTATAACCCAAACGCGCTATATCCTTCCTCAAAACGCGCTAGAACGCGCTAAGTTACAGCATTATCAACAATTTATAGTCAAAACGCGCTATTTTCCTGCGCGCTAAATTAAATTTTAATAAAGATCGATGTACATATGTATTAGTAAATACGAGTACAATTAATTCTTTTTCAGATTATGCAATATTGCTTCTTCGAAATTATATCCTAAATAACTAAAATCATTTAATACAGAAACAGGCTCGGCTTCCAAATATTCGAAATTCTTAGTTTTGATTTTAATTTTATTTGTCAAACTTTGTAACAACTTATAGGTATAAATTGTCGAATAGTGTTGCGATTCAAATGCTTTTTGAAGTACAAAAAGAATAGATGATTAATAAGTTATATACATTTTTTGGGTCACGAGTGCCAATACATATTTTTAACTGTGAAATTTCAAAATATTTGCCATTTACAATATTAAAATGCATTTTTAATTCTAACCACAATCAAGCGAATTTTATTTGCAACATCTGAATTTCAACAAAAGGTTAAACTTTGGATATTAGACAAATGTTAAATTTATACAAAAAAGTAAAAACATATTGAACTGAAATGATATATTTGACTTTAATCAAAACGCGCTAATTTAGCGCTTTTTTTATTGAACGCGCTAAGACGAAAAAAAGCGCGTTTGGCATAGTTAAAACGCGCTAAAACTAGCGCGAAAGGCGCTAAATTGGCATCGCTGCACAGACATATGTATTGGTACCTGCAAACGAAAAACGCAAACATTTCACAGTGAACGAAATAATGTTGCTTAAATTCAAAAAAGTATTGTTATTTAGCAAAGAATCTTACAAAAGCAAACAAATGAGAAAAAATGTAACCGAACGTAAGTACGTACTTACTTTTGGTGCTATTTCTGTTCTTGATAGACTTTGGTATAAATACACTTTTATTCTGGATGCGCACGAAGTCGTGGGAATGTGCTAGTAGGTTATATTTACCAAAATGATGATATAAATTTAACTAAACACAGGAGTAGAATAAATAGCATTTAGAAATTTTTTTTTGCTTTTTTAACAAAAGTTTCAAGTGATTTCTATATTCCAACTAAAATATTTGTTAAAACTTCTAGAAATAACGACGACATTGTATGAGTTTGTTGTACTCGTATTGCCTGACCTGACTTTAGAGTTCTCTTCCCTGGATATGTCGAAAATTAGCTTCTGTCTTCATTGTAAATTGGGCAGGACATCAGCGTAGGCACCATGATACAATAATATAAAGGTACAACCGTTCTCTCTTTTCGTCGCCATATTAACCTTCTGACGTTTGTCCCGACAATTTGTTTTTCTCAAAATTAATGCTACCTTATTAATTTATGAAATCCGAGTTTTTGATTAATTTTTTGACGTTCTTTTTTATTTATTGAAAAATATTGAAGAATATGTATTTAAATTATAATTATAAAAAAAATTTACATCAGCATAAGCAATTGAAGGGAAATTACTAACGGAAAAGCCTCTGAATCAAGGGTGGGACTTTCCCTTCGTACTACTCTGGCTTAGTGCTTTACATCAGGTGCGTCCAAGTCATATGCACAATGTGCAAACTTTTTTAAAAGAGCTATTGAGCTTTCACACCGACGAGAGAACAATTGCCAATCAGATCTCGGCGAGAACAATGCTTCTTAATTTGCAAGGAAACAACAGCACACTTAACAGCTTTCAAAGCTGTTTGCCTCAAATACAATCATCAGAGTATGCCTGCTTAGAGCCTAAAATTATAAGCAAAAGGCCACCCGCGGGCACTTCGTTATGCTCTGTTTTAAACATACATATGTATGTATATATAAACGAATAAACGTATCATGGGTTCTAAGCACTCATTGGAATGATGAGCAGTTTTGCTAAATGTTAGCCCATGCTCGTCAATGACACGCCTGTGTTAAAATCATGCGTTCTGCACCTAAATTGAACCAATTCATTAGCAATAGAACCCTTGCATTAACTATTTCTTTTGCATGCCTATTTTTGTTCAGATTATTCAGATGTAGCCCATCAAAAAGCATTAATTCTTACTGTAAGCTGCAACAAATTTGCACACGAATTGTATGTAAATGTGTATTATATGCATAAAACACGCTCATCCATTCTACATCATATTATACACATGCATATTTCGTTATCCACGTATCCAATTAATACAACATTTAAAAAAATGTTTATTAAACCATAATTTCTAAACTTAAAATTACACATTTCCAAAAACATTCCTAAAAAAAAGTTCCCCGTAATTTCATGTGGCAACGTTTTCCTCTCTCTTTACAAAAAAACAGCAATCAAACAATTTTGGTAAAAGTCAAAATTAATTTTATACGTCAAATGTGGTTGTACCTTTATATTATTGTATCATGGTAGGCACTATTCGATATACAGTGGAGGCTCAAAAAAGTTAAGTAGTTTGTTTTGGGGGTGATGAACTTTTCCGAAATCTTAACTTTTCCGTAGTATGAAAAATTCAAGAGGTTATATGTGTATTTGTACATTGTCTATTTATTTTTTAATTGTCAATTAGAATTATATTCTACGACTAATTTCTTTTACAACCAACAGATGAGAGCAACTACATTATGCATATAAAATTCACAAAAAAATATATATAACGGTAACGGTTTTATTTTTACATGTATACAGGCGTATATGACTCACTATATATATAAATATGTATTAAGGATTTACATACAAAAGTTGAGATCATCTCAGAAAGAGAAAAAAACTATATATAAAACAATTGTCTCAGAAAAGTTGAGAATGACTTAACTTTTTGGAGTCACCAATGGTGAATAAAAGCTGCTTAACTTTTCCATATACTTAACTTTTCTATGACTTACTTTTTCGAGCCTCCACTGTATCCAGAAAGAAAAAGCTTAAGCAAGGCATAAAATATCTTGTGATAGGGTAAGTGCACCAGTAGTCGGCAGTTTAACTTTTTTTTTTTTTCAAATTTGTGCCATTTCTGATGTGAAAATGATATTGCGATGATACGTACGTATTATAATTCTGTTATAAGTATTGTTTTATGTTCATTTAACTGTTTTCCAAAACAAAATATATAAATGTAAGAAATTTTCATATATTCCAAAACTCATCACTTTTGCCAGTAGTCGGCACCCATGTTCCTATGTTCGGCAATTGATGACCCTATAGTCGGCATACAATTTTCTGCTAAAGAACAGGTGACATTTTATAGGAATACAAGCTCCTTTTTATATAGAATCCAAATTATTTACATTCTTATGCTTCTGACTGGTACCTAAAATGGAAATGGTGCCTTCTCTTACTTCTTAGAGTGTTTTTCAGGATTCGGCGTAATATTTGTTCTCTTTCCTAAGATGATAATATTTGAACGCATTATTAATTATACTGAAGGCTAATTATATTGTAGTCCTTGCGAACGAAAAGATATATTGTATCGTTTACCAGCTACTAGAGCACCTAATCTAGAGCTGCTCTACTCAAGAATCGTAAAGGGTATAAAGTTTCACTGTGCTTCATATTTCTACTGTTTCATGATCACAACAACATAATCTTGACAGGCTGTTACTTCTAATGCCAAGCCTGTTTAGGTGTTTTCTCAGTCTGTGATTTATAATATATATTATATATATATTATAATAATTTATTCGACCTTTTTATTAATTATATATAAATTTTATTAAAATTCGGTCTTTTGTAATCAATTAACAATTTTATTTATTTTTTTTATGGATATTTCGCTTCAACTTTGACGAAGTTACGATAAAAAATAAATAAAATTTGTAAATTGATTACAAAAGACTTAAAGCTTTAATAAAATTTATATATAATTCCTAGATTATTTTTTATTTAAGGACGTGAGATATTGAAGCGATTTTTATTATACGTTATAATCATTAGCTTTCCGTGCCTCGATCCAGGGAGATTAAACCAGTCGTGTTCCCTGGTATTTCTGATCTGCATCCATATATATTCTCGGATTTTACCCGATCCAATGCCAGAAAACGGTTCTGGCCCGACAATAGGTGTTCATGATGCGTAACTGATTAAGCTTAATGTGGCATTCCCAAGTTAACTTCGAGGTATACTCATATGAACTAAGCGCTTTACAGTTCCGCACTCCGCGAATATGCTTTAATGGCAGCAGGTTTCTATTTCTTCTCGTCAGTAGCACCTGTCAGGATGAAATTGTGCGCATATCTCAATGGCATAAACTTCTGATAAAAAGATATTAGGAGATCTTAAATGACCAGAGCCTTTCCAGGGATGATTGCTCCCATTGGTTATTTGGGCAGTCCTTGTCTGTGATTCTTCCCGGGCTATTGATTACTTTTTGCTTGGGAACAGTTTCTATTATAAATGTTCAGAGGTGTGAGCTCAATGAGGACTTATATAGCCGTTGCTATACAGGGACATACTAGCCTTAGTAATTCTCCAACTGATGTCTGGTCGTAGCTAGACTGACCCTTTTCGACCAAGCAACTGCATCATAAGTGATGATAAGTTTCAATATCATGGAGTATATTCATCTTAAGGTTTTGCGTGTGTAACTCTATTTTTTTTTAACAGATATTCTCACTTTTAGTGCTTTTATTGCCTTGTCGACAATCGCCTCTAAATGCTATCTCTATAAAACCTTTGAGTCTAATATCACTCCCAAGTACTTTACCTCAGATGAACTTTCTAAAAACACGCTATCTACTGGGATGGTTTGCTAAATAGGAGTGTGAAGGGAACAATGACCGCCTTTGCGGAGTTGATATTCAACCCTACGATAAAGAACATTTCTTTCGCTATTCTTAGTCCGTTCTGTAAAATTTCACAGAAAGTCTGTTCCAAGTGGTCATATTTACAATCATACAATTTTCTGTTATTGTATGAAGTAATTATCTCTTCTGAATTACAAAATTGCAACCTTTCTAGGATCCTCAGTTCAATAAACTTATAATAAAAGTTCATACCTACCTTAGGAAACTGTATGCCTGGTATAGAGTATGTAGTATGTATACTCCATACATATTACTATGCCGACTACTGGGTAAACTAATTTTAAATTAATTTTTTTTAATAGCAGTGGCAAGAGAGATGATTACTATACTATTTTGCAATTTTTGAGCTTAATATGAGAAAATATTCATTTTCCTATAGTCGGCACACCCCTGCCGACAATTGGAAATCATAAGAAATTTTGTTCCTATTGACGGCACCCATTAAAATAAGCAAAATAAATATATTTTAATAAAATTTTTACATTAATATCAATGTTTTAGTTGATTTGAATCCATAGAAACCGACACTTTTAAGAAATTACTTCATTTAATGTGAATACTCACTTGTTTAAGTTGGGCTCACCACTAAAAAATTTCTTGAAAAACAGGCACAATCGCCCTCTTTAAAAACAGTCACGGAAAGAGGCCAAAAATATACCAATATAATCAATCATCTCATTAAAATTTACTCAATGTTTAGAGAGAAGTAAGTATATTTCTAATGAAAATCAGATCTTACTTATATATTTAATGGCCGCTATTCTTATTTATATACATTTTTATTTAAAAGTGCCGACTACTGGTGCATGCCGACTTTAGGGGCTTTTACCCTATATCGTCAGTTGGTTTCTGGTTTGCTGCAGACATAATGTATTTTGAATATACTGTGCCGCAAACCAGAAACCAACCGAGGATATGTACATGGATACATACATACATACATATGTTTTTCAATAATGTCTTATTAGTTTGTTCATTATTTATATTATTTAATTTCAGGAATCTGGTTTACCTTTATCCTTGTCGGTTAAAGTACAGATTAATATGCACTTTCGTGATTTATCAGTTTACAGCAGAGTCAAACGTTTTAACCATTTAACTGTGCCTATGTTATGGTTTGATATTGTAAGTAATAAAATTTTTGATATAAAAACTTAAACCTGATCTCTAATATTATTTCTTTTTAGGTGATGCCTGGCCTCCCAAATAATTTGGAAAATAGATTTAGCTTTTATCTCAATTATTTGCCATATATTGAGCCAATTGGCTTTTGGGGCGGTTTGTTAGCTGGTATAACTTTACTTATCTACGCTGTTACAAGAGCGACGTTAAAAATGTCCAATTTAGCAAAAAATTCTCATTTCTTGGAGCTAAACTACACACGCACGAGTTTATTACAGGCTAATCAGAATGGAGTTTATAAGCCATGTATGATGAAGTTGATAAACACAGACGAAAAATCTAATACCGTTTTGACTAACAGTGGTCACGAATCTGATGATCTGTATGCAGAAATACAATTGACTCATACCAAACCATCAAATAATAAACGTTCCAAGAGAGGTTCATTTGCTTTAGAACTAGAGCCTGCTATTGAATCTAGTACAGATTCCAGTTCCGGTGATGAGGGCAATGAAAGTGATACCGCTACTTTCACTTTCAGTCGCAACTCTTCTTCAAAGACAAACAGTTCAAATTTAAACACAACAACCGATGAAGATGATGATAATGACGGAGCGGAAAATGTAAGTGTTATTTGTTAGAACGCAAGCGATTTAGAGCGGATCACCTCATATAAAGATGAAAAACGAGTTTTTGTGACATCTCTCAAATTAAAGGGTGTTATTTGTTTTATTAAGAGTCCCGAAATATTTACGGTTTAGAAAATTTATACAGAAAATTTTTTAAAAAGCGTTAGTTACTAAGGGGGTACAAAAACTTCGAAAATAGCGTTACGTAATATGTTAATGGCACCTTTGTATATATAAGTAGTAATTGCTTTAAAAAACACCGCAAAATAATGTTTTTCGTGGAATATGTTGTAAATGCCTTAAGGCTCAATTAGACGTGACATAGCCATAATGCCATAGCCATAACCAAACCAAAATTCAATTGGTTTCTATGGTGAGAGTTATGGCGAGTCTCTCGCACTCTCACTCTCACCATAGAAATCAATTGAATTTTGGTGTGGTTATGGCTATGGCGTTATCGCTATGTCACGTCTAATTGAGCCTTTAGCCGGGCTATAACGACAAAAAAAAGCTTAAGCGACATAATTTTTTAACTTAATTTTTTTTTTCACCAAAATCGATCATTTGCGATAGTAAATAATTGATTTTCGTCCATATGTGTGTATGTTTTCTTTCGTAAACGCGCTTCAATTCAAGAACAATGATAATGGCAGCGTAATCTTTTTCATGAGCCGTACGTACGTATGTATGTACATTAGAGAGTCCGTTATTTGTATGGAGAATTTTATTTTGTTGATTTCTCTTATTCTCTCGCCCCAAATCGGTTCAGTTTTATGTAAAAAAAATGCCAAAAAATTTCATAACGATAAGTTGCGTTTTAGGGGGTGCGTCCGCCCTCAAGCCCATTTATTCAATGTAATTTTTTTTTGTTTTTATTTTGTTTAGTTTTCTTATGACTATACTTAATATATTTATGAAATAATTTAATAGATATAAGCTCTTATTTTACATGCTTAGTAAAATAATTTTCATATAAATGCAATTTTGGTAGGTACCTATATACAATTTTTGGTTTTTTGTTGGTTATTTTCTTCATTATTTTATAAAATATTAATTTTAGAAAAAACTTTCTTTGCTAATGTTGTTGACTAGAAGAGCTAAAATATTGTCATATATCATATTCTTGTCAAATGTTTTTTTTTAAGACAGTCATATGCAAACAAATTACATTGAATAAATGGGCTTGAAGCTAACTTTGAGGGGCGGACGCACCCAATAAAACTCATTTTATCGCTATGCAATTATTTTGAACGCCGGGTTAAGCTAGTGTACATTTAAAACTCGAGCATAAATTCGTTTTGAAAATTTAACTGTTTGTAACATAGTGCAGGATCATGTTAAGTTACATTCATGTTTATCACAAACGCTAAAAAATATTTCCAAAATGTTGAGTCTGCAACAAAATCATAAAATTGTTTTAGTAATAAATGTTTCTATATTTTAATACTTTCAGGCTGCTCTTGCCGATTATAGAACATCAGCACTGACGGAAAAAGATAAGCTTATGAATCTGAACGATACAACCAATAAAACAACAACACCGACAATATTAGCGGCAACAAGTATTCATAAATAACATCTGGGTACCTATAATGAAAAAATTTAATATGGTTTAAACTAAAATCATTTCAACTATTTTCCACGAATACTTTTCTAAAATATACTTATTTAAGTATGTGTAATTGTGTTTATTTCATCAATTAATATATGTAAATGATTCTTATGCACAAAATTATATGTACATACATACATATGTACATATGTATATGTATACATACATAATACATTAATCTCATTTCTTACATACACTAAATAGAAGAAAAAAACATATACTGTGATACATATTAAAAATTCTTCGTATTTCCTCAATTCTGGCGTATATAAAAACACTCGGAATTGACAGAGCATTATTTGTTCAAACAATATTTATAGCAACACCACTGTGTCAATTCGGTAATTTTTGAGTTCACGCAGAATACAGAATAGGAGGAATTTCTTATAATTTGTCTTTAACGCAAACTACAATTGTAAGAGTTTTTATGCATTAATGGGTTCTTATAAATTTTAAGGTTATCTCTTATATTACACAAAGTAACGGGTTAGTTTTATAATAATGAGCTGTTGTATGTATTTGAAAGTGGTACCTATAAGTACAATACTTTAGAAACGAACTAACGGTAATTTTAGTAATGAATAATTTACCAGAAATTCAATGGAAGAGATTTGTTAAAAATTTATGTCAAACATTTTCATATTTTCATTTGTAAGTAAAATAAGTCCATTGGTAATTAGTAATTATAGCTAAATCGATTTTCGAATTGTAATTAACATTGATTATTATGAGTAAAGTCTATAATGCGAATTGGGCCGATATGTTCACAGGTATCTTACACAGTGTGCTCTTGTCAATGGAGTGTCCGGTTAGAGTAATGTTAAATTAATTTTTTAATTACAAAACCACTTCACTAAAGCTGCCAATCTTTTCAAATTAGCTCATATGCAAGCAATCTTTAAATAAGTATATCAGTGCATTGGAAAATATATTTATTCCACTTTCAAATGCGACAGCTCAACAATTGTTCATACTCTTACTTACGGTCCTATGCATAATGAAAAACTAGCATGAAGTTAGAATAGCTGGCTAATTTGAACATGGTCTTGACGAGTTTTTCGATACAATTTGGCATTAAAATATCAACGTATAATGTAGTTTTAACCCACTATTACATCCTGGCATGATTTTTAATGTAAATGTATGGCAAAAATCGTTAAGACTATATTCAATTTATCCACTTATGCTAACTTCATGTTAGTTTTTCATTATCCATAGGACCGTTAGTGATTATCTTTTAAGTTTTTTATAAATACATATTACACTTATTTACAGACCTACATACGTATGTATATGTTCATATAACTATGTACCTATCATACGCGCACACTACCTCTGTGAGGTTTTATCTAAATGCTAATAAAATTAAATAAATACCTAGGTTTTACATATGTATCTTAGTTATTTTATTACATTTTTTAAATTAATAAAACGAAGTTATAATAGATTTTAAAATATATTTTTAATATCATATATTATTATTTATTGAATAAATGCTGTGATTTTGTGTTTTTACCGCCATTTTAAAGGATTTGCCAATATAATATTTGCTTAAAAAATGCAAAAAGTACGTATTAGAGAGAAATATCTTTTAAATGTAATGCTAATTTTATAATTTAATAAGAGAATCAATTAATTAAATAGTGTTTATCAAGTAAGAGCATGGTAATATTGTTAATTATTTTATAACAAAATACTTATGTACATATCTAGGAAAAACTCAATATATGTAAATAAAACTTGAAAAAGTGATTTTAAAGTACGAACTACATTAACCCACTCTAATGTAGGTATTAAAACAGGTGCATACACATATCGAGCCATCACCGCATTAAAAGCTTAAGTCCAAAATTTTTAATTATGTTCGCTGTTACGAGTATTTCAGTTTGGTTAGTTTTTACTTTTAGGTAAAGTTGTTGCAAATTTTAAAAATCACGCTGAGTGGTATTTACAATAAAGGCATTTTTTGTCGGAATGTTCGTCGTAATACCAAATGAAAATTCGTTCTATCAGTACTTTCGACTAAAGTCGAAGATCGACAGTTGCTGATAATAAGGGCTATAAAGTTGAAACAGTATATCCTATGGCTATAAAGGTTTTTCAGATAATGCCAATGATAACAAGCTAATGAGTTTTATAAAAAAGACGAATTTCGAAAATCATGATGGTTAAGATTTTTTGACGGTAATGGCTCGATATCTATAACATTCGAACATCGTCCAAAACTCAAAACATTTTATTTTTGAGATGCAGAATTTATCCTCATATCGTTCTTCCTAATAAAACCAATTTAAAAAATTATATGCACTCAAATTAAAACGTACTCGGAGTTATGTTGTTCGGTCCAATGCTTTTTGTATCTGACGAATGACAAAAACTTCTTTTTGTTTTGGTTCTGGTATAACCACGAAAGTATCCTTTTATATGCTAAAACTGGTTAATCAAAATTACGTTATGTAAAAATAAAAAGTTAGATTATTTTGTTATCATTTTATTTAAGTGCTTAACAAAACCTAGTTTTTACAATTTCAATGTCGGTATTCGGTGTTTGATGCAAATGTTCTCGCGTTAGTGCAAATGTAAAATATGGTAAGTTTTCTTTTGATTGTGTTTGTGTATTTTGTTGCTGTATTTTAAAGAAAATCTATGATATTTTGCATTTACACTTACGCAAGACCGTTTACGTCAAATACCGAATACCGCCAGTGAATAAGACTTCCATATTGATATCAATCAAGGCACATTCACCAGGTAGTAGCAGGAATGTACCTGAGCTATTTTTGTTTCCAATTAAAGTTCATCTGAAACTCCAAAAATTGTTTACGAAAGAGAAACTAAAAAAAGTTTTAAAAATTTCAATATGAGAAATATTTTATTAAAAAAATTTCTGTGAAGAGAAATTTAAAAATATGAAAAAACTATTAAAAAATTGTGAAAAGTATTAACGTTGCAAATTTTGTTAGTGGTACCTAGCTGCCGTGGAGAAATTTTTATGTGAATAATTTTTATTATTATTATGTTAAACAAATTCTATTTTTCACATGTTAGATAAACTGAAAGCCATGTTGTTTTTTCATTGTTGTATTTTTTCATAGTTTTTGTAATCCTGATATTACTTTTTTTTTAATTTACAATTCACAAAAACATTAGAAATTAATTACTATTTGATGAAAATTAGAAATGTCAAAAATTCCGTCACCAAACAATTGTTTGAACATTAATTTTTGTATCAGTTGACTGAAAAAAGTCTCCACTTATATTTATAAATCCCTCAGATAGGCAATAAATTTCAAAAATTTTGTGTATTTTTCTTTTGAAAGTCCGTACTAGCAAATGGAAATTTCTTTATGAAATTTACCAACCTGAATTTCCGTAATTTTTTTTACATAGACTTTGTATGAGAACCTGAAATTCCGTAAGAACTCCGTACCGGGCTTAATATCAGGATTACAAAAACAATGAAAAAATACAACAATGAAAAAAACAACATGGGTTGTAGTTCATCCAAAACTTCCAAAATATAATTTGTTTAACATAATAATAATAAAAATTATTCACATAAATTTGAAAATATTTCTCCACGGCAGCTACCACTAACAAAATTTGCAACGTTTAGCACTTTTCACAATTTTTTAATAGTTTTTTTCATATTTTTAGATTTGTTTTCACAGAATTTTTTTAATAAAATATTTTTCATATTGAAATTTTTTTACATTTTCTTTTAATTTCTCTTTCGTAAAAATTTTTTGAAGTTTCAGATGAACTTTAATTTGAAAAAAAATAGCTCAGCTGCATTTCCGCTACTACCTTGTGAATGTGCCTTGGATTGTGCCAAGGTAAATTCAAAAAAAGAATTTGTTTAACACAATAATAATAAAATTGATTCACATAAACTTGAAAATATTTCTCCACGGCAGCTACCACCAACAAAATTTGCAACGTTTAGCACTTTTCACAATTTTTTAATAGTTTTTTTCATATTTTCAGATTTGTTTTCACAGAATTTTTTTAATAAAATATTTTTCATATTAAAATTTTTTTACATTTTCTTTTAATTTCTCTTTCGTAAAAATTTTTTGAAGTTTCAGATGAACTTTAATTTGAAAAAAAATAGGTCAGCTGCATTTCCGCTACTACCTTGTGAATGTGCCTTGGATTGTGCCAAGGTAAATTCATTTCCAGGTAATATCAGGATTACAAAAACAATGAAAAAATACAACAATGAAAAAAACAACATGGGTTTTAGTTCATCTAAAACTTCAAAAAAAGAATTTGTTTAACACAATAATAATAAAATTGATTCACATAAATTTGAAAATATTTCTCCACGGCAGCTACCACTAACAACATTTGCAACGTTTAGCACTTCTCACAATTTTTTAATATTTTTTTTCATATTTTTAAATTTGTTTTCACAGAATTTATTTTAATAAAATATTTTTCATACTGAAATTTTTTAACATTTTCTTTTAATTTCTCTTTCGTAAACAATTTTTGAAGTTTCGGATGAACTTTAATTTGAAAAAAAAGCTCAGCTGCATTTCCGCTACTACCTTGTGAATGTGCCTTGGTATCAATAGTTTCAAAATAACAGACAATTATTGCAGATCAATTAGCTTTTATATATATTAAAATAATAGACTTTGATCATTTATTCGTCAGTACGGTAATATGGCAATATTTACAAAATGTCATACAGTCAAGCCAAAACAATAAAAATAAATGAATTACATTTATGTCATCTATAATTTCTGTAAAAATAATCGTTCATATTTTTTAATAAAAGCGCTGCAAATTGATATTAAAGGTAAATTAATGATAACTTAAACGTACATTCACAGTACATTATGAAACAATTGCCCTACATTCGATTGCATTTACATACATCCACCCATATGTATGCATGTATATATGTATGTGTGTACAAGCACCCTGTTGGAATTTTAGTTAACGAAGCTACATAGTAACTACTCAATGTTAAAAAACTCATTTTCCATGTTAAAATAGTATACTCAGGTTTTAAATGCGTTGTCACAGGAACGAGTCACTCACTCTGCAGGTAACCACAAGCTAGCCCATTAAGTTATAGCGAATCAAATATGAATCAGCCTGTTCTGAAAAAAGCTAATTTAGCGGAGATCGTTTTCTTTCTTAATTTTTATCATACAGATTCGAAGGAAAAATTGCTTTCAATTACGATATTAGAGAATTTCAACTAATAGATTTTTTTAATATAGTAAATATTATGTACTTGGATTGAGATTTGAACCGGCAGTGCTAGGATTAATAGACTTGCACACTAACCATCATGCTACCTAGGCATTACAAAACGTGAAAGTGTGAAGTCAGCTTTATTTCGAGGTAGCTCATAAAAATCCGGCAGGGGATATACAAACACACATACGTACATGTACATATGTATGTACATATCGCTCATTTACTTCAATAGTGTCACAAATCAAAAATACTGAGTTAGGACCTGTTCGGAAATGCATCAATGAGCTGCATCTGATGCGCCTCTGTGATAACTTTGCGCAGCTGATACAAAAGAACTGATGCAGATGCGCAGACAAAAAAGTTCATTTGATTACAATTTCGAACGCGAGAACATTAAAAGTGGTAAATTAATAATTAACATATTTTTTGACTTGGATGAATGCAAAAATGAGTTGAAAGTATAATTAAAAATAATATTTAAAACAAAATTATAAGAAACAATAAATTAACAAAATAAAACAAATAAATAACAAATCAAAAATTTACTAATCTATTGCATCAGCAATTTTTGTGATTAGTTTTTGATGTTACTTTGCGCATCATATACATCAGTATTGCATTTTAGAACTCACCACTTTTGAAGTGTTCCCATCTGATGATTTTCAGAACGCACGACGCATCAGATGCAGCGCAGTGATGCATTTCCGAACAGGCCCTTATTCCACAGGATTGACAAAAAGCCGTCTTTCCCGAGCTATGACACTATTGAAGTAAATAATCGTTATGTATGTATGTGCATATCGTCCCTACCAATATGCAAAATTCGTTATCTTTGTATCCTAATTTTTACGATATGCCTCGTTTCAAAATGCTGAAATTCTCATGGACGACAGGTAATTTAATAAGAAATGTTTTATGCCTGGTACTTTTAGTAATTCTGACGGGTTTTCGCACTCTTCTGAAAATTACAAATTTGCATATTGGATAGTTTGACATTGTAGGGACGATATACATATATAATTGGTTTCAAGTAGAAAGTCCATAACTCGTACTTTTACGAAATTTATTGTAAAAAATAACGTTCTTACAAATAGTGCTATCTTCATTGAAAAAAAAATACATTTTGAATATTGCAGTTTCTATTATTATTACTATAGTAAATTTATAAAGTATGGGAAAATAGGCGGCATACAGAGGAGTATTTAAGTCAAAAAGCTGTACAAAAAGGCAAGAATTAATTTAAAAAAATCTTATGAAGTACGTACGCAGTTCGATACACAACATAATTCCTACATCATATTGTAAATTTTGACAACTTTAAGTTGTGATTTGTAGATATGAGACACTGCTAAAGTCAGGAAAGTGAAGAAAATTACATGACTTTTTAATTTTTTTCCCCGTTTTAACATGTTTATATGATATTTTTTTGTGGCTAAACGAATAAAGGTATTACGTTAATTTTTTTTTGCTGAAAAATTTGATCAAAATCTATTTTTAGCATTAAAACAAAGAAAGTATCTCGTATATTAATGTTAAAACCTTTAGAATTATGTTTTATACTACAATAAAATCTGAAATCTTTAATTTTGGACGTCAGAAAAAAGTTTGCGCAAGTTTGCGTAATTTTTTGTTGATTTTTTGAACATTCACCCTTTTTCTGTTTTTGCTCATATTGCATGGATAATTATGAGTAAGATACCTTTTTATCAGTCATGAAATGTTTTGCTTTGAGGGGTGAGATACTCCCCCCTGCCCATAAAAGCTCATAAGTTTAATTTTTATGATATTAAGGCATAAATAGTAAATTTTTTTGACATTTACATTATTTTTGCAAATAAAATTTTTGTCTCCGCCCACAAAAGAAAGCGGGAATGAAAATGGCAATTAACGGTCTCCTGGGCCCAAGTTTAGAAGTTTGAACTTTCGCCGATGTTAAAAGTTGCATTTGCTAAACAAAAGTATGAACAAATTTAAGATTGTCCGATTTTTCTTGTTTTCAAGGTTTAACAGCCTAGAACTATAACACATATTTCTGTCAAGTTTCATTGATCTAGGGGCACTCAATAATTTTTCACAAGCAATCTAAACAAAAAAAGTATTGGCCAGCTTTTTGGCTTAAGTAATCCTCTGTGCGGCGGGTAACTGGGCCATATGCACACGTAACGTAAAATAGGACCATATACAAATGTATTCATGTTTCTATTATATGTTTGCTTTCTCCTGTATAGTAACAATTATTTGAGTTAGGGCCTTTCTACTTGAGACCAACGATATGTATACAAATGTACAATGTACCAGGCATCTCTTAAACGTCGCTCAATTAATACTTTACAAATTTTATCTTCAAATTATACGTAAAATTTGTAAGAGAATTTTTGAGGAGACGCAGAACTAAAAATTATTACCCCAAGTGAAATATTAATGTAAGTATGTATTAGTGATGCGCGAATATTCGCCAACTTTAGGCGAATACGAATACGAATATTTTTCCAAAACAATTCAGTAAATGCATAAATCCTAAACGAAATTTAAATAAACGGCATAAAAATATTAGTTTGTAATAATTAATACATATTCATCCCTTTTAATATTTTTAAAAAAGTTTATTTTCCAAATGTACTACAATTAAAAAAAAACAATCACTAACCCTCATGTTCAATGTGAATACGAGTACTGAGAACACTTGGGCTTTAGAGTTGCGTCCAAGAGCTCTTGAGCTAAAAATAGTTGTTTGGCACAAGTCAGGACGCAATCTATTGGACTTACAGATGTTAACCTGATGAATAAAAATAAAATTTAAAAATTCTCTTGAACGATTATTTCACAAAAATACATATACCCACTTGACCTGAGATTCGATAAACACGAATGCTAACTAAAGCGAAGAAATTTCGAAACAAAATTGTTCGATATTTGTTCGCAAATCTAAAAAAAATTCGAACGTCCACTAAAATTCCGAACTGCGAACTTCTCACGAAAGTTTTTCGAATGTGTGAAGGAAGCTGCGTGGAAGTGTGTCAGCCTGTTAGTCTAGAAGTAACAAGTTCGAAGAATGACAGCACTGTAAGTTAAAAATAAAATAAGAACACATACCTACATATGTGCAATAATTGAATGAAAAAAAATTTGTCACAAAAGCCTAGTGGATGCGTGTTAGCCTGTTAGAATGGAGGTACCATGTTCAAAGCATGCAGCGTAAGTTACGGAACTAAACAAATAAATAAAATAAGTAATTAAACTAAATAAATAAAAAAAATTACTTTTTTACTTTTTCTGCTGCATTTTTGCGGTATCGAAATTAATTCGATAATCTCTCACTTTTGATATTGCTAACGAAATCCGAGATCGAATGTTTTTTGGGACAAAACTGAGCGATAGGTGAACATTTTTCGATTCATTTTTTAGTGTCACTCTCGATAGTTTTACACGATAAATGTTCGAGATATATTCGAAATCGATATCATTAACGAAAGCCGTGGTCAACAGGGCATATGTACATACATACATATGTATGTACATATGTATGTACATTAGGGTGGCAATGAAAACCCGTTTTGGAATTCTGTAAAAAGCTGTGCGGATTATTTTGGTACCTGATCTAAAACTGACGTGGAGAAAATTTGAGCAAATTGTATAAAATTTATTAAAATTGGACTCAATTTACATAAAACAACGATATTTCAGTAAGCGGATACCAAAATTTGGGCCAAATTGGACAACTGTGAGGCTTGACCCCTAGAGGTAAAATTTAAAATTTTATAAAATTTATCTCAATTTGCATAAAATAATATTTCAATAAGTGTATGCCAAAATTTTGGACCGAATCGCACAACTGTATGGCTTGACCGCTCGAGGTCCAAAAAAAGCTCAATTTGTATAAAACAATATTTCAGTAACCGTATGTCAAAATGTTTCTAACTTGAGGGTTTTAGCATTGATGGTGATTAAATAAATTACGCGAATTGCCTGTTATGCTTATTTTTCAAACATTGGTTAAAAAAATAATTTGTGAATATCATTTGTCTAGAATTCTCCGAAACATTATTTTATGCAAATTAAGCTTTTTATCGGTAAAATCTAACAGTTGTCTGATTCGGCCAAAATTTTGGTATACGATTACTGAAATATTGTTTTATGTAAATTTTGAAATGTTACATTTTGGGATCCGCTTACTGTAAAATCTAATTTTGGTAAATTTTATAAAATTGGAATTTTCACCTCAATGTGGCACGCCGGGGCTCCCCGATTTGGCTAAGATTTTCAACACGTGAATTTGGTCTAATTTTGTACCATAATAATCCGCACACCTTTTGTTTAAATAAAAAAAATCCATAAATTTTATTGCCGCCCTAATGTATATACATGCGTGCATGTACATATCGTCGCTGTTTTAACTAACTGACCTAACTGACATCATTTTGAAAAATGAGTTAAGTCCACTATTAGACTTTATGAGTCATAATACACTTTGTCCACAATTTTTATGAGTAAACATTACTGAAAATATATCAGACGTTTCCATAAGCATGCATGTAGAAAAAAATCATAAAAGCTCCTCACCTGTAAAATTTACAAAATGTCAGTTAGGTCAGTTAGTTAAAACAGCGACGATTTGTAAAAACATACATACCTACATAGTATGTGATTTTCTACCAATTTCATCTGGTAACCATGACTTGAATGCGCTTTTTGCTTTCATCTTATACTTATGTACATATGTATGTACATAAGTATGTATTTTAGTTAATGTTCAACTGATACCAGTTTAGTAACTAGTTCGGTGTTTTGACTACGTGGTAAATTCTTTCTTTCATATAATTTTTAAATTTTGCTGGTACAATTATATTTAGAAATATTAGAAAAATACGTACATATATGTATGTACATACTTATATCCATATTTTGTTAACTATACGGACATATTTAGATTCATATCTAAATATGTATGTATCTACATATGTTCATAGATACTTCCATACAAAATTTAAGTCCGATATAAAAAATACAAAAAAGGTTCTTTATAATCAAAAATTTAGTGATAGTGGCTTTAGCTCTAATTTTTAATTAATGATTACTGTTATAGAAAAAAGGTAAATTTAACATTTAGAAATAAACCTACATATTTTATTTTATACAAATATGTACATATTATATTAAATATATTTTTTTTCACTTAGCAACTTGGAAGTAAGAACCAACGAAAATATGCAAATATCCACGGTTGTAAGTAATTTGGTAAGTACAAATTTTACTTTTGTTTTTTAAAGATATGTATGTATGTAGTACATATCGAGCCTTATTTTCGATTTAATTATAAGCGACAAACATTAAAGTTTTCGGGAGACGGTTTTTTTAATATTCAAATATGTCTTACATACGCAAATTGTCGCTTTCGATTAAATTTTACAGCCTGTATCTTAAAAGTTACGAGTATCAACATGCATAAGTATAACTCCTAAAAAATAACTCATAGTAGGTACAATTTGCAATGTGCTTGCGCTACAGCTTTACCATTCATGTTGCATATTTTGACACACACTGCAATCTTTAATTAAACCATAAACGCAACATCAGACAAAATCACACATATTCACAGCATTTTGAAAATATTACAGCAGAAGCGTAAAACATTATTTAATACCGGAATTATTTGAAATTTCGATATTATACATAAATATATAAACTCTCACAGGACAAATTCGTCAATAATTAGAATGATAAAACGATGAGTAGTTGCATCAATCTGTTGTTTTATATATGTATGTATGTACATATGGAGGTATTGATAGAAAAATATTAAATATTACCTAAAATTATTATTTTTCGAACTGTATTTGTTTCTTAAATTCTTATGAATTGAATTAGGCTACTGTTCGTAACGCTTTTTAAGCCAAATTACATGTGATAATTATTAATGAACAAATAACATCAAGTTAGTTGTAAATATTCTGACAACAACACATAGTTGAACGGAACAGCCAGCCGTTTTCGAAGGCCACTAAACCTTCCTCATCAGCGTTCTTCTGTGTTTTGATCCACCGTGTGTGGTGTCAGTTGATGTAGATGTCTGCCCTATATACGAAACTTTATTGCAAATGGAATATGTGAATTGGTTTGATTCATTGCATTTTTCAATTTGCTCATATATATGTTTGGTAATGAAGGCTCAACAATTTACCATCTTTCATATATATTACAACAGTCTTACCATTGTCGTTTGTTCCTTACTAACTATGCACATGTTTTGTTAATTTCCTTATTTTTGTTCTACTTAGGACAAACTTTTTTGGTTTGTTACTATTAAGTATATTTTTATTTTTGCCACAAGCCAATGACTATTAATTTTTAGTTAATTGTTATTTTTCGAACTGTATTTGTTTCTTCATTACCAAACATATATATGAGCAAATTGAAAAATGCAATGAATCAAACCAATTCACATATTCCATTTGCAATAAAGTTTCGTATATAGGGCAGACATCTACATCAACTGACACCACACACGGTGGATCAAAACACAGAAGAACGCTGATGAGGAAGGTTTAGTGGCCTTCGAAAACGGCTGGCTGTTCCGTTCAACTATGTGTTGTTGTCAGAATATTTACAACTAACTTTGATGTTATTTGTTCATTAATAATTATCACATGTAGTTTGGCTTAAAAAGCGTTACGAACGTTAGCCTTTTCTATTCATAAGAATATAGATAAAGAAATCAACTTATACATCTATGTAAGGTAGGGCGGGTCGATTTAAAAATCGCACAAATTACAAGGAAAATCGTATTCTAGGGATCAAAATAAGAAACTTTGCCGAAGGAACCACACCTCTAAAATGTATTTTGATGTCCCGACTTTTGATCCGAAAGGTCAAATTTTTTTGAAGGGTCAAATTTTGAAAAATTCCACTTTGACCTATTTAGAGTTCCTCAATCGAGTCAAAATGACCGACCCCCACTAATTTTGGAGGCCCAACCCACCTATGCCAGTGGCACACCCCCTGGAACCACCCCTGGGGGTTCCCTTCTTCTTCTTCTTCCTGTTGTGCTGACATACTATGTAGTATGTCAAAAAAGGTGACTTCGGACACTTAGTCCATGGTGTCACCTTTGTGGTGATAATTTTTTGTTGTTGTGTAGGAGCTTCCTTCGGTTGCTGCGAACGACCTATACCTTCGTATAGGAAGTAGGAGTTTCCAAGATCCACTCCTTTGTGGTGATTGTTTTTATAATTGTTTTTGTTTTTGCATGTGGTTAATGGAAACCAACGGGATATCGCGGTGATACCGTTAACCGACGCCAACCATTAATCACATGCGGTGAGACGCAAAACTCTCGAAGGCCAATAAACAACAGTGGCCTGGTTGCATTTAAGAAATAATTGCCAACGACGCGTGATGTTGACTCGCCCAGAGCTGCTTTACGAATCCTGGGGGTTCCCTATACAAATATTTAAAAAAATCACAAATGCAATTACCAATGTTGCAAATTTTGGTACTTATGATCAGTGTTGGGCAACCATGTTATTATTGTATGGCAAAGTAAAATTTTTTTTTTCAAACTGTACCACGGAAATATAAAATGTACCACTGTACCAATGCATATGCACTTGTACCAAATTTGGTACAATTGTAACACAAATCCCAACAGTGGTAAATAGCGTTGTTTTTCAATTCGTGCAAAAAAAAATCAACAGAGAAACACATAACTTCATAATGAGAACTTTAATGTTCGCATTATGAATCAAACTTATTTTGCATCGTCCATAGACATTGAGTTAAGGAGAGACGAAATCAACAACGTCATAAATGTTGCTAAAGGCCGTTTCACAATATAATACAAGTATTAATACTTTTGACGAAAATGCATCCCTAATCTAATTTCTGTTTCAAAAATTTCAAAAGACAATAACAACTCAACATGTCAGAGTTGCATTTTCCACAAAAGTATTAGACTTGGGTCGAACTCGTTCACTAGTTCATTTTTGCCACAAACCAATGATCAAACCTATGTAATTTAAATGGGTTTGATCATTGGTTTGTGGCAAAAATGAACTAGTGAACGAGTTCGACCCAAGTCTAAAAAGTATTAATACTTGTATTATAGTGTGAAACGGCCTTAAGTATGAGTTCGATGCGCACTTCAAACTTTCGAGTGAATATGATTCATAGACAACATTGCAATAAGTATGAGTGCGCATAAGTACAAGAAATTATAAGTCATGATTCAACTCTACTCACAAATTTAAAGCAAAATATTTCTTAAGATAAGAGGAAACTTCATTTCTAAAACGAAGAATTGTATGCTCTTTAGCAATTAGACGCCCATCGTTGACATGTATATATCGCTTATTTGCGCAAAGAACGTCATAACTCAAAAAATGAAATTTTTGAGAATTATACCTCATATCTCTATATTGTGTAAAAATTCCATACAAGTATGTCGATTACTCTGCTCCTGAATGCAAAATCAAATTTTCTTTTTCCATTAAGTTGTGTGTAAATTGAAAATTTTGAACTCGTTTCCTGGTAAACTAGTTGTTTTGGGTTATGACGTTGTTTGAGTAAATGAGCGATATGTACATTAAATAGAAATATATCTTTCAGATAAACGCTCACTACTATCTTGACGAAAATGCTACTAACGATACAATGTTTAATTTAGTTAATTGAATTTAAATAAAATTATAAAAATAAAATGAAAAACAATAAAAATAATCGAAGTATACAAACATATAAACATATGTATTACGTTTTAATTATTTATAGTCCAAAAATGCCTTTCACGCACCTTCCAGTAAAGTTGTTAGAATCTTATGTACTCCCGTGCCTTTAACGAGAACTCAAAGGTATAGCATGGAACCTGAAAAACGACAAAAACTTCTAAATTATCCTGCCTTAAAACTGGAAGAAACTCTTCCAAAATTTTTAAAATCTGTTGAACCTCATCTTAATAATGAAGAATTAGCCGAAGCTAAACAAATTACCGAAAACTTCATGCAAAAAGATGGCGCTGAATTGCAAAAAATTCTTGAAAATGTGGCTAAATCTGAAGAAAATTGGTTAGCACATAGATGGTTAAAGTCTGCTTATTTAACTTATCGTGATCCTGTTACTATATTCTCAAGTCCTGGCATGACATTCCCAATGCAAAAATTTAACAACTCTGAAGACTTTTTTATGTACACTGCCAAGCTAATTCAAGGCCTAATCAAATATAAAAAACTAGTTGATGATGATAAAATCCCCGTTGTAAAAATTGGTGAAAATGAATTGGATAATTCCCAATTTGGTGCTGTGTATGGTACGTGTCGAATACCTTTGCCAAAGCAGGATGCATTGGAGTATTATTCAAAATCTCAACACATTGCCATCATTTACAGAAATCATGTAATTGTTTTTTTACATAATTAATATCAATTTATTTAATTAACTTTGTATTTCATATAGTTCTTCAAATTACCAGTGTATGATAAAAATGGTAAAATCTTAAATGCTAAAGTATTGGCTCGGCAACTGGAAAATATTTCAGAGACGGAGAAAGAATATGGACTTCCAATTGGCTTGCTTTCTACAGATAATCGTGATAATTGGGCAACTGCTTACGCCGAACTGATTAAGTCTCCCCAAAATATTAAGAGCGTCAAAGTAATACAAGAATCATTATTCACTGTTTCTTTAGATGAGTATGTAGCATTTACTCCGGAAAGCATATTTAATGTCTTGGGTCTTCAATTAATACATGGTGGCGGCACTAGTCAAAATAGTGCCAATAGATGGATGGACAAAACAATTCAAGTAAAATAATAATAAATAAAATAATAATTTCAAAATTCTGAAATTCTCATCGACGATATATAAATATGTATGTACGTAACTCAATAAGAAATATTTTAAGTCTGGCACTTTTAGGAATACGCAGAATGTATATTCACAAATTTGCATATTGGATAGTTTGACATGCTAGGGAAGATATATGCAAGGCAGCGATGCCTACTTAGCTATTTTGGAGCTAGTTTTAGCTCATTTTGATTGCTTCTAACTCGAAATTTTTCCCTTTAGCTCTTTTTTTAAAAAAAGAGCTAACACAACTCTTTTAAATTGTAAAAACGGCACGTTTAGCACTTTTCGCATCTTATAGTAAATTTTCTCGTTTTTACCCTATTGTTTCGTGTTTGAGGTATTTACATTTTTGGTAAATATCTTTTTTTGCAAATGCAGATACTTTTTTGCAACTATGTAAGATATATTTATGTATTTAGTGTGTTCGTTTCTAAATAATTAAAAAATTTTTGACAAATTATTGAAATGGATTCTTACTGCTAAAAATATAGGAAAGCTTAGAAATCAAATTCCTCGTTTAATAAATGGATTAAACTAACGAAAGATCCATCTGAAGCTTTGTGCAAATGTTGCAATTCAACTATAATATCGAAATATTTTGATTTAGTACGCGGTTCGAAAGCATAAAAAATGTATGGCTCCATTTAACGATATTGTGCTATCCTAGCCATATAAGTATATCATTTTCACCAGAAGTTCCAACACAAACGCAAATTGCGCAAGCGAATCTTGCATTATATGCTGCAGTACATACACCGTTTTTAGCAATGGATCTTTTATTTTTTCTTACTATTATTTTTATTAATGTTAAAAAATCTTGAAGTACAAATTGAATAATAAATACATTCATAGATTTAAAACGGAAAAATCTCAAATTTTTAGATTTAGCTCTTTTTAGCTCTTTTTGACTACTTCGTTGGCTCGTTTTGCCTCTGAATTGTTGGCATCACTGATGCAAGGCATGCCACAATTGTGGACACATACATACATACCCATACATCTTATGCTTTTTCATTTAAATAAAGAAATATTTTGTGATAAAAAATGATTCTGGGAATATGCAATGTATTTTATGCTATGAAACATTGAAAAAGAATAGGGAAGATGGTTTAAAAAGGCATTCTAATAATTTTCGCAGCGCTGCGAATAAATTTAATTTGGAATTTATACACTACATTATTGAATGGATTGTTAGATTTTTAACTTTTTACTTAAATTTTTTATTAAACTGCTTATTTACAAAAAATATTCAAACAATTAATAACCACAATCTGTACTTCAAATTACAAAACTTTTGGTCAAGTGGAAATCTATTTTACTCTCATTTTTTCTCAGCAATACAAACATATTTTATTTTGTGGGACACTGAAATAGAACCACAAATTCATATAATCAATGAATATTGCGAAAACTATTTGATTTTTTTTAATATTTCGGCAAGTGAAATATAAATTGTGTTCGCGTACACAAATGTTTTTACCAATTTTTACTGAACTTGAATGCATTTTACTAAATTTCGTTCGTTTACTCAAAATACAGTAAATGAGAACACACATTGAGAGAGTAAAGTGACAGTTCTTGTCTGAGTATTTTGCAAATTTTTATTGGAAAAATTTTGTCGTATTAAAAGGTGTGTTTTTTTTTTACTTTTGTAGTAAAATGCAGTAAATGAGTAGTTACTGCGAACATTTTAAAATGTACTCTCAAAAAGGGCTGTTGCCGAAAAAAGTACGCTAATAGAAAAATATTAAAAATTAGTAAGATTAAAGAAACATCTGGGGTCATACTCTGTAATTCGAAACGAAAGAAAATGCTTTCGAAGTCACATGTTATTAACATACAAATTCGAAATAAATTTCTTTCGTTTCGAATTCGAATTACACAGTAGACCCCCTGACTCCAACTCCACATAGTGTTGAAAAATATATAAACTTTTGACTATTCAACTCTTTTTTAATTATTGGTACTATGTACAATATTTTCATAACACGAACAATCTAAGAATAAATATATATATATAATTTGTTTCATGTAATATTTGTAATTAATTTCTTTTTGATTTCCTTGTTTTGTTGTTGGTTAAATTAATAAAAAATTACATGACTATTTGTCAATATTACTGATTACCTTAATCAATACTAAGTAACCATATGCTTTACAGTTTTACAACTCTGAGTAATTAGAATAATTTGCAAAACAAAAGGATTAATAAAATAAATTACAAAATATGTATGTATATTAACAGTCATTATTATTATGCTTTCTAAATTAATGGTGTTTTACCACTACGTGGAGTTGGAGTCAGCTGTTACTTTAATCTTACTAATTTTTACTAATACCCCTTTTAGACACTGTGTGAAAGACAGAGGGAGGAATACAATCTCTTTCTGTCTTTCTCCCAGCTGAATTAAGACTTTGTAAAGTAAACTTTCCGTATGTAAAAGGGGTATATTTTTCCGTTCGCCTACTTTTTTTTGGCTACCGCTCTTTTTGAGAGTAAATTTTAAAGTTTTCGCAGTAATACCCCTTTTACTTTGCAAAGTCTTAATTCAACTGCGAGACAGACAGAAAGCGATAGTATTTCTCCCTCTGTATTTCACACAGCTGAATTAAGACTTTGCAAAGTAAACTTTCCGTGTCTAAAAGGGGTATACTTACTCATTTACTGCATTTTACTACAAAAGTAAAAAACCACACCTATAATTATGATAAACATATATATATATATATATATATATATATATATATGTATATATATATATATATATATATACATATATATATATATATATATATATTATCCCTTTTAGACACGCAAACTTTACTTTGCAAAGTCTTAATTCAGCTGTGTGAAAGACAGAGGGAGACATGCGTTCTCTTTCTTTCTGTCTCCCAGCTGAATTAAGACTTTGCAAAGTAAAGATAGCGTGTCTAAAAGGTGTGTATGTACTTGTCTTAAAGGTCGTTGTAAATCCTAATGGTATGAGTGGTTTTTGTTATGAACATTCTCCAGCTGAGGGGCAACCAATTGCTATGATGGCTGACTATATTAACAAGATTTTGTAAGTACGATCAATAACATGTACATATACCCCTTTTAGACACACAAAGTTTACTTTGCAAAGTCCTAATTCAGCTGGGCAAAAGACAGAGGGAGAAATACTTTCTCTTTCTATCTTTCTCCAAGCTGAATTAAGACTTTGCAAAGTTATACCCCCTTTAGACACAGTAAGTTTACTTTGCAAGTTCTTAATTTAGCTGGACAGAAAGAGATAGTACTCCTAACTCTGTCTTTCACACAGCTGAATTGAGACTTTGCAAAGTAAACTTTGAGTTTCTAAAAGGGGTATAACCTTTGCATCTCTATATATGATATATTAATGGTTTATTTTACCAATGTGCAAAAATCAAATGCGTTATTTGATTAACAAAATGAATCGATTATTTAATGATGATCAATCGTTATTTAAATAAAATAAATTAATTAAAATTTTATTACTTAAAATTATGATTAATAATTAATTATTTATTTTGATTATTCGTCAGAATTTTGAACAATTTGCATTTGGAATAATACAGTAGTATGTTACAAGGCCTTGAGCAAGTTTGATTATTCAAATATTTTTTATTTATTCTTTCATTCAGGTGTAATCCCAAAGAATTTGAAGATGGATCTAACGATAATTACGAATGCATCTCGAAGTTACTATTTGATCCAACATCAGAAATCTTACGCACAAAAATTAATGAGGCCTCTACAAATGTGAACAAATTGACTAATGATTTACAACTCGAAGTTTTGCAATACAAAGGTTACGGCAAAGATTTTTTAAAGAAACAAAAATTTAGTCCAGACAGTTTTATTCAAATGGCTTTACAATTTGCATTCTACAAGTAACTTAGCATTCCTTTGCCATATGAATATTTTTAACGTTATATGTAAATACTTCCTCTATCTAGGTTGCATCAATGTGCTGGTGCTCAATATGAAACGGCGCATTTACGTATATATTACGGTGGTCGTACGGAAACTATTCGTTCATGTTCTAATGAATCTGTAAATTTCGCCAAAGCAATGATGGATGCCAAATGCTCTGATCAAATGCGAGTTGACCTCTTGAGAAAAGCCGTGAATGCTCACCGCGAATTCACTACAATGGCTTTACAAGGCCGTGGTGTTGACCGTCATTTATTGGGGTTAAAACTAATGGCCATCGAAAACAATAAGCCCATTCCGAAATTTTATGAATCCCTCGGTTTTGTTAAGAGTGCTCATTTTCGCATCTCTACTTCTCAAGTAGCGTCACCTAATGAAGCTTTCATGTGTTATGGTCCTTTAACACATGATGGATATGGTTGTTGTTATAATCCACGAAATGTTGATATATTTTTCGCCTGTTCCGCTTGGAACTCGAACGACAAAACATGCGCCAAGAAATTCGCTAAAGCTATAAGCGAGGCTTTAACGAGCATGCATGATTTATTGGAAAAAGCTGGAGAAAAGCCGAAATCTAAATTGTAAATTGCAATGTGCAAAACTATCTGTTCTTTGAAAAAGTACATTTTTAATAAAAACAAAAAATGCTTTTATTGTACAGCAAAAATTTTGTATTTTATAGTTTTATTTTTAGTTGCTCATCACAAAATATTTTGTATTTAATTGTTTGACATAAATAAATAATATATACATATATAACGGTTTAGTCCTTTTTGCAATGGTAACAACTACAGGATAAAGCAGATTGAAATGTAAAATTGCGCATGCCACCCATACATAATACACGCTTTTGTATCTAAATTAGATAATAAAGTAAAAAATACTCGTTAACATAAAATTACTTTTCTACTAACCTCTTCAGATTCCATCATATTACAACACTGCCCTACTGATACTACTGGTTTCGGAGGCTTAAAAAGGCCACCAACAGCGATCCAAGGCATAGATGGTACCGCATACGATTCACAAAAGCCACGACAAGCATTTGTAGTAATATGAAATTCAACACAGTCAGGTATAGAAATTTTTCTAGTATTTCCCACTTTATGACAGCCTGGTCTTAGCCAAGTCTCTTTAGCAAAAGACATAATGCTAAAAAACAGCAACAATAACGAAATACTTTTCAAATCAAACATTGCCGTTTTCCCAATGGCGAGTAAAAAATTTTGGCTTATTTTATCCCGCTTTTCCTAGCATATCACGCGTTTATAAAAGACTACTTGTTGAATTTATTTATGCACTGGTTTTTATCAGTTTTATAAAATTTCTTAAAGAAAAGCACTCGTTAGCTAAGATCCTGCGCAGTTAACAATTAAATTTTTCTTTGCAATTAAATGGTACAGCGTATTAAATTACTTTAAAAAATATGTATTATATTTAGATAAAATGGTAATTTTAATTTTATTATTCTTTTTTAAATTTGAATAAATAACTGTTCCATTATACATTAGTATATGAAAAAGAAAATTAAACATTAAATCATGAAGTTTAAATTAAAGTTTCACCCTTTCGTTTTAATTTTATGAGGATTTTTTTTCATTTACTTTAAAATAAAGAATTAAGGTAGAATTTTATTTATCCTCTTCAAATATTTTCAATTCCATTGAATGCTCGTATATGCTTCGAAATCCTTACTAATATTATAAATTTGAAATTGTTTAACCAGTTTAAAACCCGATTTGTATGTATTTTTTAAACAGATCCAAGGCTAAATAAAACAACTTCAATAAATATTAAATAAATTTATATTAATCGAGACTAGTACAACTCTTAATTAAAATCCCAGAAAAAAAAGAAAAATCACTTGTATATATCGTCACCTTAAATGCAAACGGACGTAACTACACAAAAATTCGAAATCGAGTTTTTGGTTGATTATGGTTCATTTTATCAAATTACATCATCACGCAAATATTTAGACCTCTGGAATAAAAAATGACGACTTTATTAAAGAAATTCAAACGGACGTAACTACGAATGCATCTATTTCTTACTGCAAAGGGACATAAGTATTCTTGTATGAAAAAATATTTTGCACAAATTTAGTTCAGCTTCAAGTTAGCTTTGAAATATTATTATATGATATTAACCTCATTATGAAAAAAAATTACGAGTGCTTGAAGTTTACGTTAAAATCGCTTTTTCTATGGAAATTTTATTTTAATGTACACTTCAAGTACACGTTACTTTTTAACATATTGGGGTAATTCTTTCCATGGATTAAAAACACTTGTGTTGTGTAAGCTTGTAAGCAACAATTTGAACGGTTCTTTGTGTTTTTTTTTCTTTTCAATTACAAAATTGTAATAAGTTAGAGATTGTAATATTCGTGTAATAATATTTTTATTAAACAAGTACTATATAAAAAAAATCAAAAAACCACAAATGCTCATTCGAAATGCAAAATCGTAGGAGAAGTTTAAATATGATTTTAAAATACCTGCCGAATGATAACCATTTTGATATAATACGGCGATTTTTTATATCTTTCGTATTTACAAAATGGCGTCTGACTATTGCATTATCTTTAGTGACACTCCCAGAATTAAGACAAATCGATTGATGTAAGAATCATCAAAATCGGTCTACGCGTTCGGTTTATGTAGTGCCGCAAAGGAACACACATACATACATACATGCATCCATACATATGTATATAGGCTGATAAACACAATATCCTTCCTTGCGTCGCGCAGTCGGGTAAAACCTTGAAATGTTTACTAACAACAATGATGTTCTAAATTTTGTTCCATTATTAGTTCCAACATCTAAAAAAATACTAAGTGTAGTTACGTCTTCTTGTTTGAAAATAAAAGCAAGTGAAACGGACGTAACTAACATAAAAGCTTAAATATATATAAAAAGGAAATAAATGGCTAAAAAATATATATGTAAGTATCCATACTACAAGAAAATTTTTAAGAATACTTGTATTATTGTTGATTTTTTAACGATTTTTTTCTCATGTAAAAAATATAAAATTTAGTTACGACTGTTTGCATTTAAGCTGAATATATACGAGCTGTGGAGCTGAAATATTCAACACAGGTTCGAGTTAATACACGTTAGGTTTTTGTTTTGATAAATGACCATTGAACGAATTTTGAAAAATACTATTTAAAGTTATAGGCCGATTTTGTGAAAAATTTCGTTTCTAAATGTTTCAAATTTGTAAGAAAAATAACGAAAATTCGTTTCAAAAATATTTTTTCTATGAAAAATCCGCATGGTCCTGACAGTATAGGTTCGATATCTTTACAGCCCATAAAAAAATTGGTCACCAAATTCGCCAAACTGGGTATAGGGTTTTACTACCCTTTAGTAGTACTATCGAACCTTTACAGTCAGGATCGTGTGTTATTCCAAAAGTCTCAATTTGTTGCATAGTGTAATGAATGAACGAATAAACGTTTGCCGGGCTCAGCTGGTATATACATACATACATATCGAGCCTTATTTTCGATTTAATAGTAACCGTGAAAAAAATAAAGGTTTCAGGAGAAAGTTTTTCTATAATATTCTAATATGTTTTACATACGTACATTGTCGCTTACGATAAGGTTTTTTTTAAAAGTTATTAAACAATTTGGGCGTTCTTATAATTCTAAGCTAAGGGTAGGCAGGCTCATAAAATTTTAAATTAATAAAAAAACATATTTTTTACTACATTTCGCTTACGATTAAATCGAAAATGGGCCCCGATATAATACAGGTACGTGAAGGTAATCGATTTTCCTCACCTTTTAAACGAAAAAAACCAAATCAAAATCGGTCTATCAGTTTGGTGGCTAAGGCGTCAAAGACACATATATTCACCAGAAAACATCTGAAAAAGATGTGATAACTGCTAAACGGATGGACCGATTTTTTTTAACATATCTAAGAACACTCTCGATCAAGTCACCTTTTAAACAGAAAAAAATCAAATGAAAATCAAACAGAAACAGAAATTAAATTAAAATCGGTCCAGCCGTGTGGTCTGTACGTGGACTCGTACAGACACACGGATACACAGATGTACAGACACACACTACAAACTTTTTTGCTCGGGGGTTAAAAATAATAAATAAAATAAAAAATATTACGTGGTCATTATTGTCTATCAATATCTTTTGTAAGTGGTTTTTTTGTTGAATTTGTTTCCAAAAATTTTTTTCTATATTGGTCGTATTTAAACTTCCAGTCCAGTTTTTGGAAATTAATAAAGTGAGAGAGGTCTCAATAAAGTCTGAGACCTAACTGAAATTTTTTTGAAGAATGAGTTAAGTCCACTACTAGTCTTTATGAGTCATAATAGACCTTGTCCACAATTTTTACGACTGTAAACATTATTGTCGAGCCTATAAGAGTAAAAATATTTCAGACGTTGTCATAAGAATGCATGTAGAAAACAAATTAGTTTCCGATGGCAAATAGCTGCCTCATGCAATATTCATCTGTACTATAAATTTCGAATCAAAAAAATGATTTTTTCTCGTTTTATATCAATTTTTTTACTCAAAATAAATGCCAGCTCCCATGTAAATTTCCAATATAAAAAAAAAGTAATTTATTATAAATCTACCTCAAATCTTATTGCACTTGGCATGCAGAACACGAATCAGGTAAGGTTTTTGAGATTAAATGGCTAGTTTTTGAAATATGGTCACTTTTAACATATTAGTACAAAGCGGTTCCGATAAAAGATAAATTGGTAATATGTATATGTATAACTTTTAAACTGTCAATCAAACAGAAATATTATGCATGGACCGATTATAGTCAATGATATAAGCTTTCGAAATTGAAAATTTGGAGTGACCCTGCTACAATAGATATTGAGTTAGAGCGTGCCAAAGCTGACCACCTCGAGATTGAAGAAGCTTTCAGTCAGGCTTAAGTTACTTTTTTATGGTATTTTAATTTTTTGCTTGTAGCTTTTCAATTCTTATATCTAGTATTAAGTAAAATATTTCACAAAATGTTTAAAAATTAACCCCTGTATTCATAAAAAAATTAAATTAATTTGAAATTCGTTTTAGGAAAATTTTTTATGAAAAACCTTAAATAAAATACATTTCAAATTCGTTTCAAATTTTATGAATATGGGGGTTAATATATTAAAAAAAATTATATATTTTTTCCGACAAAATATGCTAACTCTAAAAAAATATTTGTTTTTGGATTGGATTGGATATATGCAAACCAGTGCAAAATAAAATATTTTTGGCATACTTATAAATTAGTAAGCACATTTAAACCATATTATGGAAGACACATCATTTTTTTGCAATAATGAACGAATTAACTTGTTTTTTCGCTCTACAGCAAAGTTAGATTTTTTGCGTTGACATATTTTGAATATAGGCTCTCAACAGAAAGAAGTCTTTCCGGAGTTTTCCTTACATATGTATTTACATACGAAACAAAAAAAAAAATCAACAATAAAATATTCGTAGTACATAATATTCATAATATCCCTCCGATGTTCGGTGCCATATGATACCCTAAGTGTAGCATAAGGGTCTGCTCAGACCCATGAAAATAACATTAGAAATATTGTTTTAGAAATAATTTTATTTATTAATTTAATTCATTTAATATATGTACATTACAAAGAGCAATTGGGTTTGCAATTATGTAATTGCATAGAATGTTCGTTGAGGCATATAGGTCGATTACATCTGCTGCAGTTATACGTCGTTTTTTTGAAGAAGAAGCGCAAAGATAGCATGATGAACGTTTTGAGGCTACTTGAGCATATATTTGTGGCTGTGCTGAACCTGATGTAGAAGGGGAAGACTTCATTACCTAAAAATAGTGAAATAATTATGTATAAATTAGTATATATGGAAACATACATACACATATCTATATAGATAGATTTTTGCACATACGTATATATATTATAAATTTATGTAAAGTATACTCACATCGATATTAAAAAGATTCATTGGCTGCCGAGCCAATTCGATAACAAATGAGCGTCGTTTGTCACTTTGCTTTGCTGGACTCAACTCGTCGTAGATGATGAATGAGGCCAAACCGGCGACATCCAGCATATTGTAAAACATTGCCAGTGGCCAACGATTTGTCGAACGCTTACAAGAATATCCAGTCAACATCTGATCCATTGTGTCTACGCCCGCTTTAAACTTATTGTAGTCCAAAATTTGATCCGGCTTGAATCTTTTTAATGGATCGGTGTCATGACGGTAATGAACGGTGGACAACATGAGCACTGGCTTTTTCGGCTTTGCCATATAAGAACACAGAGCGATATTATTATTGTGGTAACAAAATATAGTGCTATTAACATCACGTTTATGGTCCAGCAATTCAGGGGGAATGAAGGTCTTGTTCTTCCTTACGGTACCCACGAATGCCACATTACAATGCATCAACATTTCTGCCAGGTTATATGTTGAAAAAAAGTTGTCAGCATAAACTGTCCTACCGCTGTACATGTATTTTTAAATCAATTTCATGACGACTTTTTCGCCTTGATTCGTTTCTCGCTGAGCACCTGGTGGTTTTCCCGTATACATTATGCCTTTCAAAGGGTAATTTGAAACTGAGTCGCAAATCCACCAAATTTTTATGTGTTTTATGAAACACACCAGCAAATTGTAGCATCCCAAAAAATGCATACATTTCGTTCTCGTTGGTCATTATCCAAGCTCTCTGTTTGTTATTAGGATGCGTTTCGGTCCATACTCTAAAAGCTTCAAGGGCTTTTCTATTAGTTTCCCGCACAATAATACTAACGATTTCGGGGGACAATAACGACTTCAAGATAGCTCCATGATTCGGTGATGTCCCTCGAAATGGCCCTTTACGGGTAAAAGTTGGCACATTATGAGAGCGAGGCCTCGCAGATGGTGGTGGATTTGAATTCCATATCTTACCGCCTTTTGAGCGATACGTATGATCCTGAATGCTGGATGTGCTGGCTGAAGAAGTTGTGGATGGAGCTTGAAGTGAAACGGCGGCCACAGTTTCTGTATACAAATCCTCAACGTCATCATGCCTATCATCAACGAACTCTAGTTCAATTTCCTCTTCAATGTCGGATGCCTCATCAAAATTTTCATCATTTTCTGGTAGATAGTCATCATCTCCTAATAAGTCATCACCAGTCTCGAATGAATCGAGCTCCTGTCCCATAAGTTGCTCAACTTGTGCCTCAAGTCGCGTCCGTTCTTCAGGACTAACATTTCCTGCACTTAATTTATGAAGCAAACGAATCATCATATCATCTTCATAGATGCCTTCTTGCTACATTTTACTGAAATAATAACTCGCACTAACGACTTTAAAAACACGTGTTCACTCTGAATTCTAAGCATCAACTAAAATATGTGATCTCTTCCTCTGCCGTTGTAAAAGTTTTATTGTTTTCTTATAACGGTGATACAAATAACATGAAATTTTTTTTTGGGTCTGCTCAGACCCATGTGTGCTTAACTGGCGAAAGTATTTAAAATTGGATTTTTCACCACAAATACAATAAAATTTTTAATTTTACCGTTTCATTGTGCTTGGCACAATATATTTGAGGAAGTCGTGGCCTGGGGTAGCTCAACAATTAAAAAAAAACATAGTGCATGCATTTTAAAATCGATTTGGTCTGGCCAGACCCATATGAACATCGAAGGGATATACATATGTATGTATATTGACTTCAATAAATAAGGGTACGTTCGTAAAATCATTTGTAGTGCACGTCTGCAGCATCACGAACATCTAACGTTCAAAAATGCATAACTTGGCAGCACTGTTTAGAGTCAAACGTTTTTTAATGCATTTAATCGGCATACCTGCCGCAAATCTGTGCAAATGGCGCAGTAAATTATTTTAATATGCAAGAAGTTGCAATGAAACAATAAGTTGAATATATCTATGTATTTTGATGTTTAAATTACATGTTTCGAATCTTACCAAAAAAGGATATTGATAAACTCGAAAATAACTTTGAAACACATAATCTTGGTAGTTTTTTATTATTTCAAAGGAATTTTTTTATTTTAGTTGTATTCTTTTTAAGGCCAATGCTGTTCTCATAAGAAATTGTCGCTTTGACTTTCTTTTAAATTTTTTGCTTACTACATATAATTTAAAAGAAAATTGTCACTATTTTAAAATTTGTTGCAGTTTGTTCAACAATGCCAATTGGGCACAGATGTTGAGCAATTGCAAAGCATGTGCAGCAGATAATCACGCATACGCAGTAAAACCTGGCAGAAATAAATTTGCAGCATTTACGAACGTAGCCTAAGCTTTATTTGCTTTGCTAATATTTTTTACATATTCAGAAATAACAAAAACAAAAACAAAACGCAAAAGTGGCATTGAGGAATACTCTATAGTACCTCAAAAACAAAAAATTGAGAAGTGAGTTCTAACGTCAGAAATTTCTATTTTAGTGTGAATTCAGAAGTTCTTAATGAAAGCAATAAAAATAAAAACTCTGACGATACGTTTTTTTCTAACGGCAGTCACTTTTTTGTCAGCGATCAAAATTTGCTTTGTCCAATGCCAACTAGTGATTCGTTAACATTACTGTTGCCTAGTACTTCTACATCTAAGTCAGCGATATCATCCGCTTCGGGCTCGTGTTCATCACTTAACCAAGTTATCACTATAGATAACAGTAGCCCAAAACCCAAGGTCCAAGTCGGAATGAACAAATATATAACTGTGGTAAATCGTGGGCAAAGCCCAAATTCTTTTAAAATTGCATCTGCTCCAAATATATCTAGGTATAATATCACATCCTCTACTAAACGTTAAAAACGTATTAGAATATTGCAAGATGACAACGACAAACCCAATGTATCGTCCAATCCGACACCAATCTATTTGGGAGAAAAAAATTCAATTTCAATTAAAAAATTAATCTCAGTCATTGGTGAGAATAAATTTCACATTGTTCCAATAAAACGTGGTAACATTGATGAAACGAAAATCAAGATTTATCTGGCCTGTTCTGCAAATCACGACATGTCAAATCACGGTGATTTCAACAAAGTTGATAAAAGCTAAATCACAGCTTTTGTAAATTTCACGATTTATAGCGATGGAAGTTAGAATAAAATATTCTATTATACATGACAAAAACTTAAAATACAACAAAAATTCACTAACAAGTGACTTATTAATAGTTTGTTTTTGAAATCACCGTGATTTTCAGAACAGGCCCGTATGAAGAAAAAGATTTCTGGAAAGATTTCTGGTTACTGAATTTGAAAAAACAATAAAACAAGTTTCTACGCATACCAGCTTAAGAGTTATAAATGCGTGAAGATCGTATTGTTGTTCCCGAAGAAATAAAAGATGCACTCGTCCTCCAGGGATTTAAGGTAAAAAATGTATCTAACATAATAAATAGGGAGAAGATCCCACAAACTCTATTTCGCGTTGAACTAGAGCCAAATGATATAAAATTGAGACAAAATTAGTCACATCCAATTTATAATTTAAAATACCTCTTATACAGAAAAATAACAGTTGAAGAACCACACAAGCGCTCAGGACCCGTACAGTGCCATAATTGTCAAGAATATGGCCACACAAAAACTTACTGCAAATTGCCTACTGTTTGTGTTGTGTGCGGTGCTATTTGCAATAAGCCAAAAGATCAAAAGGAAAAAAAGTTCAGTAATTGTGGAGGTAATCACACCGTTAACCAGGGCTGTCAGATATGGCGATTTCTCGCCAAACGTGGCAATTTTTCAACTTGTTTGGCGGCCAAATTTTTGGTTTGGCGACATGGCGATTTTTCTGGCGATTAATAAATTTCTTGGCGATTTTTGTGGCCATTTTTAACAAAATTGAAATTCAAAATTTTTTTAATTCAGCAAAATTAGTTTGTGGAAGTAGTTAAAAAAAATAAATCCTACCAAAAGTCGTCTGCAAGAAATTAAATCATCTTGATTGGCGATTTTCTGCTAAATTTCTATAAGATTATTTTATAAAAATTTATATTAAAAAAGTTATATATAAAATCAAATTTATTATAAAATATTTATTAAGAAAAACTACATAAAATTAATTTTGGCGATTTTTAAAATCAATTTGGCGAGATAGGTCAGAAAAAAATCTGACAACCCTGCCGTTAACTACAGAGCATGTCATGCGTAACTCTTTCGTTAAGCAGACAATGAGTCAAAACCCTAAAGTAAGGGGCTGTCCATATATTACGTAACGCTGTTTTCCCCGATTTTATAACGAACTTTGTTATAACGAAAAACGTATGCCTTATTGAGTACCTTGAGAAAACCAATTTATTGCAAAGTTTTTCATACAATATAGCTACAACGAAGAAATTCTGAGCAAAAAAGCCTCTATATAGCAAATTATTCAATCAAATGCCTCAATATAACGAAATCAGAATAAATCCTAAATGGTAAAGTCCCGTTATAAAAATAGCGAAGTCTAAATGTATTTACAAGTGCATTTGTAAAGCCTCTATACAACGAATTACTCGTACAAAAGCCTCTATACGACGAAATATAAGAAAATATAAACTTTTATTAGCATTCTCATGTTGAATACAATTTGAGTAAAGAAAACTATAGTTATAACGAATTTTTTTTCGTATTTCTTCAAATTTCGTTGTATCAAGGCTTTGCTGATTATATTTATAGCAAATCAATGGCTTTAACGAAGTATTTTCGGATCCTCTTGGAATTCGTTTCACTGTATGCGATGTGTGGCAAGCTATTTTTAATTGAATTTATTTATGTTCCTTTTCACAATGTATGATTAAGAGTTAACGTGAATTTTAACTGACATTTCTTCATTCAAAACTTGCCGTTAAAGTCCCTGTTAGCTCTTAATTGTACATTGTGAAAAGGACCGTTAACATATAAGTTTTTGTTACGTACGTAAATCTTCACTAATATTATAAATGTGAAAGTTAGTTTGTTTATTTGTTTGCTTGATTGCTCTGCTTTCACGCCAAACTGATAATCCGATTTTGAAAATTCTTTCACCAATGTTAAACTTAAACTGAAAAGCTGCATTAACACCGTCAAATATAGAAGATTTTTATTCGATTCAGAAAAGGAATTCTTATATTTGGTAATTTTTATCCGATTCAGAACCGGGATTCTTATATTTGGTACGGACTTTTTCCGAAAAACAAAAATTTGTTTGCTGGTTGGGGTAATTTTCGTTTTGAGTTTGATTGTTTAACCATCTTTAAACATATCAACGCGAGCGTGACCAAATCGCACGCGGCTTCACACAAAAACGTTTTCTTGTTCAAGTTTTGATTTTGTTAAGATATAACAAAAATATACTTAGTTATATCATTCGTATTCCTCTCTCTTTTTCTTTCTCAGTATAAAATTAAAACTTGAGCTTGGAAACTGTTTATGTGTGATGTACATATCGTAGGTTTCAAGTATAAAGGGCCCAACTCAAATAATTGTAACTTTACAGGGGAAGGTAAAAACATAACTAATAGAAACTGTAATATACAATATGTAACTTTTTTGTACAACTGCTTACAAAAGCGTTATATTTTGCAGTATTGCAATAAATTTTTGTGACGATGTGTATTTGTGTGAAATGTGTTGGAATCACTGAAAACCTCAATTAAAAAAAACTACGAGTTAGGGCCTTTCTACTTGAGACCATCGATATGTATGTATGTATGTAGATCCTTAAACGAAAATCGTGTAACTACACTAGCCCAATTCACAAACTTGTGCAAATGGTCTTGTATCATAGCATTTGCAAAATGGTTAATATATTAATACTCACCACTTAACAATTCTTAGTGGTGAGTATCAATATACTATACCATTTTGCAGATGCTACGATGCAAGACCATTTGTACAAGATTGTGAATTGGGCTACTGCTTTAAATCGGATCATTCAAATAACAAGAGTTGGTTATGCCATGTTTGTTATGTTGTGTTTATTTAACTCTGATTTTCTCCACTCGACATACATACATACATAATTTTTTTTTTTTGTTTATCGGCCGAATTTGTCAAAAATTGTTTTATCATTAATATTTTCATTTCTTTCGAAAAAATTTTATTAAAATTTCATTAAATTAATTTCATTTTCAACATATTTCAAGTTAAAAACTGCGACATACCTTCACGTTCAATTATATTTAAGTAAAATAATTACACTCGAAATAACGCGAAACCTAAATTATATTTTGTGAAAACTTAAATTCAAAGATAAACTAAGCTGCTACCTATTTAGCAGTATTTAAAATTTCTTATAATTTACCAATTCAATTATAAGCAAAATTTATGAAAAATTTCAAAATTCTTTTTGCTTTCCAAATTACAAAGCAATTTCGAAATTTCCTTGATTCCGTAATAAAATTGGAATAATGTATACATCACGTGCAAATATTTTGAATATTCAACAAAACGTGGACCTTTTCAACATCGAAGGTGTCGTAATGCCGCAACTGGATATCGATTTGGCCGATTATAAAGATGATGACATGGAAGAAAATGTTGTCTCTAAGAAACTGAATACCTCTATTAGCGATCAGGCGTTAAATACTTTAAACGATTTACGATGCAATAATTTGCTGTGTGATGCTGTTATAACCGTATCGGATGCATGCTTCAATGTACATCGAGCTGTAATGAGTTCTTGTAGTTCATACTTTCGGTGAGTTCTAACGAAAAGCGAAGTCGCTATTTACAAATATTTAGTTGAAACACACATGCGTATGAACATACATATGTATGTATGTACATAGTTAATAAATTCTAAATTTTCTTTAAAAGATAATCAGGGGTGTCATAGAAACCAATCTTATCGGAATTGGATTAGAAACCGACAAAAAAATACTTTGGTGTCATGAAATCCAATGTTGTCGGATTTTTGTTCAAACTAAGTGCGTTCGAGAACTCAAAAATTTGTACTATTTTTTACTGGATTGCGTTCGCGTACAAAAATCCAGTAAATGAGAGGGCGAATTGAGAGCGAAAAATGACAGTTAATTTACTGAGTAAATGCAAATTTTTACTGGACAAATTTTTGCCAGTAAAATCCAGTAAAATGAAACCATATGTTTTTGAACATAAACAAACAAAAGCAAAAGGAAACAAAAATTTTTGTTTTTGATGAAATTTTAAAAATAACAAAAAATAAGTGTATTAAGTTATAAACAATATTACGTTTATTTAAGTTTGATGCCAGAAAAGTATTAGGGGATGCGGAATTTTCATAGAATTGTTGGAAATATGTATTTATAACAACAATTTCCGAACGATATAATTTCACGTGGAATGCAGAACATAATCGATTGTTTTTAAACGCGAATAAAGTTAATAGATTTTTATAGTTGAATTTTTGTTTATAAATATCGTCGGACGGTTACTGGTTCCCCACATTTAAAAAAGTTTGTTATTGATCGATTATATACATATGTACATATGATTAATGTGAACTTTTCTTAAATTTGTTTTCAGTTTTTCGATATCTTGAATATATCAGGATATATAAAGTTATTTTCCCCTTTTATATTTCTCATTGGACATACTTGCAAAGAAGTGAACAATATTGTTGTCGTGATTGGTATAAGCGGCAACAAACATTTTTGTCTTTTTCTGTACATCCTAATCACTTTCACCTTGAGCGTAAAAAGCATAGAAACTTTAACGGCCTGACCCGCGATGTCGACAAGAAAGTTTCTATCGCTTACTTATATTGAAAACAAAATAGGAAAGTTTATTTTCGACATCGTGGGCCAGGCCCGTAAGTTCAAATAAAAACATATGTATCTATTACTTTTATTATTAAAGAAAATATTTTAAAAAACATTATTCAACGATTTTCTCAAACACGCAAAATTTTTCCATTCGGCTGGCCAGTAACTACCCAGAAAAAAATCTGATTTGGAAGCAATGTATTGTTTGCTTGATTACAAAAGCTTCGAAAACTGCTTCTGAAACGCACTAACATAAGGCAGGCTCTCTAACAAAATAGTGAAGAAAAGTAAATAAATTTACAAGCCAGTAACTTTTGTATCTGAGTACACAAAAACTATATATTACTGCTTCTGTGAAGCACTTTGGTAAGGCAAACAAATACGGCTTTTTGGAAGTAGAATTTATGGCTTATAACTGATTCATCTCGCACAAAAAACGCCTTATTCATTCATTGCAACAGCAAGTGATTCTCTAACATTGTCTCCTTTACGAAAACGCTTCTGGGAAGCAGTAATTTTATCCGACGATATGTATGTACATATGTATATATTTTATACATACATATGTACATATGTATAGTTTTGTATATTCCCTACAGATAATGCGACTAATCCATACACTTATGTAAATACTCTAAGGAGGAGTAGGAATACTCCAAATACTCCAAGGAGGTTGATGTCCTAGGGTTGGACTAAATGGTACAACTTTGCATTACATCGAACTAATTTTTTTACCGCCAAAATTGTCAGTCAGCTGTTGTATATATTTTACTGGATTTTACAATTTTTCCGTTCGCGTACTTTTATATGCAAACTTTTTTATTGAGAGTAATTTCTTTAAATTACTCAGTATTTACTCAGTTACTGGATTTTACTGGAAAAGTACTCAAACGCACCTACTATGTCTAGTGTCGGTTTTAGGTGTCATAGAAACCAATGTTATCGCTTTGTTATTGGATATAAACCAAGCAGCTTACAGCTGTCTTTTTTTAATTGAAAATAAATAAAAAGGCTAAAAGCGCCATTTTTCATATCTTTTTTTCAACAGTTTGATTTTTAGCGAATATTCAACCAAATTAAAGTTGATAATTTGATATATGATCTAGGATTTTTTCGCGAATTTGCGATTGTTCGCGTTATTTTCGAGTTTATAACATTTTTTAACAGTTTTGAAGACTTATAATCAATTTTAAGGCTTGTTTCCCATTATGCAACTTCTCGCGAATTTTCGCAATGATCGTGATGAAATCGAGTTTTTGCCAGTATTCTGTTTCTTAACAGTTTTCGCTATTAAACTTTGCTATTATTCAGCTTTGTACAGATTTTTTTTAGCATTCTTTAGAGTTATAGCCCTTTTTAATAAAATTATGGCTTGTTTAAAATTTTCCAATTTTTCGCAAATTTCTGTTATTTTTGCAAAAGATGTAATTTTTTCCAAAGTTTTTGGATTTCTTCATTCATTTTTACTTAAAAGCTTAACATTTAAAGTTTTTGCAAGCTTTTGCGAATTTTCGTAGTATTTTGCTTTTTCTCTCACAGTTTTAGCTAGTTTAAGCAATTTTAGTTTATTGATTGTTTCGAATATTGCGTGATTTATTCCAAATTTCACCCTTATTAGAGTTAAAGAATATTTGCATAAGAATATTTTAGCGTAAATACCATAATTGACAAAATTTTCAAACAAAAACTTGATTTAGAAGCCGTAAACAAATGAACAAAAACATAAAAAATCTGATTCGAACATCGAACATATTTGTATTCAAAATGAATCCAATATTGGTTTACAAAACCGATAATCAGCAAAACCGACTTGGATTCTATGACAACCCCGTATATGTACATATCGCTCATTTACACAAAGAACGTCATAAGTAAAAAAATTATGCAGAGAATTATATTGTGTAAAAATTTCAAACAAATATCTTGTTTACTCAACTCTTGCGAGCAAAATAAAATTTTCTTTTTGCATTGAGTTGTGTGTAAATTTATAACTTTCAACTCGTTTTCTGGCAAACTAGTTGTTTTAGTTATGACGTTGTTTGAGTAAATTAGCTGTCACGTTACGTCACCAAGCAATTAAGCTTGTAATTTGGAGCCATGCTGTTCGATTTGTTCCTATTTATACTAAATGTAGAGCTAACTACGCTCTAAACCAATATCCAAAAAAGAATATAAAAAATGCGCTTTTCTTTGAAAAACAAACTACGTCACCAAGTAACGTAAAGTGAGAAAAGTGGACTTTTCTGTGGAAATGCCCATAAGTAGATTAAAACCATAATTACATATCGACCCCTGTGCGCGAAATTCTCATATGTTACAAAAACTTAATTTTACAGGAGAGCGTTTTTATTACTTTATTTTTAATTGGCTAACAGCATTGGCATGAAATTGAAAATAGGCAATTTGATTGGTCTAAAGTGCTTTCAAGTTTTTTAGATGTGGGTGAATACATTGCTATCAGAAAGCGCTGATCTCTGATTAAGGCCTTTCTAATTAATTTATTTTCAATTGTCTTAAAAATACAAAAATAGAAATAATGTAATAAATACGAATAAAATAATCAACTATTGCTAATATCGAAAATAAAATCTTTGAATCAAGTTGGTTAGCGGAAAAATTGCAATAGACCAAATAATGAATAAACAATTTTTCTTTTACAAAACAAATACCTGTATACATATGTAATGTTTGTATTTATGCATTTACTTCATACTACGTCGGTAAAAAGGGTACATAATATACGGCTAATCCGAATATAACACTCTAACTTGCTTTATTTTCAAAAGGAAATTTTTGCTTAAGTAACACGTTGCTGTTACCAAAACTGTAAACAAAAAATAGTTTGTACTTGCACTTAAGCTTAAATATTTTTTGCTATAAAATTGAAACGGTGTATCCTATGGCTATGAAATTTTGACAGATAATGCCAATGATAACAAGTTAATGATTTTTATAAAAAAAAACGAATTTCGAAAATCATGTTGGTTAAACTTGTTTGGCGGTAATGGCTCGATATGTAGTGAATATGAACTAAAAAGCACTTACATACATACATATCAATGGCCTAATATAAAAACGGCGTATCTAAAATTTTTTCAAAATCGCGTTTTTAACGCTTTCGGGGAGGCAATGTATAATTGCATCCTCCTTGAAGATCTTAGTACGTTATAGTGAAAAATCAAGGACTTATGGCCACTTAAAAAATTATTTCTACACGTAAATGCTTTGGTTTTTTGTTTCTCCTATAAAATATAAAAAATTCGAGTTCCGCCTTTCTTATATTATAAGCCATCGATATGTATGTACATATGTATGTATGTATGTATGTATGTATGTTATTAATAATAATTTTGACAGAGCTCAATTTACGGGATTCAATTCTACTGAAGTTAACAATGTAACGGAGGGAACTCGTCACGTTCAAATACCTGGAATGAGTGGAAATATTATGAAGCAAATTATTCAATATGTATATCTGCATAAATGCACAATACATGCCGATAACGTGCACGAACTCTTGATATCCGCCGACTATGTTGGTATCATTGGATTGGTAGCGTTGTGCAAACATTTTTTAGCTCAAATGCTAACACCAGAGAACTGCGTCAGCATAATGGGTTTTGCCAGGTAAAAGGATATGTATGTATGTACATTAGGGTGACATTAATTTTCAAAAGTTTAATTTTACCAAGTCTCACCCCCCAAATCGGTTCAGTTTTATGAGAAAAACAATACAAAAAAATTTCATAGCGATAAGTTGAGATTTGGGCGTGCGCCCGCCCTTCAAAGTTTTATACGAGCCTTAACGTATGAACTATATTGATATTTTGTTCATATATTTTTTTATTTTTTATTTAAATTATTTTACAAGAAAGTAGAAAAAATTCTATATTAATTTTTTATAAAATGTTTATTAAAATTAAAGTACTTTTGATATAGTTGATTTATTTGAATTTGGGAAACGTTTGCGATAGTCCGTCACAACTTGCAAAAGAAATTGTGTTTGCTCTTCGTTTTTAGTCAGAAGTTTATTGTAATCTTCTATTAATTTAACTCCTCTTTCTGCCACATCATTTACTACTTTTAATTTGTTTAGATATACAAATGCACTTTGATAGCATTCATGGGTTGGCCATATTGAAGGGTCTAATTCCAAAAAAGATTTATCAATATTAAATCTTTCGAAAAATCTTGCTGTTGTGGAAGAAACAAATTGTTCAAGTCCATTATCAATTACATCTGCAATTCTTTCTTTTTTTAAAATCACGCGTTTTATTATTTTTGCATTTTTATTTTGCAAAGCAGCTTTCATTTTTTTTTTGTGTCAGCAGAAACATTATTGTCAAAGAAAGCAAATGCTATAGATTCTGAGCCTAAGTACCATAGATGATTTAAAAACTTTTTTATAGATACTTGCGATATATCTGTATCAATTTTTTCGAAATTATGAAGTCTATTTAAAAATGTAAGGTCCGTATTTGGTGCTTTTATGGCTGAAGGAGCAGAAAACCAAGCCTCTATGTATATTTGGATTATAAAAATACAAATTTTACGCAATCCTGCCAGTTGAATCTCTGATAAAGCAAATTCCTTCCGCAAAAAAAATATTTTCAAGCTATAAATGGCTTTTGCCATCCACCGTGCATGATGAAAAGCTCCTGGTGATCTTATCATTACGCTTGCTTTGGACTTGTTCAATTTTTCGCCAAGAAACATCAGGACAAGCTCCAAAAGCTCTTTATAATCTTCTCTAGGCTGCTTCTCACTCAAAACATTATTTACAAAATTTATTATTCTGGGTTTTGACCCTTGCAAATGATACATAGCTAATTCATCTTGAATTCCAGCCTGCCAATTGTTTATATTCAAATTGTTCCACGATTTTTTAAAATTTTCAAATAATTTTACGGAGGGACTTGTACTGCAGTCAAATTTGGTTTCAAAAACACTTTTCAATATAATTTCGTAAATGTGATGTCTACAAGGCAGCCAAAAAAGTTCTCTATTTAAGGATTTTTCAAGTAACGTGCATGTACCTTTCAAGCGCCCAGTATTGACCGCAGTTGTATCGAACGCAATGCATTTAATTTCTCTTTGTAGACCCCATTTGGAAATACAATTATAAACAGCATCGGCTTGTTCTGTTCCTGAACCACATTTCATTGCAGGTATTTCCAACAACTGTTCCATCTCTCCACTAGATACGACTATAGAAAGTCTATCAACATTTGCATTGCCCGTTAATGCTGGTAAAAGTTTACCATCCCAATGTAATGTTATAATGTCTTGTTTATTCAATTTAAAATTCTTTTGTAGTTCCAACGCTCTTTTCTTACGCATTTTTTCTCTTGCCATATGAATTGAAGATCTATTAATGATGTAGTCAGCAATGTCTTTTCCTAATGATTGCAATACAGCAGAAATAATGTGAACAGCATTTCTATTACTTATTTTGCAATAATCTAATGCAATAGCTAATTTTGGAGTAATAATTGTTTGTTTTACTCTTGCATTTTTTGAGCGAACTTTAACAATTTCATCATGGGACTCTGTGGCTTGAAAACTTTCATCACTTTCAGATGATGACTGAAATTGCATGGTTTCACCTTAAACATAAAAAAAATTACTTCTATTATAGAAAAGTTCATTAATAATCTAAGTTCATTATTAACTTACTTATAATATTTTGTTTCAACTCGCTTTAACTTAATCTGTTCGCATTGTTCAGCTTGAATCTCCATTTGAAGTGTCTTATAATCAATTCCGTACATATGTCCTGGTCGACCTTCCTGCCTCTGGCTTATCAAGAATTCTTTATCTTCCTCCACAGTTATTAATTTTAAGGCATTTGCATGCGCCACGTCAAAAATTTGTTCTAAGCTTTTAACCCAGGTATTTTCTTTGTTTTTCTGGTTATCTGTATTTCTTCCACAACTTTTTTTTAAATTCGTCCATTCTGTATGTAATTTTTCCAGTTTTGCAATGCAATGTTGCTTTTCTCTTGTGGGTATGCGCGCTTAGCACTTTCTCGTAAACTCATATTTACAACACGCCAATTAAAAAACAACACCTTTATTACTTCTTTTTTTGAAGGTAACTTGGAACCCGTAAGTTGATTAGAGGCATAGCCAATCAAATAATATTTTTCGCGTAATGATCTTGTACTCATTTTAGTAATCTTATTTTGTCAGAACAATAGGAAAGAATAAACTCGAATGAATTAATCATGAAATAAATCAAAATTTTTGCTACGTTTCTTTTGCTTCAATGGAAAATAGCGGTACTTGCTTTTTGTTAACATTATTGCTTGCTCATTTTTTGCGTATTTAACATAAAAATAATTTTGTTTTTTTCATGTGTTGCACAAAATTTTTTTCCATTGAATGGCAGACGTCATTTATACAAGTCACGTTTATAACGTTTATTTTTGGGGGAAGGGGGGCTATAAATGATTTGAAATCTTGCTGCCTTTTGACTAGAATTAAATTAAATAATTTAGAAATCAAAGGTACAACTTATAATAATACCATTTTAGGTTCAAAAGACATTTTAAAAATATATGACCAAAATATCAATATAGTTCATACTGTAAGGCTCATATAAAACTTTGAAGGTCGTGCGCACGCCCAAAACTTAACTTATCGCTATGAAATTTTTTTGTAATTTTTTTTTCATAAAACAGAACCGATTTGCGAGGTGAGACTTAAAAAATTTGATAAAAAAATTTTTTCCATATAACAGAATGTCACGCTAATGTACATACATATGTACATATGTATGTATGCACATACATACATACGTACATATGTACATAAGTATGTAAAATGCTTATCATTCGCTTATGATGTATTTTGCATTATGATTCTTGTTGCAAAGCATATAGTAAAAATTAAAGCATTAAGGGATAATCCTTTGCTAATTGATTCTTATTTTTTCTTAATACGATGTTGATTATTTACTACCTGTATTCTTGACGGTGCTAGATTTCGATTTTTAGATGATTTGTATGCCAAGGCCAGAAATTATTTATTACGTTATTTCATTGAAGTTGTTGCTAAAAATAAAGACATATATGAAATGAGCTTAAATGATTTCTATGACATCATAAATGATGATGAGCTAAATACTCGCGAAGAAGACCTTGTTTGGAAATTGTGTATTAAATGGATAGACCACGATCCAAACAATCGTAAACAGCATGTTGCGAAGTTAATGCAAGGTGTGCGCTTAGGGTTAATGACTCCCAAAGTAAGTGATTGAGATAAATTTTGATTTAAATTAAGTTTTTATATCATATATGTATACATATGTATGTACCTATGTTTTTTTATACATATATACGTATGTAAGTGTTTCATGGAAGAAGTTAAGGAGCATCCGTATGTTATTCAAAGCGAAGAGGCTAAACCTTTAATTGTGGAAACACTCAAGTTTATGTATGATTTGGATATAATGAATCCCTCAACGGGAGAGGTAGTATTTAAATCACCATTGTCTATTTAGATCGAACTTATTTGTGCCATTTCGATTGCCATTTTCTAAAAAGCTTACTACGCCTCCTCTGGCTATGCCACGTTTACCACACGAGGTCATATTTGCAATAGGTGGTTGGAGTGGTGGGACATCTAAGGGTTGCATAGAGACTTATGATACACGAGCTGATCGATGGGTTCTTATTCCAGCTGATGATCCGGCAGGACCTAGAGCCTATCATGGTACTGCTGTAATAGGTTACAAAATCTACTCAATTGGTGGGTACGATGGTGTCGAATACTTTAATACATGTAGAGTATTTGATGCGTTAAAAAAAAATTGGAAGGAGGTTAGTAAATTTTGTTATGTATGTATGTTCTTATGTATGTATGTATGTATATAAGTATGTAGGTACATATGTATGTACACTGTCATGTAAATATACATGTACATACATCCGCGATATGTTCTTCTCCATTATAATTATCATTTACATGTATTTAAGGTGGCTCCCATGCATACACGTCGTTGCTATGTGAGTGTAGCAGAACTGAATGGTTTAATTTATGCCATGGGCGGCTACGATGGTCATAATCGTCTTAACACTGCTGAACGTTATAACCCTAAGTCAAATCAATGGACCGTTATAACACCAATGAATATGCAACGCTCTGACGCAAGCGCCTGCACACTCAAAGGAAAAATTTATGTAACGGGTAATAAAAATAAATATGTACATATGTATGTATTAAAATGAAACATCTCATTAGAATAATCTGTACAGTGGTTCTTAATCTTTTATGCTGTACACTAAACAAACGCAAATGTATATGTACAGCGCTGTTTAATTTTTTTTCGTAAAATGAAATCAAAGTGAAATATCCACTAAGCTTATGTTCTCAATATAGTAAAAGTGATTTTAAAATTAAAATGTCATCCCCAGTTGGTTTCAAACGACATTTAACTGTTATGGCAATCACTTTAACTAGATTTAAAAAAGTTATTTGAAATCGTCGACATTTAGATTTTTCATGAAAGAAGAAACTTTTCAAGTTATTTTAATATGTAAATTGTTTTATATACATACATATATATGTACAATAGAGTGGCCGTTAGTTGTATGGAGATTTTTTTTGTTTTGTTTTGATTTCTTATATTCTCTCCGCGATAACCCAGCGGGAAATTAAGCGAAGTACTTCGATAATAATCACTGACGTCAGTATGACATCGTAAGCGAGCAATCTAAGTACTTGCATTGTAATGTACGTGTAATCTGATATATCATGTGTTACTGATAACTTCGATTACGATGTAAGCAGAGATTCAGTTATTGTTTAAAATAAAATAGTTTGTTCTAAAACAAAATTAAAATACTGGCCTACTTTTAGGGTAAATTTATTATCATGACCGCTGTCGATGTACATATGTAAGTGCTGCAATGGTAGTGGCACTTACTGACATCGTAGCTTACTTTTTAAGCGAGAGCGCACCACTTACGCGTCCTATGACACTTATGTTAAATCTAAATATCAAAATAAGCGAACGAATCACCACTGACTGCTACTAAGTATTACTGATATCATCGATTACGTAATGTATATTTTTCTCCACGCAATTAGATATTCAAAATGGATGCATTACGTATTTTTAACAAACTACTAAGTCCTAGCATGATTTTTAATGTGAAGTTTTATGGCGAAACTCTTCAATATCATGTTAAAATTTTGCCACTTATGCTAGCTACATTCCAGTTTTTAGGGTTTCGTACACCAAAGGTGAAAAGAAACCTTCTTGTTTTCGCTACGCTGTTCGTCTGTCCGTCCGTCTGTCACATGGTAGTTGCTCGAGAACCGTAAGAGCTACGGGCCTGAAATTTGGACACAGTGTGTAGACCTTTGGCCGCTACAACAACAAATACATGAGAGTTGGAAATTAAAGGGTGTTCCAAAACGAGCAACGAAAAATTTTAAAATCCCATGTAATATACATACATATATACAATTGTATGTATATATACTTGAATTTTGTAAGGTTAGTGTATTTTTATACAGACTACAACAATTAACACTAAAATTTAAAAAAAAATTAATTAAAGGGTGTACCATCAGTTAATGTAATTTTGACTATGTAATTTTGACAACTTGCTGTATGTTGGAAACCGTAAGAGAAAACCTCTTGAAATTTTCAAAAACGGTAAAACAAAAAAAACCTCAAAATTATAAAATCGCCAAGCCGAAAAAAAAAATCGCCAAAACGAAAAAAAGCACAAAATTAAAAAAAATTCTAAGACGAAAATAAATCGCGAGAAACCGGAAAAATCGCCAAAATGAAAAAATCGCCAAAATGAAAAAAAATCGCCAAAATGAAAAAAAACGCCAAAATTAAAAAAAGTCAAAATTAAAAAAATCTCCAAAATGAGAAAAAAGCGAAAAATAAACAAAAATTATTTCAGCTGAAAAAACGTCAAAAACTTAAAAAACGCTGTATTAAAAAAATGCTCAAAGCCCAACGTACGGAACCCTTCGTGCGCGAGTCAAAGTCGCGCTTTACTGAATTTATTTCTTATACATAAGGCCCTAATAAAAAAGTGCAATAATTTGCGTAATTGCAATGCGCACTAATTACTTATATCCCCATCAATTCGCGGTGGTAAATAAATATAAATAAATTTATGTAAATATACATACATAGATACATATGTATGTACATATGTATGTAGTATGTAGTATGTACATATTTTATGAATACTAGTATACATACTAGTTTTTTTATTGAGTAGTCTCAAGGTAACTCAACTACATACATATATAGCTACATATTGCTACCTTTATATAGAAAGGTCTTAACTCATTATTTTTTATATCCATATTTTAGTATAGAAGAACATCAAATGTATCGAAAAATGCAAAAATTGCGATTTCCAAAAAATTATGAGTTTGGGCCTTTCTATATTAAGGTAACGATATGCACTCGTATGTATATCATTTGGGGTTTTTTTTGTGAACTATTCGTTATTAACCACTCTGCTACTTCCTATGCGAGGGTCATTTGTCAGTCACAACAACAATTACAAGAAATACTATCAAAGTTTAATTTATTTTTTTTTCATTTATTTTTTTCCCAAAACATTATAATACAGAGATAGCTTAAACTTCAAACATTAATAGAAATTCCTTACGTTCTAAAACATTTCAAGGATTGCTTCATTATAACTAAAAATTAAGTATAGTTTTAGTATACAACAATTTTATTATTTATATATATATATAAGAAATTATGAATAAAGTCCCAAAAAAAAAAGGAAACAAAAAAGGGAGGCAATTAGAAATAAACTTACAAAATAACTTAAAACTAACCACAAACTAAAGACTATGACTAAAAAATGCAATGAAATAAAATCCAATTCATTCTTAACAAAAAGAAAGAATAATGTACAATTAAACTATTGGGAAGTGTTATATACAGTTTTATTAATATCTAGAGTTCGTATTCTTCTATGGTAAAATAAAAGATCTACACTCTGAAAAAGTAGACCACCATCCCTAAGGGTCAATAAGTCTACGGGAGAAAAATAATGTTTGGACCGAACGGTCTCCAGATTGGCAGATAATGAGAAGCATTGGCGAACTAATGGATTATCAGAAGACTGTGCACCTTCCAGGAACTTAATTGAATTCCCTATCATAAAAACATCAATACGTCCAAAGTCAATTCCGTCATAAATCGATCTGCAAGATGTTCTTCGAAATTCCCCAATTGGTCCATAGTAGGGCCTTAAGCCAAGACAAGATACCAAAATCATTCTCTCCCATCTCCTAAGCCTCTCCATCTGGCTTGAAGAAATCCCAAACCAGACTGGAAAAGCATAAGAGATGACAGGTCGAATGATCTGTCGATACACCAAAAGCCGTACTTTTTTGTCAAGCCCGACCCTACGTTTCAAAATTCCCTGATAGGAAGAGTAAATCCTTTTTGTCCTTTCAAGTATGTCGTCAATGTGTCGATAGTATTCAAAATTTTCATGAAATGTGACGCCCAAATATTTCATCTTGTCCGAAGCCCTAATCATTTGCTGTCCTATAAGTAAACATGGTATATAAGTTCGACAATTTTTGTAAATGTATTTACGTGGTCCCTTTATCATGACCGCCACTGTCTTTTGTATGTTCAGATTGAGTCTCCATTTTGTAAAATAATCTGTCAGTACTGCTAAGTAGGAGTTAACTCCGGCGTTAATTGTCCTTGCTCTACCACCCGATGAAGCAATTAAAATGTCATCAGCATACATTAAGAGAAGATTATCATCAGAAGGTCCAGGTATATCTGACACAAAAATATTATAAAGCACAGGTCCTAGCATAGATCCCTGTGGAACACCCGCACAGATTGAACCCTCGTGAGACAAACTGTGAGCAATACGAACCCTAAATAATCGATCCTTTAAAAAGCTATTCACCATTCGGCATATGCCCGAACCAAATCCCAGGTTAATCATCTTATAAATAAGCCCTTCATGCCAGACTGAATCGAAAGCCTTAGCAAAATCCAAACTGACCGCTATTGGGCATCGCCTGTTCAATCCTCTAGAAACGTAGTCGGTAAATACTGTAAGTGCATGTGTTGTTGAGAGTCCAGTCCTAAATCCAAACTGATAGTCCCTCAAAATGTTCCTGTCATTTATAACATCGTTTATTTTTTCCAGAAGAAAGAACTCAAATAGCTTTCCGAAGGCCGATAGCAAGGAAATCGGTCGATAGCTCCCAATCTCACGAGGATCCAATCTGGGCTTAGGAATTGGTACAACAAGCGCCATCCACCATGCTTTTGGGAAATAGCCTATGTTGTAGCAATGATTAAACAAAATGGCCAAAAACCGCTAAGCTACCATGTCAGTCTTTTTAAGAACAAAGTCAGGTATACCATCCACCCCACTAGACTTCTTGTTTGATATTGCTCTTACTGCTATGCCGATAGACATTGGACTGATAAAAACAAGGTGATCAACGTTTTCACCTAAAATTTCCCCATCTGCAGTAACGTTTGTACCAAATGTTGTCAATGGTGTTGTATTGTCCAAAGTTGAAACAGTATCCCGTACATTAAGGCTTAAAGCATCAGTATGACCTAATTGTTCCGGATAACCTTGAAAGAAATGATTTGCTAATAAAGCTGTCATTCTAGGTGCATCCATAACCATTGTTCCTTCAGGAGTCATCAAACCACGTAAAATTGGACGAGAATTAAGTCCTGCAGCATTTTTAACATTTCTAAATGTTCTATTATTGATCCGAATGTCCTGTAAAAATTTTGTCCAGTGTTCCCGTTCAAAATGTACTATGTCACCCTGTATTATTCTGTCCAAGTTACGTAAGTCAGCCTTAAAAATATTTCGTCTTTCAGGGTCTTGACTTCTGTGAATCCTTCGTCTAAGCCGTTTCTTTTCGTCAATGAAATTAAGAATATGCTGTGGAAGCCTCAGCAAACCTCGGCCTCCAATAGAGACTTTCGGAATGGAGTGCTCCATAGCATCTCGAACTGCATTGTTCAAAGAAACGATGCTTTCGTCAATTTCAGTTTCAGTCACATTTCTGTCAATTGGTAGTCCAATTGGTCTTGTTCATGTGATCATAGTCGTATCTTGTAGAACGATCTGTCGTCAAGCAATCGCTTGTGGAGAAAACAATTTCAACTGCTTTATGGTCCGATTCATAGTCCAATGTCCTAAGCAAATTAGAGTTCACAGAAGTGATGTCAACAGTCGCAACACAAAAGTCAAGATAAGAATTCCCCCTCGTTGGTCCGTTCGTCGGCCGAATCTCAAAGTCCGGGTTTGAAAGCAAAAATTCCCGATGATTACGTCCTCTTGTGTTCGTGTAATTATCTCCCCAGTAGGGATGCCTTGCATTGAAATCAGCACCTATCAATAGACTGCAGTTTTGCACAAGACTCAACCGCATCTAGGTCCAGTGCTGAAAACGTGTCACTTGGTTTCAGATACATAGCCATAACAACTAAGTCAATCGAATTTAACCTTCGTATGCGTACAGCAGTATTCTCTATCTGGCCAGTATCGAGAACAATCTCTTCACAATGAAAAGCATCCCTAATGAGAACAGCAGTACCACCTCCACGTCCTTGTCTATCACGTCTAAATGTCCTGTATCCTGTTATGTCCAATTTGTGTCTAGGGTTGAGATGGTGCTCAGCCACTAGAAGTATGTCCGGTTTATTTCTTCTTAAAAACAAGTCCAAATAATATCTCCTGTGCCTTGAAACTATAGAGTTTGTATTAATAAAAATTGTCTTGAGTGTTCTAGTCATCTTGTCTTAATGTCATTAACATGACAAGCAGGGCGCGGGACCTCTCCTCATCATTGTCGAGTTCCTGGTATTTAACCGCAAATCCACAGATTCTGTCCAAGCTTTTCAAAAGTCCTCCACCAAAAAATCGTCGACAGTCTTTGTCTATTTGGTCAAACTGGCCCATTGCTGATCCCAACGAGACTTGATTCCCATTTGGTCTTCCCCCTCCTGTTAAATCATACACCTGTCCGGAAGTCGTGGTACTACGTGAAGCAATATCCTCCACTGGCGAAGCACCAGTTGCCGCTGCTTTTGCATAAGACACCTGTTTTTACAAAGTTATCCGTTCTTGATCGCACAAAAGGCTGGAATCCACTCCTATCAATTTTCTTTTCCTGCAATTGCAGAAGAAGCTTTTTCCTATGAGGGCAATCCTTCGAGTTGACAGCATGACCTTCAAGCCCACAAACTACACACTTAAGTGGAATTCCAACCCTTTTACTGATCTGGCCGGTGACAGGATCTGTCAAAATAGTCTCTTGTATGTTCTCCTCCTTGGGAGGAATCAAACAAATCGCTGGTCCATGAGAACCACCACATTTTACGCATCTAAACGGCATGCGACAATTGGTACTTACATGCCCATAGCGTTGGCAATTGTGACATTGCGTAACACCAGTCCGTCTATATTTCCTTATACATATGTACCTTGCATCGTAGGATATATTTTATGTCAAAAAATTTTGCAATGTCAGCGTTCCTTGCCAGTCTGATGATCCATTTATCTCTTCCAAGCCATTTTACGCTTAGAATCTCAATATTGATCTGGAGACCGACTAGGTACTCAATAATTTCCTCCGAATTGAAAGACGGTGGAAGACAATCTATTACCATTGAAAGTGGCCGAAGAGCTTTTGGAGTGTAGGTAAAACTATGTACACCAGCTTGTTCAAGAATGCTGTTAACTTTGTCATAGTCTTCCAGAGTGCAGACCTTAATATTTGCTACATTATTTTTTAATACTCTAATATTATAATTCTTATGGCCTAAATGTTTATCAATTTTTTCTATCAGTTTTATCAGTTTCTTTATATCCGCGTTCTCTGTGATTATTAATGGAACTGACTTACTTGTTATTTTGTCTTCAGTACTCTTTCTTGCTTTGGCACTATTCTTAGCAGTCTTCTTTTTGTCTACAATATGTTGCTTTTTGCCGTCATTTTTCGGTGGACTAACTATGACTTCTTGACACTCCATGTCATCCTCAAAGTCGAAACTAAGGCTGCTTGCACTTGGAATCAAGTTCTTTTTCTCCAACTCATCAAGTCGATTTTTCAAACCGACATTTTCATTGACCAGTTCTCCAATTCTTCTGTCAGCTTCAGTTAATTTTTCAAGAAGGCGAGAATTTAGGCATCTAACCTCCTCCATATTGGGCTCATTAGTTTTTTCCCCGCTCTTAATTTTTTCCTCTTTTTAGAGGCCGCCTCTTCTTCATCATTCATCCCGATGAACAGAAATTTATTTTGTTTTTATTATGTAATTAATAATTCAATTATAAATTGATATAATTTTAATAAAATTTTCTTTTGATTGAAAAAAAAAGTTTAATTTAAATTTTTATGTATGTATGTAATTACAAAATATGTACATACCCTGCAGGAGAATAGGTGTCAATTGTCTAAAAGCTACTAGTATAATTACTAGAACAGCAAGAACTAGTGCGAAAAGGGTTAAAGTTGTTGTATAAAATTACTAGTTCTGATGAGTACTAGTATATGAAGTAGTTCCAAGGCACCACATTGCAAAATAAATTTTGACTGTCTAACAGAGCACTTGCACTGTACCAAAATTGGTATTATACAATTATTAAAGTTTTAGGTTCACCTATAAATAATTATAATCAAATGATTACAATTAACCTTTTGTATTTTTGAATTTTGATAAATAATTGCGAATTTTAACTAGCAGTGGTCACTGGGTAACAAAGGAATAAAACCACCAATTTTATAGAATTTTTCTTTGCAAAAGAACTGGTGATTAACTAGTTTGAGCATTAACATGTTATAGGAAAGTTTACGGTTGGGAACTAGTGGTGGTGGCTTCTGTACTAGTAAAATACCAGTTGGACACTAGTTCGATCTCCTGCAGGGTATTTATACACATATGTATGTATGTGTGTACATATCGCTTATTTACTAAAATAACGTAATAACTCAAAAAACTAGTTTGACAGAAAACGAATTTAAAAGGCAGATTTTGTAAAAATAAATTCGTTTCTAAACGTTGTATGAAAAATAAAGAAAATTCGTTTCGAACAATATATTTCCCAACAAATTTTAAAACGAAAAAATCTTTTGAATTTGCCAAAATCTACCCTTAAATTTTTCACTTTACACACTAGTTAACGCAAAAAGAACATTTTATTTTTCCCGAGACCTGTACCGCATTTCCGTGACTTGTGAGAAGTTCTCGCATCGAGAAAAATTAAATAAAACAATGTGAAGAATAATTATACATCATTAACTCAAAAATCCCATTTTATGAGTTATGACCAGGGAAACCGCAAATATGCAATTGCATGTTTTTTCTTGTATCATGTATTAATGCGGGGACAAGATATTTATCCGTTTCAGAACTTTTAATGAATTTTGGCATCGATTTGTTAGTGCATATTTTTGCATATTTTACCCTTTAAAGCATGTTTATGCATATATCAGTTTTACACGCATATTTTTAGCATATTTTCGAATTTTTAGAGCATAATTTACGCTTTTAGGGCATATTTTCATACTTTATAGAATTTATTTTATTTCAACCCGCTTGGCACCACCATCCTTTAAAAAAAAACTCTCCATTCCGAAAAAAAAATTTATGCATTTTTTTAGCAACGCATTAAAATTTCATTTTCATTTAAGTTTTAAAGAAAATTGTTTTCCTGTGCTATCTGGGTTAATATTACAAATTATTTTTAATTTTCGCCATATAAATCTCTGTTCCAATGTTCCATGTAGTGTATAGTTTTTTTTATATATAACGCAGTTTTACGGACGTTAGTTGCAATACAAATTTAGCTATGTATGATTTAGCTGTGTGTGATTTACTCTGCCCCGAGAAGACCTTGAAGGAACATCATTAATTTATGAAAGTTCATTAAGATGAGACAGAAATGATTTTTATTTGAAATTCTAGGCCAATATTTTGTTATTTATTGCAATAAAAATTATAAATACAAATATTGTCTTATTTATCCAAAATACAGTTCCAAAGCATTAATTCTGATATCGTGATCTTTTGACATTGAAGTTAAATTCTTATGCATCCAATAAAAATTAATTTGTATTATTTGTTTTAGTTAAAAATTTTATGGTAATTTTGTTTTAACCTGCACTTCAAACCCAGTTATTCTTTGTTAATTATGTTTCCGTTTTTTGGTTATTTATTTTTTTTTTCTTATTTTATATGCAAATGTTGTTGAATTTTTGATTAAAAAATATATTTTCATTTACAAATAAACCAATTTATTCTATTTTTAAGAGCATATTTTTTGACTTCTAAGCGCATATTTACAAGTTTTTAGTGCATATTGAATGCGCATAAAACACTTTTTTTAGAGCATATTTGTGGTTTCCCTGGTTATGACGTTGCTGATGATGATATGATATGATATAATTTGTATCAGAGTTGTTTATTTTCATAAAAACAAGCATAAAATGCATCTCCTCCAAATTATATGCATACGTTACATAGTATTATTTGTATTTTAATTTTCCTAGGAGGCTTTAATGGCCAAGAGTGCCTTGATAGTGCTGAATTTTATGATCCAAACACTAATATATGGACACGTATTACCAATATGAATCACCGTCGTTCGGGTGTATCGTGCGTTGCGTTCCGTGGTCAAGTTTACGTGATTGGTGGTTTCAACGGCACTGCTCGACTCTCTACCGGTGAACGTTACGATCCTGAAGCACAAATATGGTCGTTTATACGAGAAATGAATCATTCTCGAAGCAACTTTGGTTTAGAAATAATAGATGATATGATATTCGCTATTGGTGGCTTTAACGGAGTATCAACAATTTCACATACCGAGTGCTATGTGGCAGAAACAGACGAATGGATGGAAGCCACCGATATGAATGTTGTTCGTTCTGCTCTGACAGCCAACAATGTAACTGGGTTACCAAACAAAAGAGATTATATTCATAAAGAGCGTGATCGTCTTATGGAAGACAGGCGGCAAAGAATATTAGCAAGTGCCCTCACTCGAAATGACAGTGTTGTAACATCAAATATATCAGTAGAAACACATGATGTGGCAATGGATGATTATGACACTCCTAATGAAGATGAAGATGCAGATGATGAAGATGATATACCACAAGGTTTACCCCAAACTCGATATGGGCCACAAGTCTTAAACGACGTATTCAATAACAACAATGTTGATGAACAAAATCGAAGGTTTCGTTTACAAATGTGGAACCATCGCTCTGGTTCACATCACGAAATTAGAAGGCGGTAACAAAAATAAAAACAAATGCATATGGATGTACATATGTATGTAATTATGTACATACATGTGTATGGATTTAACATATGTTTTATATAAAACAGAAATAACTACCTACATATGTACATATTAGCCGACGGCAAAGGAAAACGTATTAAAAATATACTTACCTATGTACATACATATGTAATGTACATATGTATGTACCTATATTAATTCAATAAACTGTTGAAAATTTTATAAAAAAGAAAATATACTAAATTAAAACCCAGCCGCATTTTTTTAAATTTTCAATCAAATTCCCGTCTTTTTTTACTCTTTTGCGCGATTAAAAAGCTAGAATATGTGCCCATTTTCTGATCATAAAAGACACTTTTGTCGGTAGATAAACGTGACTAACCGCGACTCCTCTTGATAAGTCATTTATGAGTATTTTTCCTATATTAGTTTAGAGTCATTTTCGACCCCCTTTTCTAGTAGTATTTAAAGTCTTTTTAGAATCGTTTTCTGATCATTTATTAGTCTTATTTCGCTTAATTTTTTACTCCTTTTCGAATTGTCTTTCAGCCATGTTTCTAATCGCTTACGAGTCATAATATGACATATTATGTTAAAAAATTTCAATATTAAAAAAAATTCTGTGAAAACAAATTTAAAAATATGAAAAAACTATTAAAAAATTGTGAAAAGTGCTAAACGTTGCAAATTCTGTTAGTGGTAGCTGCCGTAGAGAAATTTTTTCAAATTTATGTGAATAATTTTTATTATTATTATTATGTTAGGTTAGCAGGCTGCTGGTGAAGAATGAAATTTAGGGGTCCAGCTCACTTGGATCCAATACGATTATCCCTTTGTGCTTATTATTATGTTAAACAAATTCTATTTTTGACATTTTGTTTTTGTAATCCTGATATTACCTGGAAATTAATGTGCCTTGAGTATGCCCATAAATTTTTAATTTCAATAAAAAGGTTTATTTTCGATAAAATCGAAAATAAAAGAAGATTACAAAATTTGAAAATTAATTTTTCTTGATATCAAATTGTTCCGATAATATTTCAGAAACCAAGGAAAATTCATTAATTCGACCATGCCAGAACAATCGTGCAATTATAAAATTGATCGTGTGCTACGAAAATGAAACATTATTGATTTTCGTGGGCCGAATTTCCCGCTGTCCCACAACAACAATAAAATAAGAACATTTGTTTTTGTTTTCAGTATAGTATGACTATGTGCGTGTATTGATTATTCTTGGTTCAATTAAATTTTAATGTTTAATTTTGCATATTGCGTCGTATGTCGAGTCGAATATTCGTCAGCGAGAATTTTGTCCTAGATTAAAGAAAACTTGTACATACACGTTTTCTTTAATCTACTACAAAATTCTCGCTGACGAATATTCCATTCGACATACTCAATACGACTGATTGATTGTATGTACATACATATCGCACACTAAATCATAAAGAGCCACGACTCAAAAAATTTCAGATGCTGAGCAGTTGCAAACAACTGTAGTTACTGTACAAATGACGCAAGTTTGTGACATAAAAACAAGCATAACGGTATTTTATATTCTTCAAGAATACTGTATTGCAAAAGAAATTCTTTAGGTCGTCATAGATTTCTTCAATTAACTGGTTTATAAAAAGCAAAACCACTTTGATAATTTTGAGTTGAGACTCTTTATGATTTAGTGTGCGATATGTACATATGTATGTATCTAGAAAATAAAAATAAAAGGATAGTTCTTATTTGATCAAAATAAATTTTAAATTTATTCAATTGCAATTCGTTTAAATTCTGCGTGCTGTAAGTAAACGATTCTTATTTTTATTCTAAATATGTATGTATGTATGTCCATAGGTACATTTGTATGTATGTACGTATACATATGTACATATACTATGTATAATATAAAGAGAAATATATGATTTATCCAAACATGGTATATTTTGTGTTTTGTGTGCTTTCAAAAAACAAATCAAAAGTTCGTTTTTAATAAACAAATTCAAAGTTTTAACTCCTGAAATATTTATTAAACAAACTACATGCGCAGACAAGCACAAGACACATACATACATACATACGTATGTAAATAAATAAAGGATATCTTCTGGTACATACACTTGTAGTAGGTATGTATGTATGTACATACATATCGTTAGAGAAAATGTAAGCCGCTGTTCTAGTAAAATATATGTACATATGTACATATGTACATATGTATGTATGTACATACGTATGTAGAAAGGTTTGTTAAGTTCTTTCTTTCGGCAATAAATAACGATTTTATTTATTTAAATAAGCTTTTTGCTTGTGCAAAATTGTTTAAATGCAACCCAAACAGTTTACATATTCTGTAGCCATATGTTTGTAAGCATCCATATCCTACATTCAGTACATCGAAACGTCATATATAAGCGCAAAGGAACCGTCTTTATCAATTCATATCAGTGATAAACGTTTAAGGAGCAACATCATCTATCATGTCTATACGTTGCCTTCAGTTGTAAGTAACGATTTAAAAAAAATTTTAATTGAAAAATGTCCAAGCAGAATATTTATTTTAAAGGTTATTTTTTCTCTCAATATCATATGTATCGATGAGTTTGGCACAAATTTTAGAAGTTCAACCAATAAATAGCAGTCCTACGACTGCTCCTTTGGGATGTCATCGTCGTCTTTATACGTATCGTGTTACTCAAGCTGATTCAAAGGGACGTGAATGTTGGGATTATGTTAGCGTTGCAGCTTGCTGGGGACGTTGCGATTCGAGTGAAATATCTGATTGGAAATTTCCCTACAAACGCTCTTTCCATCCAGTTTGTGTTCATGCTACAAGACAACCAGCTGTAGCTGTACTTCGTAACTGTCATCCAGAAGCAGACGAATTTACTCGTCGTTATGAGTATTTAGAAGCAGTCAGTTGTCACTGTCATACATGTTCAACGATGGACACCAGCTGTGAGGCTCCAGCCAATAATATTTTGGATGAAAAATCTGGTGTTAAGGTTTTGGCTCTAACGGGTTCTGACTCAGTTGGACTAGATTATTAGTTATTGATTACTTAAGTATGTACGTACTAGATGCTCAAGTGTGCATACATGCACATACATACATACATATGTATATATGTATACATACATGCATGTATGAATATTGCAAATAAACTTATTTAATGTAATTTTTTGATATATTGTTACATATCGTTACCTTAATATAGAAAGGCCCTAACACATTCATTATTTTTTCGAAATCGAGTTTTTTTGTAGGTATTTCGATAGAAGAACATCCAATGTAGCGAAAACTTCAATAATCTCGATTTCAAAAAAAAATAATGAGTTAGGGCCTTTCTATATTAAGGTAACGATATACATACATATGTAGTATATTACACAGCGAAAATTTTGTTTTTACAGTCGTATAATTATGTACATATGCACATACATACATATGTAAATATGTATGTATATATATACATACATATATATATATACAATATATATGTATGTATGTATGTACACAAATATATAAACAGTTGAAAAGTTTAACTACTGTATTCTAAGATTATTTGGATTTTAAGCGTATGTTAACCGTTAATAGCCTAGCCTGGTGGTACCTCAAGGAACTAACCAAAAAATTCCAAATTTTGTTAAATTTTCTAAAGTGATGTTGCTATGATCTATAAGTTGTTCGCTGATGCAAACACTGCAGTTTTCGTTTATCCCTACTTGAAAATAACATTATTTGAAGCTTGTGTGTCAACCGGACTGGTTCAAGATCACAAAAAAAATTGTGAGCATTTGCTTTATATAAAAACTTTTTTGTTGTGAAATATGTTGGAAGTGTTGAAAAAAAGCTATTAACGTTTTAACTTTACTGTTGTGAGTACTAAAATAAGAGTACTTTTTTACTTGTAGTTGTTGTAGTCATATTTCAACATGGTCCTTTAAGGAACCATCAGCTTATGGCTAATATTCTTATGGTCCTTTGAGGAACCATCAGGAGCTCATGGTTAATGTTGTTTATATGGAAAATTTCATAGAAATGTTACTTTGGTGGTTCTTTGTGGTAGATTTTTTGAAATTTTATGCCGGAATCGTTGTTTTAAAATGAACTTTCCAATTTTTTTAATATCATTACTGCTGGAACTCCTCTTCGCCACAAAAATCTACAACAATAACATCCAAATAAATTAAATTTGGATTCAGCAGTGTCCCAAAAGTCATCATAGTGATTAATATAATCTTTCTTTGCGTGGCAAAGAAAAGCTCCAGCCTTAACGATAAAAACCTCAATAACACGGTGAAGCATGGGGGTGTAATATGATGGTATGGGGCTAAATGGGATCGAGTGGTGTATGAAATCCGGTTTTTATAGAACGTAGGTACACTGAATAAAAGGGATTATTTAAAAATACTAAAAGATAATAATTTAACACAGTTAGCAGCCAAATTAAATATGAGTGGAGACTATTGATTAGTTAGAGTTAAATACCCGAAACATTCGCCTTCAATAATAAGAGAATGGCTTCCATTGAATGGGAAAAAAATTGCAGGTACATCCTCCCTAGACCCTTAGCATTAATACTAATGAAATTCTGTGGGCATATGTGGAGAAAACATTGCGCGAGCTGTTGATTAGGGTCAAAAATTAACTCCAGGACATATGGGAGCATATACCTCCCAAAATTACCAAAACCCCAGTTCATTATATGAGAGTAACATATTAGATGCTAGACGTGGCCACATTTAGTACTAGTTTTTAATGTATTCCTTATTTCATAGCTCCTTCCTGAAAGAAAAGTTAGTGTACAAGTTTTTTTTTTTGCTCTTCAAATAGTGTTATTTTATGTTAGGTTATTATTTTAGTATTAAAATAAATTTCTTAATAAAATGAAAGATTTCCATAGAAAGCTGATTAATTTGTCTTGAAATTTCTTTTGGTTTTAGCTTAAAATCTAACAAATCGGCAGAGATACTTTGATTAGAAGAGCGAAGCGTTTGCTCTACAAGTTTTTTCTTTGCTTACTGTACTTATACAGAATTTACTTATTCCTAGAGAGTCTCGTGGTCACAAGTGGTTCCTGTAGGGACTAACCAGGTTTTTTTTTTCTCAGTTAGGTAAGAAAAAGATGTACATACATACATAACAGGGAAGGAAAATGACTTCTTGGATTTTGTACCAACTGTGAAAACAAAACGTACTTTTTGGACCATGACGGTACCATTTTTTTAATATTTATTAATAAGAGCGGAAACGTAAAAAATGTTTAAAAAATTCAGAAGTAAACAATAAAAAACAGAAACTTAACAAAAATGTGTATAAAAATTCAGTATAAAAAATCAAAAATAACATAAAAATATATTAAATATTACATTCATAAGGGTACATTCGTAGATTAGACTTGTTAGAGATCGGTTATTCTAAATAAAGCACACACACAAAAATTAAAGCAACATAGCAAAATTTATGTTACCATATAGTGAAACATTGGCATTTTTAAATTGTGCCAAGCAACTCGCGGTAGTACCACGGTACCAACGAGGTCAAAAATATACCATAAAAAGTACAATTGTACCATGATTTCCATCCGTGATACATAAACAAATCCGTTAAAGAAACTTTTTTTCAGAATCTTAAACTGTATAAAATATGTACATATAATTTTTCAACAAAAAACAAGATATCAGGGGGTCGATTCTGAATTTATGATAAAAATGAAGTGATAAAAAATGTATCATATTCACTTCACTTGACAGGTAGTTCTCATAAAATCTAAAATCAGAATCGCATTTTCAATGAAGTGATATTTTATTTTACATTTTCACGATTTCACAGAAACAGAGTCGACCACCAGGATATTAAAGCATAAAACAACATTACCTTACACATCCCGACTAAAGCATACTTGAAATATAAATTAAACGTTTTAAAATACGGCCGTAAATCATTTTTTAATGTATGGGTAGCTGGCAACTCAAATTATATAAGTCCATTATGGTAAGTACACACTTTGCGATATTTTTATGCAACCAGGCGGATTTCATTGTTAGTCACATAGTCCTCGTCCTGACTTACAATTCTTGTTGCTGCAATTTTTTTAAATACTGCTTTGAATTTCATTAGTGTTCACATTATGAAATTCTAATTTTGCAATTATGTACTAAAAAAATTCTGTTAGTCCCGGTCCAGACTTGCAATTTTTGTTGCAGCAATTCTTGAAGTGAGTGAAATAGAAATATATACTTTTGTATTCCTCTCTCGCTCTTTTGCACTAAAAAATAAAAAGTTGCTGCAACAAAATTTGCAAGTCTGGACCGGCACTTAATTCTCGTCCATACTTGCAATTTTTGTTGCAGCAATTCTTTAGTTTATTGGTGAGAAGGGTTAGCAGATTTGGGAGGGGTACACAGTTTCATGTGCTCTGCAATTCTCTTTTGTAACAATGTAACAAAATTTTAAAATTATTGTTGATTTTTCAGGCAAATTTGTTGTGAAATAGAATTTTTTAATACTTAATTGCAAAACTAGAATTTCCTAATGTGGACACTTATGCAATTTCAAAGCAGAATTTTAAAAAATTGCAGCAACAAAAATTGCAAGTCTGTCGAGGACTTACACCACAAATTTCTCTGAAAAATTAACAATTCTATTTACTTCTTGTTATATTTTGCGTTTTTCATAACAACTAAAGAAATAATATTAAAAAACGTCAGATGCAACTAACAACTTTAAATTAACAAGTACGAATTTCAGAAATGTCTACCCCTCCCCAATCTTCTCACCTCTCTCACCCATAACTCAAGAATTGCTGCAAAAAAAAATTGCAAGTATGGCCTTGGTGTGAAGTATTGTTTATCGTTGCATTCGAGTTTTCAAAATATCTTGACGTTTTCAGATTGCACTCATGGTTAAGTTTTAGATGGCAGTGTGTGAAAGTTTCAACTCAAGGCGAATTCACATAAGGTCATCTTAATTCACCAGCTGATATAACTTCTCTGATGTCAAATCAACCAAAACGTTAGGAAATATTCTGACTGCAGGAAATTTTACACTAACAAATATACAAGGTGAATACGCAGAGTTGACTTGTTTCAACTTTTGTTGCTCAACTCGTAATTCAGCTGTAAAAAAAGACGGAGACGGAAATACAAGCATCTCTTTTTATCTTACAGCTGATTTACGAGTTGATCAACAAAAGTTGAAGTGTGTGCACCGGTACCAACATAAACGTGTTGCGTAAGCATACTGCAGTGTGTACCATGATACAAATATACAGGTAACCGCGAAGCGCCAGCTGTTTTGCTTGTTTCTTGATGTGATGGTGATTGAGTTTTACCAACACACGCGCGCAGTGCCTATTAAAACTGTACTAATACAAACGTGCTTTGCAAAACAAACAATATACATGTACATGCGTTTTCTCTTGGTTGTCTCTCTTGCCAATCACAAAACAGCAATAAAAATCACTGTTGTTTTATTTGTTGTACATTTGTTGTAGATTTGCGGCTACCTGCATAATTGTATCATGGTGTGTACCTACCATTAGACTTGGAACCACAAAGTATAACGATCTGGCAATACAAGTTATTGTTTACATATTAAAAGGTAGAGCTTAGCAGAGCGTAGTACTTTTCGATAGTTGAATCTTTGTGATTGTATATAATGCCTGGACATTGTAATCCCATATGGAACTATTTTCATCGCAATGAAAGTACTGCAACTTGCGTTGTATGCATGAAAAATTTATCTCTGGGCAGCTCTCTGCCAAGGAACCAAACAGTAAGCAGCATAAAGAAACACTTGGAGAAGGTACATCCACATGAGTATGCTGGTTTTCATGATATGGAAAAGGAATATGTGGAACACAAATCGCAAAATGTTAATTTAAAAAGAAGGGCCAAACGAAAGAGACTTAAGGAGCGAAGAGAAGAAATTGAAGGCCCTAAAGAACGGAAAAAGCCTGGCAGAAAAAGAAAGTTTGATAATCGATCAGAGTCCGAAGACGCTATTCAAAGGAGTTCAACCATTGAAATAGTTCATGATGATCCCCTAATTTTACATGAGGATGATGAACCCATGGTTGACATACGAAATGTTAGTATTGGAAATATAAAAATTGAACACAGTAAAAAATTACCATCAAAGGCTTCAGATGTAGCAGTAAATAGAAGAATCGATAGAACAGTATTAGATCTTATGGTTGTTGATTTGCTGCCGTTCAATATCGTAGAGGGTTCGGCATTTAAACGGCTCAATTTGACAGATCCATGTAAGCCCAGTAAATACTCTGTAAAATCTATGAATTATTACAAAAATGATCTATTGCCTGAAACTTTTGAATCTGTTAAAAAAAAAGTTAATCAAGTCTTAGAACAGGCCGAATGGATATCACTGACCACTACGTTGTGGAAGCATCATATGAAATCTTGTTCGATCCAAGTTATTAGTGGACATTTTCTACACGAAAATCAGAAGCATATGGTTGTGTTACAAGTACTTCCCTTAGAATTACCACGAATAGAACTAGCACCGAGTATTTTAAACTTGTGCAAAAAGTATAATATTGTTGATAAAATACATTTAAACATCGTAAAGGTAAGTGAAAATGTTTCCTCAGAATGGTTTACCACATTAGAGTGCTCCGACTACTTACTTGAAAAAGTTATTCGAGAAGCACTGTTTTCCACCGATATAATCGAAATTATCAAGCAAAAATGTAATAGCATTATAGATCATTTTGTATGTAACGAACAAGCTAAACAAAATTTTAAAGAATGTCAAGAACTGTGTGGCTTAAACGAAGATAGAATTTTTATGGCCTCTCATAATACTTGGACAAAAACTTATTTAATGTGGGAAAGACTACTTGAGCAAAGGTCAGCACTGGAAATGTACATACAGCAGTATAACGACATTCAAGTTCCGTCAGAGCACGAATGGCAACAGATTGAAAATCTGGTACAATTGCTCAAAATTTTCTATCAAGCATGGTTAGATCTTAACTCGGATGCAGCTTGCGTTTCTCTCATTATACCTTTGCTTACCATGTTAAATTCGAAATTAGAACAAAAATTAACTGAACCCCACGACTTGCAATACTATAAAAAGTCATTAAAATCAAAACTTAGCCAGTATTTCTCTTTTGCACATCAATCTTCTTCGCTTATTATAGCTACCCTACTTGATCCACGTTTTAAAATGCGGTACTTAAATGAACAACAATTATCATCATGTCATGCAGAAATGACACACAATTTAAGACTATCTCTAAATTTAGATGAAGATTTATCGCATCCCACGTATAGCACTTTGCCAACTAATAGCTATAATTATCACAATACCGCCGACCTCTGGGAATCTCATGATTCCACAACTATAACAGAAAACAAAACAAACGATGGCGTCTTCCTGGCATTTGATCAGCAATTGAGTTTTTATCTTAAAGAGCCTCTCATAGCAAGAAATGGAAATATTTATCAATATTGGAATGTTACACCCTATGAATATTTGCGTAAATTGGCGTACAAATATTTAACGGCTCCTCCTACTCGTATAGCTTCTAATGACACTATTTGTCAAGTTGGATCACTATTTGCGGAAAGAAGGTCGGTTTTAAAAGACAATGACGATGAAAAACTGTTATTTATGTCGTTTAATATTAAATTATTTAACTTTGATCATTAAAGTAATGAAAAAACTAGGATATGTATCCACATATGTACATAATAAAATTAGAAATAATAAACACGGGCCTGTTCGTAAATGCATCACTGCGCTGCAAATGACAATTGAAATGTCCTAATTTCTTTCACTAAAATATATAATACATAAATAAATTACAAATATGGGGTACAAAACATGGCTACTATTGAAAAATATTATCAGCGAACTTATAATGCATTTTGAATAAAAGTTTGCTCGTATGATGCAGAGCAGTGATGTATTTAAGAACAGACCCCACTATAAACTTTTAAAATTCATCTTTAAAATTTAAAAAATTGCAATTCTTATGTATTGAAACAACTGAAATAAATAAATAAAATAAATTCTTGTAAGACTACCATTGCTCGATTTAATTTTAATAGCATTGTTGCAGCGTTTGTGGTCGTTGAGTACATAGGTAGATTAATTTTAAGCTACATACATATCTAGCTTTTAGTTAGACAACTACACACCCCTGTCGGAAACTCAGTTAACTTTAAACTAACTTTAAGCTATTTTGCAAATAGCACTGGTTGACACTTGGATTACTTTGCAATGGATAAAACTAATTATTTTAACATTAGGATGTCCTAGGCGGTAGTCAATTGTCTTACTCTGCACTACTTTTCAACTAACTTACAAGTTATTTATTTAAGTCACATGTTAGTCAAGTAAATTAAAAAAAAACATTTTACTGGGTTCGAACTATGTATGTATTCTATTATCACACGTTTAGGTAAAAAATTACCTAAATTTTTTACGCCATTAATTTTTTGTAAAAACAAGTTTTACTGGGACAGAAGTTCAACTTTGGCTATTATAGAATTTTTTTTTTGTTTGGGCCCATTTTTTTCATAAAAATCCGTTTGTATTTATTGTATTTAAAAAATATGTGGTACATATCTTATATATAAACACGGCACATCAATATTTCTGAAACATATATGCTTTAAGAGGTATTTTTTTGTATATATGCACAATATAAATATATATATATATATATACTGTTAATAACATCATGGAACTGTGGTCTTACGTCACCCCGCCCACTTTTGTGCAACCATATTCTGCAAATTTATTTTGTAGAATATGTACTAATAAATAAATAAATATATTTTCAAAATTCTTGGCATACAAGTTGTAAAAAATCGTTTTAAAAAGTCGTCGAATTTAGACCACCGGGCTTATTCTTAAAGTTTTGTTCTAGATTAAAATATTTAACACTAAGATTTACTTGATTGCGGCCCACATATTGTATACAATGATGACAATTATTTTATTAATGGAATGTATTTTCTTTTATTTAAAGGTATATTTTGTAGAGCTTCCATGTAGCATCAGAAAATGTACATAAAATTAATGTGCCCATTTGGTCAATATTCATGAAATTCTATTCAAACTGTTATATCAATTTTACACTCACGTCTCAACATATTGAGCCACAACTGCTAAAATAAAGCTCAAGCCACATTTAAAAAAAATCGAAAGCGAAAATCGGTTACATATTTACGATCGTAAAATAATTAATTTCGCAAACTATCTGCTTAAGCTTTTTGTGGCGGTTATGTCCCTATATATGTATGTATGAATGTGTATTTTATAGTTTTTTATTCAAGCTAACAAAAAAATCTAATAAAAAAAATCACAATCTAATAACTATATGAAGGTTTAAATATTATTACATGCTGCTTTTAAGTTACAATGTAGAACATCAATTTTTAGAATGAACGAAGCAAATAATTATTCCTTAAGATTTGCTAGGAAAAATTTTAATGTCCTTTAAATGAAGACAAAGTTATATTTAGAACATTAAAAACATGGCGGGTAATGGTAAAACCTCTTTTTTATAGGTATTTCATGCCAGAATTTCCGTTTGAGGCAGCATTCGTTCGCGCCAATTGAAATAAACAATAAAGACCCGTAACACCTAAACCAACAGCACCTCCTAAAGCACATTTCCTTAAACCAGCTAGAACAAATAATATATTAGTTCTCAAAATGTTTTCAGTATTTTCTTTTTCATACCAGTTGATTTGTAGAGAAACCCTGTAGCTGTTCCAGCTAAGATAGTGTTTATATCATCATCTTCACCTCGGACAAACTGTAAAAGTACACCAAAAGATGAGTACATCACTGCTAAAACACCTAAAGTATTAGCTGTTCCAGAACCTTGTTTCATTACATGATTTAGCATTCTAAATAAACAACAAAAATATAAAATTTTAATACATACTCAATTCATTATAAAACTAACATCGTCAACATAGTCATAGTCACAATGCTTTGAATTTATGAAGATGTAAAATTAATGTCTTGGGGCCATTCACATATTACGTAACGTCATTTTCGGAGATTTTGTACCCCCTCGCCCTTTGTAACGCTTTTTAGAAAATTATCAGTATCCATTTTATAAACCGTAACAATACGAATCGTGTATGTTACACGGTTTGATCATATATCATCTTATGTTCACAAATTCCGTGGTTATACATTTCGCAATTTCGTTCAATATTGTATTCTTGATTTATTTTATAAAGTGATGAGGAGTGGTTTTCCCTCTCTCTTGCCTTTTTACGGTCTTCTTGGAATCCGTAAATTTTTATTCAAAGGTTGGCCTTTGAGAGATCATATTTGGTAAGATTGAGCTTTTGTGTATACGTATCTATGTATACAGTAGGGGACAAAACTGTTCACGAATAGATGTACATGTTTAAATTGTCGGATTTGATCTACATGATATCTGACAAAATTTAAAACAAATTACATGTGAACAGTAGTGTCTGCTAATAGTTGTTTTGAGAAATAATGTTCCACTCGGACTTAAACAACAAAATAGGAATGGGGGGGGGGGGCGTTGACTAAAGTAGTTCACTTCAAAACCGAAGGTCCTGGGTTCGATCCCGGTCTACGGCAGTCATTAAAATAACAACACCGCGCACTTGTCTGATGTGCACTAGTGTCCTTTGTATCAGTTGTTGTAGGTACAATTCTAGAGATGCAAGCATAAGGCACACTGGTCACTAAACTACACCGACTTCAGGTGGTTCTAATCCTAATTTAACATTAGAGCGCCCTCCTTCGTCGGTATTGTGTAGCAGAATCATCGTCGAAGTAAAATAACCATTAAAATGGATACTACACACAGTTTCAAAATTTAATACGCCTCATTGACACCAGAGGCGTAAGAAGAACTTATAGAGTTAACCTGATTGATACGACGACTAAAAATAACGTGCTTAAGTCACTAAAAATATTAAAAATGCCATATCGTCGGTTGGTTGCTGGTCTGCGGCACAGTATATTCAAAATACATTATGTCTGCAGCAAACCAGAAACCAACCGACGATATTATGTGTGAAGATGATATTGAATCTAACATTGCCAACCTTAACGAAAATATTCAAGAGGCTGCTGAGCACGCTACTACCTCCTATGCGCAGACTGGGTTTAATAGGATTTATTCTACGGATATTGAACGTCTCGTATGTGAAAATGTAATGGCAACAGCACAGATCACCCCAACATAAAATCAGATTTAAAGAGTGCACTAAACGACTCCAAGAGTTGCTTGCATTTAAAAAAGCTGTGTGGAAGGTTTTGATGTCACACCAGCATCTAATTACTCTTTGTGCCGCGCTGCTAGAAAGCTTAAAACACCCGTTGAGTTTAAACCACTTCTGCGCACATCTACCGGAGGTTGGGCAAGAAGCGATACTGAAAAAGGTAAGTATTTGCTGAGCATTTAAAATACGAATTTACCCCAAACACATGTACTGGTGTTGTTATTTTGCCGATTGTAGTTGCTCTAACCTCTCGACCCATAAAGTTTAAGATGCGTGATGTATAAAAACTAATTGCTGAACTAAATCCGAAGATAGCTGCAGGTATTGATGGTTTTGGTACCAAGATGCTGATGAATTTGCTTCGTATTGGAATTAGAATCCTGCTATTTGATTTTTAATTTAAAATTACGACTGGATTATTATCCACACCACTGGAAGCTTGCCATGGTCAAAATGATTCCAAAGCAGGGCAAAGATTTTACCAATGCCCATAAGTTTACTATGAACAATGACAGACCTTTTCGAAAAGCTGCTCATGACAAAATTGTCCCCAATTCTGATAGTTTTTTAGTTAATGAAAAAACAGCAAGATAAAAGTTAGTAAAAAGATCTTACTGTGTCCGCCATAATTTGCCGGTTTGTTGTAACGTATTTGTTGTTCTTAGACCATTATAGAATCCTGCAATGCCTCCAATCCCTGCACCCATCATAACTGAAGTACCAATCTGTGAAAAGGATAACTCAAAGCGTCCTCTTTGTTTTGTCGCACCTTCAGGAAATATGAATTCTGGTTGAGCTTGTTGCAAAAATCGCGGGTCATAGTTTAAATATGGTGATATTGGTGCACCAAATGTACTCGAGGCAGTGGTGCTATTTGAAGATCTTTTAGTTTCCGGATTGTCATCTAAAATTCAAGCATACTTTGTATAAAAATAGTGCACATACTTATAGAAAGAAGCATGATGTAACAAAACGCAGGAAACATGCATAAACGCAACCCACATCTCTTATAGTGGGTATTGTGTAAAAACATCATCCGTACTTACATCCAGTGGGCCCAGAAAATAAGGGTTTACTTAAATAGTCGTCACTCATTGCAACAGCAAAGATATTTTTTAATAATCTTATTCAAATGTCAATTTTTTAGTTTTTTTTAACACCGAAGAATCGAACGACACACGTGAGATTTTTTATTTTACTTTTCATACACAATTGTGACAAACTGCATAATTAAACACATTTGGACCACGGTTGCCAGATTTGACGATTTCGGGTGCCAAAAATATCATTTTGACGACTAGACGATTTTCGCATTCAATTTGACGATTTTATATAATTATAAATTAACACCTTTTTCCAGAACTATTAAACAATTTTGAACTTGACCAAGAACTTGACAGCTTTTGCTGGGAAATGCAATCAAAATAAGGAGTAAGAGGCAATCAATCTTAATTTTTGTATCAATCATTTTGGAACTAAATGGTTTTCGATAAATTATTTTTACATAATTTAGCAACTGAAACAGCAGAAATACAAAATTTATATGGTCAAATCTAAAAACTAATTGAAAATGTTATGAATAATTTTTTAAAAACAGACTTGCTTGAGTGTGATCATTTAGATTTGGTGGCTTATAAAGATGAAAATAATTATTTAGACATTAAATTTATTTGTGAATATATGCCAGGGATATATTTGCGGATGCTAATGTTAATCAAATTTAAAAGTGTGTAATAAGATTTTAATAACATTGACTTCGAAGATGAATTCAAAGCATTAAACTTAATTGATTCCTACAATACTATTATAGAAAATAAAAATTCTTTCTACGATATTCTAAGAATTTTGGCACTTTGTTGAAGAATGTATAAGACAGGACTGAATCTGAATTCAAACAATTGAAGTTATTAAAATTCCCTGATACACTTGAAACCAAGGCACATTCACAAGGTAGTAGCGGAAATTCAGCTGAGCTATTTTTTTCAAATTAAAGTTCATCGGAAACCTCAAAAATTTTTTACGAAAGAGAAATTAAAAGAAAATGTTAAAAAAATTCAATATGAAAAATATTTTATTAAAAAAAATTCTGTGAAAACAAATTTATAAATATGAAAAAACTATTAAAAAATTGTGAGAAGTGCTAAACGTTGCAAATGTTGTTAGTGGTAGCTGCCGCGGAGAAATATTTTCAAAGTTATGTGAATAATTTTTATTATTGTTATGTTAAACAAATTCTATTTTTGAAGTTTTTGATGACCTACAACCCATGTTGTTTTTTTCATTGTTGTATTTTTTCATTGTTTTTGTAATCCTGATACTACCTGGAAATGAATCTGCCTTGCTTGAAACTTTTAGATTTTTTGAAAAAAATATCAGAAATGAACAAAGTGACTTAGGGCCTTTTAATTCCCACGTTAAGTAATTTTATACCGCGTTAACCAATTTTATTTATTTTTACCGCAATCTTCAGCAAATATAGAAAGAGTTTTTAGTCGTCGAGTTAACGTATGAGTAAGCAAAACCAAAGTAAGAAATCGGTTGATTATATCTTCTACAAGCAAATTTGGATACTGAGGATCAATTAAAATTAAGAAATTGGGCATTTAAATGTCTCTCAACTTTGTACTGAAAAAATGAATTCAATACTTAAGTGGATTTTAAAGATAAATGACATATAATTGAGAGGTCAATTATTGGGCCTAAGTATTTACACATGAGAGCATAATAAAACGTCAAAATATAATAAATTCTATCTATCGACTTCTTTCTGGTGCTGATTTTTTGTGTCAATTTGTATGGAAAATGTGTTTATGTTCGATCATTAACTGATCTAATAGAATTGTTTAAATCAAATATATATGTATGAGCAGGTGTATGTTGTATTGTTGACGAATTTTTGACGTTCTCGGATAATTATTTTGACGATTTTTCGCTCAAAACTTGATGAATTTAGCCCTATATCATCTGGCAACTATGATTTGGACAGTGTTGCTTTTTTAATTGCAATGGCCATTCACACACGAGAATAAGTAGTGTCCACACATGATGATTTTATTCCCACAACTGGTAATATAACACCGGCAGAGCAACTGTCATTTTTCATTGCACAATGCCAATTTACGTGTTGTTTAATTTTTTGGTCACAAATAATTGTTGTGCCGCCAAATTTAATCGTTTAATAAAGAAACGTTAAATGCACAGTGACTCATAAAATGACATTTGATATCAGCATGAATTTATTAGGCCGAGAGCTCTTTTAGTTGGCATAATTTTTCAACCAGCTACAACCCCGCATTGCAGCACAAAACCAATACACACGAACATTTTTTAATTAATAAACTTTATATGCACAGTGACACATAAAATGACATTTGATATCAAGAAGAATTTATCAAGCCGTGAGCTCTGATGATTATATCATAACGCTACCATAATATTAATAAATTGAATCTATACCGTCGGTTGGTTACAGGTTTGATTTTAAAAAAATTGAGTCATTGATTGGTTATATATGAATAATGTATCCTCCATGATACAATAATACAGGTAGCCACGAATCTACAACAAATGTACAACAAATAAAACAACAGTGATTTTTATTGCTGTTTTGTGATTGACAAGAGAGACAACTAAGAGAAAACAATATACATGTACTTGCCTTTTTTCTTGGCTTTGAAAAGCAGTTTTAATAGGCACTGTGCGCGTGTATTCGTAAAACATAACCAACATTTGGCAGATCACATCACGAAACAGCTGGCGCTTCGCGGTTACCTGTATTATTGTATCATGGTATCCTCTTTCCAAATTCGTTCTCAGTTTTCCGATATCTTGAATATATCAGGCGATATAGAGCTGCAATATTGACTCATTTCCACAATTGTTATATATTTTAAAAATTGTTTGATCGCGATCGTAAATTTTTTGGATATGTGACACATTTCCAGCGTGAGAGTAGTATTAATATTATTATTCGCAATTGTTATAATGCATATTCTACTCAAAGAACGTAAATCAAAGCAAAATACAAAAACTCTAAAGGTAGAATTAGTAAAATCGTATCGTGAAGTTGCGTGTCAGCTGACAAAAGCCGTACCATATACAATGCATGTTACTAGTTATAAAATATGTGACGGTAACACTGCTGACGTAGAAATCTACAGAAAACAGATTTTTCTGTAACGAATGTCAAAAAAGCCGCATTCAATACCAGACAAAAAAAGTGCTGTGCAAACTGTTACATTTTCTATAACTTGTATACAAAGCTGAACTAAGGCGATTTCAGTATCAGGTGAACTCTTCCCTACAACAATTTTACAACAGAAAAAACAATCTGTCAGAAGATTTCTAAGCAAATTTTGACGTTTTGGTTCAAAATGCTTAATTCGGTAGCAACAGCTGATAATCAGCCGGGCTGATAAGGTCACCTGATACTGAATTCGCCTTGAGCTGAACGATACGGCAAGCTGTAAAGTAGAACCAAGGCCTATTTATCAGGTCAACGCAACTCTCACGATGATTTTTGTTTTTATGGTTTGTTTTCTTGTTTGAGCTGTCAAAAGTTATTTGCACCATATACTTTAGTTCATGTTTGTGTGTGTTTCTGACAACTTAAACATAAAGTTGTTTTTTGTATTGCTGTGTTTTTGTAGAGTTGCGTTGACCTGATAAATAGGCCTTGAGTAGAACGATACGATTTTACTAATTCTACCTTAAGGCAAAAAACAACAAAAATACGAATTTGTTTGCTGCAGTACATACGCGCTTCTGCGATTTATTTAAGTTTTCTTTAAATGTAATATTACTATTGTTTATTTTTGTATAAGTATATTGGAGAATGATTTTTCACCACAAGAAGTGCTAAATTCTGATTAATACGTAAATGTAGAAAACATTGTCGAAGAAAATATATCGTGTCCAGATATATTTAAATGTGATTACACCCATTACGAAGAAGTTATTATTCCATATGAAGAACATAAAGTGGAGTATTCAGATGAATATGTAGATATAGAATACATTTTGGAAGAAAATGTATAGTGTCCAGATATATTTGAATGTGATGACACCGATAATGAACAAGTTATTATTCCACATGAAGAGCATAAAGTGCAGTATTCAGATGAATATGTAAACATAGGAGTAGAATACATTGTCGAGGAAAATGTATCGTGTCTAGAGATGCTAAACGGGAAATCCCGAACCCGGAAATCCCGTGATTTTCGGGACTATGCAAATGCCGGAGCCCGGGATTTTTAATTTTAAAGCCCGGGATTATCTGAATCACGGTTTTTTTGCATAAATAATGTTTTTGACTGTCATCTTCTGTATTAAAAATTATTAGAATCTCCCTTTTATAAAAAGTTAAAATAAAAAATTCATTTCGAATAAATATTTTAGTAGATAATATTATATTGTATATATCGATGGCTTAATATACAAAGGGCCTACCTCAATTTTTTTCGAAATCGCGTTTTTAATGTTTTCTGGGCGGCAACGTATAATTGCATCCGCCTTGATGATCTTAGTACGTTACAGTTCAAAATCAAGGATTTATGGGAACTTAAAAAACTCCTGTAAAATATCAAAAATTCGAGTTAGGCCTTTTTTATATTAAGCCATCGATATGTACATAATATATCTTATGGCGTTTTATTTTCTGGGAGAAAATTTTACATACATTGCACTTTTCAATGAAAATTTACAATGAAATGTCCGTATGTATCTTTTAAATATGAAAACAAATAATTGTAAAATTAAAAAATTATTTTTAATATAAAGACGCACTTTTGTGCACAATTTTTTCGGGATTTTGTAAGTCCCGAAAATCCCGGGGTCCCGGTTCGGGATTTCGAGACTCCTTCACTAAATCCAGAAGCCCAGGATTTCAAAAAACCTGTCCCGATTAGCATCACTAATAGTGTCCAGATATGTTACAATGTAATGACAACAATAATGAAGAAGTTGTTATTCCATATGAAGAACAAAAAGTATACATATGTACCTTCAGGTAATTATAAAATGTATATTAAATGAATTTTGTACACAAATCACAATCAACAAAGAAAAGACAAAAAAATCCAGCATTATGGAAGAGCAATATAATGCAAAGCAGTATTAAACAATTTTCTTATAAGTACTTCTTGGAAAAGAATCAATCCCTACATCGCGTGTTCCGGAGTTTTTTCTTCAACACATTAAGCATTGATCAAAATAGATTATTGTTTAAGAATCTAAAAGATAAGGACACCAGCTCACCAATGCAAAGAAGAAAAGGAAAAAATACCAAAAGATACTCCACCAAATAAATTGTAAGAAGTCAGAGAACATATTTCGAGTTTTTCCGCAATAAATTCCCATTATTGATGAGCAAGTTAATGAATTTTTAATATTAAAAGACTGCTTATTTAACTGTGTTTTATGTGTAAGAGCCTGTTAATTTTAGTTGAATTACTATGCGTATTTCTTTACTCTAACTTGGGATCCGGCGGGATGCCAATTTGCACGAAAGGCGCTCCCGTACCCGAAAATTGGGTAAATGAGAGAGGACTTGTGAGAGTAATGTTCTTCTTTTTGCACGAAACAGCCCGTACTTTTTCTTCGTGGTAGTTTGGGCAAACACAAAATCAATCAGCTGTTTGAAAAATAAATGAAGAAAAATTATTTTTATGATTTTTTTCAATAATTCACGTAGCTTCTACTTTTTTTGGGAGTTTTTTTCATTTACTTTTTACAGCTGTTGACAATGATGCAAACTTTGTGTTTTTATAATGTTATGCGTTTTAAGCGACTAAAATCACTAAAATAAAATTTAATTTAAAAAGTACGCAGCACTAGTATTTCAAGATGGGCAATTATGGTTTTTTGCGTTCCAGCAATTTTGGATAACTTTTGCATATTCAGAGAGTAATTTTAATTTTTCTCTCATTAGTCCGAACTTGTACAAAATCTTGTGGAACACACCTATTATGAGATGAACTGTCACGTACATGAATATAAATTAGTATGAACGTGTGAGTGTTTATTAAAATAAACGAAAAAACAATGTTTTGGACAACATTTCTGGGATTTTAAATGTTTAAATGTGTTTAATTGATTTATAAATTAAACTTTGTGTGAAAAAGTGAAAACAAAATAAATAATTATATAAAATTTACATGTTAACTCGATGAGAATTTGCATGAAATGAAATGTTATAAGAAAAGTAAAATTATGTTGTCTTGTTGTATGATATGAAGAGAAATAAATATCGGCATTTTATTTTTGTTATTCTGCCGACGTTCTCTCACATATTATATCAGAGCTAATCGCAGTTGTAGACGCTATGTAATCTTAGTCTGTAAGGATTATTTGTCCATAGACTGAACTACAATAAATAAATAAATAAATAAATACCCTCATACCTAAATAAGAGCGGCAAGCGTCGCGTTAGCAGCAGGGTACGTATTTTCAGTACAATCAAGTAATATTTTCACATTTAAATGTACTGAAAATGCGAACCCTGCTGCTAACGCGACGCTTTCCGCTCTTATTTAGGTATGAGGGATAGCGTCTAACCTGATATAATATCAAATATATTTCTATCAGCAAACGTCAAATTTAGTAGCAGAGTTTCATATTACGTGTGGACTCCAATATTAGTATTATATTACTATTATATCAGATATTATAATATTGTTTTCATAATATATATTTAGAAAACAATATTATGCTAGGAACACAATTGGGACGAACGACGAATTTCGTCCACCTCGACGAATTCGTCGATATGAGTTCGCTGCGTAAATTCGTCGTGTGAAGTACAATAACCAGCGTTGTCAACTCGGTGCTTTTCGCACCGTTTTTAGTGCTTTTTGAAATTTTCGACGCGAAAAAATTTGAAGTTAGTGCTCAGTGCTTTTTAAATTCATTTTCGGTGCTTTTTGTTTTGAGCGGTGGCACTAAACCAAAAATTCAAACATAAATTTCCTTATCTATTTCTTTTTCGAGGAAGTCGATCATTGAAAAAACATGAGCTCTGAAGTTAAATAGAGCATTTAAAAAAATTCTAATAAGATTGTACAAGACTTGGTTGAAGAAATAAGCGTCATATTACCCTCAAACTTTAAAATTTTAAGTTTAATTAATGTAAGCAGTGTTTTGCCACACAACAAGGAAGACATAATACAAGTATTCAGTCCACTATCGAGTTTTGGGCAGAAGTAAAATCTAATAGCGCATTGCAATTGCATTAGCATGAAACTTCTGTCACTTCCATATTTAAACGAAGAAGTTGAACGCGCTTTTACCTCTATGACTGTAGTTTAGTCTAAAGTACGTGACAGAATGTCCTTACACTTGGTTAACACTTTGCTTTTTATAAAAATCGTCCTGAAACGAGACAATTTTGATGAGAATAGAGCTGCCGTTTTTGGTTAATTATAACCAAAATTTGTAAATTTTTTTTCCAATGTCTAATATTTTTTCATTTCGGTTACATTTTTGTTATGAATATTTTTGTATATAACTTGATAAACTTGCAAATCAATTTTTTTATATTTAACTTTGTTATTTATATTGCGTTTGCTGTACAATACTTTTGGCACCTTTTTTATTTCGTTCAAAATTTATTGCCTTTGTCACCGAAAGAATGTTTCTACAGCATAGTTTAATAACAACCAAATTTGGTGAGCCCATCGAGTTCAAAATGTAATCAGTTCTTAACTTCATAAATACTTGTCGATTACTGCCAACTTGACTAAGCTCAAGTGATTTGTTTGTTCCTTGGCAAAAAAAATTTAAATTTTTTTTATAATGGTGGCTATTCGGGAAAACGCGTCGAAGAAGTGAAACTTTACATTAAAGCAAAAACAAAGTTTCAAAAATTGTTTTTGTTCCCTATACAATTCTAAAATGAAATAAACGTGAGAATTTGAACGCGTTGCTCTCTTTTTTAAAAACGGTAAATTTTGTATGATAAACAAAAACAAATTTTTAACATTTGTGAAGTTTTGTTTTTGTTCTACATGTAAATTTCACCAAGTCGACGCGTATTCCCGAATAGCCACCAATAACTTCAAAAGTCTTCGTCAAATTGATTTTAGAATACACTTATTAATATAGAATTAAAATGTGTGCATTTAATTTGACGTTGTAGGAACGGAATGCATATGTATGTATTTATGAATAAAATTTTTTTATAAAATGGAAAAATAAAAAGTGAAGTGAAGTGCGTTGCTGCACAGAAAAATATCGGTATTTCCCCCAGCTAATAAGGTCTAGTTTAATTTTTCTTCTCTTTTTTAGATACTCACATTAATTAATAAAAATATTTCATTCAATAAGAATTGAAATTACTGAACTTAAGCCTGATTAAGAAATTATTTCTGATTAAAAATTCACTACAGTTCAATTAAATCTAAAAATTTCTTAAAATGGAAAATTTTTAAATTTAGTGCTTTTTTACTTAAATTACGCGCTTTTTCCCTAATTTCAGTGCTTTTTAAAATTTGAAAGTTGACAACGCTGACAATAACGACGAATTTACGCAGCGAATTCCTCTCTTATATTTGAAAAAGTTGGTTGTTGTGTGCAGTAATGCCAACTTTTGAGACTCAAAAAGCGTAATGCTATGTTTAGACGACGAGTTGAATCACCTGCTTCGCTCTCTGAATCATGTTTATGAATCATGCTGTTTAGACTACTCATTCGTGCTTCGTGTGCAGCGTGCCAATTTAGTGCTTTTCGTACTAGATTTAGAGTTTTTTAATTCATAACAGTGCGGAATTTTTCAAATTGTTGCTTAAAAAAAGGCACTAAATTGGTGCTTTTCACCTTTGATTTTAGTGCGTTTTGCGAATCTACTAAATATTAATTTGTTAAAGTGTGGTGGCTTTATTTTCACTTTCCAAAAACTATCTGCTTTCACCCCTTTTAAACATGCGAAGTTTCCTTTGCAGAATGTTAATTCAGCTGGGTGAAATACGAAGGAAGAAAAACTTTCTCTTTCATAGTGAGAAAAAATATATTTCTAGAAATTACAGAGGATACCACGTTGGAAACACGTTATAAAATAACTTAATTACAATAATCTAATTACTAACCACTGAGGGAAGCAATGTATTGCTTTCTTGATAACGAAAGCTTTCAAAAATGCTTCTGAAAAGTACTAACGTAAGGCTCTCTAACAAAGTGGACAGAAGTAAAAAAAATGTAAACCAGTAACTTTTGCATCTGAATACACAAAAACTACACATTATTACTTCTGTAAAACGAACTAGTAAAGCAAAAAATGAATGGCTTTTTGGAAACTGAATGCATTGCTTCTAGCTGGCTTACAAAAACTCTTTTGGGAAACGGTAATTTTTGCTGGGATGGTGAAATTGAAGAAATGGAACGAAGTATCAGAAATTTAAGGATACATAAATGGAAAAATTTGCTCAGAAGTGATCAATTTTGGGATTGAAGTTTATAATTATAGAAATTCAACTAATCATAATCCATTTCTAATACTGTCAATATTTCCTTTAAGGCTATTAACATAACCATGTTCAAATGTTGAAGTAGAAATAACTTTTAGCGCTTATATCTATTTTAAAAGTAAGTAAGAAATACAATAATGATTTTATAAATCAAATTGTTTCATTCATATAAAATACGGTCTAAAAAGAAAAGGCTTATGTTGTTCAGTAACTCGTTTCTGTAATTATCGCATCGTAAAATTTCTCACATGAAGTGTGAAACACAAAATTCCGTCGTTTCTCGATTTGTGAAAAAAAGTGTTTCTGTATTTGAATGTGAAAACAGACAACACTGAATCTGTTTTTACTGGAATATTTCCAGTAATCGAGTGTCAAATGAAAACAAAAGTCACAAAAATATTATTTCAATGACAAAAAAATAATAATTTTAAAGAAAAATAAAATTTTATAATGAACATGAATATAAAGTGAATGTAAAATGCTTGAAATAAGTTTTTTCTAGCAACTGTCTCTATTATAGAAAACTCCACAAAAAAATTGTAAATAAATATAATGATATCGACTCCTTAATAATAATTTTAGTTCAATAATTCGTTGCATATCTTTTCAACTAGTTTATTATTCATATTTTCATGTTTCATGTTTCTGTACAAATTTTGTTGTTCTCGCACCAATTTAAAATGCGAGTTATTTAGACGGTTCTTGCGAGAAACTTTTCACAGAATATTGTTACAGAAACACCCTTTCTCACATCCTTCCAATAATTGCTGGAAATTTATTTAAATGACAGATAGTTTTCGCAAAATATAAATATACAGAAAAACTTATGTGAGCAAAGACATTTTGGGTTTCAATTTACACTGTTTTTGTTACGATTCCCTTGTTTCATGCGGGAAATTTTACGATGCGAGAAATACAGAAACGAGCTACAGAATGTAACATACTGAAAGAAATGAAACTGCATTTCCTGAAACGAGGATATAATTCTCGTTGATACTATTTTCTTAAAATAATACACCATAATTGCAGTGCATTGCCAAATGAACTTCAATTATTTTCCTACTCATATTCTACTTATACGCAAAATCGAAATATGGCTCGATATAATTGAAATTATTACAAAAACCTATGAAATGTATAAATTTAAAATTGTAGTTAACTTAAATTTGTAATTTCTACTCATTCAATACATATATAATTATCCATGTGGGATTTCTCTGTATTGAAAATAAATAGATAAATATAAAAATATAAATAAAAAATATATTGCATTTAGTGCTTTTTTTGAACACACAGTGATTTTTGCTCTGAAAAAGTTGGCATCATTGTTCGCGTGGCATTTTTTTTATGTGTATTCACACAAACATACGTATCATACGCACGTGTATACATGCATACATACTTATACTATGTTTAGACGGTACGTTCTTCGCTCTCTATTCATGCTTCACGCCCCAATCATGACCGAATCCACTTGCTTCGCCATACAAAATTATGAGAGCGAATCAAGTAGATTCAATATGAATCTACTTGCAAAGCACGTAAAATTGGTATCTTCTCTAACTTTTATCGCAGTTAATCGCCACTTTATCTGAACTAGCTATCAAAACAAAATAGGTATATGTATATGTGTGTGTTTGTAAACAAATAAAAACAAACCAAAAAACATAGATGTGAGTTTAATATAAATAAATTTAATTAAGTTATGAATAATATAAAAAGGAAAAATAAGAAAAAAATATAGACATGCCTTCAAAAACAAGATTTCGCATGAGTGGAATTTATGTAAAGTATATATGCTTATGTGTATGCATGTATATACGTGCGTATGATACGTATGTTGTGTGAATATACATAAAAAAAATGCCACGCGAACAGTGATGCCAACTTTTTCAGAGCAAAAACCACTGTGTGTTAAAAAAAAGCACTAAATGAAATAAGTACTCGTATATATGTACATATGTATGTATGTACATAAATATATTTTTATTTCTTTTTTTATATTTATCTATTTATTTGCAATACAGAGAAAGCCCATATGGCTAATTATAAATGTATTGAATTAGTAAAAATTAAAAATTTAAGTTAACTACAATTTTAAATTTACTACATTTCATAGGTTTTTGTAATAATTTCAATTATATCGAGCCATATTTCGATTTTGCTTATAAGTAGAATATGAGTAGGAAAATAATTGAAGTTCATTTGGGAATACACTCCAATTATGGTGTACTATTTTAACAAAAGATGATCAACGAGAATTATACTCCTCGTTTCAAGAAATGCAGTTTCATCTTTTTCCTCTGGCCATGAAACTGTTTTAATAAAACAATTAGATTTTTAGGTGTTTCGTCTGAATTAATTTTTACATGAACATGGTTCAGTATGTTACATTCTGAACAACATAAGCCTTTTCTTTTTAGACCGTATTTTATATGAATGAAACAATTTGATTTATAAAATCATTATTGTATTTCTAACCTACTTTTAAAATATTTATAAGCGCTAAAAGTCATTTCTACTACAACATTTGAACATGGTAATGTTAATAGTCTTATAGAAAATATTGACAGTATTAGAAATGGATTATGATTAGTTGAATTTCTATAATTATAAATTTCAATCCAAAATTGATCAGTTTTGAGCAAATTTTTCCATTTATGTATCCTTAAATTTCTGATACTTCGTTCTACTTCTTCAATTTCACCATCCCAGCAAAAATTACCGCTTCCCAGAAGAGTTTTTGTAAGCCAGCTAGAAGCAATGCATTCAGTTTCCAAAAAGTCAGTCATTTTTTGCTTTACTAATTCGTTTTACAGAAGCAATAATGTGCAGTTTTTGTGTACTCAGATGCAAAAGTTACTGCTGTACATTTTTTTACTTTTGCCCACTTTGTTAGAGCCTTACGTTAGTACTTTTCAGAAGCATTTTTGAAAGCTTTCGTTATCAAGAAAGCAATACATTGCTTCCCTCAGTGGTTAGTAACTAGATTATTGTAATTAAGTTATTTTATAACGTGAATGGTATCATGTATTTCACCCAGCTGAATTAACATTCTGCAAAGGAAACTTTGCGTGTCTAAAAGGGGTGCAATCAGATAGTTTTTTTATTGCCTTTTTTAAAAAGCAACAAGTTGAAAAATTACGCACTGTTATGAATTAAAGAACACTAAATCTAGTACGAAAAGCACTAAATTGGCACGCTGCACACGAAGCACGAATGAGTAGTCTAAACAACATGATTCATAAACATGATTCAGAGAGCGAAGCAGGTGATTCAACTCGTCGTCTAAACATAGCATTACATAAATTCGATTCAAGCAAAATCTTGTTTTTGAAGGCATCTCTATATTTTCTTCTTATTTTTCCTTTTTATATTATTCATAACTTAATTAAATTTATTTATATTAAACTCACATCTATGTTTTTTTGGCTTGTTTTCATTTGTTTACAAACACACACATGCACATATACCTATTTTGTTTTGATAGCTAGTTCAGATAAAGTGGCGATTAACTGCGATAAAAGTTAGAGAAGATACCAATTTTACGTGCTTCGCAAGTAGATTCATATTGAATCTACTTGATTCGCTCTCATAATTTTGTATGGCGAAGCAAGTGAATTCGGTCATGATTGGGGCGTGAAGCATGAATAGAGAGCGAAGCACGTACCGTCTAAACCATAGTATAAAAATTTCTTAAAATAGGGCTAAAAAGGGCTAAACTGAAAAATATACGTTTGGAGCAAGATAAAACAAAATTTTAGGAAAAAGCGCAAAAAGGGGCTAGTTTTAAAAAGTTTCTGCCAAGTCAAGGTCAAAGTAAAGCTATTTATTAGAAAATAAACACATACCATGAGATGAACACATATCTTGATATATAACATTTCATATGAAATATGTATTTCATTAACATTTCATATTACATATGTAAGTTACATTCGTAGATTAAATAGTATATATTTACATATGTACATATATAGTAATAGTATACATATGTACATACACGAGTACCTATGTATACGTAAGGAAATTTGAAATTGGTCGTTATTAAATAAAAATCTAAAAATCTTTAGTCTATACTGAAAATCTTTGAAAGCACAACAACTTTGGAAGAAATAGAACATTATTCCATATTTTTTCTTCTGTTTTAAATTGGTAAAGCAAACTAACAGCTGAAAATGAGTAAAACAATGCTGTTACGTTATTTCGTAAGTTGATATTGCTGGATTAAAGGAAGAAACGCTCTTAAAAATTTAAATGTGGCCTTATCGACCAAAAAGTAAAAAGGGGCTAAAAGGGCTGAGAGATAATTGTAAAAAGTGCTAAATTAGCGCGTTTTTTAGTTTCGGGCCAAAAAATTTTTTTCGCGTTTTGAGTGACTGAAAATGGGCTAAGTTGGAATCACTGGTTGTGTGTACAAAGACAGAGAGTGAGAGAGAGAAAATTGTTTTTCGTCGTTCGTCGGCGTACAAATTAGAAATAAACCTATCTCAGAATTCGTCACGCACGACGAATATCGTTGTACGGCGGTGTTGTGTTCATTTTCATATGCACATATGTGTTTTATTTTTTATGACGAAAATTCGCACCGAAAAATTCGTCGTTCGTCCCAGTTCTGTTCCTAGCATTATGCTATCAAGTGTCAAAAAACGCACACATACATAAATACGTGAAGAGAATTTTTTGTATTAATCCCGGTACGGAGTTCATACGGAATTTCAGGTTCTCATACAAACTCCCAGCTAGCATTTTGTATCATAATCGAATCTTTTCCGAATCAGCTTGAAGGGAAAAATAACCGCATATGAGCTCATTTTTCGATCATAAATGATACTCCCGTTGTGAGAAAATGGTACCCTACAGATGAATCACACTAAAGAATCATTTATGATACGATTTGCTGATTAATTTTTGAGCAATTTTCTGGTAGTATTAAATCATGAAATAACCTTTTGGCGGTTTCGTTCCATTTTGTTCCTCTATTTTCAAGAAATCATTGCTTGATCATATAGATGAATCATAAGTGAATCCTTTTTCAATCACCTAAGTGATAAATCAGTTTTTAACAAGGTTGGAAACCGAAAAAAATAACGGTATCGGTATTGATACCGGTACAATTATTTTTTAAATTTCGGTATCGGTAGCGGTATCGGTATTTTTTTTATTTCGGTATCGGTATTACCGGTACATACCGTTATCGAGTTTATAATACCGGTATACCGATATTACTGACAAATTTATTATTTCAGGCAGTGGACATAGCAAAAAAATATTTTTTATTAAATTACTTCAAAAAGGGAGTATTTTTACATTAACATATGTACTTGTATAAAAGCATACAAACTTATTTGTTTCTATATATGTTTTTATACTATTATTAAAAAATAATTTATTAAAAGAGTGAAACAAGGAGACTGCAGTCCAAACTTTGCATATACATATAAAGTATACATTTTGGTTAATTAAACAAAATAGTAAAAATAAAAGTTTTGTCTATACTGATATATAACACTGTGTGATGAAATCGAAATACCTGGGACATGTTACTAATTTTCTGCTAGGTATTGTCGAGTATAACAATAGAAATTGTATTTGAAATTTTCCAGACACCTCCAAAATCTTGAGTTACGGGTAAAAACCGGTTTTTCGTAACCGTAGACACTTATAAATCTCCAACTAAGTTAAATATCAACCGATTTTAAATTTATAAACGGATACAGAAAGAAGAGACTAAGACCTTTTGAACCATATAGATATATGTATCTTGTTTCAGTAAATTTCAAATAAGTCTTTATTTTTTCACCAAATATGATTTCTTCGGTTTTTCCGACATTTTTCTACTTTGGACACGTTCTTATGCAATATTTTTGTTTGTAACTTTGTTTATAAAAAATAATTTAATAAGAGTAATTCACAGGACTGTTTTAAATATTTTGTTAGAAGACTTTTTGTTAAAAAACTTCCTGTATGATGTATTTCGCGTTCTATTTACACGCTTTCGGTGTAGTTAAGCTTCCAGGATGATGAAAGTACAATTTAATAGATGTAGTATATAAACACAGAGTACAAAATTGGTACAACACTGGTCGCCAAAATATATTCCTTCATTTAAAAGTACTTTTCTTCACCTCAAGAGGAATCTTTAACTTCAAATATAAAAGTTTAGAAGTTTTTTCTCTATCAACCTTATATATGTATTACGGTGAAGTGTGTAAACAAGACCAACACCAAAGAAAGAAAGTTAATTGAAATATATTTTTGCAATTTTTGCATATATTACGTTTTACAGCTCAACTAATTTTGATTGAAACTGAAACAACTTAACTTTTTTTGGTATTCTGAATAACAACTAATTTTAGTTGACTTCGAAACAATGCACGAAAAACAAAGGTTCTTATCTTTGCTATATGTTTTGAAACCATAGTATCCATTAAAAAACATTTTAAATATTTTTAGTTTTGGCCTTGCTATTTTTTCTTGAGATTATATGTTTTATGAACATGGCAATAATATTGGTTGACAAATGGGATTGGTTGGTGTCTGGAATAGTAAAGCAAAACGAACACAATGGTCGAAATAAAAACCAAAATACAACTGATGAATAGCAGTTGTCTCATGGTGAAAAAAGTTGTAATATATAATAAAAATTTGGCAACTACAACTCAACTATCATTTATTTTTTGGCCGGAATCGGTATACCGGTACGTATAGACGTAAACGGTAATCTGGATACCCGTATTTTCTAACCGAAATGGATTTCGGTATCGGTAACGATACCGGTATCTAATTTTAGCGGTATTTGAATCGGTATCGGTATTTTTACGATACCGTTTGCCAACCTTGGTTTTTAATCATCAAAAGTGATCTCAGGAGAATCAAAAAGAGATTTATGCAAAAAATGATCACAAAAATGCTAGCTGGGCTGTGTGTAAAAAGAATTACGGAAATTCAGGTTGGTAAATTTCAAAGAGGAATTTCCATTTGCTAGTACGGACTTTCAAAAAAAAGTACACGGAATTTTTATATTTGTTGCCTATCTTTGGTATTTATAAATATAAGTGGAGACTTTTTTCAGTCAACTGATACAAAAATTAATGTTCAAACAATTGTTTAGATCTTACGGAATTTCAGGTTTGTAAATTTACATTTATTTCTACACGGAAAAATAATAGTGTAGCCTTTTGTGTAGAATTATGTTTGCATAAACACAAATTCGATTATTTTTGAATTTACAATGCACAAAAACATTAGAAATGAATTGCAATTTGATGAAAATTAGAAATGTAAAAAATTCCGTCACCAAACAATTGTTTGAACATTAATTTCTGTATCAGTTGACTGAAATATAGACTATAGTCAGCTGTGTGGCAGATATGATCTTCCTTTTTCTCTACATCTTATCAATTGCTATCTTGACATATTTCTTATTTTCTTCATTTATTATTGTATTGTTGTATCCTCTGTGGTCAAGGCGAATGCAGTATCAGGTGACCTTATCAGCCCGGATGATTATCAGCTGTTGCTGCCAAATTTAACATTTTGAACCAAAATGTCAAAATTTGCTTAGAAATCTTTTGACAGATTAGTTTTGTAGCATAGCAAACTACGTGTTGTTTTGTGTGTTGTAAAATTGTTGTAGGGAAGAGTTCACCTGATACTAAATTCGCCTTGCTCTGTGGTATTGTTGTTAATCACTGTGTATATTTTGAATACAAATATTGGAAAACTACATACGTACTTACATACATACACTCAAGAAGTATGCATTTATAAGCGAATAAGAGTTTTTTAAATAAAATAAAAAAGAATACGCACATCATTCGTAATTAATATTTATTGAAAAATTAAAACGCTACCAATGTCCGGAGGAGATGTTAATGTAAAATTATCACGTCTTCTATTAATGGCCCACAAATTTAATAATTTTTATCTAAATGGTGAGTAGTTAAACTAGAAAAATGTATATATGTATGTATGTATATACATATGTACATATGTATCTTTGTTTTTAGAATATTGGTCAAAGTGAATAAAAACAAAGCATTTTTGCTTTTTAGTTAAAAATTGTTTAAAAAACAAAAAATTCATACCTATGTATATATTTTAGGTTTTAAAACAAATTTTTAAGTAAAAAGCAAATGCTTTATTTTTTATTCACTACCTATTGGGTAGTACATATCAACGAATAAAAAAGTATTTGCTTTGTACTTAAAAATTTGTTTTAAAACCCCAAATATGTATGTATTATTTGTTTTTTTTTTTAATTTTTAAGTAAAAAGCAAATTCTTTTTTATTCATACTACCCATTGAATGATTTTTTTTTTGCTGCATTTTATTGATTTTCAGTTTATTTCTTATAAATGGGTGTGTGCCATCATTGTATGTAGTATATATATATACATATGTATGTATGTACATATGTATATCAAAATGTTCGTATTACATATGTGTAACAATGTCCTGTTGAAGCAAAATTCAGTAAAAAAAAGAATAAGGAGGAGGCCCTTTGGGCTTCGGGGGAAAATATAATTGAAATTATGGGTATAATAGATAACGAATAAAATTGTACAATACACTGTTATACCCAAACCGGCAGGTATTTTATTATTTTATTATTATCCTGATGTCCTCAAGGCATAGGTTTTGTGCAATATGTTGGTATACTATGTACAAATGTACGTCACCTATTGCCGTGAAGTTTAAAAACTCATAATTGGAGCTGTATGTACATATGCTCTCCAATTAAAATCGGTACTAATTATCAGGGCAATTATGAATAAAATTCCGTGAGAAATTTTTCCCGGGGAACAATTCCAACTTATGGCAAGTGATAGGGAAAACAAAAAATTATAATTATTGAGAAAAGGAAGAAATTTCCCTCGGAACTTTATTCATATCAGGGCAATTATGTAAAAAATTCCGCAGGAAATTTCTCCCTTTTCCAATTAGAATTTTTTGTTTTCCCTATCACATGCTATTAGTTGGAATTGTTCCTTGGGAGAAATTCCCTGCGGAATTTTTTGCATACAGGGCAATTTCTCCCAGGGAACAATTCCAACTAATAGCAAATGATAGGGAAAACAAAAAATTCTAATTGAAAAAGGGAGAAATTTCCTGCGGAAATTTTTGCATAATTGCTCTGATTATTGCCCTGTATCAGGGCAATTATCTAAAAAAAATTCCGCAGGAAATTTCTCCCAGGGAACAGTTCCCACTAATAGCAAGTGATAGGGAAAACAAAAAATTCTAATTGGAAAAGGTAGAAATTTCCTGGGGAATTTTTTACATAATTGTCCTGTATGTGTATAATAGTGATGCGAGAATATTGGTATTCGAATTCCCGACTATTCGGCCATTTTTAGATATTCGTATGTATTCGAATACATACATATTTATATATACATACATATATTTTATAAGTACATACATACATATGTACGTAGTAATTGCTCTAAGCACCCTTGAAAAATTATATTTACGAAGCATTCCGCTGGTGATGTTATGAATGGCCAAGTATACTACATACACGATTTGACACGTCTGAAAAATATATTTTAAGAAGAAAATATGTATGTACATATAAGAAGCTATAAAAAAATATTGAAACAAACTATGCACTTTGGAATGCTGAACCATCTTTAATTTGAGATCACAAAATACACAAAGTATGAGTACTTTGTGTGTGATGGGTTTCAAAAACTTGTTTTTATACATATATTATTATATTCATATATAATATGAATGGTACAATTACCCAGTTGGCTGCATAAAGAATTGTACAATAATACAACAAGCAATAGCTGTGTAAAGAACAACACCACATCAAAAACACAATGATAATTCGTCGGTTGGTTATTGATTTGCTGCACAATTATCAAGTGAAATACCGCTACGAACTAGTGCCCTGTGGCTGAGTGGTAGCGATCCAGAGGTCGTGGGTTCGATTCCCGCCATAGATTTTGGGTGTTTTCTGCAGACAAGCTAATCGCTTCGCGGGAAAAAAGTTTAAATATGCCTTGATAGCATGTAACCAATGACCTTGCGAATATAACGTTTTAAGCAAAACAAAAATAGCCATTAAAAGAGAACAAATACATTTAAAGAAAAACTAATTTTTATTTAATATTTCCCCAATAAGCAATTTTGCTTGAAATCAAGTGTAAAACAAGTGTTATTCAAGTCAAACAATCAATTGTCAAGGGTTGAATTATGCTTGGTTTAGACTTTAATTCAATAGCATTATCCAGTGAAATGGGAACTTGAATTCAATTCGAACAATTCAATTGTATTACAGTTCAATTCAAACCTTACAATTGAATTATATATGAATATACTTGATATTTCAAGCTTCAAAACAATGCTTTTAAAATAGAAGGGAAAATGAAATCGACAAGTTTCCTTACAATAATTGTCTGCATATCTACCTTCACTATTGTTTTCACGTTTTTAATCACCCTTTGTTTTTTAACAACTCACATTTTTATTTATCTTTGCTATTTTTCACCACAATTTCAATTTTATTTAAAAATAAATTACGTATTTGACAAGTTTTGAACATATAATATATTATATATCGTCGGTTGGTTTCTTGTTTGCTGCAGACATAATGTATTTTGAATATACTGTGCCGCAAGCCAGAAACCAACCGACGATATGTTGTTTAATTTTTTTATTTCAAAATATTTTCAAACTTGAATATCACTTGAAAAAATTCTTGAATTCAACTTTGTTTCCAGTTAAATTTCAAATGCTTGAATTTTAATGTTTTGAGTGCTTATTGGGTCTTGTTGTTAAAACTAGGGATGTAACGAATACCAGTTAAGCGAATGCGAATGCGAAAACGAATAATACATTTTAATTTTTGCGAAAGCGAATGCGAAAGCGAATGCAAATATTACAATACGTTAAAAAGCAAATGAAAATAAATTTGTATAAGAACATGAAGTTGTGTTGTATACATACATAGATCTACTTTAGTCTTCAATTCAGAAAATATTTATTAATTTATTAAAAATAAAAATTCTTAGATAATTAAAAATAAATTATATGATAATAATATGAGTGGCACTTGATTCGCGTGGAACTTACAACAAACAAAGACTAGTTAATATTTTTTGCATTTAAAATATTTTGTGCTTAACATTTTTCAAAAGTTTGAAAAAGTAGAAACATTTTTCGCGCAAATCAAACACTGCGTTTTCTTTTTCAAAAAGTGAAAAATATTTCTAAACACCGCTGGATTTTTTTTTATTTTGATACTTATGACAACTTTTGTATTTATTGAAAAATATTCCGCTAAAATTTTAAAGCTTCAAAATAATTTTGGTGTTTTTGACGTTTATTGATCGTAACTATTTTCGTAAAAGAAGTACAAAATTTTTTTTGTCTTTGGTATTCGCTTGAAATATTCGCATATATTTTAGCTAACGCAAAAGCGAATGCAAATAGCAAATGTAAGCAAATAATTTGCGAATGCGAAAGCAAATGCGTATATTCGTTACTTCCCTATTTAAAACCAATACATTCAAAGAAAAAAAAGTGTTGTTGCTTTGCACTTGCGTGTAAGCAGTGAAGAACGACAAAAAAACTAATAAGACAAAGTTGTTTGTGTATTTCGTATGCTATGAGTATAGAAACACACAGCCTATACCCACTTGACCTGAGATTAGATAAAAACGAATGCTCACTAAAGCGAAGAAATTTCGAAACAAAATTGTTCGATATTTTTTCGCAAATCTAAAAAAAATTCGAATTTCCGCTAAAGCCCGAACTGCGAACTTCTCTCGAAAATTTTTCGAATGTGTGACGGTAGCTGCGTGGAAGTGTGTTAGCCTGTTAGTCTAGAAGTACCAAGTTCGAAGCATGACAGCACTGTAAATTAAAAAATAAATTAAGAACACATACCTCCATATGTGCAATAACTGAACAAAAAAATTTGCCACGGTAGCATAGTGGACGTGTGCTAGTCTGTTAGAATGGATTTACCATATTCAAAGCCGCAGCGTAAGTTACGGAATTAAACAAATAAATAAAATAAGTAAGTTGAAATAATTAAATGAAAAAAAATTACTTTTTACTTTTTCTGCTGCATTTTTTTTTGCGGTATCGAAATTAATTCGATAATCTCTCACTTTTGATATTGCTAACGAAATCCGAGATCGAAGGTTTTTTGGGACAAAACTGAGCGACAGGTGAACATTTTTCGATTCATTTTTGAGTGTCACTCTCGATGGTTTTATACGATAAATGTTCGAGATATCGAGCCTTATTTTCAATTTTATCGTAAGCGACAAAAATTAAATTTTTCAGGAAAAGGTTTTTTTTTAAATATTAAAATTTGTTTTTGTACGTAAATTGTCGCTTACGATAAAATTGTACAGCGTGTATCTTAAAAGTTATCAACAATTTGGCCATTTTGATAATTCTAAACTATGTGTAGGCCCATAAAATTTTAATTTCAATAAAAAGTCTATTTCCGATAACATGTCGCTTACGATAAAATCGAAAAAAGGGCTCGATATATATCATTAACGAAAGCCGTGGACAAATGGGTAGTTAAGAGCATTTACAAAAACAAATGAGCACCAGGAGTATAGGGTTTGGGCACCCTTTCCATAGAGCATGCTATGAATGTAAGGAATGTTGGGTGAAAAGGAAGAAATTACTGGCAAAGAAACCATATAAAATACTCATAAAAGCTTATGCCAGAAATAACACCTCCTGGAACTCCAAATTTGATGATGTCAATGACAAATTGTTCACAAACTGTCGCAGAGAGTCCCGATGGGTTAATAAAGCACTTAAATATTATATATTTTTTATTTTTCTTACGAAATTCAATTTCATTTTAAAGTATCTCAACATGTATTTATTTAAACTTTTGTCTTGTTTGGTCTTAGTTAAAAAAACGTTTTTGGAGTTAATAATGCAAAAAAATCGTGAAGTCATATTTAATCTTGTATAAAAATGTCATATAAAAATCTTGTACAAGCCAGAGAACAGAAATGAGTAGGAAAAAAGTGAGTTGAATCACGACTTATAATTTCTTGTACTTATGCGCACTCATACTCCTACTTATTGTAATGTTGGCTATGAATAGACTTGTGTCCAATAGACTTGGGTCGAACACGTTCACTAGTTCATTTTTGCTACAAACCAATGATCAAACCTATGTAATTTAAATGGGTTTGATCATTGGTTTGTGGCAAAAATGAACTAGTGAACGAGTTCGACCCAAGTCTAAAAAGAACTGTTGGACACAAGTCTAGCTATGAATCATATTCACTCGAAAGTTTGAAGTGCACATCGAACTCATACTTAGCAACATTTATAAAGTTGTTGATTTCAACTCTCCTTAACTCAATGCCTATGGACGATGCAAAATAAGTATGATTCACAATGCGAACTTCGCATACGAACATTAAAGTTCTCATTATGAGGTTATGTGTTCCTATGTTGCTTTTTTTGTTTTATTGCAGGAATTGAAAAACAACCCTATTTAATACTATTGTATACTACGGGTACTTGCAAACTGTTTAATGACTAAACTTCTAAATAAACATACATGGATGATTTGAATAAGCTAATGTGAATAGTTTAAGTATTTTCCTGAAATTAGCAATCAAAGTGAGGTGATTTATGAGTGTGGGTGTGGTATGACTATGATGTCGACGTCGGATTCACATTTATGTCAACCTATACTTATAAATCAATGTCATCGTGAGTATGCATAAATCAGAGTAGTTGAGTTCAAATCAAGGCACATTCATTTCCAGGTAATATCAGGATTACAAAAACAATGAAAAAATACAACAATGAAAAAACAACATGGGTTTTAGTTTATCCAAAACTTCAAAATAGAATTTGTATAACATAATAATAATAAAACACTTATTAATAATAAAAATTATTCACATAAATTTGGAAACATTTCTCCACGGCAGCTACCACTAACAAATTTTGCAAAGTTTAGCACTTTTCACAATTTTTTAATAGCTTTTTCATAGTTTTAAATTTGTTTTCACAGAATTTTTTTAATAAAATATTTTTCATATTGAAATTTTTTATTTTTTTTTTAATTTCTTTCGTAAACAATTTTTGAAGTTTCGGATGAACTTTAATTTGAAAAAAAAAAATAGCTCAGCTGCATTTCCGCTACTACCTTGTTAATGTGCCTTGGTTCAAATGATGTCTACTCACTAACACCTAATTCACACGAAGACTTTTATGAAGTCTATTTTTCAACGTCATTTTTGGTTTGATAGCGACGGGGTAGAGCAGAAAGAGGAGTAGAAAAAATGACTCGATTTCTGTTTTCTATGGTTTTTTTAATATTTTTCTTTACACTAATTTGTGTTCTTGTTGTTACGTTTTCTTATTAATATTCTCATATCGGTGTGTTCTTCGAAGCAAAATTTTATTAAAAAAGTACCCTGTCGGAAATTCGGTTAACTTTAAGCTAACTATTTCGCAAATAGTACTGACTGACACTTGGATTACTTTCAATGTAATCAACTGACTATTTTAACATTGCGATGTCCTAGGCGGTAGTCAATTGTCTTAAACTTAAAGTTGACTTTTTTAAATCACCTGGTAGTCCGAAGTTCGAACATTTATCATCACACGTTGTGTACTAAACGCGCTACCACTCGGCTAAGGTACCATCGAAAATAACAACAGCAAAATGTTAATATAAAACTGAAATGAGTTTCAAAGTAGCTGAGAATAAATTTGTTGGCTCTCATCAAATTTGATTACGTACTCAACTTAAGAATTAGTGTTGGGTTTGTTCTGGATGACTTTGCAGCTAGCTTTTAGTCAGCCTAAGAAAAGTTAACTATAAGTTAACTATTTTGTAGTCAACCACACATTCTCCGACAGGGTAAAGTACTACAAATGTATGTATAAACAATAAAATCAATAAAAATCAAAATCAATAAAAAAAATTAGACATGTAAAAATAATCGTATGAACGCAAATAATTTTTGGTAGAAGCTTTAAAAGGGAATCAAGAAAAATAGACGTCATAAGTTTCATCATCTGAATCCTGTGTTATATTAAAAAAAACATTTTTATATCTTCATTGAGTTGTATGTAAATTGAAAACTTAAAAATTATTTTCTGCAAAATTAACTTTTTTGAATTATACCTCTGTTGCAATAAAGGCGCGACATGTAGTTAGCACGGATGGAAATCATGGTACAATTGTACTTTTTATGGTACATTTTTGACCTCGTTGGTACCGTGGTACTACCGCGGGTTACTTGGTACAATTTAAAAATGCCAATGTTTCACTATATGGTAACATCCTATGTTGTCTTTAATTTTTTTTTGTGTGTTTTATTTTAGACGGTCAGTTTCTCTTTTTTTGTTGCAATGCTGTTGTCAAGGGAAATTCATGTACCAGGTGGTGTGAAGTCTGCAACAAAAAAAATTGTAAAGTACTTTAACTTTACATACCTGTTAACTTGACAGCACCGTGTACATGAACTCGCCTTGGCTGTGGTTATATTTATTTTTGTTAACTACATATCGCTCCCTTACTTCAATAGTGTGTTTTAGGTTTTATAGCGCATTTTTATTCGCGTAACTTCGATTTTATAGTGCTTGAATTTGTAAAATTACCGCTCTCTAACAAGTCTAATCTACTAATGAACCCTTATGAATGTAATATTTAATATTTTTTTATGCTATTTTTTATTTTTTATACTGAATTTCTATACACATTTTTGTTAAGTTTCTGTTTTTTAGTGTTTACTTCTGAATTTTTACACATTTTTTTATGTTTCCGTTCTTATTAATAAATATTTAAAAAAATGGTACCGTCATGGTCCAAAAAGTACATTTTGTTTTCACAGTTGGTACAAAATGCAAGGAGTCATTTTCCTTCCCTGGTAGTTAGTATTGAAAATTATTTTAAGAAAAATCTAAGAGTTCCATTTTGCTTTAAATAAAATATGTGGCAATATGGAATAATCGCTTAAGTTGACTTAAGAAAATCAATGTTTTTCGAAAGTTTTGACACTACCGCTATGAGATTTAAAGGCCCTAATTCAGGGTTCTACTTTCGTGTGATCCTTTCTTTGCATATGTGGAATTGTAACCACTGCACCACTACAACTTTTAACTGGGACATAATACAGCATAATAAAGCTAAGTTTTAAACGTTTATTCCATATATCCTATTATTCTTGACGGTCGACTTGGGTAGAAAATTTATGTGAAAAGCACTAATTTTTTTGAGTGATTTTCATACAAACTTTCTAGACGAGTCGCATCCATCCCTTATCGTGGAAACGGTGTACACTTTCATTTCAAATTATATAAAAAATAAATGAAAGTACTGAACTAGGAAGCCTGTACCTCGTTTCTGTAACGCATGTGAGTACATCTCTAAACGAAAAAATTGTTATCATTCTGCGAAATACGTGTTATGCAAAAAACAAAACTTTAACGGGGATGTTCTGCAAATCACGACATATCTTATCACGGTGATTTCAAAAAATTAATAAGAAAATTGAAAATTGGAATAAAATATTATATTATAAATAACAAAAACTTAAAATTCAATAAAAACCCAGTAACAAGTCAGCTATTAATACAGAACAAGTTCGTATTTATTGATATTTTTTGTAAGTTTTTATTTGAATAACCCTTCGTAAAGTTGGACAACCAATATAATTATTGAATTTTTCTGCATGCTAAAACTTTTCACAAGTTACAGACACGAGGCACTAAATAAGAAAATTAATCACTTAATGGAAATCAACGTTATTTTATTTGCTTCGTTGTTTAAAACATTGAAAAGTTCTTTCTGCTTATTTTCAGGATTTCAAAAGGGAGATATTCGTCCTTTTTTGGTGGAAGGTCAACAGGTAGGCCTTATAAAATCTGATGTGATTAAACATCTTAACAGATATCCTGAGGTATTTTGCATACGTGATTGTGAATATACCAAACAGGTACGTAAGACAAATCGGAAATGATCTAAAGAAATGTGCATGCAGTGCATTTTATATGCATAGAGCAAAAAAAACATTCATTTGTATGGATGTATATTTTTTATTTCATCTACACCAGGGTATAGTCGAGCTTAATCCAGCATTTCGTGATTATTCAGAGCGAACCGCAAAACTTGATAAAGTATTAAGAGAATTAAGATCGAAAGGCTTGTTTTCAGCTCTGCAAGGATGGAGGGAAGAGGTTTGTAATATTAATGTCGCATTCATATCTGAAAGCACTTGAATTAAATTTTTCTATTTTTATTTTTAAGTATTATGAGGTAAAAGCAGAGTACAACAGTCTTTTAAAAATGGATCGCTCCGCTACGCCATTATTTGGTGTTAGGAAATATGGCGTTGATATCAATGGATATGTTAAACATCCAACACGCGGTCTATGCATTTGGTTACAGCAACGTTCTAACACCAAAGAAACCTGGCCTGGTAAATGGGATAATATGGTCGGCGGTGGCTTATCCGTAGGCTACGGTATTAAGGAGACTGCCATAAAAGAGGCCGAAGAAGAAGCATCCATACCTAGTGATCTTGTTAAAAATCTTATTTCAGCTGGCTGCGTTTCTTTCTTTTTTGAAAGTGAACAGGGTCTATTCCCAAACACAGAATATGTGTTTGATTTAGAGCTGCCTTTAGATTTTGTACCGCATAATGCTGATGGCGAAGTTCAAGCATTTGAATTACTGTCCGCTAAAGATTGTATCGAACGTATTTTTACGCCAGAATTTAAGACAACTAGTTGTCCTGTAGTAATAGATTTTTTAATAAGACATGGCTTCATAACGGCAGAAAATGGTAAGTTTAAATTTAAATTGTTAAAAATTACATAGCATTTGATTCAACTTACACTCCCGATCAGATGATTAGAACCATTTAAATTAAATCACTAAGAAAAAATAAGCTTAGTAGGATTTGAAACTGATACAAAACCCAGCAAATAATTTATATCCAGGTTAACTCATTTTATATAAAAATTTGTTCTAAATAATATTTGTCCGAAAATTATTTCTCCATATTAAAATATACTTTAAATATATCGAGCCATAACCGCTGAAATAGCTTAAGCGACACATTTTTTGGACTTCGTTTTTTTGAGGAAAATCAACTATTTACGATCGTATATAATCCATTTTGGTCAAAAAATTAAGTTCGAAAATTATGTCGCTTAAGCTTTTTCGGCGGTTATGGCACGATATTGGAGGGGCAAACGATCTAGTGTGAAAGTTTCCATTTCCATCTGTCAAAAAAAAAACTTATAAGATCCCTGCAAAATCTTTTACTTGAAAAGGCTTAAATGTAATAAAAAAAACTCTTGTATTTGGCTTGAGCCAAAAAAGTAATTAATTCGTTGAAAACAAAGTAGTGATTTAAAATTTCATTTGATATGTGGTTAAAAATAACTTCTTTGCCATCTTAAAATATGCATTAGATACTTTCGAAATAGTTTAAAAGTGGTTCGAAAGGAATTCTCCTTTTATTTTTTGTTGGGATGTAGCCTCAAGTTGGCCAACACCAATTTTAAAACTTATAATTTGATATTGCAATATATTGTCATATCCAAGTATGAACATATTTTTTGGAAGGACACTTTTTTGGTCCATGAGAATTAGAAGAAATATTTTCATAAGCAAGACCATTTTCTTCTATGCATTTGTTATCTTTAATGGTAATACAAAAATATTATAGTTTCATATTGAAATAAGTTATTGATGTGTATTAAAAATATTTAAAAATGTAGAAGGATAATGGATGAGTTAAACAGTTTTACTACAATTTGTCTTCAGATTGTTTGGCATAAAGTGAATTTTGCAAAAAAAAAATTAAAACTTTGTCGTACTGTGTACGAATCCATTAAATTTTTTTTACAGAAATTTGTGTTTTGTATCATTTTCAAATATTATCTAATGACGATCATTAAAATTTTGGATGGTTTTTATTAACTTTAAAGTACGCCAATAGGAGATAAATGGCTCGATTCTAAATGGTATTACAGATGGCAACTGGCAATTAAAAGCTGGTAATTTCAGTTGCCATATTGGCAACCACAAATTTGCAGTTGCTGCATAGTTTTAAAAGCAAAAAAATGGAAAAATTTAAAAGTAATTGGAATACATACTATTTTTATTTTTGAATTTCTTCTATGTATATTTAAAGAAAATATGCTTTACAGCTAGGGTTTGGGATTTCCCGGACTTTTGCACATCGCGGGAAACAGGAATGAAATAATCGCGTTCCCGGGAATTCCCGGGAAAATCTATATTTCTACATTAAGTACATTTATTAATATAAGGATTCTTTTTAAATAAAAGTTAATACAAAACCAGTTCTAAGACAAGTTTTTAACCATTTTTAGTTATTACATAGTACGATATCATATACAGACTAATTGACGACTGTTACCGCAATTTTATAATAATGCCTCCAAATAATTTTATTAAGAATTTAACTTGCTAGTTTCTCATTATTCTTGAAAAATGTCCAGGAAGATTATTATCGCTAAGTTCAAGGAACTTACAGTGCATACCCAGCTGCGCCGAATTTTAAATACAGTCTGTCTAAATTACTTTAAATGTATTTCTCCCAAATATTTTCTTCAGGGTTTCAATAATAGCTTCGACTTATAATAAATTTAAGTATTGTCCACCCAAAGTTTTTATAGCTTCTATGATCTTAAAATTTTCACTAATTCGAAAAATCACTTCAAGTTTGTTTAACATCGAATTATTTACTTTATAGAAAGTATTCCACTTTCTTATGTTATAGTGATTAAAAGATAGTCATAAAGGATATTAATACTTTTGAATAAAACGCCTCGCTGATCGAATTTCAGTTTCAAGAATTTCAAAAAAACAATAACAACTCAGCATGTCAGAGTTTAATTTTCTACAAAAGTATTGATACTTCTATTATAGTCTGAAACGCCCTTTACTAAATGCATCTTGCATGTAGTTTTCAAATAGAACAATGATTTTTCTCGTCGAGGAATTAGGAGAAATGGTATGACTTCAATTTTATGGAATTTTTATGAAATTTCCGTATAAATTTGAAAAGCTCAGGTTTTTATTTTATATAAAGAAATTGTATGGTAATTTTACTGTTTGTTTATCGGTGTCGAATGAATTCTTTCCTTCTTCAGGTACGGTCACACTTGACATGATATTTTATTTATTGTATCTTCATATATGAACTAACAATAAGTATTCAAATCTTAAATATAAAAATATAATTAGGCCCGACCAGTGTCGGACATAAGCTTAGTAGTAGTTATATATAAAACATAAGTATTGATAACCAAAAGGAAAAAATATAAAAAATAAAAGAATTTTCAGGAAGTCCCATCTGGAGTGCTGTGAATAAGAGCCCTTGTATTCCTCTTTTTTAGGCGAATGTGTCCAGTAAAGTTCAAAATATTACGAGCAAGCGGATTAGGATGTGATTCGAGTTTTGTTAGATATTTGCCTGCGTATTTTGCAATTTCTTCAGTCACTAGAGGCATATTCAAATCACGATGTATATTTGAATTTTTGATGTACCATGGAGCCGATGTTATCATGCGTAAAATTTTGTTTTGCCTGCGTTGAATTTTCTCTACATTTGAAGCTGAAGCAGTGCCCCATAGTTGAATTCCGTAGCACCATATTGGCTTTAAAAGCGACTTGTATATTAAAAGTTTACAGTCTAGGCTAAGTGTTGAATTTCGACCAATCAGCCAATGTACCTGAGTTAATTTAAGTTTCATTTGAGTTAACTTAGAGTCAATGTGGTGTTTCCATGTAAGTCGTCGATCAAGGTGTATACCAAGATATTTCACATGTGAATGTTGAGAAACAACTTGATTGTTAATCCGAATGGGGGAATAAGTATCTCTTCGTAAAGTAAATGTTACTTGAACACACTTTTGTTCATTTACCTTGATTCTCCATAAGTTTAACCAAAGCTCCATCTGGCTAATGTGTTCCTGGAGTTTGCGGGATGCCTCATCAGGGTTTTCATGCATACTAAGGCAGGCTGTATCGCCGGCAAATGTGGAAGTATGGATACTACTGCTCACAGGCATATCACAAGTATAAATTAAATATAAAACTGGTCCCAGTATACTCCCCTGTGGCACACCAGATGAAATTGTTTCAGGCCTACTTGTAAAGTCTCCTTCCGCAACAGTGAACTTACGGGAAATAATGTAACTTTCCAAAAGATTTAAAATGTTTATTGGTAAGTAAGTCTCCAATTTTTCAATCTATAAACAGCGCAGAACAATACTTTTTTTCCTCAAAAGTTCTTCTTATAAATTGAACCAATCTGTGAGTTTGTTCAATGGTGCTATGCTGACTTCTAAAACCAAATTGATGGTCTGGTATGCACCCACTACTAATTAGAATTGGGGACAATTTTGTTTTGAGCAGTTTTTCGAAAAGCTTTGACATTGTAGATAGTACACTTATTGACCTATATGACTCAGCCTTTGTTATATCTTTGCCCGGCTTTGGAATAATTTTAACCTTGGCAAGTTTCCAGTTGTGTGGATAATACTACAGTCGTAAAATAGCATTAAATATGAATAACAGGATTCTCATTGCAATACGAGGCAAATTCATCAGCATCTGATTACTAATTCCATCAATACCCGGAGCTTTCTTCGGGTTGAGTTCGGCAATTAATTTTTGTAAATCACGCGTCTTAAACTTTATGTGTTGAGGGGGTAGAGCGACTATATTCGGCAAATCAGCAACACCAGTACATATATTTGGCGTAAAAACGGATTTTAAGTGCTCAGCAAATATTTTACCTTTTTCAGTATCGCTTCTTGCCCAACCTCCGGTAGATGTGCGTAGAGGTGGCTTATACTCAACGGGTGTTTTAAGCTTTCTGGCAGCGCGCCACAAGGAGTAATTAGACGCCGGTGTAACATCAAGACCCTCTAGATAATTTTTAAGAGATGCAATTTTTTCAGATGCAAGCAACTCTTGGAGTCGTTTAGTGCACTCTTTAAATCTGATTTTATTTTGTGGTGATCTGTGCTGTTGCCATTCCCTTCTAGACCTTCTTTTTTCACGTACGAGACGTTCAATGTCTGTAGAATAAATTTTATTAAACCCAATCTGCGGATGGGAGATAGTGGCATGTTCAGCAGCCTGTTTAATATTCTCGCTGAGATTGGCAATGTTCGATTCAATATCATCGGGTGTTCTAAGCGTAATGTTTTCCGTACAATGACTGCTGAGATATTTTTTGAACCCCAGCCAATTAACACGATTGATCATCTTCACATATGGGTCAGGTAAGTTACTTCTTAATGGGCTACAAATTGTAATGATCGTCGGGGAGTGATCGGACGAAAGATCAAGAGAAACTTGAACTTGAATTAAATCCCTAGAGATATTTTTTATGACTCCAAAATCTATAACATCCGGAATTTTTTGTATGTCAGTAGGCCAATAAGTGGGCTCCCCACTCGAAATGACATCCAAGCCCATTTTTGAAATAGTGTTGAACAATGCTCGACCTCTGGGTGTAACAAGGCGCGAACCCCAGAACGTATGTTTCGCATTGTAGTCTCCAGCTGCTACAAAACAAGGTCCAAGAGATTTGTAGAAATCCTCATATTGATTCTCAGTGATTGAAAATCTGGGAGGGGAGTAAATTGATGATATAACGAAATTTGAACAAAAACTTTCAATGCCAATATTTGTTGCTTGTAGGTATTCTTCACAAATGTTATCAAGAACATAGTGCTTGAGTCTTGACTTTATTAGAATTGCTGATCCACCGCAAGCTGTTCCTCTAGGGTCCTTTGTATCATATATAGTGTAGCCATAAATTTTAAAAAGATTTCTCGAAGTCAAATGAGTCTCAGATACTAACATTATATCAATATTTTTCTCCGTGAGGAAGTGCTCAAATTCATTTTTATGTTGGCGAATGCCGTTTGCGTTCCAGAAACATATTTTTAACGTGTTCATGGTTTGTTGACTAATGCTTGAAGCAGAGTATTCTGCATTCGCAGCATTTCTTGCATCATGCTAGTCATATTTGTTGTAAAATTGTTTATAGTTTGCACAAGATTTTCAATAGTGGCTTCAAGGCGATTAAAATTAAAGTTTGAGTTTGTATTTGTTGAATTATTTTGCGGTGAAACATTTTGTGTCGGAATAGAACTAGCCTTAGCAGCATCTGCATACGATACACGGGAAGTAACTGGTTGGCTCATTTGCAGAAAAGTGGCAGAGTAAGCGTTTGCTGATTGAGCCGGAGCTAATTTAGGTTTTTGCACCATAGTCTTCTTTACAAAAGAGTACACAGGACAACCTCTGTAGTTAGCGGTGTGATTACGTTCACAATTACTGCATTTTTTATCACTTTGATATTTTGGTTTGTTGCAGCTAGCGGTGCCGTGTAATTCGCCACACACAACACAAACAGAGGGTAAATTGCAGTATGTTTTTGTATGGCCATATTCTTGGCAATTATGGCACTGTACAGGACCTGAACGCTTGTGTGGCTCTTCAACTGTGATTTTTCGGTACAAGAGGTATTTTAAATTATAAATTGGATGCGTCTCATTTTTTTTCAATTTTATATCATTAGGCTCAAGTTCAACACGAAATAGGGGTTGGGGAATCTTTTCTCTATTTATTATATTGGACACATTTTTCACCTTGAACCCCTGGAGGACGAGTGCATCTTTTATTTCTTCGGGGACAACATAAGAATCTATGCCCTTCAATACGATCTGCATGCCTTTAGCGCTCTTAAGCTGGTATGTGTAGAAGCTTGTTTTGCTTTTTTCAAATTCAGCAACCATTTTGCGGAAATATTTTTCGTCATAAATTTGGATTTTAGTTTCATCGATGTTGCCACGTTTTATTGGAACAATGTGAAATTTATTCTCACCAATGTCCGAAATTAATTTTTTAATAAGGGCATTTGAATTTTTTTGTCTCAAGTAGATTGGTGGCGGCTTGGATGTTTTGTTCGAGGATACCTCGGGTTTGTCGTTGTCATCTTGAAGAATTTTAAAGCGGTTTTGGCGATTAGTTGAGGATGCGCTGTTATCCCTAGACATCTTTGGAGCAGATGCAATTTTAGTAGAATTTGGGCTTCGCCCGCGCTTTAAAATTGTAACGTATCTGTCCATTACGACTTGGACCTTGGGTTTTGGGCTACTCTTATTTTCAGTGACAACTTGGTTAAGTGGTGACCCCGAGCCCGAGGCGGGTGATATCGCTGAGTTAAATGTGGAAGTACTAGGCAATATTGTCAACGATTCACTAGTTGGCATTGGACAAAGCGAAGTTGATCGCTGACGAAACTGTGGTTTTGCCGTTAGAAAAAGTCTATTATCAGATTTATGATTTTTATTAAGAGCTTCAGAACTCACAGCAAGTCTATTATCAGATATTTTATTTTTATTGATATCATTATGAGCATCAAAACTCACAGTAAAATAGGCATTTCTGCCGTTAGAACTCACTTCACTATTTTTTTCCTTTGGGGTACTCATATAGAGTATTCCTCAAGGGTATGTTTGTATGTTTTTTTGTTTACGGTTTTTTTTTGTTTTTGTTATTTCAATATGTAAAAATATTAGCAAAGCAAAAAAAAAGGCTTATTTATCAAAGTTAATATGTACTACGAATATTTTTTGTATAATTTTTTTTTTGTTTATTTTGTATGTAAGAAAAATTCCGCTATTACGTCTGTTCAGTATTTATTTTAAACATAAATAGATAAAATAAATAAATAAAAAAAAACATTTGCACAAAAAAGCTTAACTAGTAAATACTAATGAAAAATTGTTTGCTTCAGACACGTGTTTATAAAGTTAATTAGTTTTATATTTAACATATAGCCAAAGTTATAGAATACAATAAGTGCGTTCGAGAACTCAAAAATTTGTACAAATTTGTACTATTTTTTACTAGATTGCGTTCGCGTACAAAAATCCAGTAAATGAGAGGGCTAATTGAGAGCGAAAAATGACAGTTAATTTACTGAGTAAATGCAAATTTTTACTGGACAAATTTTTGCCAGTAAAATCCAGTAAAATGAAACCATATGTTTTTAAAGATAAACAAACAAAAGCAAAATGAAACAAAAAATTTTGGTTTTTGACGAAATTTGAAAAATTACAAAAAACAAGTGTATTAAGTTATAAACAATATTATGTTTATTTAAGTTTGATGCCAGAAAAGTATATTGGGGAATGTCATGTATTCCACGCGCAATTAAAACGTGCGGAATTTTCATAGAATTGTTGGAAATGTGTACATATGTATGTATGTATTTGTAACAACAATTTCCAAACGATGTAGTTTCACGTGGAATGCAGAACACAATCGATTGCTTTTAAACGTGAATAAAGTTAATAGATTTTTATAGTTCAATTTTCGTTTATACATATCGTCGGACGGTTACTGGTTCCCCGCATGGAACATTTAATAAAATTTGGTTATTGATCGATTATATACATACATATAATTAATGTATACTTTTCTTAAATTTGTTTTCAGTTTTTCGATATCTTGAATATATCAGGATATACATATAAAGTTATTTTCCCCTTTTATATTTCTCTTAATAAATGCACTAATTGGACCTAATTGAAAGGAAGTTAACAATATTGTTGTCATAATTGGTATAAGCGGCAACAAACATTTTTGTATTTTTCTGTACATCCTAATCACTTTTCACGTTGAGCGTAAAAAGCATAGATACTTTAACGGCCTGACCCTCGATGTCGACAAGAAAGTTTCTATCCCTTACTTATATTGAAAACAAAATAAGAAAGTTTCTTGTCGACCCGTAAGTTCAAATAAAAACATATGTATGTACATATCTATTACTTTTATTATTAAAGAAAATATTTTATGGTGTATTTTTATAAAACAAATGAAAAAAACATTCATCGAATTTCTCAAAAACACAAAATTTTTCGATGCGGCTGGCCAGTAACTACCCAGCAAAAAAATAAGTCTGATTTGGAAGCACTAACAAGCAAGGGAAGCAATGTATTGTTTATTTATTTAAAAAAGCTTCGAAAACTGCTTCTGAAAAGCACTAACATAAGGCAGGCTCTACGAGTATAACAAAATAGAGAACAAATTAAAAAAAAATTGCAAGCCAGTAACTTTTGCATCTGAATACACAAACTCTATATATTATTGCTTCCGTGAAGCACTTTGGTAAGGCAAAAAATTATTGGCTTTTTGGAAGTTGAATGCATTGCTTCTAGCTGACTCATCTCGCACAAAAAAAACTCCTTATTCCTGCGCAACAGCAAGTAATTCTCTAACATTGTCTCCCTTACGAAAACGCTTCCAGGAAGCAGTAATTTTAGCTGGGTACCCGATGATATGTATGTATGTATATATTTTATACATACATATCAATGGCTTAATATAAAAAAGGCCTAACTAGAATTTTCGATATTTTACAGGAGAAGCAAAAAACTGAAGAAAAATCAAAGTATTTACATGCAGAAATAGTTTTTTAAGTTGCCATAAGTCCTTCATTTTGAACTGTAACGTACTAAGGTATTCAAGGAGGATGCAATTATACGTTGTCGCCCAGAAAACATTAAGAACGCGATTTCGGAAAAAATTGAGTTAGGCCGTTTTTATATTAAGCCATCGATATGTACATATGTATGTATAGTTTTGTATATTCCCTGCCACAAAGGATCCTCTGTGTTCCCTGCACTTAATGCGACTAGTCCATGCATGCATGTAAATACTCCAAAGAGTAGGAACACTCCAAATATATGAAAAAAGGAGGTTGATGTCCTAGGGTTGGACTAAATGGTGTAACTTTGCATTACATCGGACTCCATATAGAATAGTTATAGACTACAATAATAATCGTTTAAACACGAATACTGATCGTGCAGCATTGAATGAGTGTGTGAAAACGGTAGGATCCATTACTGCATTACATGGGCACATGATGTAACTAGTCTGTTTCATATAGATTGGACCACGTATTCCAATATTACGTGCAGGATTGCATATACATGCATATACATATATATGTATAATTATTTAGCGCCAAAATTGTCAAACCTAATAATAGGTGCGTTTGAGTACTTTTCCAGTAAAATCCAGTAACTGAGTAAATACTGAGTAATTTAAAGAAATTACTCTCAATAAAAAAGTTTGCAAATAAAAGTACGCGAACGCAAAAATTGTAAAATCCAGTAAAATTTATACAACAGCTGATTCGACAATTTTGGCGCTAAAAAAATTATACATATGTATGTATGTATGTATATGCAAAAAAACTCTGCATATAATATTGTAATACGTGGACCAATCTAGATGAAACAGACTAGTTACAACATGGTCCCATGTAATTCAATCATGGATCATATCGTTTTCACACAAGCATTCAATGCTGCACAATAAGTATTCGTGTTTAAACGATTATGATCGTAGTCTACAACTATTCTATATGGAGCAGTGTTGGGGTTAGTCTGATGTAATGCAAAGTTGGACCATTTACTCCAACCCTAGGACATCAACCTCCTTTTTTCATATATTTGGAGTAGTTTTGGAGTATTCCTACTCCTCTTTGGAGTATTTACATACATGTATGGACTAGTCGCATTATCTGCAGGGAATATACAAAACTATACATACATATGTACATATCGTCGGGTACCCAGCTCTAATTACTACTTCCTAAATGCTTTACAATGTTAGAGAATCACTTGTGGTTGCGCATGAATTCAACTTCCAAAAAGGCATAATTTTTTGCCTTACCAGTGTGCTTCACAGAGACAATAATATTGTATTGCCTTTGTGTATTCAGATGCAAAAGTTACTGGCTTGCAAATTTTTTTTACTTTTGTTATTTCGTTAGAGAGCCTGCCTTATGTTAGTGCTTTTCAGAAGCAGCTTTCAAAGCTTTTGTAATGAAGTAAACAACACATTGCTTCCCTCAGTTGTTAGTGCTTCCAAAACAGAATTTTTTTGCTGGGTAGTTACTGACCAGCCGCATGGAAAAATTTTATGTTTTTGAGAAAATCGATGAATGTTTTTTCATTTGTTGTATAAAAATACACCATAGAATATTTTCTTCACGATGTCGACAATAAACTTTCTTATTTTGTCGAATTCGCGGGTCAGCCCGTTAAAGTTTCTATGGTTTTTACGCTCAACATGAAAAGTGATTGGGCTGTGCAGAAAAAGACACAAATTTTTGTTGCCGCTTATACCAATCATGACAATATTGTTCACTTCTTTTCAAGTAGGTCCAACGTGTGCATTTATTAAGAGAAATATAAAAGGGGATAATAACTTTATATACCCTAATATATTCAAGATATCGAAAAACTGAAAACAAATTTAAGAAAAGTACAATAAGTAAATTTTTTTAAATGTTCCATGCGGTTAACCAGTAACCGTCCGACGAAAATTTAACTATAAAAATCTATTAACTTTATTCACGTTTAAAAACAATCGATTATGTTCTGCATTCCACGTGAAAATACATTGTTCGGAAATTGTTGTTTTAAATACATATGTACATATTTCCAACAATTCTATAAAAATTCCGCACGTTTTAATTTCGCGTGGAATACATAACATCCCCTAATACTTTTCTGGCATCAAACTTAAATAAACGTCATATTGTTTATAACTTAATACAATTGTTTTTAGTTATTTTTAAAATTTCATCACAAAACAAAAATTTTTGTTTCCCTTTGCTTTTGTTTGTTTATATTTAAAAACATATGGTTTCATTTTACTGGCAAAAATTTGTCCAGTAAAAATATGCATTTACTCAGTAAATTAACTGTCATTTTTCGCTCTCAATTCGCCTCTCATTTACTGGATTTTGTGTACGCGAACGCAATCCAGTAAACAGTGATGCCAACAATTTAGAGGCAAAACGAGCCAACCGAGTAGTCAAAAAGAGCTAAAAAGAGCTAAATTTAAAAATTTTAGAGTTTTGCGTATAAAAATCTATGAATTATTTATTATTCAATTTGTACTTCAAGATTTTTTAACATTAATAAAAATAGAAAGATCCGTTGCTAAAAACGGTGTATGTACTGCAGCATATAATGCAAGATTTGCGTGCGCAATTCTCGTTTGTGTTGGAACGTCTGGTGAGAATGATATGTCTGGTTAGGATAGCACAAAATCGTTAAATTGAGCCATACATGTTTTATGCTTTTGAGTCTCCTAATGGCGTACTAAATCAAAATTTCGCTTTTATAATTGAATTGCAATATTTGCACAAACCTTTAGATGGACCTTTTGTTGTTTTAATCCATTTTTAAACGCGGGATTTGATTTCCAAGATTTATATATTTTTGGCAGTAATAATCCATTTCAATAATTTTTCAAACATTTTCTAATTATTCAGAAACACACAGTACATACATAAATACATCTTACATAGTTACAAAAACGTAAATGCATCAAAGACGAAACAATAGCCTAAAAACGGGAAAACTTACTATAAAATGCGAAAAGTGCTAAAGGTGCCGTTTCCACAATTGAAAAGAGCTGTGTTAGCTCTTTTTTTAAAAAAAGAGCTAAAGAGAAAAATTTCGAGTTAGAAGCAATTAAAAAGAGCTAAATCTAGCTCCAAAATAGCTAAGTTGGCATCGCTGCCAGTAAAAAATAGTACAAATTTGTACAAATTTTTGAGTTCTCGAACGCACTTATTATTGGAAACTATTGAACGTAATAATAAACACGTGTCTGACTCATAAGATTTCTCATTACTATTTACTGGTTACGCTTTTTTTGGGCAAATGTTTGTCAAGTGTGACGGTACCTCTACACTTACATTTAAAACAAAAAAAAATTTTAACATTTAATTTTGTTTTAAATGGAATTGTTAGAATGAAAAATTTCCTTCGACATGGATAAATAGGGTATTAGTGTTTAAGTCCTCGTCCATACAGTGAAACATTTGCTGCGAAACATTTTTGATTTCTCTTTTGAAACTGCATTCGTGTCCACACTGTGAAGTTTTTGTTTTGCAGCTTAATACAATTTCTCATATATGTATGTATTTCTCATGAGAATGTGGCGAGAATGACGTACTCAACAAGAACTTCGTGTACATGAAACAAAGTACCCTTTGCCATTCCTCTTTCCCCTCTCGTCTACTATAGACTTGCGTAAATAGTCTTGAAATGTAAATACGTCTTGTTTTTTAAATGTATTCTCGTGGCTGCATTATACTTTTTTTTTTTTTTTTATTTATTTTTTTTTTTAATACATGATTTTTTATTTATTGTATCTTCATATATGAACTAACAATAAGTATTAAAATCTTAAATATAAAAATATAATTAGGCCCGACCAGTGTCGGACATAAGCTTAGTAGTAGTTATATATAATACATAAGTATTGATAATCAAAAGGAAAGAATATAAAAAATAAAAGAATTTTCAGGAAGTCCCATCTGGAGTGCTGTGAATAAGAGCCCTTGTATCCCTCTTTTTTAGGCGGATGTGTCCAGTAAAGTTCAAAATATTACGGGCAAGCGGATTAGGATGTGACTCGAGTTTTGTTAAATATTTGCCAGCGTTTTTTGCAATTTCTTCAGTCACTAGTGGCATATTTAAGTCACGATGTATATTTATCTATATACTAAACCAATAATAAATTCTGTCGTATCCCTGCAGAAAATGCGAATAGTGAAATTGTAGTGATTTATTAGTGACATTGTCAGTAGTACTACTGACCAAGTGTACCCCAGCCAATGTAATCATCTATTGACATTTAACATTAGCTTGTCATTGAAAATCCACCACTAGACTGTAGCAATACTGACAAAGTAGTTCTTTTGGGACCACATGGAGACATTGGCACCAAAGATTCACTAGTAAGTTTTAGGGGCTCTAGTCTACAATATCGATATTTCCTCGCTCGATGTCAATAGTAAAATAGTAGTGATTTACTAGTGACATTGTCAATAGTACAACTGAATAAGTGTACCGCAGCCAATGTAATCGACCATATGGAGACATTTGAAATAAGGACTCATTAGTACATTTTAGTGACCCTCGTCTACAATTTTATAAGGGTTGGGCAACAAACTTAAATACATACATACATATGTACGTAAGTTTTTAACATTATTGCATAGCATAATAAAAAAGAAAAACAAACTATTGACGCGTTCATTGACAATGTGACCAGAAATACACTAGAACTGTTGTCTCTAACGTATTTATACTCACGCATAAAAGGAAAGTTGTCGACATTTCAACTAGTGCAATTGTCGCTAGGGAAAAGAGTGTTGACATAGAGACATATGCCACTAGGCTGACTAGAGGGACATAATAGCCCTGAAGAAAATGCGAATAGTGAAATTGCAGTGATTTACTAGTGACATTGTCAGTAGTACTACTGACCAGGTGTATCCCAGCCAATGTAATTATCTATTGACATTTAACATTAGCTTGTCATTGAAAATCCACCACTAGACTGTAGCAATACTGACTAAGTAGTTCTTTTGGGACCACATGGAGACATTGGCACCAAAGATTCACGTAAATTTTAGGGTCTCTAGTCTACAATATCGATATTTCCTCGCTCGATGTCAATAGTAAAATTGTAGTGATTTACGAGTGACATTGTCAATAGTACAACTGAATAGATGTACCGCAGCCAATGTAATTGCTTATTGACATATACATAACATAGGGTTGTCATTGAAAATCTACCAGCAGACTTTAGCACTATTCTTTTACGACCATATGGAGATATTCGAACAAAAGAATCACTAGTACATTTTAGTGACCCTCGTATACAATTATATAAGGGTTGGGGCAACAAACTGAAATACATACATACATACATATGTACGTAAGTGTTTAACATTATTGCATAGCATAATAAAAAAGAAAAACAAACTATTGACGCGTTCATTGACAATGTCACCAGAAATACACTAGAACTGTTGTCTCTAACGTATCTCTACTCGCGCATAGAAGGAAAGTTGTCGATATTTCAACTAGTGCAATTGTCGCTAGAGAAAAGAGTGTTGACATAGAGACATATGGTTCTTGGCTGACTAGACGGATTATAAGCAAAGCACGATAGATGCATTTGTGTGCGTGTATATGAGTGCTAACAACCCTCTAGCCAGCCTAGTGCCATATGTCTCTATGTCAACACTCTTTTCTCTAGCGACAATTGCACTAGTTGAAATATCGACAATTTTCCTTTTATGCGCGAGTAGACATTTGACGACGTCGACATTAACTCAAAGTGCCCTTGAGGAATACACTAACAAAGTGCTCTTGAGGAATACTCTATATGAGTACGTCAAAAACAAATAATTGTGAAGTGAGTTATAACGGTAGAAATGCCTATCTTACTGTGAGCTCTGATGATTTTAATGATAACAATAAAAATAAAAAATCTGATAATAGACTTACTGTGAGTTCTGATGATCTTAATTTATATAAAATAAATAAAAAACCTAATGATAGACTTTTTTTAACGGCTAAGCCAATTTTTCGTCAGCGATCAACTTCGCTTTGTCCAATGCCAACTAGTGATTCGTTAACGTTACAGTTGCCTACTACTTCGTCATATAAATCAGCGATATCATCCGATTCATCACTTACCCAACCATGAACACGTTAAAAATATGTTTCTGGAACGCAAACGGCATTCGCCAACATAAAAATGAACTTGAGCACTTCCTCACGGAAAAAAATATTGATATAATGTTGGTCTCTGAGTCTCATTTGACTTCGAGAAGCCTTTTTAAAATTGATGGCTACACCTTATATGATTCAAAGGACCCGAGAGGAAGAGCATGCGGTGGATCAGCAATTTTAATAAAGTCAAGACTCAAGCATTATATTATTGACAACATTTGCGAAGAACATTTACAAGCAACGAATATTTGTGTCGAAAATTTTTGCGCTAATTTTGTCATATCATCAATTTACTCCCCTCCTAGATTCGCAATTACTGAGGACCAAATCTACAAATCCCTTGGCCCTTGCTTCGTAGCAGCTGGCGACTACAATGCAAAACATACGTTCTGGGGTTCGCGTCTTATTACACCTAGAGGTCGGGCATTGTTCAACACAATTTCAAAAATGGGCTTGGACGTCATTTCGAGTGGGGAGCCCACTTACTGGCCTACGGACATACAAAAAATTCCGGATGTTATAGATTTTGGAGTCATGAAAAATATTTCTAGGGAATTAGTTCATGTTGAAGCGTCTCAAGATCTTTCCTCCGATCACTCTCCCACGATCGTTACAATTTGTAGCCCAATAAGTAGTGACTTACCTCACCCGTATGTGAAGACGATCAACCGTGTTAATTGGCTGGGGTTCAGAAAATATCTCAGTACTCATTGTACGGAAAACATTACGCTAAGAACATCCGAAGATATTGAATTTAACATTGGCAATCTTATCAAAAATATAAAACAGGCTGCTGAACATGCGACTACCTCCTACCCGCAGACTGGATTTAATAGAATTTATTCTACGGATATTGAACGTCTCGTAAGTGAAAAAAAAGAGCTAGAAGGGAATGGCAACAGCACAGATCGCCCCAACATAAAATCAGATTTAAAGAGTGCACTAAACGACTCCAAGACTTGCTTGCATTTGAAAAAACTGCATCTTTTAAAAACTATCTGGAAGGTCTTGATGCCACACCAGCATCTAATTACTCTTTGTGGCGCGCTGCTAGAAAGCTGAAAACACCCGTTGAGTTTAAACCACCTCTGCGTACATCTACAGGGTGTTGGGCAAGAAGCTATACTGAAAAAGGTAAAATATTTGCTGAGCATTTAAAATCAGTATTTACCCCTAACTCATGTACTGGTGTTATTGATTTGCCAAATGTAGTGGCGCTACCCCCTCGACCCATAAAATTTAGAACGTGTGACGTACAAAAACAATTGCTGAACTTAACCCGAAGAAAGCTCCGGGTATTGATGGAATTAGTAACCAGATGCTAATAAAGTTGCCTCGTATTGCAATTAGAATCCTGTTATTTATTTTTAACGCCATTTTACGACTGGAGTATTATCCAAATAGCTGGAAGCTTGCCAAAGTTAAAATGATTCCAAAGCCGGGCAAAGACCTTACCAAGGCTGAGTCATACATGCCAATAAGTCTGCCATCAACAATGTCAAAACTTTTCGAAAAACTGATCATGACAAAATTGTCCCCAATTCTAGTTAGTAGTGGGTGCATACCGGACCATCAATTTGGTTTTAGAAGTCAGCATAGCACCATTGAACAAACTCATAGATTGGTTCAATTTATAAGAAAAACTTTTGAAGAAAAAAAGTATTGCTCTGCGCTGTTCATTGACGTTTCTCAGGCATTTGATAAAGTGTGGCATGAAGGCCTAATTTTAAAATTAAAAACATACCTGCCAATAAACGTTGTAAGTCTTTTGAAAAGTTACATTACTACCCGGAAGTTTACGGTTGTGGAAGGAGACTTCATGAGTGTGCCTGAATCTATATCATCCGGTGTGCCACAGGGGAGCATACTGGGGCCAGTTTTGTATTTGATTTATACTTGTGATATGCCTTTGAGCAGCAATATCCATACATCTACGTTTGCCGATGATACAGCCTGCCTTAGTATGCACGAAAACCCTCACGAGGCTTCCCGATATCTACAAGAACATATTACACAACTGGAACTATGGTTAAATTTATGGAGAATCAAAGTAAACGAGCAAAAGTGTGTCCAGGTAACATTTACCCTGCGAAGAGATACTTGTTCGCCAATTCGAATCAACAATCAAGTTGTTCTTCAACATTCACACGTAAAATACCTTGGTATACACCTTGATCGACGGCTTACATGGAAGCCCCATATTGACTCAAAGCTAACACAAATGAAACTGAAATTAACTCAGATACATTGGCTGATTGGAAGAAATTCAACACTCAGTCTAGATTGTAAACTTTTAATATACAAGTCGATTTTGAAACCAATATGGTGCTACGGAATACAGTTATGGGGCACTGCTTCAGCTTCTAATGTCGAGAGAATCCAACGAAGGCAAAACAAAATTTTACGGTTAATAACATTGGCTCCATGGTATATAAAAAATTCAAATATACATCGTGATTTAAATATGCCACTAGTGACTGAAGAAATTGCAAAATACGCTGGCAAATATTTAACAAAACTCGAGTCACATCCTAATCCGCTTGCCCGTAATATTTTTAACTTTACTTGGCACATCCGCCTAAAAAAGAGGGACACAAGGGCTCTTATTCATAGCACTCCAGATGGGACTTCTTGAAAATACTTTTATTTTTTTCCTTTTGACTATCACTACTTATGTATTATACATATATAACTTTTACTAAGCTTATGTCCGACACTGGTCGGGCCTAATTATATTTTTAGATTTAAGATTTGAATACTTATTGTTAGTTTATATATGAAGATACAATAAATAAAAATCATGCATTAAAAAAAAATTAAAACAAAAAGCGGATTTTTGAGTTATGACATTATTGAACTGAATGTGCGATATATTTATAAAATAACGTGTACATACTTTAAATTTCCCCTTTTTCCGGGAAAATATCAAAAATTGCCCGGGAATACTAGACAGGCATTTACCGCCAAGAAATTCCCGTTTCACAAAATAGATTGTTAAAACTTATTTTAAGTAATAACATTTACTCACAGTAGAGACGGTAATTCTAAAGAGCCGTATAATAGATTCAACCTTTTGTACTTCCTTCTCTTCTTCAAAAATTAATTTCATTTAACTAATAATTTTTATGATAAGTAATATTTTAAACACTTTTACTTAATAATTTTATTTTTAGCACTTGTATTTCTTCTATTTAAAATTTTTGTTTACATGATTTTCAGTTGCCAATTTGTCTTATACTATGTTTAGACGGTACGTGCTTCGCTCTCTATTCATGCTTCACGCCCCAATCATGACCGAATCCACTTGCTTCGCCATACAAAATTATGAGAGCGAATCAAGTAGATTCAATATGAATCTACTTGCAAAGCACGTAAAATTGGTATCTTCTCTAACTTTTATCGCAGTTAATCGCCACTTTATCTGAACTTGCTATCAAAACAAAATAGGTATATGTGCATGTGTGTGTTTGTAAACAAATGAAAACAAGCCAAAAAAACATAGATGTGAGTTTAATATAAATAAATTTAATTAAGTTATGAATAATATAAAAAGGAAAAATAAGAAGAAAATATAGAGATGCCTTCAAAAACAAGATTTTGCTTGAATCGAATTTATGTAATGCTATGTTTAGACGACGAGTTGAATCACCTGCTTCGCTCTCTGAATCATGTTTATGAATCATGTTGTTTAGACTACTCATTCGTGCTTCGTGTGCAGCGTGCCAATTTAGTGCTTTTCGTACTAGATTTAGTGTTCTTTAATTCATAACAGTGCGTAATTTTTCAACTTGTTGCTTTTTAAAAAAGGCAATAAAAAAACTATCTGATTGCACCCCTTTTAGACACGCAAAGTTTCCTTTGCAGAATGTTAATTCAGCTGGGTGAAATACATGATACCATTCACGTTATAAAATAACTTAATTACAATAATCTAGTTACTAACCACTGAGGGAAGCAATGTATTGCTTTCTTGATAACGAAAGCTTTCAAAAATGCTTCTGAAAAGTACTAACGTAAGGCTCTAACAAAGTGGGCAAAAGTAAAAAAATGTACAGCAGTAACTTTTGCATCTGAGTACACAAAAACTGCACATTATTGCTTCTGTAAAACGAATTAGTAAAGCAAAAAATGACTGACTTTTTGGAAACTGAATGCATTGCTTCTAGCTGGCTTACAAAAACTCTTCTGGGAAGCGGTAATTTTTGCTGGGATGGTGAAATTGAAGAAGTAGAACGAAGTATCAGAAATTTAAGGATACATAAATGGAAAAATTTGCTCAAAACTGATCAATTTTGGATTGAAATTTATAATTATAGAAATTCAACTAATCATAATCCATTTCTAATACTGTCAATATTTTCTATAAGACTATTAACATTACCATGTTCAAATGTTGTAGTAGAAATGACTTTTAGCGCTTATAAATATTTTAAAAGTAGGTTAGAAATACAATAATGATTTTATAAATCAAATTGTTTCATTCATATAAAATACGGTCTAAAAAGAAAAGGCTTATGTTGTTCAGAATGTAACATACTGAACCATGTTCATGTAAAAATTAATTCAGACGAAACACCTAAAAATCTAATTGTTTTATTAAAACAGTTTCATGGCCAGAGGAAAAAGATGAAACTGCATTTCTTGAAACGAGGAGTATAATTCTCGTTGATCATCTTTTGTTAAAATAGTACACCATAATTGGAGTGTATTCCCAAATGAACTTCAATTATTTTCCTACTCATATTCTACTTATAAGCAAAATCGAAATATGGCTCGATATAATTGAAATTATTACAAAAACCTATGAAATGTAGTAAATTTAAAATTGTAGTTAACTTAAATTTTTAATTTTTACTAATTCAATACATTTATAATTAGCCATATGGGCTTTCTCTGTATTGCAAATAAATAGATAAATATAAAAAAAGAAATAAAAATATATTTATGTACATACATACATATGTACATATATACGAGTACTTATTTCATTTAGTGCTTTTTTTTAACACACAGTGGTTTTTGCTCTGAAAAAGTTGGCATCACTGTTCGCGTGGCATTTTTTTTATGTATATTCACACAACATACGTATCATACGCACGTATATACATGCATACACATAAGCATATATACTTTACATAAATTCCACTCATGCGAAATCTTGTTTTTGAAGGCATGTCTATATTTTTTTCTTATTTTTCCTTTTTATATTATTCATAACTTAATTAAATTTATTTATATTAAACTCACATCTATGTTTTTTGGTTTGTTTTTATTTGTTTACAAACACACACATATACATATACCTATTTTGTTTTGATAGCTAGTTCAGATAAAGTGGCGATTAACTGCGATAAAAGTTAGAGAAGATACCAATTTTACGTGCTTTGCAAGTAGATTCATATTGAATCTACTTGATTCGCTCTCATAATTTTGTATGGCGAAGCAAGTGGATTCGGTCATGATTGGGGCGTGAAGCATGAATAGAGAGCGAAGAACGTACCGTCTAAACATAGTATAAGTATGTATGCATGTATACACGTGCGTATGATACGTATGTTTGTGTGAATACACATAAAAAAAATGCCACGCGAACAATGATGCCAACTTTTTCAGAGCAAAAATCACTGTGTGTTCAAAAAAAGCACTAAATGCAATATATTTTTTATTTATATTTTTATATTTATCTATTTATTTTCAATACAGAGAAATCCCACATGGATAATTATATATGTATTGAATGAGTAGAAATTACAAATTTAAGTTAACTACAATTTTAAATTTATACATTTCATAGGTTTTTGTAATAATTTCAATTATATCGAGCCATATTTCGATTTTGCGTATAAGTAGAATATGAGTAGGAAAATAATTGAAGTTCATTTGGCAATGCACTGCAATTATGGTGTATTATTTTAAGAAAATAGTATCAACGAGAATTATATCCTCGTTTCAGGAAATGCAGTTTCATTTCTTTCAGTATGTTACATTCTGTAGCTCGTTTCTGTATTTCTCGCATCGTAAAATTTCCCGCATGAAACAAGGGAATCGTAACAAAAACAGTGTAAATTGAAACCCAAAATGTCTTTGCTCACATAAGTTTTTCTGTATATTTACTTTGCGAAAACTATCTGTCATTTAAATAAATTTCCAGCAATTATTGGAAGGATGTGAGAAAGGGTGTTTCTGTAACAATATTCTGTGAAAAGTTTCTCGCAAGAACCGTCTAAATAACTCGCATTTTAAATTGGTGCGAGAACAACAAAATTTGTACAGAAACATGAAACATGAAAATATGAATAATAAACTAGTTGAAAAGATATGCAACGAATTATTGAACTAAAATTATTATTAAGGAGTCGATATCATTATATTTATTTACAATTTTTTTGTGGAGTTTTCTATAATAGAGACAGTTGCTAGAAAAAACTTATTTCAAGCATTTTACATTCACTTTATATTCATGTTCATTATAAAATTTTATTTTTCTTTAAAATTATTATTTTTTTGTCATTGAAATAATATTTTTGTGACTTTTGTTTTCATTTGACACTCGATTACTGGAAATATTCCAGTAAAAACAGATTCAGTGTTGTCTGTTTTCACATTCAAATACAGAAACACTTTTTTTCACAAATCGAGAAACGACGGAATTTTGTGTTTCACACTTCATGTGAGAAATTTTACGATGCGATAATTACAGAAACGAGTTACTGAACAACATAAGCCTTTTCTTTTTAGACCGTATTTTATATGAATGAAACAATTTGATTTATAAAATCATTATTGTATTTCTTACTTACTTTTAAAATAGATATAAGCGCTAAAAGTTATTTCTACTTCAACATTTGAACATGGTTATGTTAATAGCCTTAAAGGAAATATTGACAGTATTAGAAATGGATTATGATTAGTTGAATTTCTATAATTATAAACTTCAATCCCAAAATTGATCACTTCTGAGCAAATTTTTCCATTTATGTATCCTTAAATTTCTGATACTTCGTTCCATTTCTTCAATTTCACCATCCCAGCAAAAATTACCGTTTCCCAAAAGAGTTTTTGTAAGCCAGCTAGAAGCAATGCATTCAGTTTCCAAAAAGCCATTCATTTTTTGCTTTACTAGTTCGTTTTACAGAAGTAATAATGTGTAGTTTTTGTGTATTCAGATGCAAAAGTTACTGGTTTACATTTTTTTTACTTCTGTCCACTTTGTTAGAGAGCCTTACGTTAGTACTTTTCAGAAGCATTTTTGAAAGCTTTCGTTATCAAGAAAGCAATACATTGCTTCCCTCAGTGGTTAGTAATTAGATTATTGTAATTAAGTTATTTTATAACGTGTTTCCAACGTGGTATCCTCTGTAATTTCTAGAAATATATTTTTTCTCACTATGAAAGAGAAAGTTTTTCTTCCTTCGTATTTCACCCAGCTGAATTAACATTCTGCAAAGGAAACTTCGCATGTTTAAAAGGGGTGAAAGCAGATAGTTTTTGGAAAGTGAAAATAAAGCCACCACACTTTAACAAATTAATATTTAGTAGATTCGCAAAACGCACTAAAATCAAAGGTGAAAAGCACCAATTTAGTGCCTTTTTTTAAGCAACAATTTGAAAAATTCCGCACTGTTATGAATTAAAAAACTCTAAATCTAGTACGAAAAGCACTAAATTGGCACGCTGCACACGAAGCACGAATGAGTAGTCTAAACAGCATGATTCATAAACATGATTCAGAGAGCGAAGCAGGTGATTCAACTCGTCGTCTAAACATAGCATTAATCGTATTTTCGATAACTTTTTGGCAACTGGAATATCGTGAATATCGTTTCAAATATTCGTATTCGTATTCGCGAATATCAAAAATTGACATTCGGCACATCAAAAATACTAATATTATAAAGCTGAAAAGTTTGTATGTTTATATGGTTGTATGTTTGTAGGAGGTAATCTCTAGAACTGTCGATCCGAAACTCCTAACCGACAGAGGATATACATATATGGTTGCACTCAAGTGCTTAGGATAGGGTCCCTATACTCAAAAAATATTAAATATCGTTTTAAAATAGTTGAGGAAATTTGAATCGTAGGTTGATCAGCGTAAATAAAACACAAAGGATAAAAAATAAATTAATTAATTAAGAGTAAGACAACGTTTGCCGATTTCAGCTAGCTAGGGACTTTTAGTCCCGGTTCACACGTTTCAACTTTTGTTGCTCAACTCGTAATTCAGCTGTAAGAAAGACAGAGACGGAAATACAAATATCTCTTTTTTTCTTGCAGCTGAATTACGAGTTGAGCAAAAAAAGTTGAAACGTGTGAACCGCGTCAAACATTATATTGCCCTGGAAATTGTGTGTGGATATATGTGTGCGTGCGTGTATATGTGTGTGTCGTTCAATAAGGTTATTATGTCAATTGTTTTTTTTAATTTACACTCTTTCAATTTATAAACCTCGTATTATTAAAAATATTTGCTATCAGTTTTTTCTTATTTTATATATCGTCACCTAAAATCCAAAAGGCCGTAACAACCAAAAAATTCAAAATATGCTTTTTGATTGATTATGATGTAATTAACCAAAATACATCTTTCCTTAAAATGTTACTCACATATGTTCAAAAATGCCGATTTTATTCATTATTCAATTTGGCATCTAACAAATAAATATTCTTAAATTTATAAGGTTTTTGCTTCTCCTATAAAAAAGTAAAAAGTGTACTTACGGCCTTTTGGATTTTAGGTGACGATATGTACATTAGAGTGGCCCTTAGTTGTATAGATAACTTTTTTTCGATTTCTTCTACTCTCACCCCCTAAATCGGATCAGTTTCATTTAAAAAAAAATACACAAAAAAATCATACCGATAAGTTGCGTTTTAGGTGTGCGTCCACCCCTCAAAGTTTGCCATCAAGCCCATTTTTCAATGTAATATTTTGCATATGACTATCTTTTTAAAAAATCATTTTACAAGAATATGACATCTGGCAATATTTTAGCTCTTCAAGTCAACAACATTAATGATCAAACAGAATTGCGGCATAAACACATTTTCCATACAAATTGACACAAAAAATCAGCACCAGAAAGCAGTCGATAGATAGAATTTATTTTATTTTGACAACGTTTTTTCTTATGCTCTCACATATAAATTAATATTCTCTCAACAATGCTACCATACTTTCAATAAATTTCATATATTTTGTGAACAAAACTACAAAGAAAAATAAGAACAAAAGAAAATGAAACAAAAATTAGAGAGCATATGAAGTTACTGCCGTAGATTTTATTATGGGCTTTGTTAATTTGACAGCGATTTTTCCTGAAGTTGCGGACTTATTCTGTTTAATCATTTAGTCTCAAATAAAGTTTTTTAATATTTTAGAAAATAATGAGGAAAATAACCAACAAAATACCAAAAATTTTATGTAACAAAATTATATCTACATATATGGAAATTATTTATTTTAAGCATGTACCAAGGCACATTCACAAGGTAGTAGCGGAAATGCAGCTGAGCTATTTTTTTTTTCAAATTAAACTTCATCCGAAACTTCAAAAATTTTTTACGAAAGAGAAATTAAAAGAAAATGTTAAAAAATTTCAATATGAAAAATATTTTATTAAAAAAAATTCTGTGAAAACAAATTTCAAAATATGAAAAAAATTATTAAAAAATTGGGAGAAATGCTAAACGTTGCAAATTTTCTTAGTGGTAGCTGCCGTGCAGAAATATTTTCAAATTTATGTGAATAATTTTTATTATTAAGTGGGGTACACACTATCGGACATGAGTGACAGTTTTGCTCAAATTTTACATTGATCGATAGTGTGAATACGAATTTCGTCAGTCAACAGTCAACCACAGAATTTTTTGTGGTTGAGTGACAGTCAGCGGCAATATTGGTTTTTGACTGATAGTGTGTACCAAAAAGCGTCAGTCAAGAGATATTTTTGTAGCAGAAATGCAAGGCTGTGTATGATGTTAAAGATAAAGTATTAAGACAACAGGAGTTGTTAAAGATAAGAAAACATTAAAATAATTCATTATAAAAAAATGATGTTAACAACAATGCGCATCCAATTTGTGTTCGTGTGCCTAATTTTTTTCTTGAATGAAGGTTCTAGTGTCGAATATGATCGATAGTCTGAACAGCCAACACTATCATTCAAAACTGATGAATTTTTGACTGTCACTCATGTTCGATAATGTGTACCCCACTTTATTGTGTTAAACAAATTCTATTTGTGAAGTTTTGGATGAACTAAAACACATGTTGTTTTTTTCATTGTTGTATTTTTTCATTGTTTTTGTAATCCTGATATTACCTGGAAATGAATCTGCTTTGGCATGTACAATAAGAGCTTATACATATATGTATATTAAATTATATCATACATATAGATACATATAGTCAAAAGAAAACTAAACAAAAAAAAATTTAATATATGGGCTTGAGGGCCAACTTTGTTTGAGTGGCCCTAAAACACAACTTATCGCTATGAAATATTTTTTTTGTATTTTTTTTAAATAAAACAACAGATTTAGGGGTAAGAGTAGAAGAAATAAAAAAACTAAATATTTTGTTTTCTCTATTTTTTAGAATTTTGGTTTACACAAATTATAGAATTGCTGCATGTGCCCCTGCAGTCATTGTATACTTATAAACAGCGCTTGGAAGAATGCAAAAAGAACTCAAAAAAGCATCAAAGCCGAGAACAGCAACAAAACAAAGACAAAGTAATTAATAATAAAATAACAGAAAATGGTCATACCAAACCTTCATTAACTAATACAAATTAATTATTAAATTATATTTCCCGTAGACTTAAATTAACAACGATAAAATTAATCATAATGCAGATTTCATATTAAAAAGACGGCATAACAGAAAAAAAAAAATAATGCTTAAGTAATCGGTGCATTCATGATGTAATAAACAAGATAAAGACTTTCCAACAACAATTACAACTGTAACAGAATAAACGGGTATTTTATTAGTATAAAAAAGTTTTTTGTGTGTCAAAAACACGAAAAACTTATTTTAACCTTACGTTTACACCTGATATATTTTTATTATAACAAACGTCAAACTTTATATTGAAAAATTATTTTTTTTATGTTAGCTCTTTTTTCTATATGGAATTTGACATTTGTCAGGATAAAAATATATCAGGTAATATAAATAAGAAATAAAATTGAATGTAAAAATCAAAAGTACACATCTAAACCTGGGCGGACGATTTACCTTGTTTATTATATCATGGTTAAATAATTACCAGCATTTATAGCTGACAGTACGACATGACAATAGCAATACATGTACACTTTTTCACTAATACACGCACACTTTTTTTTTATTGTCCGCATGACTGTATTCCATATTTTGCAGTATATCGGACAGTGTTTGATGTATGCCAATAATAAATTGAAAAATATGTTCGAGCATAAAAAAGTTCAAAGAGGAAAGAAAAACTTAAATAAATGTAAAAAATACTGAAAGTGATTTGGTTCTTTTCTTTGACTCAAAGTTTACAACTGACAGTTCTGACAAGACAATAGCAATACATGCACACTTTTTCACTAATACATGCAAATCTTTTCAGTTGTCAGACTGCTGTATGTTTAAAGAGAGAAAATTCAAAATGGAATGATGAAAATAAATGAAAAATATGCAGATTTGGTTTTGTTTGCTAAGTTTTAAGTAAGTAATACCTAAATATTTTTATTGTCAAAATGAATTAGCATAATTATTGCTAGACGCTTACGTCACATCACACAATTATCAGCTTTTTGACAATTAGCACATTCTGTATTGGCATGACGTCATTGTCAGTTGTAAACGTACTGTTAAAAAAATTCATTTCGGATTTGAATGCGTTATGTACTATATGGGTAATTCTACAGAATGTCACGTACGTTGTCCAATCAATTAAGTTTGTATTTCAGATCAATGCGGTTAGATTTTTCCTTACATTTTACTTAGGGCCAATCCCACGATGTCGACAACTTTCGACTTCTCGCACACTTACATTTGAAACAACAACAACGTATTAAAATTTGTTTTTGTTTTTAACAAACTATTAAAATTTGTTTTTGTTTTTAATGTAATTGTGCGACAAGTCGAAGGTTGTCGACATCGTGGGATTGGTCCTTCTTACTTACGCTCCTCAAAAGTACATAAAGAAATAAAGATAAATTTAAATTTTCTCTAAAATACAAGTTAAATTGATTGGTCAACGTACGTGACATCGTACGTGGCATTCTGTGGAATTGCCCATATAGATGCCTTACTTTCTCAACCTCGTATCTCAAAAAATGCAACTTTTCAGGAGAGCAAAATAAACGTATCCAGGGGTGTTCTGTAAATCGCACGTTTTGATATCGCCTAATTTCCAGGAAAGAGCTCAATTAAAAAGGTGACTTATTGCAGCTTTTTAATTGGTTTTAGTGTTTTATATGTTTAATATATTTTATACGAACTTAACTTTGAATGCACTAAGTCGTCCGATCAGCAGAACACTGTTTTTGATTTTGGAAATCGCACGATTTCAAAACGCGAGGTTTACAGAACACCCCTGATCATCTCTTTATACTTCGCTGTTTGGGTAAAAATTCAAATGCAATTATTAAGGAATTGATTACATCTACATATGTATGTATATTAGTAGTATTAATATACTAGTTAGTTTCAGCATGAAATGCATTTATTGAGATACGAGTTTGCTGATACTTGATGCATAAAGGCCGGGGCACAATGAATCCGTCATTCGTTAAACTTCGCCTTTTTCAACTGACATTAACGCAACGACGGAGAAGGTTGACGGAAGCATTTGAACAGCTCCTATAGGTCGATTCTTCATTTTATTTAATAAATTCAACTTTTTGTATTTATTTCGTTTATTTCTTTTGTTTAATTTTATTTTTGCTACCACAAAACACAAAAATCTAATTCAGAACACACCAAAAAACTAACCAATATCTGTCAAACTACTCAACGTACGCAAAAAGTTAAAAGTTGACCAAATTTTGTACTTTGCGTTGACGGACACGTACTGAATGTAACCGAGCTCATATGAAACCATGTATTCCAACTTAGCTGTCAGTTAAAAAAAGCGAAGTTTAACGCATGACGGATTCATTGTGCCCGGCCTTAAGTTATTCGTTTGTTGTACTCAAAGCTATACATACAAATAACGCTATTATACCAAAATTATCCAATGAAAACAATATTTAATATAGAATGAATGTTTTATTTGCAACAAAATATAAAAAGAAAAAAAGAGTTCATATTAAATTAAAAATATCATTGGTGTGGTAAATTATCATAAAATGAATTATAGTCGGCTGGAATCATACGTTTTAAATCTTGCAAGTCGTCATATTTTCTTTTTGAAATAGGTAGTTGTTGATTGTAGAGACCCGGTAGTAAAATGTTAACATTGTGCTGCACTTGTAGTCGCAATTTACGATCAGGTAATAGTTGCCACTCTCCATCAAAACATAATTTGTATTGAAATCCGTCATTAAAGGAATGTATGTATATTTTAGAGCTCGTAAAGTTATAACGCATGGATCACCTTTTTTATGCCTGGTCGAATTGATTTTAAGTAATCGAGCGAAGAGAAATCTCGAAAAATGTACGATTTAAATAATGTACTTGATACGGTTGCAACAATCTAGATTGTTTTATAACCATATTGAAATAAGCTGGCACATATAGTTCTCTTCCTTTCTTGTTTCGCTCTATGGAGGCATGCACAGAATAGCACTCCATTTGCATGTGGCCAACTACCAGGTATTTTTGCTGAGTTTCTGCTTGATGGGGTATTTGCATAATGTTGCAAGGCATTCGCTAGTGTCATATTACCATTTTGGGCACAGCACCAGTCGCTGTAAATTATTATAGGCTTTGATTTGTCTTTCAAATTCTGCAAATAGTCCAGCAAGCCAGAGGTAAATACATTCGAGTCCATGACGCCTTCAGCTTCATGCCATACGTAGCAAGCAACATTTTTGTCAAATTCTTTATAAATTGTGAATTGGTGCACACACAGTTTTTTTTTAAAGTAGTTTGCTCCAGTTGAAAGTAGAGGAACTATTTGCACTGCTTGCAAGTCTACCGTTAACGTTTGAATAGCACCTCTTGAACAACGTTCCTTGTCTTTGGCTTTCTCTTACTTGTTATGCCGCCCATACATTACACAAGTTCACTGCACAAGTCTGGCACTGTACAGGGAGTTTGCGAAGTGTATGGGAGTGGGCGTGCTATTTACGCAGTGAACTGAGTAAATATCAAAACGATTTCGATGTTTGCTCAAGTTTGTAAAACTGTACCGTGAACTTATGTGGTGTATGTTGCAAACGTTCAGTTTCTCAGTTTTTCTGTCCTATTTTTTCACGATTCATGTACCACTTTTTACACCATACGCGCCTTTTTTCTTTGTTTTCGTTTCTGTTTTGTTATTGCAACAGCAATTAATAAAATAGAGCAGTATTTGCACATGTTGTCTTCTTCACTTATAGCTTTAAAATAAAAACTGTACAGTTTACTTGTATAGTGTGTGTCACAAGCTTAGTTTACGCAGTGCCAGACTTGAGAACTGAACTTGTGTAGTGTATGGTGGGATTATGTGAAGTTGATATTCATCTTCTGAGGCGATCTTATTTTTATAAGCAAACCAGATACATATCACATTGATCTTTCTTGGGTCCACTATTCTTTACCATTCCAACGTCGCTTATATGTAGATTGCCAGTAACCCATTTGAACAGACAACAACCTTGAAATGTTCAAATTGTAGACTAATGTGTTTACTCGCCGATCTGATCAGCTATTTCCTACTGTTGCAGTTATTTTACATTATAGTCGGGTAACTGAGCCTTAATTGTTTGAATTTTTTGTTTTTAATTTGAAAATATTAAAAAAAGGTCCATTGCGGTGATGTGGGTTTCCGCTTTTGCGAATTCTCGCGAATTTTTACAATTTTCGCGATGAAAGTATTAAACTTTGTAATTATGCTGCTGTTACCAAGTTTTTGTGAATTTTAACCATTTTCGCCATTTTTACAGAATTGTTTGCATTCTTTAGAGTTTTAGTGATTTTTAATAATAATTATGGTTTGTTTAAAATTATGCATTTTTTCTGTAATTTCTGTTATTTTTGCCGAAATGAATATTTTAATAATTTAGTATCCATGGGATACAAAAATATCTATAACAAGGCATAGATTTTGACTAGAGCTGTTAAGCTGTGCAAAATACACATATTTAGCAATGAATTCTTCAAGGCAAGTTTTTCGAACTATGCGAAGTTCATCGTTCTTCGCAATTGTGTTTTAGCATAACTTTTGAAGGTAAAAGAAAATAATATTTATGTAAAATAAATAGCAGACTGAAGAAACATATGTAGGTAACAAAGTTTTATTGTCATATAATATTTTTATATGAAAAATATGAGCAAGATTTTTACAGTCATAAACGCGTATGACTTACAACAAATATGACTAAATAGAACACTTTGTGAATTGGCTCATAAAGTCTTCTAAAGTGATAAGTAATAAATTACTATTTAAGGCCAAATAGCACCGTTGTGAACGGCCGTTGTATTGCCATAAAAAAATTGTCATAAATTCAAATGACACAAAAGTATCGAAACTATAATTGATGTAGATAATTCTTCAATGTAAAAGAAAATAATCTACCTTGTCGTGGTTGGCGTATTTCAAATACGACTACGACTGTTTAGATTAAAGAAAAACTGTTGAAGTATTCTTTAATCTATTACCAAACAGTCGTAGTCGTATTTGAAATACGCCAACCACGATAAGGCAGAACATTTAAAATAAATAAGTGAGACAACATAGTCAACAAAGTTTTATTTTCTTATGTATAATATTTTTTATATGAAATATAATGACAGTCATAAAAGTGTATGCAATACAACAAATATGACGCAATAGAACACTTTGCGAACTGGCTAAATTAGTAATAAAAGACCTCAAACTTTACATTCTAATACATATTTCTTCAGTGATTTTTCCGAGTGATAGCACATTCCAGGTACGTTTACTCGATTTAAAATCGAGTGAATCGGGATATTTGCTTGAAATCGGTTTGCATAAAAGGGCCGTATATATGTACATATATCATTATACTGCAATACTTATACTATAGACATATGTACATACATAGTATGTATTACATATGTATGTACATATACATATATATGTATATAAATATATGTATATATATGTATGTACATACTTATACTATGCAATATTACCCTACGTCTACACCTGATATATTTTTATCATAACAAAAGTCAAATTTTATATTGAAAAATAATTTTTTTATGTTAGCTCTTTTTTATATATAGAATTTTACATTTGTCATGATAAAAATATATCAGCTGTAGACGTAGGGTTATGAAGCCTAAAAAATATTTATGTAACTCTACCCAATAAGCAATTTTGCTTGAAATCAAGTGTAAAACAACTGTTATTCAAGTCACATATTCAATTGTCAAGGGTTGAATTATGCTTGATTTACACTTTATTTCAATAGCATTCTCAAGTGAAAAGGGAACTTGAATTCAATTCGAACAATTCAATTGTATTACAGTTGATTTTAAGCCTTGAATTATACTGTAATTCAACCATGTATTACAATTGAATTCAAGTGTATTTCAAGCTTCCAACAAATGCTTTTAAAATATAAAGAAAAATGCAATCGACAAGTTTTCTTACAATAATTTTCTGCATATCTACCTTCACTATTGTTTTCACATTTTTAATCACCTTTTGTTTTTTAAAAATTCACTTTTTTATTTATCTTTGATGTTTTTCACTACAATTTTAATTTTATTAATAAATAAATTATTTATTTGACAAGGTTTAAACATATATGTATGTTGTTTGATTTTTTATTTCAAAATATTTTCAAACTTGAATATTACTTGAAAAAATGATTGAATTCAACTTTGTTTCCAGTTAAATTTCAAGTGCTTGAATTTTAATTTTTGAGTGCTTATTGGGTATAAAAAGCTTATAAAAATTTCATTATATTTTTAAAAAACTTAAGAAAGAAATAATAACAATAATTCTGTAGTGCCTGTTTCAGTTTAACATAAATTTAGCTGGTTTCTGTTGAAAAAATTAAAAGCGCGCTTTTTGCCATTCTCAATAAATGTATATAATTTAAATTTTTATTTTTATTTAGAATAAACGATAAATGTATGTATATGCATACATATTTATATTGTTTTATTAAAATTATGTACATCTTAAAAAACTTATATTTTGTAACATAAAATATGTATTAATAAGCATCACATCAATTTGGATAAATTATTTTTTAAGATCTCTTGTGATGTATATGTAGGTATATAAATGTTTAAGTTTACGTACATACATGCATATGTATGCAGTTTTAATTGACAAATTGTCTAATACATATATTTACAAATGTCTTATACTATTTAATATTTATAACCAATTATGTGTGTTGTACATTTAACAAAAAAAAAACAAAGTGCTCAAATTATGTTCAGCTAAACAATTTTCGCATTTTTTTATGAAATATAAATAAATCTATTCGAAAATAAATGTAGGGAAATGTTTTACCATTGCATTAAAAATCCAGTACATTAATTAAAACATAGTCAATATACATACACATATTCAAAAATTATCAAAACGTGTTTTATTTAATTAAAAAATTTTAGTCAAGTCAAGAAAATTAGAGCAACATATTTTGAATAATATACCCCATGTTCTGAAAATCACGGTGATTCCAAATCACGTGATTTCAAAAGTAAACTATTAATATCTGACTTTGTAATGGGATTTTATTGCGTTTTAATTTTTTTTCATTTATTATAGCATATTTTCTTCCAACTTCCAAAGCTATAAAACGTAAAATTTACAAAAGCAATGATTTAGCTTTTATTAATTTTTAGAAATCACCGTGATTTGGCATGTCGTGATTTGCAGAACAGGCCCGATAAGGTATATTAGTAATGCATACGCTAAGTTTACTACACATAGTACATCCCTGTTAACAAGTAGAAAGGCCCTAACTCAAATAACTGTAACTTTGCAGGATACGATAAAAACATAACAATAAACAGAACAAGTGCTTGTACAACTGCTTTGTAAAACTGCTTGTAAAAGCGTTATTTTTTTAACTATTATTTGTGTGAAATGTATTGGAATCACTGAAAAACTCAATTTTGTGAAAATACGAGTTAGGGTTTCTACTTGTTAACAGCGATATATAGAACTTTGTTCGCTACAACATGAGAGTTAAAAATTAAAGGGTGTTCTAAAACGAGCAACGAAAAATGTTGAAATCCAATGTAATATACATATGTACATACAATTGTATGCATATAGACACTTGAAATTTGTAATGTTAGTGTATTTTTATACAGACTGCAACAATTAACACTAAAATTAAAAAAATCTAAATTAAAGAGTGTTCTACCAGTTAATGTAATATTGACTATGTAATTTTGACAACTTGCTGTGTCTTGGAAACCGTAAAACTAAAAAACTCTTATTTTAGTTATAAAATCGCCAAACCAAAAAAAATTGCCAAAACTGAAAAAAATCGCCCAACCGAAACAAAATTGCCAAAATAAAAAAAAAACGCTAAAAAGCGAAAAAAAATCGCCAAACCAAAAATAACTCCAACCCGAAAATACCACAGAAAAAGGCCAAAACTAAAAAACGACGTATAAAAACACACTCAAAACCGAAAAAACTCCAAAAACGAAAAAATGCCAATAATACATACATATGTATGTACATATATGTATGTATATTCACCCTTATTCTGCATTTCGATTACGTTCCCGCATTCAGTTACGCTCGAATCGAAAATTGGTATTGGTATACACGTACATGTTGCAAACACGGATGGAAATCATGGTACAATTGTACTTTTTATGGTACATATTTGACCTCTTTGGTACCGTGGTACTACCGCGAGTTACTTGGTACAATTTAAAAATGCCAATGTTTAACTATATGGTAACATTAATTTTGTCCATGTTGTCTTTAATTTTATTGTGTGTGTGTGTGTTTTTTTTTTTTTGGAATAACCGGTCTCTAACAAGTCTAATCTAAGAATGTACCATTATGAATGTAATATTTAATATTTTTCTATATTATATTTAATTTTTTGTACTGAATTTTTATATACATTTTTGTTAAGTTTCTGATTTTTATTGTTTAGTTCTGAATTTTTACACATTTTTTACGTTTCCGCTCTTATTAATAAATATTAAAAAAATTGTACCGTCATGGTCCAAAAAGTACATTTTGTTTTCACAGTTGGTACAAGATCCAAGAAGTCATTTTCCTTCCCTGGTTGCAAAGTTAAGAAAAGAGTTGCCATACTTCAACATCTTCTGCAAGCCAATTTGCCTGGAAGAATGTAAGAGCTGTATTGCAATTTGCTAAGGATCATTTACTTTGGTCTGGATATGACGGCGAGAAAAAATGGAGCAACATCCCAACAAAAAAAAGCGAGGAAATTGAAGTAGAAAAAACACCACATATACTGAATGAAACCACTTCTAATTTAGGTAAAAAACAATGAATTTTACATCGACGTGTCATTGGAAGGAGTGGTTTGCTTTTGACATTTTTTTAACTCAATAAAAATCATGTTTTTGGCAGGGACCGAAAATAATTGTTATTTTTTTATTTTAAATGAAAAGGTTACTGTAAAATGTGTTTTATTTGGATTGGGTTATTTTTAACCATTATCGTAAGAGATATTTTATTTTGGTTATTGTAACCAATCTAAGTGTGAAATATTTTTTTTTTGTTACGAATAACTATTATAGCAACCAAAAAAATTTTTTGGTTACCAATAACAATTATCTAAAGAATTTTAATTTTTTGGTTACATAAGTAGCAATTATTGCTACCTAAAATACGGTATTTTAGATGTATAAGATGCATTTGTAAGGTAGAGCTTTGCCAAATCGTTCATTCAAGTGACCGCTCATTTTCGTTCATTTTCTAAAAAAGAAAGAGTTCGTTCATTTCGTTCATCCGCTCTTTTCAAGAAATAGAACGAAGTGAAAACAAACAAGCAGTTGATTCTGTACATAAAAAGGGAAACATGCACAATGCATTTTGTTTTGAATTGAAAGTAAAGAAATGAAAAAAGATTCATATCGCCAAAAGAGCCACATACTTATACACAATAATGACAATGAAAATAAACTAAAATATCTAAACCAATTTTGCTAAAAAAACTATTAATACATACATATGTATGTTCTAAAAACTTAATAAATATTAATGGTAATATCTATATATAAATAGGCAAGTGAAAAAAGTTAAGAACCATTTTAACTGACTTAAACTCAACGTATTCGCTTGATTTTTTTTTCTGTTAGATAGATTGACAATAGGAGCAGTGCAGAAAGTATTTTTTCTTCTACATTTTTGTGTCTAAGATATTTAAAAACAGTTAAGAATATTAGCCAATCATAAAGCCATGATTTCTCTTTCTCTCTTAATTTGCTAAAAAAAATTACAACAATTTGGCTTGGCAACTCCATAAACACTCAGAAGGAAAAACGTATTTTATTTGTTCATTCTATTCTTATTTCCATCTTTCTATGTACTTAAACGATTATTGCTGAAACTAATAAAATTTGGATATTTAAATAACGAGTGGTACTGTATTATTTTTCTTTAGATGCTTAAAAATAATATATTTTTTTAATTATTAATAACTTTGATTAATAGTGGAGTTAATGTCGACGTCTTTGACGGCCGAAAAAGTTGAAACAGATTGAACTTTTACGGCGTTGCAACTCGTTGAGATTAACTGCTCTCATACAATTTCATACGATTCAACTTTTTTTTGACATTTGACGCCGTCGACGACGTCGACATTAACTCCAGGGTAAAGTTAAATTCACCTACAGCACAAAGTAAGTTTTTTATTTTTGGTTTATTTTGTGTGCGTTTTGTTTTTGTTCATTGTTTTCATTATTTTTCTGTGCTTTAAATTACTGAATATACTGGAATGTTGGAATATGATGGAATGTTTATATTATTAGGCTAGCATATTCGTACATACATATGGGGTCTTTCTCAAAGAATAGGGAATAGAAACTTTTTTTGTAACAAACGTTTTAATGGGGAGTCTAAAACTTTAGAGAAAAAGCGTTCAATGAAAAAATAAGCATATATTTTTGTTTTGGGCAATAATAATGAATATGAAGTGAAAACACTAGGAGCAAATACCTAATTACATTTAGTTCAAAAAGTGAACAACTTTTTTTAAATAGTTTGCTTAAAATCTATTCTTATTTATGCCGATAAATGAAATTTTAAATTCGTATTTAGTAGTTAAGAAAGTGGTTTACCTTGGAGTCTATACATATGTATATTTGAATATAGTTTTTAAATTGTGTTTTAAATTCATCAAACTTTAAATATGTTCATTCTATTCTCCACCTCTGTGCGTTGATGGTTGATTTTCAACCACTGGGCGAACACTAGTATATATAAATAGGCAAGTGAAAAAAGTTAAGAACCATTTTAACTGACTTAAACTCAACGTATTCGCTTGATTTTTTTTTTTGTTAGATAGATTGACAATAGGAGCAGTGCAGAATGTATTTTTTCTTCTACATTTTTGTGTCTAAGATAGTTAAAAACAGTTAAGAATATTAGCCAATCATAAAGCCATGATTTCTCTTTCTCTCTTAATTTGCTAAAAAAAAATTACAACAATTTGGCTTGGCAACTCCATAAACACTCAGAAGGAAAAACGTATTTTATTTGTTCATTCTATTCTTATTTCCATCTTTCTATGTACTTAAACGATTATTGCTGAAACTAATAAAATTTGGATATTTAAATAACGAGTGGTACTGTATTATTTTTCTTTAGATGCTTAAAAATAATATATTTTTTTAATTATTAATAACTTTGATTAAAGTTAAATTCACCTACAGCACAAAGTAAGTTTTTTATTTTTGGTTTATTTTGTTTGCGTTTTGTTTTTGTTCATTGTTTTCATTATTTTTCTGTGCTTTAAATTACTGAATATACTGGAATGTTGGAATATGATGGAATGTTTATATTATTAGGCTAGCATATTCGTACATACATATGGGGTCTTTCTCAAAGAATAGGGAATATAAACTTTTTTTGTAACAAACGTTTTAATGGGGAGTCTAAAACTTTAGAGAAAAAGCGTTCAATGAAAAAATAAGCATATATTTTTGTTTTGGGCAATAATAATGAATATGAAGTGAAAACACTAGGAGCAAATATCTAATTACATTTAGTTCAAAAAGTGAACAACTTTTTTAAATAGTTTGCTTAAAATCTACTCTTATTTATGCCGATAAATGAAATTTTAAATTCGTATTTAGTAGTTAAGAAAGTGGTTTACCTTGGAGTCTATACATATGTATATTTGAATATAGTTTCTAAATTGTGTTTTAAATTCATCAAACTTTAAATATTTTCATTCTATTCTCCACCTCTGTGCGTTAATGGTTGATTTTCAACCACTGGGCGAACACTAGTTTAATTAATTTCATAATGGCCACAGTGTTACTAAAAGTATATAAAAAGTCAAATGAAAACAAGAATATGACAACAAATCTCACATGAACAAAGAAAAAGCCAAACAAAACAAAAAAAGAGCCAAGTGTGCTCGGTCGTTCATTTCGTTCAATTGTACCACAGTTTTGAGATTGTACTTTTTATCAGTACTGCTGAGCCAAAACAGCTCAGTAAAGTGACCGGCTCACTTCGTTCATTTCACTGATTCGTTCAATTGTACTCGTTCGTTTATGAACGACACAGCTCTATTGTAAGGGGTATGCAGGACAAAAAAATTTAAATATCTTTGGCAAAGTTGACAAAACGGCCTGTTTTATTTATCAATTTATTTTGCTTTTTACTTTTCTTTTTCGACAAAATACGGGGTATTTTTTGTTTACAAATTTCTGCTAAAAACATTACATATTGCAAAAGATATACTAATTCGCAAGGGATTAAAATAATTGAATAACCTCCCAAAACTGATTATATAGACCACCAAAATCGGCAAGAACTTGCCAAAATTTGCTAAAAATGTGAATGTTAAAAAAAAAACTTCCAAAACCGCAAAAACTGTGAACAAAAAACTCAATAGATTTTAAGAATCAAAAACAATCTCATTTGCAAAAAACTGCGAAAATTCGCGAATAATTTCATAATTGAAAAAGTGCGATAGAATTTATTAAAAACCCTTAAAATTGTAGGGAATTAAAAAACTTGGAGAAATTTGCGACAATGATAAAAATTCGCAAAAACTTGGTAACATCAAAAAGATATCAAAGTCTGATACTTATTAAAAATAGTTAAAACTGCAAAAGAAAATAAAGAATTGGGAACAATCACTTTTATTGCGATATTAGAGAAAATCCGCGATAAATTGCAAAATAGCAAACAAGCCCTAAAATTTCTTAAAAATACCTAGACATAAGAATTTCCAAAAAATGGGGAAAATTGCCAAAATTATAAAAATGCACACCAAATTGCTAACATCAAAAAGATAGATGGATTAAAAATCGGTAAAATGCTAAAAAGGCAAGATTTGGCTTAAAATCACTTTAATCGCGAAAATAGGCGACAAACTGCATGCCCTAAAATTCTTTATGCCGGCCATACACTACACAAGTTCAGTGCTCAAGTTTGACACTGCGTAAACTAAGCTTGTGACACACACTATACAAGTAAACTGTGTATTTTTTATTTTAATTCGCCATAATGCTGGTGATTATTTGTATAATTCTAGGAACTCTGTCCAGAATATTTTTTCTGCGCTCATTTCTTGTTGTGAACTCTTAAATAATCACGAAACAACTGAGCGTTTGCAACATACACTACACAAGTTCACTGTACAGTTTTCAAAATGGAGGAAATATCAAAATCATTTTGATATTTACTCAGTTCACTGCGTAAATAGTACAACCACTCCCATACACTACACAAACGCACTGTACAGTGCCAGACTTGTGCAGTGAACTTGTGTAGTGTATGGCCGGCATTTGGTAAAATTATAACGAATGCCAGAAGTTCGGCAAAATTCGCGAAAATAACAAAAATTTGCAATAACTTGCTAACATCAAAATGATAGCAAAGTCTGATATTAATTAAAAGTCTGCAGAACTATAAAAAGGGAAAAACTGTAAAAAAAAAATAATTCTATCAGACAATAACGTGAATGGGTTGAGTTACCCCTAATTTGTAAAAATTGTGCACATGAGCAATAAGATTTATTAAAAATTACCTGATTCGCAAAACTTACTAAAATTTGCAAATAAATACTAAAGCTCTAAATTTTTAAAGGATAAATACTTGAAAAAAAATTTTTTTCACATATTGCAAAACTTACAAAAATTCGGAAAAAGTTTTCGGATACAGGTAGAAGCCGTTGAATAATTTTCTCATATTTTTGCATTTTCGTACCAAATATTATTTTGCATCTTTGCATCTAAAATACCTATTTTAGGTAGCAATAAGCAAAAAATTAAAATTCTTTAGATAATAGTTATTGGTAACCAAAAAAATTTTTTGGTTGCTATAATAGTTATTCGTAACAAAAAAAAATATTTCTCACTTTAATTGGTTACAATAACCAAAATGAAATATATCTTACAATAATCGTTGATAATAACCAATATTTTAATTGATAAATTTTAATGGTTAAATATAACCTTTTTGTCATTTCTCTGTACTGTAATGTCCCTGGTTTTTGGTGCTATAAAAATGTGAAATTTTGGTGTGAAAATAATTCACTTCAGAAAAGTTATTTAACTACTTTTTATTCAGTGATTAAAATCACTGAATTTTTGGTTTGCAAAGAAAAAAGGTTAAATAATTAATTTTTTTTTTGTTATTTTATTCCATTGTTATTTTTAATAATAACAATTTTTTTATTTGAAAAGCCTTACCCTACGTCTACACCTGATATATTTTTATCATAACAAAAGTCAAATTTTATATTGAAAAATATTTTTTTATGTTAGCTCTTTTTTCTATATGGAATTTGAAATTTGTCATGATAAAAATATATCAGGTGTAGACGTAGGGTTAAATGTAATAAGAAAAACTCTTGTATTTGGCTTGAGCCAAAAAAGTAATGAATTTGTTGAAAACAAAGTAGTGATTTAAAATTCCATTTGATATGTGGTTAAAAATAACTTCTTTGCCATTTAAAAATATGCATTAGATACTTTCGAAGTAATTTAAAAGTGGTTCGTAAGGAAGTACTCCTTTTATTTTTTGCTGGGATATTATAGAGCGATGAAACGGAAATAAATTTATTTTGAAACGATTGCTAAAGAAATGTCCGCCGAACTAAAGGCAAAGAATTCCACGTTAAATTTACAAAAAAATACAATGAAAAACGGTGGAGGAAATGTTATATTTTGGGGATGTTTTTCATGGAATTGTGTTGGTCCAATATATTGCATTGAAAACACTATGAACGCAGATGGTTACAGAGATGCATTGAAAAATGTAATGCTTCCTCCATATGCAAGTTAAAATATGACATTACTATGGACATTCCAACAAGACCTGTGACCAGTGACTCTGAGTATTAGTTAAAAGTTGGTTCTCAGAAAATCATGTTCGTGTTTTGAGTTGGCCAAGCAAATCACCTAATTTAAATCCGATAGATAACTTGTGGAGTTATATGAAGAAAATGCTGTCCACAGAAGTGCTGATTTGTAGCAGAAAACGAAAAAAATATGGTATGAAATTCCTTTGGATATCTGTTAAAGCTTGATCTCTAGTGTGTCTAGGAGAGTGAAGAAACTTAAGAATAATAATGAGTCCTTGATAGGACTCATTATTATTTTTTTAAATGTTAAGTGCTAACCAATATTCATTTTAGAAAATGCAAAATAATGGCGTTTGATTCGTAATCACGCAGATCCCTGATGCATATAAATTTGTATACCGATGTGTACGTATGTACATATGTATGTACATATGTATGTATAATTTTTTAACAATTGTTGAGCATCTGCAAAAACTGAAAAATTGATTTGTTCTCACGGTGTAGTGCTTGAATAAAATAATTGTGCAACCCTTAAAATACTTAATCATGTTTTGTCTATGTACATATGTATGTATGTATGTATATACCTATTACATTACATAAAAGAACATGTTATAAATTGTCTAGAAACTCTTGAGATATAAAATAATGATTTGTTTGCAATGTTATTTACTGCCTGGCTCACGATGCCGACAAGAAGTTTTCGTTCGCTTATTTATATTGAAAACAAAATAAGAAAATTTGTTTTTGTTTCTTTCACACAGATGAATTAAGACTTTGCAAAATAAACTTTGCGTGTCTAAAAAGGGTATAAATACACATCGATCATTTACTCAAACAACGTCATAACTCAAAAAACCAGTTTGCCACAAAACGATTTTGAAGTTTTCAATTTACAAACAACTTAATAGAAAAAGAAAAATTTTATTTTTCTCTCAAGAGTTGAGTAAACTAGTTATTTGTATGAAATTTTTACACAATATGTAGAACGATATGAGGATTCATTCTGTATCACTAACTCAAAAAATGGAATTTTTAACTTATGAAGTTCTTTGAAGTTAAATGAGCTACATACATATATGTATGTCCATATGTACGTAAGCATGTATGTATGTATGTATATTAGAGCAACGGTATGAAAATGAAAAACGAGATTTTGTAACGCTCTCAAATTAAGAACTGCCCAGTTTTAAAAATATACATTACGTAATCGATGAGATCAACAATACTTAGAAGCAGTCAGTGGTGATTCTTTCGCTTATTTTGCTATTTAGATTTAACATAACAGTGCCATAGGAGGCGTAAGTGGTGCGCTCTCGCTTACAAAGTAATCCACGATGTCAGTAAATGTCACTATCATTGCACTTACATCGACAGCCGAGTTGTAAGTTAGCATGAAAATGAATTTAACCTAAAAGTAGACCCCCAGCATTTTGATTTTGTTCTATAACAAACAGTTTGTTTTAATCAATAAATGAATCTTTAATAACGTGATATATCAGATTGCAAGTGCATTACAATCCAAGGACTCAAATTGCTCGCTTACGATGTCATGCTGACGTCAGTGATTATTATCGAAGTACTTCGCTTAATTTCTCGCTGGGTGTTTGTGTTATAACGGTTCTCATACGATTTTTGTGATCTAACTGTAGATGTTCGTGAGATGGCCGCGTTTAAAAAAGAGTTGTTTATTTATATGTATTATTATTTATATATAAATATGTATATATAATTACCTTAATATAGAAAGGTTTTAACTCATAATTTTCTTGAAATCGAGATTTTTGAATTTTTCTATACATTAGATGTTCTTCTATCGAAATATACAAAAAACTTTATTGCAAAAAAATGATGAGTAGGACCTTTCTATATTAAGGTAACGATATACATATGTACATGCGGCCTAGCTCATGAACAGTTATCGCTAGACCCCAAACTCTTTTCAGTATTGTCATAGAACAAAGTAATTTGTAAGCTAAGGAAACATTTTTTTGTTAGGCGCTCTCGTGTACATATCAGACATGGGCAAAATGCATTACTTTTGCATTATAATTAAATTAAAAAAAAACAATGCAAATGAAAATTTAATGCATTAGCACTAAATCATATGCTTTTAGTGCATTATATTTTGCATTAAACTAAAATCTCTTCAAAGTAATGCATTAATATTGCATTGACATTAAATTTGATATTTTTAATGCACTATTTGTTGCATTGAATTAAAATATCCTCAAAGTAATGCACTAATATTGCATTAGCATTAAATTTCATATTTTTAATGCACTAGTTTTTGCATTGAATTAAAATCACTTCAAGGTAATGCATTAATATTGCATTGGCACTAAATCACACGTAAAAATTGCACTGATTTTGCATTACCACTAATGAAGTAATGCAATATGATTGCATTGTCGCTAAAACCTATTGTACATAATAAAATTAAACAAAGGATGAACAAAACAAATAAATATTAAAAAATACAGTAAACCTCACAGAGGCCACCCACATACATATGTATGAAGAATGTTCATTGAACAACATACGTATGTACATTAGCTATGGCATATTGTTATATGGGAATTCTTAGTAACGAGATTTCGACTTGCACGAACCCTTCATTTTGTAAGGTTTGGAAAAAGATATTCGAGCAAAAAAATGGTGGCGGTCAGATGGGGGAAAGGTCTCCGCTTCGTGCTCAAAGTTGAGGGTCAAAGCAAAAAAAAAAATACAAATAATCATATAACTTTCCCGGGGTCACCGCTACAAGGGTCAAATGTATGACGAGCACCCATCTATTTTCTCCGCCCAACATCTTTTTTAAGCACACTGACCGCCTAACTCCTCTCCTTAGGGGGGCTCCCATACAAAGGAGAAATTTTTATAACATTTATTCTCAGGGCTCTAACTGCCCCTAGGGCGTACCTATCGAAGTCAAATGTATGACTGACCTCCAATACTTTTTCATTACGAAGATTTTATTTGAACATACTTATCGTCTATCTTCAACCATTAAGGTGGTCCCAATACAAAAAAATAGTTTTTTGAATAATTTTTTTAAGAAATCCTCTTTTTCCGCTTTTATGTTGCCTCCTACGGGGGTAAAATGTATGACCGACCCACAGTAATTTTTTATTTTGAATATTTCCTCTGAACATACATATGTCCTATCTTGACTCATTAAGGGGGCTCCCATACAAAGGCGGAATTTGTACAAAATGTAGTCGTAGGGCTCCAATTGCCCCTGGCGCAATTACTGTGGTCGGTCATACATTTTACCCCCGTAGGAGGCAACATAAAAGCGGAAAAAGAGGATTTCTTAAAAAAATTATTCAAAAAACTATTTTTTTGTATTGGGACAACCTTAATGGTTGAAGATAGACGATAAGTATGTTCAAAGAAAATCTTTGTAATGAAAAAATATTAGAGGTCAGTCATACATTTGACTTCGATACGTACGCCCTAGGGGCAGTTAGAGCTCTGCGAGTAAATGTTATAAAAATTTCTCCTTTGTATGGGAGCCCCCTTAGGGAGAGGAGTTAGGCGGTCGGTGTGTTTAAAAAAGATGTTTGGCGGAGAAAATTAATGGGTGCTTGTCATACATTTGACCTTTGTAGCGGTGACCCCGGGAAAGTTATATGATTTTATGTATTTTTTTTTTTTGCTTTTACCCTCAACTTTGAGCACGAAACGGAGACCTTTGCCCCCATCTGACCGCCACCATTTTTTTGCTCGAATATTTTTTTCCAAACCTTACAAAATGAAGGGTTCGCGCAAGTCGAAATCTCGTTACTAAGAATTCCCATATAACACTATGCCATAGCTAATGTACATACGTATATTCAATGAACATTCTTCATACATATGTATGTAGGTGGCCTCTGTGAGGTTTACTGTATTTTTTAATATTTATTTGTTTTGTTCATCCTTTGTTTAATTTTATTATGTACAATAGGTTTTAGCGACAATGCAATCATATTGCATTATTTCATTAGTGGTAATGCAAAATCAGTGCAATTTTTACGTGTGATTTAGTGCCAATGCAATATTAATGCATTACCTTGAAGTGATTTTAATTCAATGCAAAAACTAGTGCATTAAAAATATGAAATTTAATGCTAATGCAATATTAGTGCATTACTTTGAGGATATTTTAATTCAATGCAAAAAATAGTGCATTAAATATATCAAATTTAATGTCAATGCAATATTAATGCATTACTTTGAAAAGATTTTAGTTTAATGCAAAATATAATGCACTAAAAGCATATGATTTAGTGCTAATGCAATAAATTTGCATTTGCATTGATTTGGTTTAATGTAGGAAAATGATCAATGCATTACCTTATTTAATGCAAATTTCCCAGGACTGGTACATATGTCATATATGTATATGTATGTATGTAAGTATGTGAATACACAACGACGGCCCCATTCCAAAACATGCTAAGTGTTATGCTGAGAATAGCATTTCTGAATTCATCGTTTATTAACTTAGATGCTGTAAAATTTTGATAGTAATCGGACCAGTATATAAAACGTTATGAGCAAAAATGTAATTTGTCAAGTTTAAAAAACCTTAACATGATTTAGTTTGCAATTAAGTACTAAAAAAATTAATTTAAATTTTCTCCAAACTAGGTGAGAAACAGCGATGCCAATTTAGCGCGTTTCGCGCTAGAATTAGCGCTTTTTAACTATGCCAAACGCGCTTTTTTTCGTCTTAGCGCGTTTAATAAAAAAGGCGCTAAATTAGCGCGTTTTAAATAAAGTCAATATCATCATTTCAGTTTAATATTTTTTGACTTTTTTTGTATATATTTTAAAATGTTCTAGTATCCAAAACTCTGATAAAAATTTTTGAATTGGTTAATGATGTAGCTGTCGCAAATAAAATTCCCTCAAATGTGGTTAGAATTAAAAACATATTTCAAAGTTTGACAAGTAAAACTAAAAGAAAAAGTAAGGATTTCGATTATTTGGAAGATGATTCTGATTCTGTATTAAACGATTTTAGTTATTTAGGATATAATTTCGAAGAAGCAATATTGTAAAATCTGAAAAAGAGTTACTAAAATAAATTTTTTGTATTTACTAATACTTATGTCCGAAATCAATTTCTTTCAGTAGAGCCCAAAAAAAATTTTCAAGGTTATTTAAAAAAAGGTTCCTAGAACTCTCTAAAAAGCATTAAAAATATAACAATTTGATATTATAAATGTGAAATGAGAATATTTCTCATTTCACATCAACGTATGTTATCATCATTAATCAAAACCACAGAATACATACATCGACTTTTATTTAAATTTAATTTAGCGCGTCGGAAAATAGCGCGTTTCGGCTATAAATAGTTTTCAATGCTGTAACTTAGCGCGTTCTAGCGCGTTTTAAGAACGGGAATAGCGCGTTTGGGTTATAAATAGTTAGCATCGCTGGTGAGAAAGGACCACCAGGTAGATGCTAAGAGCCTATTCACATTATGCCTTTTTAGCCTGCCTTCTTTCGACAATTGTCTTTTAAACCCCCTACGAAAAGTCAATCACATTTACATTAAGACTTTTTTCTTCGTGACTTTTTGACGTTTGTATATACTCTTAGTGCTGAGAGTACGAAAAACAAAGAGAAATGTCAAAAATCCCCTCGAATTTTCATTTCGTGCCTTTTGTTTTACTCCTCATGCCTCTCAACACCTCTCACCCACGAACTGAAAAAGCCTGCCTACACATGCAAGCAGAAAAGGCACAGTGTAAATTGGGTCTAAGTCTAATAATAAGAGGACAATCTTAAATATTCTAAGCCACTTTTAACTATGATCTACAACAAATCTATAAAGTTCAAATAAACTAAAAAAATTCTATTGCAATTATTATATGATTACAAAAAGTCTCAAGTTTCTATCTTATAAAATTCCCGAGATATTTATTATCAATAAACTTTGAAGGCGTTTATCTCAAAACTAGCTTTTTTGACTTAGCATGTTTTGGAATGGAGCCGTCGATATGTATGTATGTATATAGATTTAAAAAAGTATATAATACACATAATTTTATTATCTAAAAATGCTTATAAAATATATGTATGTATGTACATATCGTTAGCTAAAATGCAAAAAGACGTAACTTACAAAAAATTAAAAAACGTGTTTTTAATTGATTATTATGAATGCCATTAAAATACATGTCTTGACAAAATTTTACACTTCTGCAATCAAAAATAGTGCTTTTATTACCAAAAAAACAAGGAGAGTTAACTACAAGTTTGCTTAGTTTTTTTTTTTTAGTTTTTTGCTTCTCCTGTAAAATTATATTTTTGTTAGTTACGCCTTTTTGCATTTTAGCTAACGATATGTATGTATTTATGTACGAGTAGATAAATAACAAGCTTGTGCCAATAGATTTATTTTCTAATAGAATGAAAATAAAAACGAATATCATAAATATTAAAAAAATATGTATGTATGTATGTACGAGTGTGTATATGAATCGTATTATCCTCGTTTTCTCTTTCCCTCTTACTAACATTTCTTAGATATTTCTTGACTTAAGCACCTGTTTCTGTGGACTTGGAATGTTTTCCTTTCCTGAAAACAAAACAGTTTTCTTGGGTGTCGTGCGTGGAGTATGTGTCGAGTTCTTCGGTGTTCGTGGCGTATTAACTGTGGCCATAATTACTTTGCCACCCGACGATCGGACAGGCGTTGTGCAAGTCCGTGCTGTCTTATTACTCGGAGTATTAGGTTTCAAAATTTCACTAATTTCATTTGAACTCTCATTGCGTACACACTTTTCAGTGGAGTTTAGGAACCAGGTAGTAATTTTATCGGCTCTCAGTTCGGAGTCTATTAATAATCCTTCAATTTTTTCCATATCGGTACTGTTTTTCTTTACAGGTGTGACCACTTTCACAGTCTTCTCATCGATCTTTGACTTGAGGGCAATGTTTTCAAGTTTGAGCTGTTCACATTCTTCACGTAATTTAATCAAGGTGGTGTCCTTATTGTCCAGCTCCAGCTGAGCAAATTGCAAAACAGTAGCAAATTCGTCGAGAGCCTTCTTCATGTCTTGCATGTACACTTCACGTGTTTCATCCTTGTTTTTTAGTTCATTATACATATCCAGGTACTTTGCAGCATCCCCATCGATGCGCTCCTGGAATGAAGAAGCAATCTTAGTAAATTTGGCCAAAGTTTCTTTCTCAGAATTTAATATGTCATTGAACATGATTTCTTTTAGGGATACCTCTTTTTGTAGTGTCTCTGATGAAGCCCGCATCGCCTTCAGAGCAGACTCTGATTCCGACATATGTTTTTTAGTTGACTCCAGCTCAGCTTGCATCGTCAGATAGCTTTGCTCCAACGCTCCTTTAGCTAACTGCAGCGATTCTAATTCAGCTTTCAGTTGTTCGACATCACCATCAGATTTTTTTAAACGCTCCATGAGAATATTTACGGTGGAACGGGTGTTGCTTAAAGTCAATTGGTAGTTGTACTTTTCAGTGATTATTTTGGCCATTTCCTGCTTCATATCAACCACTTGTTTTTGTAGGTTATCGGTAAGTTGTATGTAATAATCGATGCCGTTACGTAACTGGTCTTCATACTTTTGAATTTTATCATCGCGTTCACGCAGCATTTCATTAGTGCTTTCAAGCAACACCATCACATCTTGTTTCTCTAGCTCAATCTTAATTATCTCATTCTCAGCCAATTTTTGGCGCTTCTCCAATTCTCCTCGCCAATAAACCTTTTCTCGCTCTATAGCATTTTCAAGATCTGATTCTAGCTTTTGAACTTTTTGTTCAGCTTGGACTTCTGCAAAACGAACCTTCTCCTCAGCCGTGTTCAATAGGCGTTCCTTCTCTGCATATTGAGCCTTCTCACGACATAACTGGCGTATTGTATCACAATGGGCATCAATTTCACAATTTTTATCTAAAAGCTCGTCTTGCAGAGCTTTTATAAAGTCACACTTACTAGCCAAGTCATTCTTCAAGGTGTTGCGTTCATTTTTCAGACACTCCATTTCATTTTGGATGATTTTATTTTCCTGAGCATAAGATAAAGCATCCTTTTCAATTTGAATCGTGAGTTTGTCGATATCATTTATCAAGGACTCATTTATATTTCTTAAGTTTTCAATAAGTTCAAAGTTTTGCTGGACCTTGTCAGCAGTCGTAGCCTTGCTATCGCGAGCTTCTTTGACCTCATGCTCAAGTTTGTAGATTTGTGATTGCATTAGCTCAAGTTTTTCTAATTGTTTTACGCTGCTTGCTTCCAATTCTGCATTGTTAGCGCTAAGTTGTTCGTTTATATCAGTCAATTTAATAACTTCCGTGCAATGGATTTCACGGAGAGAACAAATTTCGGATTCGAGTTTAACAATTTGTTCAACAAGTTTTGAATTTTTATCAGTTATCTGGTCATTTAAGTCTTTAACAACCTTATTTTCGGTAGTCAGCTCATGTATCACACATTCAGCTTTTAGTTGAATGCAAGCGTGTTCCTCTCGCAATTTATTCTCTGTTTCTTTAAGTTGATCTACATGTCGTTTAAGTACATCAATTTGAGTCGTGTAATTTTCAATCAACCCGTTTTTGTTGCGAATTTCTTGATGTAATGCTTCTTTGCCCTTTAAACGGCTTGCTGATTTAGGCAATTCTTTAACCGGGGTAGTTGTTGCTGAATGCAGTGGTGTTGAGCTTGCCGTTGAAGAACCCGCATTATTGTTATTGCCTACTACAGCTGCAACTACATCAGAGTTTTGACGAAAACGCAACCGATGCGGCAACGAGGGCGTACGGAAAAGTCTCAAGCCTTTTGATTTCTTATCCTTATCTTCTTTCGGTCCACCCTCTTTAGGAATGGCGAAGTCCTTAGAGTCCTTTGAACTAGAAGCAAAACGTACGGCATCTTTGAAGAATTTTTCAATCTGCTCCTTTCGCTCATGATGGCCGGAAGATGATGAAGAAGTGGTAGCAGCTGATGAAGTACCATTGTTATCAACACTAGCTAAATGACGAACGGGAGAGCCGCAACCAGTTACATCAACATCGTTAAAACGTTTCAGTTTAGCTTTGGAGAATGACATATTTATGCGTAGGTTAAAAAAACAAATTTCTTGTGGTTAAAAGTTTAAAGGCTTATTCCCGATACTAGATAGATCTGAATTGCCTTTTTCGTTAATTTTGTGCAACTGTTACTTATCGATGGCAAATTTTTATACTTTTTCTATCGGCAACGAAAGTTTAATACATATATAACAAACAGTTTTTATATTTCTTAAATTAACAATTTTATAAACGAACACAAAAACGAAACAACTTTACATTTAACAATCTTTCCAATTAACTACTTATTATACATACAAAGGATACTTTTTTCTTTAAATGGAAAAGTTCCTACACGTTTCACTGCCAAAACCTAACTGATCACTGTCGATCACATATTTGATATTCTACAAAATCAACCAAAATCTCCCTTAACTTTAAAAAATATCTTTGCATACTTCTTTCCAAAAATTTTAACAACCGCATACCTGCATACTTACTTACATTGATATGTATTCACACACATTCAATACATATCCATATGTACATATGTATGTATGTATGTACATATGTATCTGTACATAAACTCGCATACATGTATCTTATGCACATAGATACATTGTGCACACATGCATACATTCATAAATCCATATATCCTTTTGTGTGTAGATTCGTACCCTGCAGTCAGACTGGGGCCAAATGCCTCTATGTCAACACTAAAACTCTAGTAGTAGTTACATTGTCTACAATTTCTCTTCTATTCGTCAGTATAAAAGGAAGAGAGAAAACAGATGTGGTGTAGTTCTGGTGGATTTTGCAACAACTTGTCAATATTCATACAATTGTATGTACGTAAGGTATAGAAATTTACCACTAAATGTCTGGTTGATATGTCTCCATGTTCCCATAAGAACTATGTAGTCACTACCTAGTCAATTGTTTTAGTGTTACTAGTAGATTTTCAATGACAAGCACATGCTAAATGTCTATAGCACAAAGTATTGTATGGGGATTAATTAGAGAGTAGTACTGGTGACAAAGTCAAAAGCGACTCAGCACATTTTCACCATCGACATTTCCTTCAGGGTACATTCACACATAACACATCTGCCTAATCAATTCATATGTACATATGTACATATCGAGCCTTATTTTCGATTTTGTCGTAAGCGACAAAAATTAATGGCCTGTTTCACAATAACGAAATAAAACTTTCGGCGGAAAATTTATATTGAAAACAAAAATAAAATATGAAAATTTGTTTTTGTTTTAAATATAAATTTCAAGTCGAAAGTTTTCTTTCATTATTGTGAAACAGGCCATAAATTGTTCAGGAGAATTTATTTTTTTATAATATTAAAATTTATTTTACTTACATATCGTCACATTAAATGTTATGTCCGTTTGGTAACTACACAAAAATTCGAAATCGAGTTTTTGATTGATTATTGTTCATTTTATCAAACTACATGTTCACGCAAATATTTAGACCTCTGCGATCAAAAGTGACGGCTATATTAAAGAAATTCAAACGGCCGTAATTACGAAAGCATCTATTTCACTATGCAACAAATTTTTCCCTTTTTAGCATAACCTCAAAAATTAGATATTTTCTTAGCTAATTCAGGGTCGCTGAACACGAATATGGCATTCATTTATTTTTCTTAAGAAGCGTTTTCGAGATATTCGCGAAAAACTTGTTTTTTTTGGCAGTTTACAAAGATATTTCCAAAAATCTTGTGAACTATTTATTAAAATTGAGCAAATTTTACACCGTCGAAAAGATATGTTTTTCTTTTATCTTATCATATTTATAGTGTGTTGATCGGATAAAAATTTATTGAGTTACGGCACTTTACCCCTACTCTCTTGCAATCTCAGACTTAAGGTACGGTCACACTTGACAAACATTTGCCCAAAAAAGCGTAACCAGCAAATACTAATGAGAAATCTTTTGATTCAGACGGGTGTTTATTAAGTTCAATAGTATCCAATAATATTGTATTCTTTAACTTTGTCTATTTGTTAAATACGAAACTAATTAACTTAATAAACACGTGTTTGAAGCAAAAGATTTCTCATTAGTATTTGCCGGTTACGCTTTTTTGGGCGAATGTTTGCCAAGTGTAACCGTACCTTTAGGCGCAAGACAGAGGAGGAAACAAATAGAATGTGGGTCACAAGAAATGACTGCGTGATCACAACGCAGTTATGTACTCACCTAAATAAGGAAGGTACGGATTACTTAATTTTGAAGAATAGGAAACAAATCTCGATTCTAGTGTCCGTGTTAACCGGACACTGTCTCATAGGTAGGCATGCACAAAGGCTAAGAGTTGAACACAATGATTTTTGTCGTAGCTGCCAGGATATCGATGAAGAGGAAAGCATAGAGCACTTTCTTTGTCACTGTCCTGGACTTGCAGGGAAGAGAATGGCCACTATGGGCGCTCTTGAGTTCAGGGAACTTTCTGACGTTGATAGTGTTGAACTTCAACGCATTAGTAGCTTTATATTGAGCTCTGGTTGGTTCGACGGTGGGGACTCCGCATAAGCAGAGTCTCCGTGGTATCACAACGGACCAAAACGGTCTAAGTGAGTGCTGGTTTCTGACTGCCAGTATTTTAAATTGCAGCGTTAAGCAAAAAAAAAAAGTTCTAGAATTTATCTTAAACCTGTATCTTGAATAAAATATTGTAGCCAACTTATTAAGCGTGAAATTGTTATCATCGGACAAAAAATTTAAAATTTCCGACATATTTAGTGAAAATATCCATGATGGGTGACTACTGCTGGATGCCACAAAAAAATCAACCTCTAAAACAGAGCCCTCCAAACGTGACTGAGCGTTTTTAATGTTTTCTGGGCGATAACGTATAATTGCATCCTCCTTGAAGAAATTAGTACGCTACAGTTAAAAATCAAGGACTTATTGCAACTTAAAAAACTATTTCTGCATGTTTGATGCTTTGATTTTTCTTCAATTTTTTGCTTCTCCTGTAAAATATCGAAAATTCGAGTTGGCCTTTTTTATATTAAGCCATCGATATATACAATTGTATGTATGTATGTATGTATGTATGTATATACACTTGAATTTTGTAAGGTTAGTGTATTTTTATACAATAACACTAAAATTTAAAAAAAATTTAATTAAAGGGTGTACCATCAGTTAATGTAATTTTGACTATGTAATTTTGACAACTTGCTGTATCTTGGAAACCGTAAGAGCAAACTTCTTGAAATTTTCAAAAACGGTAAAACAAAAAATCCCAAAATTATAAAATCGCCAAACCGAAAAAAAAAATCGCCAAAACGAAAAAAAGCACCAAATAAAAAAAAATTCTAAAACGAAAATAGATCGCAAAAAACCGGAAAAATCGCCAAAATGAAAAAAATCGCGAAATTAAAAAAATCGCGAAAAATAAACAAAAAAAATTATTTCAGCTGAAAAAACGTCAAAAACTTAAAAAAACGCTGTATTAAAAAAATGCTCAAAGCCCAACGTACGGAATTCTTCGTGCGCGAGTCAAAGTCGCACTTTACTGAATTTATTTTAACTTAATTGGGGCTGCTGAAAACGAATATGGCAATTATTTATTTTTCTTGATAAGCGTTTTCGATATATTCGCGAAAAACGAGTTTATTTTGCAGTTTACAAAGATATTTCCAAAAATCTTGAAAACAATTTATATAAGTTACGCAAATTTGATACTGCTGAAAAGATATGTTTTTCTTTTATCTCCCCATATTTATAGTGTGTTGATCGGATAAAAATTCACTGAGTTACGGCCCTTTAGAGTGTTGGTGTTGTTTTATATCTTCATTGAGTTGTAAATTGAACAATTTAAACTAATTTTCTGCAAAACCAGCTTTTTTGAGTTATGAATATGTTGCAATAAAGAAGCTATATGTACATACATATGCATACATCATGCATCTTTCTTTGTACATAAACATTCAGCCTGATTACGGCTGGCGTACTTCGATGCCTCGTAGGTACATACTCCGCAACATTTTTCTTTAATCTAGTATATTCTAGGCGTAGCCAAAATACGCCAAATGTAATCAGAACGGCTGCACATTTGGACATTCGATATCGATCGAAATTTCAAAATATTTCAATACAGTTGGAATAGAAATATTTTTAAATTTCGTTCGATATCGAAGGAAGTAATTTTCCTGCTGATTACTTTATTTTGAAAAATATGTGGTTGCTGTAATTGTTTGGTTGTAGCAACACTGGTATCTGGTGCTGTGTGAGTTAGTAATATGGTGGTGGATTTATCACAATGGAAATTTTGTTCAAAAAACATGAATTGAATTGAAGAAAGAAAGAACTATGTAGGTATCAAAACAATGATGGAAACAACGGCACTGAAGAATATCTACATATGTATATACATACATAGTGTTATGTGAAGAATATGTACATAGTGTTGTCTTAAAGTTTTTCTTTCTTTTATTTTTTTAAAGACTTCCTGGAGTACAGTGTATGTATGCATGTATGTATATGTGGACACACATCGTCCATGTACAAATACGTATGTATCGTGTTTGTAATTGCGCGTAAATATTACATTTAATGGAACGTGTTAGTGTTCGTCATAGAGAACGTGTTCATGAACCGTAAATCCTATGCACACCTGGTGAATTTACACAAAAACAACCTCTTCATTTATTTTGAAAAAACATATAGGCACATGCATACATATCGACCCCTAAAAAAACCACTTTTTACCCATAGTTTAGGATGACCAAAATGCCAAAAATTGCTCATAACTTTTGTGTATACATACATAAATACATTAACACATAATAACCAGGGACAAGAACTTCATGAAATTAAAAAAAGGTGTTTTAGGCGCCTAAAATATGACATCAAAAATTCAAAATATGCACTAAACACAATAAAATAAAAACATATTTTTAAAAATGTTTGTTCAAAAGAAAAGTTTTCAATTTAAATACAACTAAATAAAAATAATTTCTTTTTCCAAGAGGTGCGTGTACAAGACTTTTATATTAAATTTTTACATAAGATTAAATATAACATAACGATTTTTTTCTGCGTTATTAACTCCAAACACGCTTTTTTCGATGTTTATATGTATAACGTAAATAGAAAAAGAAAAGTGTTGTTATGGATTTAGGACCGTATGATTATGATTTACAACCAGCGTTTAAAAACTGAAAATTTGTGTATTTTCTTTTGTTTCTGCTCATACTCCTGCTTCTGAAAATGCAAGTGTTGTTGTAGACGTTAACACAGTAAACGAATAACTATACAAAACGAAGAGCTTCAGCTTTCGACATGTTCGAAAAGTTATGTTTGTGAGCGCGCTGTTTTAAATAAATTTTGAAGTTATACGCCTTTTAGACACGGAAAGTTTACTTTGCAAAGTCGTAATTCAGCTGTGTGAAAGACAGAAAGAGATAGTATTCCTCCCTCTGTCTTTCACACAGCTGAATTAAAACTTTGCAAAGTAAATTTTGCGTGTCTAAAAGGGGTATTATCGTAGTAGATATGTTGTTTTTTTTTTATTCTTTTGATTTTGCAGTTTCAATAGTGTATTTAATTGCGTGCTGGAAGAAATGTTGTTGCTGTTTGCCTTAATATTATAATTGTACATACAGGAAAAACACTCAAAACACACATTCAAACACACACACACAACCATTTCAGCTTCGTTTACTTCGTATTTATTTAAAGCAGCCGTCAGTAAAACCGAAAACTTTTCGAACATGTCGAGAGTTGAAGCTCTTCGTTTTGTATAGTTATTCGTTTATTGTATTAACTTTCACTACGACACTTTGAAATTCAGTAGAAGAACCATGAGCAACAGGTTGTGATTGGGCAGTCAAAAAATAAAAAGGTCGAAGAAATAGCACAATTTTACGACTTTTGCTATTTCGGCTGCAATTTTTTAAACAGTGTTTACAACTAAGTTGATAGCTGAGTTGTAGCTTCCAAATTTTTATTATGGATTACTACTTTTTACCAGTTGTATCGCATTTGTCAACCAATAGTGTTGCTATGTTCATAAAACCTAAACTCTCAAAAAATAGTAAGTCTAAAACTAAAAATATTTAAATGTTTTGTGATGATTACTATGGTTTCAAAAAACATAGCATAGACAAAAACCTTTTCTTTTGAGCATTGTTTCGAAGAGAACTAAAATTAGTTGTACACTTCACTTCACATGAAGAGGTGCAGTGTTCTACCAATCTATTTGAGGTCGCTGCTCTCAAGATAATTAAAGGAAACGATTATGTTGTACTTTTTATTAAAGTAAAGTAAAGACAGTTGAGAAAAAGAGTGTTTACAAAGAAAAGTCGAAAAAGTTCCGATAGACTTAATCTGGGGTCAGGGTTACCGTTCACCCGACTAAAGTCGCAATTTGACCCCTTTTTAGCGGTCTGTGACTTTTTGTGAGACTTTTTTTTGTCACCGACTTTTCCGACTTTTTTTAATTTTATTGCGACTTTTTACCCTTTTTTGTGAAACTTCTCAAAAAACAGTTAATTTGCAGTAAATTAAAAGTTTTTTTTGAACAGGCTTATGTCCGTAACGCTTTTTAAGCCAAATTACATGTGATAATTATTAATGAACAAATGACATCAAAGTTAGTTGTAAATATTCTGACAACAACACATTGATGTTATTTGTTCATTAATAATTATCACATGTAATTTGGCTTAAAAAGCGTTACGAATCAAAAATAGTTTGCTATCAGTTTTAATTGAAAATTGGCCGTGGTAAATCATTAACGGTGAAAGAGAAGGTGAAAATTGATGCCTATGATGATCAAGGTCTGCCCAGCCGTAAAATTTCTATAAAAATCAACAAAAGTGCTAACGTTGTATAGCATTACCTAAGAAATAAAAAAAAATATAGCAAAAAAATTAAGTTAAGGCAAACAATGGCCACAACAGCTACGGAAAGGCGAAAAATTCTAAGAATAGCCTCCAATTCGAGTGCCTCTGCTGCAAAAATTAAAGCTAATAGTAGTTTCAGTGCTAGTCTCTAATCTTAAAAAGTTAATTAATGCGGTAAAAGACTTAAAACAAATTAAATTGCCGAAAAAACCACCAAGCAACGTAAGGAATTATGGTTGAATTTTTGTATAGAACACATGATTTTAAAGATTGGCATAAAGTAGGTTTCTCAGATGAAAAAATTAAATTTTAATGGACCCGATGGCTTTAACTATTATTTCCATAATTTTAGGAAGGAGGAACGCTTTCTAGCTTACCGCCATTGTCGAGTAGGTGGTGTTATTGCTTGGGGTGCGATATTGTACTATGAAGTCGTAGACTTGGAATTTCAAACCACGAAAATTGCAGCAAACTCTTACCAATCTACTCTGCAAACGGCGTTTCCAAAATTTGTTTGGACCCATCCCATGGACTTTCTAACAAGATAATGCTTCTATCCACATTTCACGGATTATTAAAGCGTTGATTGTCGAGCGAAATGTTGAATATTTTGTCTTTCCGAAACTGATGCGGCCATTGGTAGCCTGCTTTTCATGATTTTGCCATATTTTTCTTTATTTCTTAGGTAATACCATACAACGTTAGCACTTTTGTTGAGTTTTATAGAAATTTCACGGCCGGACAGACCTTGATCACCATAAGCATCAATTTTCACCTTCTCTTTCCCCGTTAATGATTTACCATGGCCGATTTTCAATTAAAATTTATAGCAAACTATTTTTGATGTTTGTTTTCAGCTATTTTGTACTTAAAATTTACGCAAATGACCATACAACCACTCTTTTATTGCTGCAAATATTCAAGTGGCACAAAAATAATTCCTGTTTTTCTTCACAAATTATAAAAAGAAGCCCAGATTAAGTCTATCGGAACCTTTTAGACTTTTCTTTGTATACACTCTTTTTCTCAACTGTTAAACCTTTAATAAAAAGTACAACACACGGATGGAAATCATGGTACAATTGTACTTTTTATGGTACATTTTTGAGGTCGTTGGTACCGTAGTACTACCGCGAGTTACTGGGTACAATTTAAAAATGCCAACGTTTCACTATATCGTAACATTATTTTTGCCTATGTTGTCTTTAATTTTTTTGTGTGTGTTTTATTTCAGTCGGCCAGCTTCTCTGTTTTTCTTGCAATTCTGTTGTCAAGGTAAATTCAGGAGCCACGTGGTGTTAAGTCTGCAACAAAAAGATCTGTTTAGTACTTAAACTGTACCTGTTAACTTGACAGCACCTCGTACATGAACTCGCCTTGGCTGTCGTTATATTTATTTTGTTAACTACATATCGCTCCTTTACTTCAATAGTGTGTTTTAGGTTTTACTGCGCATTTTTTATGCGCATAACTTAGCTTTTATAGTGTATGAAAATAACATGCCTGTTAGATAATAAGCAAAGTTTGTAAAATAACCGATCTCTAACAAGTCAAATATAGGAATGTACCGTTATGAATGTTATATTTTAGTTTTTTATGTTATTTTTAATTTTTTATACTAAATTTTTACACACATATTTTGTTAAGTTTCTGCTTTTTATTACTTACTTCTGAATTTTTACACATTTTTTTACGTTTCCGATCTTATTAATAAATATTTAAAAAAATTGTACCGTCATGGTCCAAAAAGTACATTTTGTTTTCACAGTTGGTACAAAATCCAAGAAGTAATTTTCCTTCCCTGGTACAACATAATCGTTTCCATTAATTATCTTGAGAGCAGCGACCTCAAATAGGTTGGTAGAACACTGTACCTATTCATGTGAAGTGAAGTGTAATTCAGAATACCAAAAAAACAGTTAAGTTGTTCCAGTTTCAATTCAACTTAGTTGAGTTGTAAACCGTAATAGGGGCATTATTTCTATTAAAAAATTTGGGGCTAATTGTGTAAAACGCAACGCTGTGTTGACAAATTTTCTATATAGGTATTTTGTTTTTGTAATCTTATATATTCATTTAACACAACCATTACAATGAATTGAATACTAGCTATTAGATTTGTTTTTAAATATGTTGGCATTTTTAAAAACAATATCAAGTTTCATCAAATTGTTTCACTACTTTCGGCAGACAATTTCCTCTTTAAATCATCAAAATGACAATTTCTATTAAATTTGGTATGTGTGTGCTTGTACAATCGTTTTACAATTGAGGAGTTGGCGAACAAACCTAGACATGTTCTCGGTATATGATTTTCTTTATTTTTTTTTCGGGCTCTCTAAGTACATACTAGGGATGCCAATTGGGAAATCCCGATCCCGGAATTTTCGGGATTTCTTAGCAATTTTTATATAAAAAAATAGATTAGAATTTTCATTGATTTTATGGTATTTTTTTATAATATTTAAAAGTCCCATACAATTTTATACGTGCAGTTTTAACAATTTAATGACTATTCGTGGCATATTTCTTATAAATTAACAACAAGTGCAAAATAAATTAACTACTTTCTCACGGTTATTTTCATCAAAGGTGATACAATATACAACTAAGAATTATTTTGAAAACGAAAAGAAGCATATGAGCTTTGGAAGGAAAATAACATTTGGAAAATTCAATAAGTTTGACAAATTTATTGCGTCTTATTCTATATTATAAGGCCAATTATGAATAAAATTCCATGAGAAATTTTGCCCGGGGAATAATTTCAAACAGTAGCAAATAATAGGGAAAACAAAAAAAATTATGGAAAAGGCAGACATTTCTTGCGGAAATTTATTCATAATTGCAGTGTATAACTCTGTATATCGACTCCTCAACCCTTATCCACTTTTCTGTAACAATTGAGTACTACTGACAGCTCCTTACAATTGAAGTAGAAAATAAAAAGTCGGGTTGACGTAAAAGTGAGAAATATTTATTTATTTATTTATTTATTTATTTATTTATTTATTTGATCAAAGGTTTGTGTCAAAAATGACCGACTGAATGACTTCGACTCAATTATAGTTTTATTCGAGTTGCAGAGTAGAAGGACAGCACACTAATAAACCATACTCCTCTTAGCGAACTTAGGAGTACATATGTATCTGTTGAACTTGCAGAAAACAACTTATGTATGAATTTAAAATTTTTCAGTAGAACAAAAATACTGTTCAAGTGCTCAGGCAAACTTTTAGTGGCATATTCATAAAAAATATTTTAGGCTTATTAAGCGCTTATTTGACGTATTTCTTTGGGAAATTTGTCAAATAAACCTGTCATAAACCTAAATTTTTTTTATGAATACGGCGGTTAATGTATGTGCCTAATAAATTTGTCATCATAAGACGTAATTTATAGAATTTGATTAGAATTGTGTATACATTTTTTTTAATTTTTCAACATGTTCAGCCTTATTATCGTTGTCATAGTAGTGACGAAATCGATTAAAAAAATAGGCAATGCCAGGTATATGTAACAACCATAATGGCTACTTGTTGGTCAATCGCAATTAAAAAAACGTTAATAGGTATATTTAAAAAAACAATAATGTTTTTGCAGCTTATTTGTATGAAAGTGCATCTAAAATTTTCGTAAATCAACTTAAGCGATAGTGCTAAAAGTCCACAGATATGTACATTCGTTTTGATTTAGATTATAGAAAAACATTTATATTGAAAGCAAAGCAAGTTTTCATATTTAGTTATTGTTTTCAGTATAAATTCTCTAACATCAACTTAAAAATAGATGAGAAAAATTCTTTCGATTTTTATTTCATACTAGTATTAAAATATTGTTAACCTTAAAGACAAATGTTTAATGATATATTATCAACATAAAAACTTTTAAAATGCATAAAATTTGTTATTAAAGTAATATTTATTAAAAAAAATTATTTATTTTACCAAAAAATTTTAGATCCCGAAATCTCGAAAATCCCGGAACCCCGAAAAATCCCGGGATCCCGAAAATCCCGCGATCCCGAATATCCCGGGATTTTTAAATCCCGAATCCCGGGATTTCTAAAAATCGATCCCGATTGGCATCCCTAGTACATACATACTATGTATCTATGAAGTCACGAAATTTTTCCATTCAAAACCAGTTCCATCCTAATTTGAAAAAAAAATAACGAAAACGGACTTTTCTTTGCTAGTCTCCATTTACATAGGTATTTCAGTTATTTGCCTCTCCTGAAAAAAACAGATTTAATGGGTCTGGATTTTTTTCGTCAGCTCAATTCCACAAGAATGCAAGCGACATAATATTGTTTTTTTTTCTATACCTATTTCCAATTAATTATTACTTTTCACTATTCTATCCTTTTTAGTTTTTAAGTTATTTCAGTACAAAACTTATAAAGTTTATATTTAGTTTGTATTCTATTATTGAAATACTTGGGTATGTTTACGATTTGTAATACTTTATTGGCCTTGTAGGCTTATTATTACAAAAACTAAATAAATAAATAAATAATATGACACAAAACCATGTATGTATTTATACCAAAATATGAGACAAAAATATGCTTTTTCAGCAAAATATTCAAAAATATGCATATGCATAATCGATGTAATTTTTACGCAAATTCATTGTTACGTAAAGATATTTCGTTCTTGCCATTATCTGGGTTATGGGAAAAACATGCATTTGCATGAAATTCCTGTCCCTGATAATAACTTTAAACCGGACTTAAACTTTTCCTTCACCATGGTACTTACCGAATAAAAATAAAGAATAATAAAGATTCTCTGCCTTATAAGGTTTTAATCACAATTTTGTACAAGAATTTCAGAGGCCCAACGTCGGAAGCTAAGCCTCGCTTATTTTAATTTTTGAATTGCTTACCCATGTTTTTATGGCATTACATAGAACTTTCGACGTATGTATATTTTGTGCTGGCTCTAGATTCGTACTTTTTTATAACAAGATTTGTTTTTATTTTTTTGTTGTTAAAAAAACTGCATTTGCCGCTAATAACAAATAATTATCATCACACAACGAACACAAAATTAAAATGCTATTTCACGATACAATTTTGAACGTCTCCGAAAAATCTCCATTGCACTTGAAATGTGAGATCTTTTCCAGCCGAAAAAATTATTACCATCCTGTGAAACACAGGGTGATTATGAAAAAAACTATATTGTTGAGTATTTTTGTAAGTTCATTTAAGTTTTTATATGAATAGCCCTGTGTGAAGTAGGACAACCAGTATAATTATTTAATTTTTCTTGATGCGAGAAGTTTTCACAAGAAGAAAGGGGCCACAGTATATTTGATGTCACAAGTTACAGAAACCAAATTTTATTAATCACAAAGTACAAGTGGCCTTATCATAACAACAACATGCATACATATCTGTTCGAGTTTGATGGCTGGTGTAAGGCCAGTTCACGAACAGCTGTGCTGATAAGGCCACTTGGTATTAAACACTTTCACAGAAAAGAGTCACTATTATAAAAAATAGCTCAGCTGTGCCATGTCTACTACCTGCTGAATGTGCCTTTTATCGATTCTTATTTATTTTGTTATACATATTTATATACGTACGTGGTATTTTGACAAAAAGAATTGTAGTGGTCGCTTTATATTACATATTAAATGAAATGATAAACGTTTAAAAAACGAAATTAAACAATTTGCGTGATAAATAAAAGGTAAATTTAATCGATGTGAAAGAATTGCAAGATGCATATGTAGTATCCACACATACCTTTCAACAACATATGTATGTATACAATCAATTGGCAGGTGCATATATGTATGTATGTACATACAACAAAATAAACATTAACTTTATGTAAACAAAGAATTGTATTCTGTGAAAGAATATCTTCTGTTCCCAATCAGAGAAACAAGCCGCCTTAAAAAGTCGATGGCGGCGGCTTAGGACAAAATAGTCGGCTGCGGCTCATAAGCCAGCTGACGTTGATAGCCGGTTTTTAGAAGTTTTCTAAACACATTTCTATAAAAAAAAATAAAACACCTGATGTCTTCCATATAATTTGTGAGGTGTAGTACAAATTTTTAACTACAAAAAGCAAAAGGGGCAAAATTAAAAAAAAAAACGAGAAAACTACATTAAACTTTTTATTTTTAATGTATTTTTATATAATTCACTCTAAAAAAAAGGGTGAAAAAAGTGGCAAGGCAGTCAAAAAAGGGGCAAGGCAGTCGAAAAAGTGGCAATTTGCCACTTTAGTCGGTCAAACGGTCACGCTGGCCACGCATTTAGTAAATTTTCAGAGTATATATGTATGTATGTATGTACCTAGAATACTGCTCATATAAACCGTTTTTAATATGTATTTCCTCTAAAGGGGGCCAACTGTAAATATTGCAATTTTCACTTACATCATTTTATTTACTATTTTTTTTCTTGGTCATTACACCTGCCGATTTTCATGTGTAATATTAAAATATATAACTATAGACAATTTTTAGTAACTCCAAAGTGGGGGGTAGGAAGGGGTGGCAATTCTAGGAGGTAATGCCCCCTCCCAGAATGGCCTTTCTACGCCATAGTAAATATGACAATTTTGTCCCATTAGCAAATCGTCGATTGATTAATTGTATGTAGATTTTGATAGTTTCGAGTAAATTGAGTTTTATGTTTGAAAATTGTATCAGCAAGTGCCACATACGACAAACTCAACACCATATCTCGAAAACCGTATGAGGTACCGAAAAACTGATTACGCCAAATGAAAGATCAGGTCGGAAACCCGAAGAAATCGATCTTAACTCAAAACCGCAAAAAATCCGCATACGACATTTAAATTATCAACCAACGAAATCTAATCAACTTCATTACATAAAAGTAGTAAATTAAAAATATTAAATACACAGAAACAAGAAAAACTCACGAATGGAGTTTCTAGTTTTTAATTATAGTTTTAATAACTAGACCTGTTGGTATTTGAACTGCTGGTTTTCTTGTTTGTGCTTCTCGCTTGCTAAAAATAAGAAAATAAAAATACCAACTTGAATACAATTTAGTTTTAACACGACTGCCAAAGTGTTCGGTTGTTCAAAGACTTTAATTTTAAAATTAATATTCTATACAGTTAATATTGAATTAATATACATACTACATAACTGAATCTTTCAAAATTTCATTTTATTAGCTATGACTGATTACGACGAATTGCACAAAAGTTTGACGCAAGTTGGTCAGGAGCATTTACTTAAATTTTGGAATGAAATATCGGCTATCGAACGTGTACAGTTGGAACGTGATATATCTGGACTTGATTTAAATGAATTAAAGCTATACTTTGATAGAGCTACAAAATCATTGACACAAAATGTGTTAAAATTAGATGATCACTTGCACCCCATACCGGAATCGAAAGTAATTTGTATATCTCGGTCTACTGAGGAAACATTGAGCAGTTATCGTGATGAAGGGTTGAAGCAAATCTCTTTAGGAACTGTTGCCGTTTTACTAATGGCAGGTGGTCAAGGTATGTTCATTTTCAAAATTATACATTCTTGTTCTTTTCCAATAAACACCGTTCTTGGTTGTTTTTCTTTCCTTTCAACATTGTAATATCGCAAGCAACAATAGACTGACTAATGACATCAATATCAATACATGTAAACACATACATACATATACATGCATATCGATGGTCACAAGTAGAAAAGCCGTAACTCGTATTTTTTCATGAAATTGAGTTTTTCAGTGATTCCAATACATTTCACACAATTACACCTCATCACAGAAATGTCCTGCAATTGTGTAAAAGATGACACTTTTACAAGCAGTTGTACAAGCAGTTGTACTGTTTATTATTAAATATGTACATACATACATATGTACCTATGTATTACCCCTTTAAAACACGGAAAGTTTACTTTGCAAAGTCTTAATTCAGCTGTGAAAGACAGAGGGATGAATACTATCTCTTTCTGTCATTCTCCCAGCTGAATTAAGACTTTGCAAAGTAAACTTTCCGAGTCTAAAAGAGGTATATGTATGTACGTATGTTTTTATCTTCTCCTGTAAAGTTAGTTATTTGAGTTAGGGCCTTTCTACTTGTGACCAACGATATGTTAACATGCATAAATACATATACATATGAACATATGTATGTATGTATTAAAGTCCTGCACAATACTATTTATAAGACCTTTCAAGACATGCGACATTTTTTTAAACGCTTTACTACAGCGAAATATTCTAAAACAAACGCTAAAAAACACTGTTGGCAAGACAAAGAACTCCAAAAAAATATTGCCAACAGTGTTGTTTAGAATTTATTTTGAAATATTTCGCTGTAGTAAAGCGTTTGAAAAATGTCGCATGTCTTGAAAGGTCTTATAAATGGTCTTGTGCAGGCCAATAGTATGTATACCTACAATACTAATATTAATATTGATAAAAATTACTGTGATCAACAAGGCATTTATTCAAATGTTGCAATTTCAAGTCACACCTCAATTGATTTAACCACTCTTTTTAATGGTAGTTTGTTATTCAAAAACAATGTCTCTTATCTTAAATTTCCTTTCTAAAAGCCTTGAAACTGCTTACATACACATGTATATAAATATGTTGATGTACATATATACATACAGTAGTTCACGGATAAATGCGTTTGTGAAAATGTCTAAAGCCCAACGCATTTAAACGATAAACGCTTTAAAAAAACACGGTTAAGTGCGTTACCGGCGCATTTAAAAGAATCATGGTTATTCGCATTACCAACGCATTTAACAAAATTCCCTCTGAAGTGCGTGCTTCAAAACCAAATTCTATCCCTTTTCATTCTTACTAAAAGAAAACGAAAATATGTTTAAGTATTAGAGATCATCGTTTTCCAATTCAATAAAACGAAAAATAAAATTATTTTAAAGTAAAACTAACAATTCAAGCAAAACATCTTAAAAATTAAAAAAACAATTTCAAAAATTGAAATTTAAGGCAACATATTTAAGTTCATATATACATACGTATGTATGTATGTATGCTACATACACATGCATAAATTCTACAAGAAATTTAGAAATTTTTAGAAATTTCTTGAATTTCTGCACAAATCTGAAGTTTTTGTTTCAACGATAGTTGCACTTTCTTCGTAGACATTGTGATGAATACTAAATGATTGTAAACAAATAAAACAGGCTTGCCAAATTTGATGATTTATTTTCATTTTGGCGTTTTTTTTTCGGTTAATTTATTAATTTTAATGTGTGGAATTTTTAAAGAAACAATTTACAAGGTTGAAAATTTTAAATTCAGTTTGTGCATTTAACCGTGAAAGTCTGCATGATAAATAATTTATTTTTATGAAATATACGACCTATATATGAGTGAAACGCAGTAAAGCGGGAATCATTTAAAAGAAAAATATGTGCACAAATTAAATAGATCGAGGAAAATTTTGGTTTTGACAACTATTTAAGCGTGAAACTCTCTTAAGCGTGGCGCATTTATCCGTGAACTACTGTACATACATGTTTATGTAGACATCCTACATACATATGTACGTACATACATACATAGTTGTGCATTATATTACAAAAGTGTTAACAATAAATATGCTTTATTGCACATGTTACATATGTATGTACATGCAGTTACATACACATGTATGTATGTACATACATACATACATAGCTACATATCTGTGATTGTGCTTGCATTTAATATAAGTACTTATACGCAGTCTTTGTTTACTTAATTTCTTTTAAAGTTTTCATTATTATTTTACCCACTGATTACAACGACTTACATACATACATAAATACATATGTATGTATATACTTATTTACTATGTATTTAGATCTGAGCTGCCCAAAGTAGCACTAGAGTGCCGAACATCAATCGGCTTCTTATACAAATGAATACACCAGTGTTACCAAAATGTATATTTAAAATTACACCTCGAAGGAGCCAAAATTACCCGATTTCAACGGAATTACACCCAATATTAAAATAAGTATTTGACACATTTCAAAAATCTTGTTTAAGGTCTACTTATGATTCGGTATCAGCCCCAACAAAATGCAACATATCGAGAGCGTATATTAAAAATACGTCAACTCAAATTTGGTCAAAATGAGTTTCCGATGGCAAAAAGCTCCCCTATGTAATAGTCATCTGTAATATAAATTTCGAATCAAAAAAAATATTTTTTCTCGTTTTGTATAAATTTTTTTATTCTGCTATCTCAAAGTATAATTTTTTTGGTGAAAATAAATGCTAACTCTCATGCAAATTTCCAAAATTGAACAAAAAGGAAGTTCATTATCAATCTATCTCATATGTTTTTTCATTTGGCATGTTGAATACGAATCAAGTAAGGATTTTGAGATCCATCCTATGGCTAGTTTTTTATAAAAGAAATATTATTTATTTATTTATTAAATAAATTCAATATTGGTTATTCTATACAGTAATTAATGAGAAATATACAAACAAAAATTACAAAATAAAAAGCAACAGAAAAATCTTAAACTAATAATAAGGTCATTGGAACTTTTTTACTATTGTTTAGGAGAGGTTGAAAATTATTATTGCCATTTTTCTTCTTTGAATAATATAAGTGCAGCAACGGCATCAGACGATAATTTATTATATTTTATTTTATTTATTTATATATTTATTATATTATATATATGTTTATTATATAAAACAAAAACATTTCAAATTACCCGTGAACTACACCAGAGAGCAATTACCCACGCGCTACACATGAACATAAAAATTACACCTGATTCGGGTAATTACCCGCGATTCGGCAACACTGGAATACACATACGCGAATACATTACTCTCGTGTTTCTCTCGCTGGCCAGCTCTGATTTAGATGTATGTATGTATGCAAATAAAAATTTGCAATAAAATGGTTTTTGAAATAGAGAGCTTATTAAAAATTATTCTACCATTCCTAATAAGTGCAATTTTTTTGCTTAAAACGAACGCTTAATTGCATTTTTTTAATAAAAAGTTAAAAAATTTTGCACTTGACTCATAAAGTGTGCTGTTTGCATAAAATTTTCCAGAATATTTTAGGCAAACTTATTTTAATAAAAAAAAACTGTATACCTATTTGTTTGTTTTCTTCCTTTTGTTCGTTCAGCTTTTGAATCATACATACATATGTATGTATGTACCCAGCGATGCCAATTTAGCGCCTTTCGCGCTAGTTTTAGCGCGTTTTAACTATGCCAAACGCGCTTTTTTTCGTCTTAGCGCGTTTAATAAAAAAGCGCTAAATTAGCGCGTTTTGATTCAAGTCAAAAATATCATTTGAGTTCAATATCTTTTAACTTTTTCGTATAAATTTAACAAAATTTAACTTTTTGTTTAAATTCGTTAATGATTCAGATGTTGCAAATAAAATTCCCTTGACTGTGGTTAGAATTAAAAACGCATTTTAAAATTGTAAATGGCAAATATTTTGAAATTTCACAGTTAAAAATACATATGTACTCGTACTCGTGACCCAAAAAATGTATAAAACTTACTAAGCATCTATTCTTTTTGTATGTACTTCAAAAAGCATTTGAATCGCAACACTATTCGACAATTTATATAAGTTGTTACAAAGTTTGACAAATAAAATTAAAATAAAAACTAAGAATTTCGCATATTTGGAAGGCGAGACTGATTCTGTATTAAAATTATTTTAGTTATTTAGGATATAATTTCGAAGAAGCAATATTGCATAATCTGAAAATGAGTTACTAAAAAATTAATTGTACTCATATTTACTAATACACACATCGACCTTTATTTAAATTTAATTTAGCGCGTAGGAAAATAGCGCGTTTTGACTATAAATTGTTGATAATACTGAAACTTAGCGCGTTCTAGCGCGTTTTGAGAAGGGGGATAGCGCGTTTGGGTTATAA